>OZ022418.1:29075476-29675476 GCA_963989365.1 Rhimphoctona megacephalus
CATTAGTGACTGCGAAAATATTAACAACAATATATCGACAACAAATGGGCATGCAGTCAGTGGCTTGCTTTCGCAATTTCCCAGGTGGAGTAGCTTCATCGAAAGCTACTTGACCTTTTTGTTTTTATTTTTTTATTTTTTTTATTTTTTTTTTATTTTTATTTTTATTTATTATTTTTATTTTATTTTTTTATTTTATTTTTATTTTTTATTTTTATTTATTATTTTTATTTTATTTTTATTTATTATTTTTATTTTTATGTTTTTATTTTTTTTTAGAAATGCTTTTGCTAGGACAGCGTGAGCCACGCTACTGCAATAAATTTTTTAGGTTAATATAGTGACAACAAATTTATTTGCTGCTGTAACGAAAGTTCTATGCTTGATATGTAGCGGTAGCAAATGCTGCGTTACATCAACGAAGTATTTACTACGCCAGCAAATCTATCTCAAATTTGAATTTTTTGTCTCCGTAGCAAATATTATTATGCTATCGCAGAGATAATAATGCTACACGCACTTATAGCAATGCTACCGTAGCTAAAACACCGTTAGCAAATGATTTTTTGCTGTCGTAAAATATACATTTTTCTCCGTGCGGAAATATTTTGATTCCTGTATTTAATTCCCGTCGTTCAATTGTCATTTGATTTTATATTGATGTCAAGCTAACATAAGTCTCGCATAAGATCTCGTGCTTTCATAATGTTGTAAAAAAATCTTTAATTTATGTCTATACATGAGAACACATCTTATTGCTTAAGGCATTATTCGATTGGTAACAATTTGACGAACGTTCATGACCGTGCGTTGAGCGTATACGCATAGAGTACTTGTCCGGTTCATCACAAATATTTACTACGTTGTTGATAAACACAAATACCTGTACACACGAACTTTTGCAAACATAGTTAATTTAACGCATATTATTGCGCTGGACTATAAATGATTTTTTTTTAAATTTATCCTTGTTCTGCACTTCGTGATGTCATGACTTCGTTCACGCTTATTAACTATCAAAACTGACAGATTAGCGCTATACATATCTATAAAAATACGTCGTCAGGGTCGTGTTCAATCAGAAAATTGTCAAAGTTTTTTTCTCAGTAATTGAGCAACCAATCGTGCTGATTTTAGGCTGAATCGAAAGTGCATCGATCAATCAGCTTAAAGTTAACTTTGCAAGCTGCTAAAAGCTTCCTGGGTTTTTCAATTTACCAAATTGTCATGGAACGCCCCACAACCATGAATCGTTTTATTAGGAGAAAATGTGATTCGGCGAGTGCTCTCGATTAGTGCATAAAACTTCGGGCCTCATAAGCAAATTGTTCAATATATGCTATTTGGAGTTGAATCGAATTGGAATAGCCTGAAGACTTATGTATTTCTTGGCGTGTCTCTTGGCTCCCCTGCGATGAGTAGCTCACCCCCTTCGGCTTCCGTTTCACGTTTCCTCGCTCTTGCATATCCTCTCTAGACTCCTCTTTTACTGAATGAGTATAAGCGACAAGCCGACACGAACCAGTTGGTTGAAATTTTTCTTTTCTTCTCTCTCTCTCTCTCTCTCTCTCTCTCTCTCTCTCTCTTTCTCTCTTTCTTTCTCTCTTCATCTCCTTTCTTCCTGGGTACCATTCGCTGGTATGGGGCTGATCACCACCGGCATCACCAACACGTTGTAAACGCTGCAAGGGAGAAGAAGAACTCGTCGGTGGCACAGGATGCCATGCCTCGTCGAGAGACGGTGTCTGCTCCATCTTGTTTATCTCTTTTTTCTGTATGTCTTCCTCTTTCTCGCCGACTTCGCCCTTTTGTTCTGAATATGGTACTACATAGAGCCGAAAGGCTTTTTACGCACAGGCCGTATAGCCAGCTGATCGCTTTTCATTGTAACCCCGTTTTTCTATATGGTCTAGTCGACAGTACGGGTTTACCTTTTGGTTATAATATCTACAACCACCAATCGCCACCACCTGCGAGAGCAAAATCTCACCAGCACCCCCGCTCTCTTTTATCGTCACCGATTCTCGGTATCTCGGTCTGCACAAAGCCAATAGGCAGATGAGAAGGTGTATGGATATAAAATCGGTCATTTTTTTCCATTCTCAAGAATCCTCGATCAATTTTTTATGGATCAAAATACCTTCGATAAAAAAAAAATAGAAGTAAACATTCAATTATAAATTAAATAAATTTTATGAATTAAAAAATATTGTCTGGATGCATTTTTTAAAATATTTTGTAGGACTCGAAATATTGTACGTATTTACGAGGACAAATTTGTAGGAATCAGTTTTTTTTAACACGTTTGGAAATACGAACGAAGTTATCGATCATTTACGGCCTTAGACAGCCTCTCAGAACCAATTTTTTCACCATATAGTTTACTGTCGTAGAACCACAACACAAATGGGATTAAGAATAAAATTTCATTACTATGATATTATACTAACGGTGGCTTAGTTAGTTAACCGACTCCGCGGGCTGCCGAGCGGTTTGAAGCAACTTTAAAGGAACTTCGTCCACAACATCATGTTTTAAACTCATAGTTTACGACATGATTTTTTGAATGAGAACTCTTTTTGCAACTACTATTTATATACGAATTTTGGGACAAAAATGCTATTATTATTTATTATATTATTTATTTATTTATTTGTTATATAAAATTATTTATTTATTTATTTGTTATATTTATTTATTTGTTATATAAAAAAGGCCAGTACTTTGAGAAAAAATGCTTGTTTGAAAAATTCCTACAGAATCCATTAATTTTTTTTCTCGTTTCTCGTTTTAAAATGTCGAACATGTAATAAAAAAAGGAGTTCTCGTTTGAAATTTCAAAGTTACCCTTCTTTTCCCAAGGGGGACCGTGGAGGCGAGCCGATTTTGACGAGATTTTATAAATCATCAAACTTTTAATTCAAATATTTTTTATTCCATGCATATTTTCGGAGAAAAGTATGCTTCAAATAGACAAGGCAGCCCTAACGTAAATCGGGGCTTTGAAGGGCTTGGACATAGATACTCTATGAGACATTGCCACAATATCGCCAGGTTAGGCCCCAACAGGGTTATTTAAAATATGGCACTTTTAAGGCATTCCATTGAGGACCTAGTCGGGCTTCACTAGGGCAGCCCCTACTCCAAGAAATTGTCATATTATGGGCAAATTTTTCTGCGTAAATTAATGTCGGGAGTAAATAGTGAAATATGACCAAATATGATCGGAAATTAAATTCTAATTAAAAAATTAATATTTTTTAAAATGTTTAATTTTCGATATGGTTCCTACAGGGCCAGTGATAAAGGTTCCGACTTATAAAGGCTCTTGATTAAAAACCGTGACCGATCATTGAGGGGTCTGTATGGGTTTCCACACAAGGGCCCTAACTAAGATAGGGAACTCTGATCAGGGCCTTTTCGCAGCCTCAACTAAATTGACGCGCGGATTTTCGAATAGCCTGTATGTATGAGAAGTCTTCAAAACAAATTGTACATAAACCTATTTATTTAGTGAATTAAATAATCAAAATTACGTTTCATGTCTTGTCAAGGTAAGAAAAAATGTGTATATGGCAAGCATTCATTTGAAAAATTTAAAAAAAACTCGTATGTGGAATGAAGAAATGGTATCGAAGAGTTTTTTTTAACGAACCTGCACCAGAAGAGAAATTAATAGTTAAGTAAAGGGTTTCCGTAGACGCGTCAATGGGGGAAGAAGCGAGTGATTATTCAGGAGTCTGTAATCGCAAGTGGGTATGTCTGCTCGTTTATGCTGCCAGGCTTTTATATATAAATATATATCTATCTATATATATACTTTTAGATGGAATTTGAGCAGACACGAGATTTGAGAAAGGCCTTGTGGCTCTAAAGGGGAGAATTCTAGCGGAGACGGCTGTTCCGGAAGGAACTGTCGTTCCTTCGTTTCTCTCTCTCTCCCTCTCTCTCTCTCTCTCTCTCTCCCCCTCTCTCCCTCTCTCCCTGTCGTTCTCTTTCTCCATATAGTTTTTCTTTGCTCGCCTCACCCTGCATGAACTCTCAATTGCCAGACAGAGCATGAGCCATAACACGAGCCAAACGTGTTCGTTCTAATGTTTCCTTTTCTAATTCGGCTATAGGGACATGACGCTAACCTCTTAGGTACTCGAAACTAAATTAAGGGTCGTTCCGGTCTATTTTTTCTTCATTCCTGGGGTCATTCCCTTCTATCAGTCCGGTCTTATAGCCCGTTAAAAAAATATACACATTTTTTCAATGCGATTTACATAATTATTTTTTTTGTGTAGCGAGAGTTTTTTTCGAGGGACGTTCAACTGAAAATTATTTTCTTTTCAAAGGATTGTATGTCTCTAATTTTTTTTCAAATTGATTACTTTAAAGGAAATAGTTTTTGCTAAGTAAACACTTTAAAAATTCCTACGTCATTACTTGAAATTTCACCATCGAGACCCCAATGACTGGAAAGAAAACTAGCGCGAGAAATTCGTCGAGATTGAAGACGTTCGAAAATCCCATTGGCATTTTGCCAAATAATTCGTTTGGCAAAATACGCAAAATCCGCGTGTTCAACATGGCAAATGTACAGCGCTCAACTCACTGCTTTTTCTTTCTCTCCAGCGAAATATGTAGTGGATGACGTTTCGTCACTCTTCGGCTGAATCAAGCCAAGCGCGAATGCTCATTTTGCATGTTTCAACCTACTCGTCATCTGTCGAAGATTCGGGGAAACGATGATATGTGGCTCGTGCTGAATTTATGCTGTTTTTTTATCACGTCCCTTTTGCATTTTATCCGACAATTTTTTTATTTATTGTCTCTGTTAAATTTATTGAATCGACTATTTTATTGTAAACTTTCAAAGTGGCGATATATCGCAATTAGCCATTGGAGTATAAGAAAAAAAGTTATAACAAATAAAACAGTTTTATTTTTCGACTTCCTACGAAAAATATTGAAACATTCTTAAGTCTATATAATTTCCCGAATTCTTCTGAATTTTAATGTTTCTCTTTAAAGTCTTGGGGCACTCTTGAAATTCTAAAATGCAATGTAACTTTGACTATTTATTGTGGGTAAATGAATAACTTTATGAAAAATCTGTTTCTAGGCTTTTTTACACAAGTATTTTAGAGTATACAAAACAGTTTTTGCTTTTTAATTTTCATACACAAAAAGGTGACGCCCTGGAAATATTGCCGATTCATTTATATTGCATGTGCAAAGCTGTGCACTACTCAAGCACATCAACTGTACTAGAGTCAAATAAAACAAATTTAATCGCACAAAAAACGGGTGGTCTCCGTAGAGAATGATTTTTTCGAAATTATGGCCATTTTTATGATTTACTAAAATTCTATTTGTACCCTAAAATTAGCGTATAAAAAGAATAAAAAATAAAATAACAATTCGATCAATAATAACAGCAAAGGTAAAATAGGCAATAATTATTTTGATAAATAATAATGAAATAACAATTTGCGAATAAAGTCGCGTACGGTCAGTTTCCAAAGAATTTTGGTTATTTTTCAAAAATCCTAGATTGTCTCCGCGAAATTAAATTAAAGAGTATTGTCTAAAAAAAAAAACAAATGAATCAAATCTAAAGTGTATGATTTATGTTTTAGGTATACCGGTTTAAACAATGCTGTTTCAAAAAATCGCTTCTGAAGTTGATGAGAGCTATCCGACAGCTCGAGAATATACTCTATTAAATTAGTCCTAATCGCAAGGTAGCATTAAAAATTTGCTGCAAAACGATTTATGTCGTATTTCTACGAGCATAAGCTAAGGATGAAAGGAAGATAACGATATATTTTTAAACCTCGAGAGTAGTTAAAGGATTTAATAAATCAATTAATGCTTCATTCGTAGTCATATACAATTATTAATTAATAATTATTATTAGTTAATGATTTTATGTGATTACGAATGAAGTATTCATGCAGAATTGCCTTATCCCATATTCTCAATTTTTTCTGCACTTTTTGGAGATTGTATCTCGATCGATAATGAAGTGTGTTAGACAAGTATAAAAAAAAGTGTAAAAAAACATACTATATTAATAGAAATAATTGAGGCAGCCCTCCTCGGAGGTGAAGGTTCAAGGTTTGTTGAACGCTGGTTGTTTCGATATGTATATAATATGACGAAGATATACCGAGGCGGGAGGTCGTCGTACCGCGTGTGGTAGCCACTGAATTCTATCTCGAATACTCCGAGAGTCGAATATCTCTGTCTTTTTCGTCTGAACGCGAGGATGACCGTGGAGAATACACGGGAGGTGGTTTACCCGTGAAGGAGCAAACGTGACAGCTGCACCGGCACCAGCAGCAGCAGCAGCAGCAGCATCAGGCTGCCGTTGGTATCTCGGCTGCACCATCCCGCAAGTACTCGAAATAGCATTTCTCTCGCTCTGTTTTTCTCTTGCTCGACGACACAACCCCATGCCAAGGGGAAACGAAGTGCGACGAGGAGATCTCCCGAGTATCGGAGTATATTAGAGCGAGTGCGAAAGGACGAGAAAAAGAGGAAAAAAGAAAGGCGAGTCATTATGATTTTCTGCGTCTTCGAGATGTATCAGAAGAGGGATAGAGAAGCATGGGCGACGAAAAATTTTTCGACTCTCCACGTACGCGGGGCTCCGCCCACAAAAACTAAGTATATATTGGCTGGAAAGAACGAGAACGGAAGAAAAAAGAGCAGAATGAATCCTCGATAATACGGATCCCCTAATTTACAAGAGGGGCCAGGCGTTTCCGGATACTTTCGTACGTTTGTCTCAAAATGATCGAGGGCGGAGGGTGCCAAGCACGCGACCAACATTATCCGGACGATAACGCTTTGGAGAGAAATATTTTCGAGATTGCCGAGTTAAAAAATCCCCCTCTTACGTAGAATAGATAGACATCGGGCTGAACGAGACGAGGGATAGATAGCGTGAAGAAATATATAAAATATAATAAAAAATAATAATAATAAAAAAACATGAAGTTAGTTAAGGTGACTGACCTACCGAAGCAATCTAAAATCAGATGTTGCCAAGCTGTGGGCTGTTTCATCACAGTTATCGCTAGCTTTGAAATCGCGATTTTTTTCCTCCTATGGAAAATATTAAGTTTCGGGAGATAATTTATAGAACGGAGCACCAACTTTTTCTCCAAATGTAAATTAGAACGTGGATGGGATATTGCAAATGTACATACAAAAGGAATTACGTCACCGTAGGCATTGAGTAAAAAATCTCTAAGAGATGAAAAGGATAAAGACTGTAACAAAGGGTAAAGAAACATTGAAAAATTATCGAAATATGCGCGTTTCCGAAATCTCTGCTCAATGAAAACCGAATTTTGTTGAAATATTGAAATATTTTGTTGAACGTATTGAACAAAATTATTTCGTCAAGGAAACAAAATTTTTGTCCTTTCAATAAAGTTTCTTTTCAGTGTAACGAAGTTTTGTTGTAACATTTGAAATTTTGTTGCCTGGACGAAATAATTTTGTTGAATACGTTCAACAAAATATTTCAATATTTCAACAAAATTCGGTTTTCAGTGAATCAACATAGTATGCGCGGATGCAGCACAAATGGATCAGAGAGGTAATGCGTTATAGGGAGACTCATGAACTGTATTCCTCTTTTTTTTTACTTCTTCGAGTCAAACGACCTTCGCGAAGATATATTTAAATATAAAGAGAAAGAGGAACTATGTGGACGTAGGGGGCGAAGGGGGAGACGAGGCAGGGAAGAGATAAAAGTATGAGTGCTTTTCATTGAATTTTACGCGGTGCGAGTCTATATGTTTATGACAAACCATCGCTGTTGAAATGTTTTGCCCAAAGTGCATCGATGAAAAGTAGAAAGAAAATTCGAGGCAAACATTTTTTAGCGCAAGAGAGAGAGAGAGAGAGAGAGAGAGAGAGAGAGGACACATAGAGGGAAAAATTTGATGTTCTACGACTGTTGAAACCTGCTATCTCTCTCCTTGGCGAGATAACTTTCAACTTGCGTCAGTAAATTCATGGCTGATAGAGCATAAGTTTGAGAAAAAGAGAGGCAGAGAGAGAAAGAGAGAGTATTTGTGTGTATAAAATACACATAGACATACCAGCACGAACGTCGACGTTTTGTCGGTTTTATTTTTGGTCGTCACAAGGGCGTAAGATCTGCAGGACACCTGTTCCATCCGAACGCTGTCCGTTTTCTGTTTGTCCCAAACGTGACTCGATTGTTCGAAATCTTTCGGCTAGCTTGCAACAATGGTAATTAAGCAACCGATTAAATTCCAACAAAAAGTACATGTGATCCTCATACATATTTTATTTATACTTTGATAACTTATTAAATAATAAAAATAACTGCAGCTTAGAAAACATAAATTAAAGCATTAATGAATATTTTTTGAAAAATCTTCAACAAATCAACCTTGAAACAAATCTTGAAAAGGCGTAATAAAAAAATGTATAAGTAGTTTTCTACTTTCAAATATGCAACGAGTACACCAAGGTACTAAGTTTCAGAATAAATAATTAAGCGAATGTGTGTTCTCCTCTTTTCCTACGTTTTCCATCTCATGTTTGCATGTATGTAGCTCATGCGAAACTCACAGAGGCTCAAATCTGTGGTAGAATTGAGAAGAAGACGATTGAACAAGCAGGTTGGTGCGCTGGGTGGTTCTTCTGGCATGATGCCAATCGTCCGAATAAATTTAGCACCGGAGAACGCTGACTAACTCGCGTGGCATTCATTCAATAGCCGACCAAAAAGTACGGCTTCTCTCTTATACACGCTCCGTCGATTCTTTCTTCGGCTATACATAAGCTCCATTTTTTTTTTATTTTTTTATTTATTGAACTAGTGCGCCGACCAGTACGAGCACAGAAACGAATATTTTCCTTATACTGCTAATCAGACCCCTATTTTTTCGATTGCACTCATCCGCACAAACTGGTCCAGAATGAAATTTTGAACATTTGATCAGTTCTAAAATATATACTTTGGAAATAACGAAAAATAAGAAAAAAATAACTAATTTGTGTGTGCGATTAATTTGTGAAGAAACTTTTACCGTTTGCTTTTTTACTTAAGAATTTTTCAAAAAACCCATTTTAATTAGTTTGCAAACATTTGTCCGGTCAAATACAGGAACAATTTATGTCGATAAAAAAAAAAAAAAAAAAAAACAAAAACAAAAACTATTTACAGGTTATTTCGATAAAAGAGTTTGAAAAAAAGTAACTGGAAATGCAAGAGTATTACACGTTGCATATGGGTCTAGGTGCGCGATGACATGAAGTCATAGAAAAAGAATTTAAATAGACTTAGAGAATGACGTTGATTTCATAACATTTTAGTAGGTTCTATCGATCAAAGCATCATTAAAACTGGAAAAACAACTCAACGATGTATCTGTGGCGAAAAATCGCGAATATTGATCGTTTTACTTCGAAAATCTGGCAAAAATTAAAAAAACAAATCGGAACGTGATAAACTAAGGAGTATCTGACAAGAGAACCAATTACAGAGAAAATGAATACTCAGTAAGTTTTCCCCTGAAACTTGTATTACTTCCTTTTTAGTAGATTGGTCAAGACGCTGGGAATACACGAAGCCCATCATTTGAGACGAACGAAATACGTGTTCAGCTGGGCTTTTTCATAAAAATGATTGTTTATTATTATTAGTTAAATTATTAATTATTATTATCATATACATAAATAAAAAATAATGTACAAAAATGTTGCATACAATTTAAAACACACATTGGAAATACCAATGAATATGTGAAAAAGTGAGGTATCGTTGTTTATCGAGTTTAGCATGAGCGAACAAATAACTCGTTGGTTTACCTCAGACTAGCCGCTGTTTATATTGCATATATATACAGGGGGATTTGTATGTATTGGTAGACATATGCACCCACGTGAAAAGTGCGGGTGTACAGCGACTACAGGCAGCAGCAGTAGCAGTCACAGTAGGGGGAATGAAGAAAAGGAAGAAACCCGGTGGCACATGCTCTTTCGTGTCCGTGGGGTGGGCGCGTGGTGCCTTTGCAGCATCAACGTTTCTCTCCGTTGATCGCATGGTCCCAAGCAAAGAGAATCGTTTTCTCCTCCTCTCTTTCGCTCTCTCTCTCTCTTTCTCTTAACCGGCAGCTGATGTGACGAAGAGAAATCTACGAGGGGCAGAAGAGGGTGGGGAAGGAGGGCGACAACGTCGGCAACGAAGACTACGACGACGAAGAGTACGAGGACGTGGTCCTCCTGGTGTTTGAGGGAGGACGAGGGAGGCTGGGGGAACTTCTCCTATATGTAGCCCCGAATCTCAGACGGTCCAACTACTACGCCCGAAACTCACGAGGCGATAACATCCCCCTCGTCTTCTTCTTATTCGTATATCCCCGTCTCTAGTTTTTTTTTTTTTCTTTTTTAACTGCGATAGTGATTACCGACTAATTCAAGAGGGATCTTTTGTTCACCTGTATCAAGACAATAATTCAAATTTATAATAATTTCAATTTATATTTGGTCAACTGAGTTTTCCAATAAGAACTTTTTTTTTTAAGTGCTCTTATCGTCGATACAAAACAATAACGTGATTAAAAAATATGCCAAAGTAAGGAAAGGTCTTCGTGTGTTTGTGATTCATCGCTGTGTACTATGAATTGCCCGGATTACTGACGTTAACGCAACTCGAAGTCTTCGATATATTGTGCCAATCGAACAAAGTGCAATCGTCTCAAAATGCCGAGAGCTTTTCTCATTACTCACAGGAGGTACAACGGTACCGAGGAATTTGAAACACCTGGACGAGGTAAGTGCTCGTATTTATATCATAAATTTGTTATCTTCTGACTTTATAAGAATTTATCCTTGAATACTGGATTGAGGTGAAAATATGACTGGGCGAGTGCTCGGAACATACACTGAGAGAAAAAATTGTTGGATCAACTACATACATAATTACGGGGTGCAAATAAAATTATATAATCATCGCAATATTATTAAGTATTGAACAAATACGCTAGTTTTTTTTATCAAACTGCACATTTCTTCTAACCGAGAACACTGCAATTGAATTAACGAAATTTTCCGATAACATCAACTGCTATTGAATCGCCGACTTTTTTTTCTCCGTTTAGCTTCAAATGCACTTGTCCTGGGACGCTACCGAGTCTCTTGATACCGGAAGTAATAGCATTTTTAAAGATTGAATATGCGAATATGAAAAGTTAAATTTAATGCGTCACGATTAACGCAAACGGCGAAGACGCGCATACCGTCACGATGCTGTCAACCCTTTTTCTCTCCCCCCGTCGTTCACGACAGTCCGACGACGTCGGCACGCGCGCCGCGTGCTATTTCCGTTCTTCACCGAAAACGGGGAGCACCCGGCTTTGTAAAGACTCGAGCATTATTAGAGTTAAAAACATGTTTAAAATTCAAATATTTATTTTGCTTACAACGGGTTCATTCACTGCTAATCTGAATGTTAATTATTGTTACAATCATTCTGCCAAGTGAGCCAATTTCTTTTTGGTTAATATTTAAATACCGATTTTTATTTTCGACTTGGACGAAATTACACCTTGTTAAAAATTGAACGTGTGTTGAAAAAAATATTACAGACAATTTTTTTTTTTTTAGTAATAATGCCGAAATGTTTTTCCCCTAATCGATTTTTAAACTGTATTAGAATAATATAATTCAATTTTTGTAAAATATTCATGTTACTTGCATAAAAAAGGATTCCGAAGAAAAATAGTCAAACTGACATTGAGCTATTTTCGGATAGAGCCAATTTTCATCCAATATAATGAGCAATAACAGAATAATGATAGCAATATATCTCCATTCATTGGAAGACAAAAACGGATACAAAAAGCATTGGTGACATGTTAAAATAATACCGAGTGGCTCAAAGTCATTGCTCTTAATTATAAACGACAGATTATCCCCATTCCTCACGAATTAATAATTATTATGAATAATTAATTAAAAATTAAATTTGAGTAGAAAAATATGAGATCGAATTAGAGTATCGAAAAAGGTATAGTTTTACAGAGTTTAAAATAATTAATATTGAAAACGTAATTATTTGAGTACTTCATTAACTAAAGAAACGTTTTCTTTTGACTTTTTTTAGATTACAGTCCGGAACGCGGGGTCAGATTGGCCGAATACGGAAGAGGTCAGTCGACCTCGGACGGTGTGAGTGATTGCGGAAGTGAGTCGTCCTCCGAGTGTCCGGAGGAGCTTTACAATCTGACAAAATTGGCGGAAGTAAGTCTGGCCGCGGCTGCGGGAACATTGATACATCCTAGCACAGTTTTGTCCTACGAGAGTGGGCAATTATCACCGAAATGGGATCATCGGCTGGTTGGAAAATATTCTTGCGGTAAAAGCGTAGAAAATACATTGCGTACGATTGTCCCACCTGGAAAATCCCATAATATTGAAGACACGAAGGCCATGGAGAACAAAGACGAAATGGAGCTGAGTCTGCGTGAGAGAACGAGATTATTTTTTGAGAGAATCGAAAATGAACGTGAAACTCTTGAAACAAGAACTTATTCGAGAAAAACAAGTGATCTTTTGGAAATTCGAGTTGCTGGGGAATCTACAGAGATTTCGAGGTCACGGCCAAATAACATCGATGACGATGTTTCCGTAATTTCGAGCCAGAAAATGCCTGCCTCATCCTATCACATGGATGAGACCGTGGTGCAACGTTCCAAAAGCGTATTGACTACTTTAACAAGAAAAGGAACTTCGTCATCGTCATCGTCTTCCTCGTCGTCAGAAGGCTCGAAATCCGATGATAGTGAGGACCACGAGTGCCCCGATTGCGGAAAAAAATACTCAACCTCGTCAAATCTTGCAAGGCATCGTCAAACACATCGTAGCCTCGGTGACAAAAAAGCACGACGTTGCCCACACTGTGACAAAATTTACGTCAGCATGCCGGCCTTCAGTATGCACGTAAGAACTCACAATCAAGGTTGTAAGTGCCACTATTGTGGCAAATGTTTCTCAAGACCATGGCTTCTTCAAGGACATATCAGAACTCATACCGGTTAGTATTTTACTACAATTTTCATTATTTAATGATTTATTTTTTTCTCGATAAAATCTATTTGCTTAAAAAGGTATTTACTTCAAATAAAACAAGTTAATAAGCCTGCTACCTGACAAGCAGCAGTTTCAAGAAAGATTCGTCTCGAATTTTGATGGTAGCATAATTATAATAAAATGAATAAATAAGTATGAAAATATTGAATTTTTGACGACAAAAATGAATGAAAAAAAATGTAGATTCAATATAATTTTGTATTCCAAAATGAGAGGAATTATGAAAAATATTTTCTTTTTCATTTCCAAAATATATATAATTGGCGAATTTTTGCTATCTGATTGCTATGATTTTATAAATTTTTATCTCTGTAACAAAAAAAAAAACGTTATAAATAATAATTGTACTAGGGGAAAGTTATCATTTAATTATTGTATAACTTCAG
This sequence comes from Rhimphoctona megacephalus, assembly GCA_963989365.1. Lineage (NCBI taxonomy): Eukaryota > Metazoa > Arthropoda > Insecta > Hymenoptera > Ichneumonidae > Rhimphoctona > Rhimphoctona megacephalus. The sequence goes on from OZ022418.1 coordinate 29,088,994, forward strand.
AAATTTATATCTTGGTAACGAAAAAAATGATGTAAATAACAAATTTACAGGAGAAAAGCCATTCAAATGTACGATATGTAACAAGGCGTTTGCGGACAAGTCAAATTTGCGCGCCCACGTCCAGACCCACTCGAACACAAAGCCACACGTTTGCGGACGTTGTGGAAAAGCTTTTGCCCTCAAGTCGTATTTGTACAAACACGAGGAATCGTCGTGTATGAGAGCTCACCATAGATCAGCATCGGAGAAGAATGAGCCAGGCAGCGAATCGAGTCTCAGCACGACGACGATCTCTGCGACGAATACTGCTGTTGTTCGAGTCACCGAGCCGGTTGTGACGGCGTCACCGACTAGCGTGATCGTTCAATGTTTAAGTGGAACGAAAGATCCCATCGAGTCTTCACCAGCTTCTATTTCCACGATAATTCGCCACACAAAAACTCAGACAGCGAGTGAGCAAATTTCCGGATCACCCTTGAAGCGTCATTGTCGTGAGAAAAGTTGTAACGATGAGGAATTGCCGAAAATTTCGGAAATTGTCAAACCCGCGGAATTCCTTTCGAGAATGGTCATCAGAACTTCGGTCATTTCACCGAATCCCGAACACGTGGCGCGACTAGGGGGAGCAAGTGGAGGCTCGTTGAACGTTAAAAATTCAGCACCTTTTGATTTCGCCGATCCCACGAGAAATTCGGCATTCTCGAGACCCGCAGCAATCAGTCTGAATCTCGCAATTGCCTGAAAGTAATTTCCAATTTATAATTAACAACGATAAATTTTAACGTCTGGCTGTAAATGTAATGTCGATCGTAACAATCCGTAACGTCGAAACATTGAACGAACTTTGTGAATCAAGAGTTCGAGCGATTGATTATAATATTCCATTGAGGGTGCGCGGGAAAATGTTTAATAATTTTCGACGAAAAGAAAAGAAATGAGGTGCTAAAAGAATACCCGCGCTTCTCGCACTAAGAATCTTCCTTTTAGGGACCATATAGTGAATAGTGGTAAATTACAAATGAGAAGAAAAACGATGAAAAAAAATTCTCATTCGCGAATGGAAATGAGGGACAAACATTTAACGAATATTTTAGAAAGTTGATAACCCCGTGCCTTGTAGCCAGTAATTTAAGATGAGGAAAAGAAAACTCAATAAATAATCGCAGCGACCATGCACTTAAGCAGTTATACATTAGAAAGTTAGTTTAGGCCATTTTTCGTACAGAGATTCAATCATATATTCTTTTGTATCTTGTCTCACGAGCCCTTCCAGGCAGCTAAATTCTCGACAATTAAGATTTTGTTTTGTTTTGATTATTATTATTATTTTTTTTTACATATTCTTAATTTCAATTTTTGGCAAAACTGCAAACGGAATAAAAGAAAATCCGTGGCGGTTCAGAGTGTAAACTAGTCGAAATCGTTTCGCGTGTGATCGCGAACTTTTCTCGGTCATCAACGACGAACGAATGAATGCGAGTCTTCAATTTTATGGTATATATACATTTTGAAGACGCGTAACATGTATCACTTTTGTGTTATCGTGTTCCCACCACGTTAAAGCAAAATTGATCGTCGTAAATGAAGAGATCGATCGTGACCGCGTGAAAAAATCGCGAAACGACGATAATGAGTAATTGAACGATAAGTCATTAGTCGAAACGCGGTTCTAGCCCGCTTTAAATGTAACCGGTATTTTATTCAAACCTCTCAATGTATCGGGAGATTGCTTCCCGAGGCTCTCAACCCCGCGTTTATATCCTAGTCATATTCCTTTTACCGACATTATTATTTTGTTAATTTTATTATACTTAATTGATATACATAAATGTTACTGTAAATAGAGCATTCCCAAGTTTTTTTGTACTAGCTCGTGGATTGTAAATAATTGTTGGTACTTGACAAAAAGGAATCATTTTTTTTCTAGACATTAATGCGACACTCGCTAGATTTGATAATTAATAGGAAGTGTCGATGTAATGCTGTACCACTTATTCGCATCACAGGAGTGCCTTATCGATCTAGATCGATTCTTTTTTTTTGTTTTTTTTTTTTCTACGATACGTGTAGATCTTGTCAAACGAAATGCTAATTTACAAATACGTATATAAAATTATATATATTTGAATGAAATATGAAAAATGTGAGTATGTTGGTTTAAGGGGACCGTATGGTCTAGAGCACGAAAATTTCACCTATTTTCACGATTTTTTTTTTGCCTTAAAAAATTTAAAAATCGATGTTTTAACTTTTCGGGTTTATTACTACCTTTATTAAGTATACAAAAAAATTTTTTTTTAATTTTAAAAACAGTGTTTATTATCATATAATTGGCATTGAAGACGACCCTCTCGAAAAATCCGACCCGGACGGTGAAGATCGATCCGAGACTTCTACTCATCTGAAACACAAAATTCAAGAAGATTCTTAATCAGAAAGAGTGCAGTTATGGTCGGGACTAGAACAAATCGAAAAAATTAAAAATTGACAAAATGGCGCGCTTTTGAAAAAAAATTCGTAAAATCGGGTTTTTTTTTCACTAGTTTTTTAGTATAAACAATAAGAAATTATTTAAATAAAATTATGATTGTAGTTCCGACGATAGCCATACATGTTGTGAACAACATATCCAAATTTCAAGTGATTCGGTTGAATAGTTTTTTTGTTTTCACCTGCGCAGTGCCGAAAAAAGTCGTTTCGAGATAAATGAGTTTAAAGTTTGAGGTACAGATATTTTCAAAAATTGAGCAAATTTTGAATACTTACAGTTAATCCGCGATTCCGGCACCATATAGGATTCCTTCGGAACGTTCATAATTCAAGATTTCCTCACTCCTTTCATTTCTTCGAGCTGTCCGAGCCTCTTTGGAGTTGTCCGTGCTCCTACGGTTGGCGCTCGATACTCGCAGCTCGTCTCGGTTTTGCGCTAGTTGCTCCGCTTGTGGCCCGATTGTTATGCCCATGGTCTCCATTATTTTCAATAGGGATGCAAATCCTTCATTGAATATGCAAGCGGAAATGTGAGTGGCAATATCAATGATTTTTTTTCCGGCAAACAGATGTTTCGGCGCAAGGTGCCACACGCAAGCATTGAAACTTTCGTTATTGTTCTGCGTATTACTGCCAATACACCTTTCCAATAAAGTCTCTGCTGTCAATTCTTCATAAATTGGTTTTAATATCTCTTGTGCTTCATCGCACAGAGCAGGTGGGTGCTCGTAGGTGTCTAAAGTACCTGCAGCCTCACTTTGACGCCACTTGCACCACGATTCGGAACCTGGAGGACAGTACGAGTGTTGCGGATTTTCATCTGTTGAAATTTTGTGATAATATGCTGCCCATATTTCACTTCTCATCCCTTCAGTCGAATCTGAATTACGTCTAATTGCTAGACCGTAATAAGTTGACAGCTCTTGCAATAATTTATTCGTCAATTGTTGACGCTTCGGTGTTTTATTTATCGATTTCCGCTGTGTCTTTTTTCCCTCTTCTTTTTCTGTCAATTTCTTTGTTGCTTTCTTTATTTGTGCATGTTTTTTTTTCGCATCAACAGCACGTTTGTACAAACGTTTTTTAACATGCAAAACACATTCTTTTTTGCAAACTAAAAAATCATCCCCGTAAGGCTTTGTGTCCAATAAGGCTTTGAACGTTTTCGTGTCGCGGACCGCTCTCTACCTGCGTTATGGGCTGTAGAAGCTGTAATATTGAGAATTTCCGCATGAAAATTTCACAGTATATTCTTGAGATACTATACTTTCGACATATCGAAAAAAAAAAAAATCGATATTTTCAAATTTCTAGACCATACGGTCCCCTTAATGTATTTTCCTTTTTCCCTGCGTTTTTCTAATAGATTGTTCATGGGTTAAAGGGAGATCCCGCTTTGACTGGTTGAAAATATCGATTTTTGTTTGAAAAATTGTTAGAAAAGCATCTCAACGATTCCAAATATATTACCAGAGCTACTATGCATTTTCTATCTGTGCATCAAGCGTCTCAAACTTTATACAATTTTCACGAATTATTTGGGAAGATTTTTATATCATCGCTTGCTGTAATTTCGGTATTAAACTGGAAAAGCACTTAAGGGTTTACATATACTTGAGAGGGAGAGATATGAGAAAAAAATATTTTATCTCAATTTAAAAGCTGCTCAAACGTTAAATGCGTCGTTCTCAAAAAAGAGTTTTTGAAAATGGTAATGTTAACCCTAGAACCCAAACGTTGGGTCAATCGTGTCCATGCATTGAGAGAAAAAATTGTTGGATCAACTACATACCTCATTATAGGGTGCCAATAAAATTATATAATCATCACAATATTATAAAGTATTAAACAAATACGCTAGTTTTTTTTATCGAACTGCACATTTATTCTAACCGAGAACACTGCAATTGAATTAACGAAATCTTCCGATAACATCAACTGCTATTGAATCGCCGACTTTTTTTCCCCCGTGTGCCTTTTGACGTAGAACGCTCACATGTGTGCGGTTTTCGCAAAAAATGATTATTGAAAAATGTTTTCTCGGCATGGAATTTTTTTTATCAAATAATTACGAGCCGAAAGAAGACGCGTGAATTTTTTTAGATTATTCCGTACACAATAATATCGTGAAATAAGTTACCAAAACCAATGACCCATGGTTGGAGTTTAGGAGTGTTGAAAACAACATTGGGATTCTAGAGTTAAAACAACTGTTAGGAATCCCTGACGTCTTGCAAGTACAAGAAAAAAAAATTATCTCAATTTAAAAGCTGCTCAAACCTTAATGGAATTTTTCTTAAAAAAGTGTTTTTGAAAATGATAATGATAATGGGTGTCGCATCACAGTAAATGGTGTGTCGAAAACTAAACGACCGATTTGGAATGAAAAGTACGATGAAACACAAATTCACGTTTGATATTTGATGATGAAACAATAATTCGCGTTTTATTACGATGATATATTTTTTTATTTATCATGTGAATCGCGTTGGTGTGAAAGAATAAAAAAAATATATAATTGAAAAATTATGTTACCTTAATGATTTATTAAGAAAAGGAATAATCTAAATAATCGCATAATCTGGATGGATTCGATACAATAATAGTCATTCAAATAGTATTCGAAAAGATTTGATATTAAGCAATAATTAATTTGATTCCATTTAAATCAGGCTTAGTGCCGTAAATTCGAATTCAAATTTTATTACGCAGTGGATTGAAAGAAAAATAATTCAAATTTTTAATAAACCAAAAGCGGATTGATTCGATACAATAATAAATTTTTAATTGATTGTACATAATCGAAAATTCTTACCACGCCATTTTTGATTATTAAATGCAGGATTATTGAAGATAACTAGGTAAATAGCAAATTCTAATTTAAAAAGCAAGCAGGCTTCCCGTTTCTAGCAGCCACAAATTCAAAATGGTGAAATAATTAGAGGAAGCGTGGAATGCAGGCTATGGGCACCGAACATCACCGAACGATGCCGATACCCTACACCCCTACAGGTAAGGACGCAGATCCCAGGCTATGGGAGTTGAAGGTTGCTGAACCGCTCCGATACTCCAAGCATCAAGGAGTTATAGGAAGATAAGTTTTTATGGCTACAAGAATCGGGAAGAGACTCTGCTACAGAGACGTTGTTGTCTCTCCAAGGAGTCAATCCAGAATGAGCAGAATGCGTGTCCAACTGCCGCGGTGCACGGCTTCTTATACCCATCATTTCCTTTGTTCTCGCGCTCGAGCTCTCTCATTTGCTCGTCAAGTAGTCTCGAACCTGTTCTGTGCACGTTCATTTATTTCCATTCTCTCATTCGCGCTTCGTTCCCCCACTCTCTCATTCTTGCATTCCGATATACAACTTGCTACCCCCACTTTGGGCATCGCCTGCACAAGAATTCACAAATTTTGTATTTCGCTATTTTTTATAACAATTTTTAGGTATTTAGTCCTCTTTTATTTTTATTTGATTATTTATTGAAGATTTTTCTATACTAAAAGTCCTCTTCAATATTTTAAAAACGATGAAAAAGTTCGTCTCGATTCGTTCTTTTCCTTTGTCGTATGCGCCACGCGCATGCACAGAAATCACCATGTTTTCAATCACGATTTTGCCGTAATTTTCCTAATAATTTTACCGCTTGAATATTTTATTTGGCTTCGATGACAAACATAAAGAAAATGCACTGCACGCGTAACGTTTTGCGTCATAAGTGTCTTTTTATCGTGTTAAGGAGGCTCCGTCACGAAAGGTTCACCAACAGAAAAAAATAATTTTTAAGTATATCGTGGATAAAGTACCCATATTCACGTATGCAAAGTTTCAGGTAAGGTCAACGACTAAATAAGAGAGATAAAAATTGTTGAAGTTGGGATTTTTAACACAGGGCTTATGGAAAAGTCACCCTCAGAAGTCTTGTATCAAGTGATATCTTCGCATTCACGCAACAGATATTGAACAAAAACTACAGTAACGTTGATCAGGTTATAAGGATTCCAAATACAATAAAAAACTCTTGGGTCAACGACTTATGTAAAAAGAAATCGCAAAAAACTTTAAAAACGTAAAAAAAGAACGCCAAGTATTAAAAGACGCGACCTTAGTTATAAAATAACCATTCAATATTTTTTCTGTTATTATATTACAATTTTTACACCTCGAAAAAACCAAACAAAAAATGTTTATACTTAATTTCCAAAAAAATAAGTAAATATCAACATCCATTTCTCTTCCGTAATACTGAAAAGGGTACTTCACCCCAAAAACAATGAACAAACATACTAGAAAAATTTTGGCATTCATTATCGAATAAAAACCTATTACATGTTTTATTTTGTTTTTGTCTTGATATGTGATGAGTACATAGAAAAAAGATCTAGTTGTAAATTGTTGCCGATGATTGAAAAAAAAAATGAAATCATTTCAACGTAGCCAAGAATGGTGAATGAATTACGAGTTTCGGAATGGAATCATGTACATCTTGAAGATTGACCTGCTAGAGGTTTTTGTCACCTCAAGGGCTTCAAAAAAAATTCTGCGGATATAAAGAAAATGTTATTCTGCTTTTATGCTCGCTAAGCACTAAGAATGTACAACACAATTCCACAGAGAATAATACAAAAAACAATTACATATAAATGCGCAAATACGTGTACAAATGCACGCGTTGTAATTACACGTATATACCGCACTAATTCACTGCAAATACTACACACAAACTTGGCGTGCATGGTTTTCAAATTACAGCTTGGCGAAGGAACGCTCCATCCATCTGTATATTGAGCGAATTCAAATCACTGTAAAAGCCAAGTGTGTTATTCAAAAACACATTGAGTGTCTTCTGTGCTTAACGCCATAAGCAAACTATAGATTCGTTGTAGCCGATTTCTACATGTTTTAAAGTGTGTTGAAAATTCTACAGTTTGCTTATGGCATAAAGTCCACCCATGAATTCATTTACTCGCCTATTTATTTCTTCGTTCATCCTAACCATCTATTCATGTAGCCTATCTAATCGTCTGTCCGTACGTTCAAAAAATGAGTATACGGTAGAACGGATAGATGGGTTCAGAATTAAGAGTATAAGCGGTTCAAGTTCCGTGCGTACATCTTATTCCGTCATCCCATCCATTCATTTTTTTCTATCCGTCTGACGATTCAATCCATTATTTTATTCACTGAACTCATCAATTCTATTCAGCCGGTGGGCCAGTCCATTCATAAATGCATCCCATTCATCGATCCATTTATCTTATTTTGCCATTTCTTTTATTTGTACAATCCAACTCTCCATTCATCACATCCATTCATCATTTCATCGATTCAATTATTCGATTCGTTCATCGATATATACTGTTCAACTATCTACTGTTCATCCATTTCATTCATCCATCTTTACAGTTCATCTCATTTTATTATCCATTCGTCCTTTTCATCCATTTTCATTCCTAATCTGTACAACCTAGTCATGTAGTTCGTTGATCAAATCATTAATCGGTACTCTCCCGTTCTATCCACGGATCGGACTTCTTTCACTATTGATAGAAGAACTGGTTGAATATTGATTTGGATAGCATATTTAATCAACTGTCTCTTCTCGAGCTGTAATTTGAAAACCATGCACGCCAAGTTTGTGTGTAGTATTTGCAGTGAATTAGTGCGGTACATACGTGTAATTACAACGCGTGCATTTGTACACGTATTTGCGCATTTATATGTAATTGTTTTTTGTATTATTCTCTGTGGAATTGTGTTGTACATTCTTAGTGCTTAGCGAGCATAAAAGCAGAATAACATTTTCTTTATATCCGCAGAATTTTTTTTGAAGCCCTTGAGGTGACAAAAACCTCTAGCAGGTCAATCTTCAAGATGTACATGATTCCATTCCGAAACTCGTAATTCATTCACCATTCTTGGCTACGTTGAAATGATTTCATTTTTTTTTTTCAATCATCGGCAACAATTTATAACTAGATCTTTTTTCTATGTACTCATCACATATCAAGACAAAAACAAAATAAAACATGTAAATAGGTTTTTATTCGATAATGAATGGCAAAATTTTTCTAGTATGTTTGTTCATTGTTTTTGGGGTGAAGTACCCTTTTCAGTATTACGGAAGAGAAATGGATATTGATATTTACTTATTTTTTTGGAAATTAAGTATAAACATTTTTTGTTTGGTTTTTTCGAGGTGTAAAAATTGTAATATAATAACAGAAAAAATATTGAATGGTTATTTTATAACTAAGGTCGCGTCTTTTATTACTTGGCGTTCTTTTTTTACTTTTTTAAAGTTTTTTGCGATTGATTTCACTTCTTTTTGAAAAACGGCCATACTCACCAACTGTCCTATAGAGGTAAAAAAAATTCTCATTCGGAAACAATGATTAATTAGATTTTTTTTGGCATAAGTTGAGTAACTTCCTTCATATGACAAAAACCAATCGCAGAGCTAAACAGTAATTTCTTCCATCACTGACGCACAAACACTGCTAAATGAATATTATACGAGGAAAACAAGTTTTAACAATGAAATGGAAAGAAAATGATAGTTGTAAAGAAAATCAATTTTTTTGCAAAGTAATATCCGGATGTAAGGTGGTCATTTGACAACTAAGGTTACAATTTTTTAATATTTGGCGTACATTTTTAATACCTTTCCAAAGTATTACATACAACAATTTTTCAAATTCTAAGCGTAAAATGTTTTTCTCCACAGTGTCAACCCCCTTCGATATTACTCTTGAATTTTTATCAAAAACTACTTCCATTTTCATCAAAAACTTTGATGATGGGGAAATCGTTCGTTGTATTTTTTATAATTGAACTGTGGATTTTTTTTACTATTAATCATGCACTAATCTCTGAAAAATCATACAAACCGAATAGATAAGTGGGTCAAATTTTTCGTTTTGACAGATGCTTTCATTGAAAAATATGTCAACAATTGTTTAAAGATTACGTAACTCAATTTTTAAATTACAAGCAAAAAATGTTTTTTCCCGCAGCGATAGTCCCTTTTAATTTTGCTGTTAAATTTTCATAGGAAACTATTATTCATTCAATGCATTTCAAGACTAGTATAATCATGGGAAAATATTAGTCTAATCAACAACAAAAATGTTTATTAAAATTAGCAATTCGAAAAATAGAACTAGCTATTTTCTCATGTTTGTACTTCGCTTAAAATTTATTAATTGAATTATGCTTCCGTACAAACATTGAAGAAACAAATTAATTAGTACAAGCGCTATGAAAAAAGGTTATTTTATCTTAGGATAAAAAAAGGTAGGTGATGTAAACTTCGAATAATTTTTCACATAGTTTTAAACAAAGTACATTTCAGAACAAAAATGTTAACCTCCTAGACGATTCGCTTTGTTCGAGTTTTCAGGGAGCTATAGATAATAGATTGTAAAAAAAATCGATATTTTAATTATAATAATAATATACAACGAATGATTTCCCTACGATCACACTTAAAATATGCTTAAAATTTCTCAGAAAAATAATAGTTTAAAAAAAAAAAAAATAACAGAAACTAAAATACTAAACTAACTAAAATAACAGAAATAACAATAATGAGAAAGAGAGCGAGCGCGCTACGAGCGAGAGAGAGGGGACGAAGATTCGCGCGCTGTCTCCCTCACTCAGCGGCGCGCGATAAAAGGGGGTATAAGCCTCGTTCAGCGGGACTGGGTGACGGAAAGCAGAGAAATGTAGAAGATTCTTATCAAAAGGACATGTGTCTCACCTATTCAAGCGTGACTTACGCCCGTTTGTCTCCAGGAAGACAGATTATCCCGAAACATTCGATTTTAATTCATTAAATTATCATATCTCAAGATTGGCTAAACGGATCTACTTACAACAAAGACCAATAGAAAGAGAAAAATCGAAAAAAATTCGTCACAATTATTCAGATTTTTTACTCAAACGGTTCATCTGTAAGAGCGATTTAAAAACGCTATGACGTCATAAAACCGGTGTACGGCCTAAAGATCCTGAGACAAAATATCCCGTGCCAAAATATCCTGAGGAAAAATATCGTCGGACAAAATATTCTTGAGACAAAATATCCTATGGTCAAAATATCCTGGGACAAAATATCTGAGTCAAAATGTCCTAGTGACATAATATTCTCGATTTGAAAATATCCTAACAATATAATATCCTTAATTTAAAAATATCCCAATAATATAATATGCTTAATTTGGAAATATGCCAACAACATAATATTGTTTATTGAAAAATATCCTACAGTTGTAAGACTAAATGTATTGGATATTTTTATTTCTATCAATCAAGAAAAAATTCATTATCATTATTAACGAAAATATGTTGGATCTTGATCACCTCCTTGAACAAAATATAATTGTAGTATAAATCACTGTGATATTTGTATCAATGAATATTGATGAGAATTAAATTCAACGGATTCAATGAATATAATATAGAAATTGATGATAATATGCGTGTGTATATGAAAGCAAGTGGCAACATGTATTCATGTATGTAATATGTGTAAGTAAAAAAATATAATTGTATCCTGAGGTTAGTGATGAGTTTCGTCTCCAGTACTGTACGAGTACGGGTACTGATGTGTACTTTTGTATTATTTGTTATGTTGTTGTTTGGTTGTTTGGCTTTGTCGTTGTTTGGTTGTTTGGGTGTTCGGTTGTTTGGTTGTTCGGTTGTGTGATTGTTTGGTTATTTGGTTCTCTGGGTGTGTTTCGGTTCGTTTGGTTGTTTGGGTTTGGATTAGTTTGTTTGTTTAATTTTTTTATTATTATGATAACTTATATTTTTTATTTTTATTTAATTTATTATTAATGTTTTAATATTGTCTCGATGATATAATGTCCTAAGGATATTCCTTATCAGGATATCTTGTCCCGAGAATATATTGACTTCGGGATATTGTGTCTCAGGATATTTTGACCGGGATATTTTGACCCGGATATTTTGTCCTGGGACGAATTGTCATGTAACCATAAAACCGGCATATTCATGTATATAAAAGTGCGGCAGGGCTCGCGCTGACTTTTTCTTTTAATACTTGGCGTTGAGCCGCTACCGCGTCTCTTGATTTGAATAAAAAAATGATAATTCAGGGTACAGAAAGGGAGGACAAAACAATAAGGATGTGTCAAAAACTAAAAGCGACAGCTGATGGAAAATCTGAAGACAGGACACAATTTTTTCGGAATCACTATACTTGCACTGAAACTTCACTCATATTCAAATTAATATAACTTAAATAGAGTTAATAATAAAATTTAAATTCAAGACGAAAATTTAAAAAATTATGTTTCCCTCACATTTTATCGCATATTACTACAAAATACGCGCGCTGACGGTCTCGCAGGGGAGCAGCCATCTCAAGTATCTAGGAAGATGATTGACTGGCATTCAGCGAGATTACACAGCGGTGACAAAACGTGTCCAAAATTATACTGATCGACATATAAATGTCATCCTTATATTTGTAGAAAAATTTATACAAAAACTTCATTTTTTTTTAGTAAAAAATAAAGAATAACACAGTGTTAGAGCGCGCGATACAGAAAACATACGATATTTTCATTCATTATTTATTGAAAACAAATGAGAAAGAGATAAAACGCGCGCGGCTTTGCGCTCTATTTTTTTTTTTACTCTTACTCATTGTCAATGATACGCAATGTCATATATTATATTTTAATTATTACATGTGGTTATATTATTACATGTGGTTTATTTCTCTTGTGTATACATATCAAGAGACGCGGGAGCGACTCGATAGTTAGTGCATACAGGAAGTACAGGAAAAAATGCTACGCGTATTATTTAATTCATGTAATTTAAACCAATTTTAAACAACTGAAAAAAGTGAAAAACGACCATGTTCAAAAATGTATGCAAGGTCCGAAAAAAATCGTAAAAGTATTTAAATAACCCAGAATGAAGCTGTATATGCCCTCTTCAAAATCTTGTTTGCAAAATTGGAATATCTACTTTTTTGGCAGAGCAATCGAACTTTTAGTGCGGCTCCAAATTTGAACTAAGGAAATGGACAGTGGAGACACTGAGAGGGGAAATAAACACGGATATGTGTGAATTCTCGAAAGCCTTCAGGAGGGTCGGGAGGTCGATAGCCGAGAAGGGATGAGGGGGAAGAGTGGGCCAGGAAAACTAAAATTATCATAATGAGCGTGAGTGAATGTGTGATTGAATGAGTGGTATACAGATGTTACAGGAATAAATGGGAAATGTGTATGGAAGACCAATTATTGATGTAACAACAACAATAACAACTACATGTAATAACGGGAAGAGGAGTGGCATTGTAAAAAGCGTAATAAGCCATACATTGGTAATAAATAAATAAATAAATATTGATTTATTCCCAACTAGGACTTATGTTTACTTCGTTTTAGATAATTATTTAATTTAAATAATTTAATTATGACATTATTGAATTTCAGAAAAGATAAAGTTACCATAGTGGCGCTTGGAACTACATATACATTTTGATGCGCAGAAAAGATTGGGCATATTGTATGGAACATGAGGGAATCGATTTGTGGATCAAGTTTGACAGGATTATGCAGCTATCTACGATCATCATTCACCGAGTAATTGGTCAATCCAACGGTTGTTATTGGCCATATATTCTGTTTTATAGTTTCAATTGACTATGCAAAATAAGCCACAAGATTTTCAAGATTTCATAATGCATGTTTTCTATTCGATTTCATAATTTCTATTTTTAAATAATCTCATGATTCCTTCATTAAATCCAATTATAAAAATTAAATCATAGAAGTAATGAAATATTTGCACATCAAATTATAAAAGAATATTGACTGTGTATGTCATTGTCATTTGTCATTATTATCTATTTCATTACCAATCATTTCATTACCATCATTGTAATTGTTGATTACTGTTGATAATTTGTTATTCAGTTGTCAATTAGAATAAGTTGTGAATTAAAAACTATTATTTTTTTTCCACCGAATCTATAACTGTTGTTGTGTTTTAAAGATTCTAATCTGAAATCAATAGTTTTTTTTTTAATTCACGGATAAATGATATAGATGAAAAGTTGAGTGAAAATATTTTTCAGTCAACAAAAAATTGATTGAATATCGCAGGCGGGTATGACGATAATATTTGCATAGTTGAGCAGATCGAAGATGTACAATTCTCAAGCAGCACAAAAAAGGGTCAACGGTAAACAATAAAAAACTAATATTAATAACAGTTATACATTCTTTTTCTTTCCAACCTTTATTCCTTAACCCATTAACGCCGAGGTGATCAGAATTTTTACTAACTTTTCAACGTGTTTATTTATTATGTTATCGGACCAAAAAAATAATGCAATACCTCTATTCCTACGCGGAATTCGATGCTCTTTCAGAATCTGAGCTCAAAATTTCGATTAGACACCGAGAAAAAAAAATATGGCCGATTTAAACGTGAAAAACGTGAAAATTTTCGAAAAAAAAATTTTTTCGCATTTTTTTTCACAATGATACCGCAAAGCTATCAACTTTTTACAATGATCAGAGGTGATCATGGCACTCGAACATTAAGAGGAATTTTTTTCAGAAAAATTCATCGACGCGTTTTTTCAAAATGGCGGCGAGAATGAAAAAATTTTATAAAAATCTTAATCTATCGGTTTCTTCAAAACTATAAACTTGAGAAAAAAATTTCTAAGAACAAAAATGGCTTAAAATTAGTCGAAGAATACTCTTAATTTTTTTCAGAATTTTTGAAAACAATTTTTAATTTTCGAAAATTTCAAAAAATCCAATTTTTCAAAAATACCTGAAAAATTTTTGAAAAAATTTCCTTCAAATGTTCCTTGACTACTTCTTTTCTGATTCTGTGCATATACATTGTTTTTTTCTACTCTTAGCATTACCCAGAGACAACGGCGTGGACGTGGTAGAACTTTGTCTCCTTTGGGGTGCTTTTTTTTCGTGAGTCCCCTTGCCTCTCACGTTTCGGGGTGCTTTTTTTCGTGAGTCTTCTTGTCTTTCATTTTAACATTTCTTTTATCAGTGCTTTTTTGCCCAACAATTATTGCATACATATAGATTGCATTTTTCACAATAGATCCTTGTTCTTATTGGACATTTTTCATTTGAACAATTTTTTAATTTGTTCCTATTAGATCGTGTATGAAGTGTTTTACTTGTTTGACCTTTTTGAATATAATATTTAGCAATTGAAGTAGTTAACTCTTTTATTCCACTTTTTTTCTTTCCATCACGTGTAGCATTGAAAATTACGTGGGCATTTGTAATGGATGCCTGTATAAATCTTATAAAAACGACCCATGTCCATTTTTTGGAACGTATACTTGGAAATACATTATTGCAGTGTCCATCATGCACGTCAACACCACCCATAAATTTGTTGTACAAATGAAAAGCTTGCGGAAAAGGTATATCAGTTTTGGATCGAGCCTCTGAACTATATCTTCTCGAAGTTGATAGTGGACTTACACCTGCAGCAGTTGAAGCTATTGAAACGGGCTTCGAATCCATAATAGTGATGAAATTTATGCCACTATTTCGATCATGTTTTACAATATAAGTACCTCGTGGAGCTTTCTTTTCAAGTATATTCTTTTCTTTGACTCGATTGTCTCTGATAGTGCCAGTGCATTTCAAACGTAATTTTTGCAAGTGTAAAATTAAATCCATATTTGTAAAAAAATTATCAAAGTACAAATGAAATGCAGGGATTTTATTATAATTTATTAGCCGAAAAAAAGGTTCTAATAAATGCAATACTACACGAGTACCTAAAGCACATTTTACTAATTTGTTTCCGGTTTGGGAATTTTTACCGCAATATAGATCTAAATTTAGTAGATAGCCATCTGAAGTGCATAAACCCCAAAATTTCAAACCAAACCTTATTGGTTTCCCTCGAATAAATTGTTTCAAAACAGTTTTTGCATAAGACTTGGCCATCATTTCATCAATAGATATAGAAGTTTTCCATATTCCGAACTTTAGGAGGTTGTTTTGGAAAAGTTTCAACATCGAACGAACCCGCCACCCTCTATCGTTTGGATCCTTGTCTTCAGCTTTTGAATATTTTATTTTAGACTTGATTTCTTCAAACTTATCGCGAGTCATTGCAGAAGAAACAATTTCACTAGATAAGAATGGATCAGATGACCAATAATCTCTCTGAGACTTTCTTTTATTGAATGAACTGAAAATAACTATACCTATAAAAGTGTCAAGATCTTGTAATTTCAGATCATAATTATTCTCTTTAGACGCATCAATTATATATTGTTTCATTTCGGCGGAAAAAAAGGTTTCAAACAATTGGAAAGGCTTGCACGCCTGTATATTCTTTTTTGTAGCTTCAGATAATAATATTGTTTCTTCACAAGTATTTGGATATGATTTCTCGCCATCGATCCAAATGAATTCGTGATTTTTTTCAAGTTTATCTAAGTTTTCAGAATAAGTAGCACAAGCTTTTTTATAAGTAATATTTGGTATTGTGAATTCATGTTCAGAATCTGAATCAGATATCGAATCACAATCGGAATCAGAATCATCGGAGCCTGAATTGTCTGCATTCGGAATCAAAATGTTTTCGTCGGAATCACTATCCGAATAATCTGATTCATACTCTGCATGCAATGAAGCAGAAGATTTTGAACGTTTTCGTGACATAACAAATTTATTGAAAAAGTGAAAACTAATATTTTTTTTATATGCTTTACCTATAATTCATGTAAAAATTGTATACAACATATGTGTTCATGCACAAGTGAAAGGATATACGAGTTTGTTCGTGAATTTTGTAGTGGTAGATAGAAACAAAATTTTATGTACCATTCAAGAAAATTTTTTTTCTCTAAACCTATAGACTTTACGAAAGAATTTTTAACAACAAAAAAGTCTTAAAATTAGTCAAGGAACACTCTCAAATTTTTCCAAAAATTTTTCAGGTATTTTTGAGAAATTGGATTTTTTGAAATTTTCGAAAATTAAAAATTGTTTTCAAAAATTCTGAAAAAATTTAAGAGTATTCTTCGACTAATTTTAAGCCATTTTTGTTCTTAGAAATTTTTTTCTCAAGTTTATAGTTTTGAAGAAACCGATAGATTAAGATTTTTATAAAATTTTTTCATTCTCGCCGCCATTTTGAAAAAACGCGTCGATGAATTTTTCTGAAAAAAATTCCTCTTAATGTTCGAGTGCCATGATCACCTCTGATCATTGTAAAAAGTTGATAGCTTTGCGGTATCATTGTGAAAAAAATGCGAAAAAAAATTTTTTTCCAAAATTTTCACGTTTTTCACGTTTAAATCGGCCATATTTTTTTTTCTCGGTGTCTAATCGAAATGTTGAGCTCAGATTCTGAAAGAGCATCGAATTCCGCGTAGGAATAGAGGTATTGCATTATTTTTTTGGTCCGATAACATAATAAATAAACACGTTGAAAAGTTAGTAAAAATTCTGATCACCTCGGCGTTAATGGGTTAATAAGAATATCAGGAAATAACTAATTTATGACTTCCATTTTCGATGAAAAACTTTTTATTCATTTTTTCAATACATTTTTCATTTTTTTCAATAATTTCTCTGTTCATTCAATAGAAAAAAAATTAATACAAATCAGCGTACACAAGTGCAAGGAAAACATACTTTTTCACTGAGAGAAGAATGAAAAAATTAATGTCTTCACAGTTCGAAGATCGAGGCACTTCTAATACTGTAAATAATAACGACCCAGCACGGTTAGAATATCGAAAAAATTTTAATATCGTACAAAACAATCGCTCCAATGGGTTAACATATTATAAATTATTCATTTTTTAATCAATTACCCGAAATGTAACCTCACTTCTTATCCGTCGCGTCTCTGTCAAAATATATCTTCCTCTCGCAATCGGGTAAAAGTGCGACACTAGCGCCACGGCAACATTTTCGTTACTCGAACGTATCTGAGGGGCCATCTACCCAGCAATACATTCGGTCTCCTTCCCTCTAGTCTCCATGCGCCATAGTTTCCGTTGTATTTATTTAAAATAAATCAGGTTGGAAATGAACCTAAAAAAACGGAAAAAATCAAAATAGGGAAAATTATACATTTAAAAAAAAGTTAAAATTTTGAACAAATTTTCTTTTATATTTTACCATGAAAAAATACGTGATTTTACTTATAGTTTATTTACGTGAATTTTACGTGATTTTTTGGAACAATTACGTTTCGTTAGTATCTTATGATGTTATTTAGTTGTGTGCAAAGTTTGGACAAGATCGGTTGAAGAGTTTTTAAGTGACACGTTCAGTTAATTTCGAAAATGTAGTTTTAAGAAAACCGTCTTGTTATCTTATCATCGTGTGGTCTTGAAGCTTACCGGCTTAACATTTTATGAAAAAAAATGGATTTTCTGAAAGTTCTAATTGGATCTCCCTCCTTAAAGTAATCAATGAGTCATTTTTTACAATTAATTTTAATGCCGTTATGGCGGACAATTTCATTTGCAAAATGTGATAACAGTAGTTCAGTAAATAGTAAATGAGTAGTCACAATAATATTCTACTGTAAATATCATAATAACAATAAGAATATTGTTTAATTTTTATTTCAACTTTATGAACTAATCGCATAAGAATTTTTCACTGCAATTTAAATACTCCCTGGACGACGACATTTCACCAAACTAAAACTCTTACTTTACACTGAGAAAAGAAATTTGTTGATTCAACAAAATTTTTGTTGAATCAACAAATTGTGGCGAACAAAACGAAATTCGTTAACTCAACAAAAATTTGGTTAATTCAACCACTTAATTTGCTGGCTTAAATAAATATTGCTCATTACGACGAAAATATTGTTGAATCAACAAAATTTTCTGTTCAACTAACAAATTTCATTTTGTTCGCCACAATTTGTTGATTCAACAAAAAATTTGTTGAAACAACAAATTTCTTTTCTCAGTGTATGTTGTCTGACATGTTCCGATTGCGATACAAACAGTGAGCAGAACCATGTCTGCACGATATACAGGAGAATTTCCGTTCTAAAGCAGGACCTCCCCTTAATTCCGAACTAGTAAAAGTGGCGTTGTACATATAGAAAAAAAAAACTTATCCAACAAGTATGGAAACAGGTCGTTAAAATAAAGTAGTGAGCAAAATGGTCGAACAACCAAATATGTCATCAAACTACAACAAAAATATTGGAGACATGGCTTCCAGAAAAAAAAACTTGTATCATGAAATCATTAAAAATATGAATAGAACTACATAAAAAATGGTTACAGGGTCACATGAGTATAGAAAAATGATTTAGGCTGGCTATACCGAGATAGCCGGGTCTTAAATAGGCAAATGCGTTATGCAAGATCTCTATGAACAACAACGTATCGCTGTCTTTGGCAAATCGATCGGAATAAATAATTGGGGCATCGTAAGGTGGAGGGAAGTGAGGAAGAAGAGAGGCCGAAGGAATGACGTCGAATCGATACTAATGCCCTGACAAATAAGACTTATCGGTGAACCGATTGGGAGCTCTCTATCTGAACGAGTGTAAAATGAAAATACAGACAAGTTTTGTAACACTGATGTGCAATGAAAATGTCTAATGTTGCATGTAATGACGTGTAATTATCGTCGAGAATTCTGTGGGACAAAACGATGATTTAGGAAAGAGAGAAATAAAAGAGTAAGAGGAGGAGATATGAGAGCAATTTCTGGATGAATGTATAAAGATCACTGGGATAGTATATTAGTAAGAGGTTTTTTAGAATCGCCCTCGTGCTATCAGCATCAGTTCGATATCCTCTGCAAGCGCTTACGGAACATCGCAGCTGTGGGCAGTCTTCCAAAATTCACTGTCTTGTGGTGCCCGAGTGATACAATACTTAGCAGAGTGGGATTTACTGGAGGATACCTCGGGAAAACGAGGTTTGTTGCACCCCGAACGAGGCACGATTGAGGAACATATCCTCCAAAAAATCGACATGTGGTGGCAAATTCTATCAGTCTTTTTGCTCTTGAGTGACGTGCTCGCAAAACTTCACGTAAGTTTGTTTTATTTTTCATCGTAAATTGAAATAGTGCTCAGTTTTAACAGTAAATTATGATAATAGGTAAACTACTTTTGATATAATTAACCCATTGGGCTTAACACAAACTAACATTAATCATGAACATAACACTAACAAACTGCGAAAGAGATTCAAACAAATTATATACTAGAATATTTCAATATTATCTATGGAGAATCGTAATTATTGGACAGAATTCCAGAATTCAATCGATGTGTTACTTCAAAAATCACTGTTTTCTGCCACTTGACGACATTAAAATTCGTGCCATCTTAGGCCAAACGGTCAGAATTATTCGCCGAAATTTTTTTGATGCGCCGCAATAAACTTGCGACTGGAAAAAGATTGTGTTTTTTTCTTATTCGATGGATCAGAGTTCATGTGATAAAGCAATTACGATTAGGAAGACCCGCAATTTTGATTCTATAACGAATGCAAACGTCGCTCGATTTGTTCACCCCTTTCGTGCGAAACTAGCAATCATAAAAAATGAAACAAAAGAGACAATGCATTAATTACAGGAGAGTACAAAATTCGATCAATTGTCTAGTGACGCGGGCGAAGAGTTTCGAGTACGAGGAAGTCACCATACGTCTTCGACCTTCAAAGACTTTGAAATGGTGAAACAAAATCACAATATATAATCTATGAAAGATCGATGAAGTATTTTCAAACGTCACAATGAAATTATAGGGTTATACAGCATACAGAAATCCTGGACAGGGAATTTGTTACTTGGAAAAGATGCGAAATGAGGAGGGAACGGGAGAGGATTTTTGGAGAAATTCTCAAAAAAACAATCATTCACAGAGAGTGCTCTACGCTTCAGCCTCGAATATGACAAAAATTGAGGTAAAGATTCACAAAAATTGTGTACATAAATAGGGCATACTTCTGTCAATAATTCATAAAAAGTATGTGACATTTTAAAAAGGCGTGGCGTTTGGCTGGTAGTCGAATTGTCGCTTTCTGCAAAGATTCAACGATAAATTTGTTACAAGAGAGCAAGCGGGTGACTGGAAAAACTTCGAACCCATTTTACAATGAAATACCAGAAGATGAAAGTTACATAATAAAGAAGAAAATGATATCGACACCTTTGCTCGATCGTGCCGAGCGAGCAATAATAAGGAAAAATCGCGAGAGATTCGACAAAGCTCTAGTCGTTAGAGCGAAACGTCAGTCGCCTTCGTTTCGACCTCAAAGATTCCGAGGACAGACACAATCGCAATATTTGAATCTTGGTTCCGAAGGACAAAAGGAAGGAAAAGCCGAGGCTGAAGCAACGGATTATTCGTCCAGAGCTGTAGTCAGTGAGTAATTTCTAATGCAAACTTTTTTAGAAATGTTTTATCGTAATTTGGGTTAAAATAAAGATGACGGGTTTTATTTGTTAACTTTACCAATGATAAGGTTCGATTCCAGTTAGGATTGCGATTCGATAATAATTTGGTATACAGTAGTAAATATGACGATGCACAATTGTTAGGGTAAGCCTCTTGCAGACGATGCTATTTTTCGTGCTAGACAGCATGCGTGATGTACTTTCGTAATAGTACGAGAGCCGACAACCAAAACCATGTGCGGTCGTTTTACGACTAAAGCCATATAAAATCGCTAGATTAGATGACCCTAAACCCAATTAGATGGTTAGTAGCGGTCAAAAGTATCACAGATCCATGGGGGCCCATGTCTGCTATGTCAAAAAAAATAGGCAGACGGTATTATCACAATACGTCTAATATTCAAAATGTACATAGATTTTGTTATTTTATTATTAAAATTTTACTTTTCAGACATTTTGCGCGTAGCATCTAACCTGAGCGAATTTACAAAATGTCAAAAAATTTTGACTGACTGTACTATAGCAGCCCGGTTAAATTTTTTTTTAAATCTTTTGTATGGCTACCGAGATTACCTAAATACTGAGTTTAGACATTGTCAATTTACCGAAAAGTTTATTTATTTCCAAAAAGGACAAAAACGTTTCGGAGTCGCCTGGCAAACGCCCCGGCGCTTATTATGCTCCTATATCGAGAACGGCCATTCCATAGGTTTGTTCATGCTGGCTGCATTTTCTACACTTTCGTGGAAAGTGTACACTTGCGCGTTCGTTCCCTGACATATTTTCGAGCATACATATTTAAAAATAAGGTTTTATATGAAAACAGTTAATAAGCCACAGAGTTGTTTAAGAATGGACATATTTAGGAATAGAGATGTGTCAGTACACAAATTTTTATCCATAGAGTTATTTGAGAATAGAGAAATGACGAATAGAGTTGTAGCACAACTATAGATTAGAGATATTTACCCATAGAGTTATTCAAGAAAAGGGAAATGAAGAATAGAGTTGTAGTACTGCCGTATCAATGAAAATGTTGCCTCTGGCGGTTACGAGGCGATTACGACTGAACGAAAGGTTTTATAAAAATTCGAATAACCATAAAAATATCATTAAATATCTACGCAAAAAGACTTTTCAATCGGTCTTGCCGTTTCAGCACGAAATTCGTGAAAAAAACATTCTGAAAATCTCGGTAAAACGGACCTCCCTTCAACGCCGTTGACTATTTGTGCATGGTCAGACGTATTCGGCCGATCAGTTTCGATTACAAATTTCATACACTCCCGTTCAAAAGTTTGGATACACCTGTCGAGATTTCTAGCCGCACTAAAAGTTATATAGCTCCGTATAAAAAAATTTAATCGAATATAACGAAAGGCGTTTTGAAGAATTTAGTTTCGTTTTGCATTTTTGAAATATTTTTTACCATTTTTTTTGGACCCGGTATGCACTTTTGTAGCTGACCGCTTTTTGGATATTTTTCAGATGTCGAGAACCGGGCGCATAGCTTTTGAATTTTTTTTTCATTTCTGTCCATGATAAACTTGAAAAGGGTAACAAAAGCTTCATAAGAAACAAACAAAAGCTTCAAGTTATTTTATTTTTGGCTAAAATGACAAATTTTTGGAAAATATGGCGTAACTGAAGAACTATAGGATTTCAGATAAAATATTAAGAATATAAAAAGTTGCATAGGTTTACACTGGATTGGCTAAATTTTTTTCAAAATTTTTCTTTAAGATTTTTTTAACCATTTTTGTTCGGAACTCTGATGAGTAGGGTTGCTTAACTCGAGAAGTATGAATTTTATTTTTTTATTTTGAATTCGCTACAATTTTTTGCCATACTTCTCGAGTTAAGCCATCCTACTCATTGGAGTTCCGACCAAAAATGTTAAAAAAAATAATATCAAAGAATAATTCTGATTTTTTTTTTTAGTCAATCCAGTGTAAACCTATGCAACTTTTTATATTCTTAACATTTTCCCTGAAACCCTATAGTTCTTGAGTTATGCCACATTTTCTAAAATTTGTTTATTTTTTAATCAAAAATTAAATAAGTTTTCAAAAAAAATTACACGAAACTTTCGAAAAAATGAAAATGAAGTTTTTGCTACCCCTTTTAGGGTTATCATAGATAAAAATGACGAAAAAAATTTCCACAAGCTATGCGCCCAGTTCTTGACGCTCGAAAAGTAGCCGAAAAACGGTTATGTACAAAAGTAGGTTCTAAACCGTACGTACGTACCGTCCAGACAAAAATCGTTAAAAATATGTCAATAAAATAAAATAAAGCTGAATTTGTCCTCTTTAAAATGCCGTTCGTTAAATTCGATTATCTTTTTTTTGACGGGGCTATCTAACTGGGTGCTGCTAGAAATCTCGACAGGTGTATCCAAAGTTTTGAGCGGGAGTGTATATTCATGCAAATAATTGTATTACACAGAATTTTCTATATTTAGCAGTTCTCAGAAAATCTGCAAACGTTCAGCCATCTTTAAGGGTACCCTTTCATCAAAATTGTTGAAAAATATAACAATAAAAAAAAAATTCCTTTTAACGCGCGCAAAATATTCAGAAAAAGTTTTTGATCTTTATTAGTACATATTCTAATAATAATTATTCAATACGGGTTTTATAAATCGATTTCTACAAGAATTTATATATGACTTATACTGCCATTCTTACAACGCCAAAAAAAATCGGCATCCGAGGGGCGCCACTAGAACTCGTTACGAGATGGTTTCTAATCCAAAATTTCTTTTTTTTCAAAATTTAGACCGTTTTGATTTTTTTGCAAAAATTCACCATTTTTCTAGACATATTTTTACATGTGTCCAAAAATTCACAGCTTGTTATATCCATCTTCTATTTTTTTCTCATTTTTTACCACGTGTAAATCAATAATTATTAGTTGTCAATCTTGAACTATATTTTTTTATTATTATTTCTTCCACTCATAATTCCATTCCTTAAGAAATTATGAATAGAAAAAAAAATAAAAAAAATATTGGAACTAATTTTCATGTTTTTTTTTTCAGTTTTCAACCAAACATTTTTTTTCACAACTTGGGCCATTTTGATTTTTCTGAAAAAATTCACCATCTTTCACGACATATTTTTACGCTTTTCAAAAAACTCGCAACTTGTGATATCCATAAATTCTTTTTTTTTTCAATTCTCTGCCACCTGCAAACCAATGATTATCAATTATTAATCCTTACTCACGAATATCACATGCTGCGGACTTTTCGGGTCGTGTAAAAATGTGTCGTGAAAGATCGTGAATTTTTTCAAAAAAATCAAAATGACCCAATTTGTGAAAAAAAAAATTTTGGTTGAAAACTGAAAAAACATAGAAATTAGTTCCAATATTTTTTTATTTCTTTTTCTATTCATAATTTTTTAAGAAATGGAATTATGAGTGGAAAAAAATAATAAAAAAATATAATTCAGGATTGACAACTAATAATAATTATTGGTTCACATGTGGAAAAAAATAGAAGGTACGGATATCACAAGCTGTGAACTTTTGAGACATGTAAAAATATGTGAAAATATTTGAAAAAAATATGTGAAAAAACGGTGAATTTTTTCAAAAAAATCAAAACGGTTCTTTTGAAAAAAAAATATTTTTGGATTAAAACTGAAAAAATATATGAATTTGACTTTCGATATTTTTTTTATGACGGTACAATTCAAGACGAAAAAAATGACCTACTATTTTATTTTGACATTTCTGTTGTTGAAAAAGTTAAGAGCATTTAAAAAAATTTCGTGCAAAATTTTGAAAAATCATTATTTTTAAAACGAGTTTAGATTAAAATCTAACAAAATTCCTAAAAACTCCTTCCAGTAGTTACTTGAAAGTAAACAAAATTCGACAAAATCAAAAATGGACGGGGTCACGAACTGGACGGTTTGGTAAGGAACGCCCCATATATACATATATAATACGAACGAGGAAGAGAGAGCGCGCGCTATGAGCGAGAGAGAGAGAGAGAGCACGCGACTTCGCGCGGTTTCTCTCTCACTCAGTGGCGCGCGATAAAGGGGGTAGCTTCATTTAGCGGACTGGGTAACGCGAAGTAGAGAAATATAGATTATTCTTGAAAGGACGTATGTCCAACGTAAACAAACCCCACTTACGCCTTTCTGTTTCAAAGAAACAAATAGTTCTGAAACATTCGATTTTAATGTACAAAATCATCATATCTCGGGATTGAGTGAACGGATCGACTCGTAACAAACACCAGTAAAAAGAGAAAAATTAAAAACAAATAGTCCTCCACATCTAGATTTTTTACTCAATGCGTTCCTCCATGAAAGCGGTTCGAAAATAAAGGGAAGTCCGAAAAAAGACATATTCGAGTATATATCGAGTCATATTCGAGTGCGGCAGAGCTCGCGCTGGCTTTTTTTTAATACTTGGCGTCGAGCCGCTACCGCGGCTCTTGATCTTCTCATTTCTCAATATATTAACAGAAATATGAGGTTTTGTAGGATTCGCCCTATGCAAAGTGTGCCGGAAATGCTTATTCCCGGAAAAATCATCTCGATAATGGTCGCCGTCTATATAGTTGAGAACGCGTGCGCGATAGCCTAGACAATATTAATTTGTTATCAATAGCTCTATTCGAATCGTCAATGAAATGTCGAACAGTAGAAAGCTGTTACGTCCTGAAGGGACTTTTGTAGCGTAGAGGAATAATAATAGAAATAAGATTGGTAAATAAAATAATAATTAAATAGTAGTTGCTGCTACCAGGTTGTACGGAGGGTACAAACAAATAAAAGAAATAACTCAGATAAGAAAGTAACTCGTAAGAGAATCTAAGAAGAAAATAAATAGGTAACGTGAAAGGGCTAGGCTTTAGGCGAGGGGCGTCCGTGCGGTCCCGTACGGGCCCCGGTATTCTCTGAAAATGGTGATGACTGGCGGATATAAATTATTCAAACAAAGAAGCAAGTTGGGAATCTATAATTATTGATTTATTCCAAACACAAAAGAAATATAGAAATACAGAATTCTCAGATAAGTATATATTGGTATGGATTTATTAACTCACGTTATCGCATTCGACACTCACATACGACGCGGGGACAATCACCCCCGCGTAATCTCTCCTTCGCTCTACTCTCTTTCTCGAACTCCAATAAGCGAGCGATTTTGTCTCGGTGCGCAGCTCGATCGCTTAGGGGAGTTCCTCGCACGATTTCGCGGTTAACAATATCGATTAAAGAATTGGTCAAATTATAATAATAATAATAATAAATATTTATATTTGGAATTAAAGATTAATGATTAAGGGGACAGAGCTAGTTGGAACGTCAAAAAAAAGGCCTTTTTTCCGATTTTTTTTTGGTCAAACGATAAAATAATTCACAACAAAAGTTCTTCCGTTTAAAAGATACATATGTAATGTATATGTTGCAATTTTTTCAACGCAATACATATCGAAATAAGCTGGTGACCGTCAATTGCCGAGGACGCTGCAAAAAAAAACACGGTTTGCGGTGATCAAGCTCACGCTGCAACGGCTCATCTGAAACAAAAAAAACGGAGGGGATTTTTAGTTAATGATATAATGCTCCGGTTGAACGAAGGGTTTTGAAAAATTTCCATTTTTCACAAAATGGCGGCCGTTAAAAGTCAAAAGTGTTTTTTTGACCAAAATATCAGTTCCATTTTTTGCTATTAAAAATAAAAATAATTATCCAAAAAAAAAATCCTTCGTTCATATGGAGGACTACCATGTATAGAAGAAGTGATATAAATTTCAACCCGATCGGTAAAGCCGTTCTCGAGCTACAGTGATCACCGACTTCAAAAACATGGTTTCGAGAAAAACGCACTTCAATTCCGCTACCTGCTTACCTATGGCTCAGACACGACGTGCTACAAAGTCTTGTATTTCGGCGAATAATGGTCCGATTTACATTTACCTGGGCGGAAAATGTTCGTAAGAGATTCTACTTTTTGAAAATGAAATAAAAAAAAATCGATTTTTCGAAAATTCTAACTAGGTCTGTCCCGTTAAGAAACGTCCTTGTCGCGAAGTGGTACACAACGAACAAAGCGCAAGTGTGTTATCGAATTAAAGACTTATGTCTCTGTGCGGGTCCGCCTGGTGATCAACCGGGTCTTACTACACCGCCGCGAGGATGGCTTTAATACGGAGCCTTTATTCCAACCCCAGGAGTGAACCGTGGCCAAGTTGGGACTGTTGGGCCGCACCCGCCACAGGAACGACGAGAGCTCGAAGAGCTATCGTCCCGGTGGGGTTTGCGGCTTAATCGGCATTTTTGGGATAGTCCCGGGGTTTTTCCACCGTCGAATTCCTCGGATCGCGCGATGCGCGATCAGCGGAATTCGACGCGATATCTCCAGTCCGCGGCGGCGATTGCACAGAGACTATGTTCGCGACAAGGGCGTTGAATAAAATATAAAGCATAAAATATAAGCATAGGATATAAAGCATAAAATAATATAAGTAATGATTATGAATAAAACAGAACTATTGTAAAACGGGACGTGACAAAGCATAGAATTTTGATTATTGCGGCCATATAAGATCACAGTTGTATGATGCTAATTAAACATTTCTTACATTGATATTTGTGCTCCGAACAATTGCTTGTATAAGTAACATTCTGTTCGTGTTTTCTTTCACGTTAGCTTATTTGTTTAATTTTAGTCAGGGCAAACAAAGCAGCAAAATGACGAATCTGAAATATGTTATCTAATAGGTCATTAGGTAATTTGTGAATACAGATTTTTTATGTCTTTGAGCATCAGGTGGTAGCAATGGAATGGGTCAAGCGCAGAGCATGTCGAGTGGTGGTTCAGGTTGTGAAGGATGTCCAGAATACCCGGAATACGAAGGAGGTGAAAGAGGACCAGGAAAATTGATACGCCAGCACACTGGAAGACCTGGTATATCTGGAACTGTTGGGCCTAGTGCAACGTATCATGGTGAATTACGTCCAGGGACAGGAGTATATACGAGAGAAGGAACTTATCCCGGTGGTATAACATCAGGCAGGTATCCTGATACGACCCAACAGGGAGGTTTAATTTACCCTGCAAATGGTCAGCCTGGAACGCATCATGGAATAACTGACCAGGCCAGCAGGGGAGTAAATTATCCTGGAGGGGTGCAGCCTAGTAGTGGTACAATTTATCCAGGGGAAATTGAGCAAGGTGGTGCGATGACCTATCCTGGAGGTATACGACCGAGCGGAGCGACAAATTATCCCGAAGGAGTTCCAACGAGCAACGGAATAAGTTACACTGAAGGGGCACAACAACGTGGAGGAACAATTTATCCAGGAAGAGCGCAGCCGGGAGCAGACACTGTTTACCCCGGAAGTATACAGTCTGGTGATGGATCGCGTTACCCCGAAGGAATACAAACCGGAAGTGGACTGACTTATCCTGGAGGAGCACAGCCTGGTGGCGGAACAAACATTCCTAAAGAAATACTACCAATTGCCGGAACAATACATTCCGGAGCCGGAGTACAGCCTGGTAGTGGAAAAGCATATCCTGCAGGAGCACGACCTGGCAGTGGAATAGCATATCCTAGGGGAGTTCATCCCGGTACTGGAGTAATTTATCCTGGCGGTGGAACGTTATATCCCGGTGAAACACAACCAAGCGGAGGAACGCCGTACCCGGGGGGAATGCAGTCAGGAGTTGGTGGAATTACTTATTCTGGAGAAGTGCCTCCAGAGAGAGGTACGGCGTATCGAGGCATTCAAAGTACTTATCCTAGCAGAACGAGACCCAGCGGATCACAACCCGGGGGCGGTGGAATGAGTTATCCTGGAGGTGTTCCCTCAAATGGAGGAATAATTTATTCGGCAGAAGTACCACCGAGTGGAGGTATAGTTTACCCTGGAGGCGTCTCTTCAAGTGTAGGAACAACACATCCCGGCCAAGTTCAAACGGAAGGAGCTGGAATAACTTATCCTGGTGGAACACAACCAAGTGGAGAAACAACATATCCCGGACTTGTACAACCAGGCAGAGGAACAACTTATCCTGGAGGTGTGCAAACAGGAGGAGCTGGAACAACTTATCCTGGTGGAACACAACCAAGTGGAGGAACTACATATCCTGAAAGTGTACAACCAGGCGCAGGAATAACTTATCGTGGAACCGTACAAACAGGAGGAGCTGGAAGAACTTATCCTGGTGGGACACAACCAAGCGGAGGAACTATATATCCTGGAGATGTACAGCCAGGCGCAGGAATAACTTATTCTGGGGGTGTACAAACAGGAGGAGCTGGAACAACTTATCTTGGTGGGACACAACCAAGCGGAGGAACTACGTATCCAGGAAATGTGCAACCAGGCAGGGAAACGGCGTACCCTGGCGAAGTACAAACAGCAGGAGTTGGGACAACTCATTCTGGTGGAATACAACCAAGCGGAGGGACGACATATCGCGGCAGTGTACAACCAGGCGGAGGAACGACATATCCTGGCGGAGTACAAATAGGAAGGGCTGGAGCAACTTATCCTGGTGGAACACAACCAAACGGAGGGACGACATATCCCGGAAGTGTACAGCCAGGTGGAGGAACAACATATCCTGGCGGAGTACAAACAGGAGGGGCTGGAACAACCTATCCTAGTGGAACACAACCAAGTGGAGGAACTACATATCTCGGAGGTGTACAATCAAGCAGAGGACAAACTTATCCTGGCGGCGTACTAACAGGAGGAGCTGAAACAACTTATTCTGGTAGAACACCATCAAATGAAGGAACGACATATTCTGGAGGTGTGCAGCCAGGCGGAGGATCAAGATACCCTGACGGAATACAAACAGAAGGAGGTGGAACAACTTATCCTGCTAGAGTACCATCAAGTGAAGGAACGGCGTATTCCGGAGATGTAGTACAACCAGATGGAAGAACGAGGTACCCTGGCGTACGAACAGGAGGAACTGAAACAACTTATCCCGGTGATGTACGGTCAGGCGGAGGACCAACTTATCCTGAAGGCGTACAAACAGAAGGAGGAACAACGTATTCAGGCGGTCGACCTTACTCTGGAAGTGGAACCTATCCTGAGGGTGTACAAACAGATGGTAGCCATTATCCCCGGAGCACAACCTATTCTAGAGGAGTACAGCAACAAGGTGGTTTATACCCAGGGACTCCATCAACTGGGGCTGGAGTACGTACAGCAGGAACTTATCCAGGCGGTGTGATACCTGGAAGCGGTGCAGCAGGTACATCATCAGCTGGACCTTACTCACCGTCTCAATATTCTACGGGTCAATACCCTGGTTTAATTACCGGTCAGCTTGGCGAGTCACAATACTACGTTCAACCAAACCCCAGCACTGTTTCAGGTGACGTTGATGGCGATTCTCACGCATCAAGCTCCGTTAAGGAAAGTGATGAAGGAACTCAAGCGAGTGCATCGGCGGATGGTGCGTTTGGTACGGGTACAGCTCAGTCTCAAGTGAGCGGAACGTACAGCGGAGGAGGGTCGTTTTCTGCTCAGGCTGGGACGAGTGATGGTAAAAAAGGCGCCCAAACTCAAGTCAGTGGAGGCAAGGCAGGTGCAATCAGTAGTGCTCAGGGCAATGGAGGACAGGGAAAAAGCCAGACTCAAGTGCAATTGAACTCGGAAACTGGTGCGACTACGACGGGAGCTCAGAGCAGTGGATGGAATCATGGGACCAATTCGCAGGTACAAGCAAGCGCAAAAGGCGGAATGGCTGATGCCCAGGCAAATGGCGAAGGCAGCACTTCGAGTCAGGCCCAGATAGGGTTCCAACCGTACGACGGTTCGGATGAGAAAATTGATACTTCGGGAAGTCCGTTCAGAGGTGGAGGAACGGCGACAGCGCAGAGTGGAACTTACAAAGGCCAATCGCAATCACAATTGCAGGGTTCATTTCAATATGGCATTACCTATAACGGAGCAGCGCAAGCTGGCTCGGGCTCCGGTGCAGCCACGTCCAGGAAACCCTTTAACTTCTCAACGACTGACACCGAGCTTTTTAAACCTTTCAATCGAGTTGACCCACTCCGAATAACCAATAGTAAAGAAGGATCCACTGAAGACGAAAAAAAAGAGACTGCTCGTGGTTTGCAGGGCAGTTCAAGTTCGAGAAAAACTGTAATAGCGAAACAAAATACAATGAGAATCATGACAACTACGAGGAGACCTCATGAAGAAGAGATGTACGGTTTGCCGGGAAACGAAGATTACGAGGACGAAGAATACGATGAGGATGACTACGAGGATCCGCCAAGACAGGTTCAAGCGAATATTCAGGATGACGCTAATAGACAGTCGCAGTCAATAAATATTGGTAATCCGGGAGGACACTATGACATCAGCGTTGCGCAGGATTCGACGAAAGCCCGCGAAGGTGACCTTCTGGAGACTGGTACTTCACTAGCTGGTTACACTATCCCACCGGGAGTTCGAGGGCGAGTTACAGCTGTATCCGGCGATCACACCTTGGCACAGGGCACCGGAAGTTCACAGGCACAAACTGTCGGCCTGGTTCCATCGTCTCAAGAAGCCACCAAGCCTCCGGAGCGTTCGATGAAACCATTAAAACCTGTTTATTCTCGTAATTCGTATCCTCACGATGTGGACAAAAAGAGTTCCTTACAACATCTTTCCGGAGGTCGGAATACACAGCTAAGTATGTGATGAACGCGTTACATTATTTTGTTTGCCGTTTCGATTTTTTACGTATACCACGAAAAACATCGATATTTATTTTTATTCTTGAAATTTCAGCTTCAGGCAGTATGAAATCGATGCAAACTGCACCGATGAAGCCTAATTATTACACGGTAACCAACAGCGTAGCTGGAAAAATGGATGATACGCGCAGGAAATATGAGCATCGTTATTACACAAAAAGTTCGACGTGCGGTTACTTCACGTTTTCTTGTAACATCGTCCACGGCTCGAACGGACGAACAAAAATCTGCAAACCGAAAATACCCACACATCCTGACGGAACACCGATGAAATGTTGATGAAAGCTGCATTTTTATAGAAACCTGTATCGAGACTTAGTAAAGTTTTGAGATCAAGTGATTATAGAACAACACAATTTTTAAGATACGAATATATATATATATATATATACGTTTTCGCATTATACCACCTATTTCATAATAACCACGCTTTAGATATCCCAAAAAAAACTACCTGGAAAATAACCACAGGAAATAATCAGAGAATAAGGAGGATGAAAAGAAACGATCCAAATCCAAACACGCTAATAAATCTAAACAAACCCTACACGGAGAGAAAAATCTTGGAATGTTTAAAAGGATTTCTGGAAAAAATTACCATGCTCTCTGATAAACCTCATGAGAACTGCAAGCATTAGAATAATTATAAGAAGGTTTCAAAATTATTCTTTGACATACAGTATAAATATTGTTTGCGTTGACCAAAGAAAAAAAATGATGCGTAGAGTGAATTTTTACCGTGCTAGCATGGTAAAATTTGTCATGCTAGCATAGTAAAATTCGTCAACGCACTAACAATTTTTCTAATACCAGCTCGAATTTTTACCGTGCTAGCACGGTAAAATTTGTCGTGCTAATGTCTTTGTATATTCTGTATAGAAACGAAAGAACAGTCGTCACAACTATTTGTAGTGATATCACAAAATACCGACAACGATAAGAAAAACGCAAAAAATAATAAAACTGAGCAATCCCTGTTATATGGATAAAAAATTAACTGAGATCGTAACCTCGTTCGATTGGGTCATGTTTTCAACTTGAATTAACTTGATCTTCCTTGACTGATGTCATAAAATGCTAAAAAAGATCACACGATACAACGATCATACGATATTCTTCGCTATGCGTGTTCTTTCAATACGGTAAATTATTTAATTAAATCATACTAACAGAATCACTTTCACTAGATGCGTTGCACTTGTCTCACACGGCCACTGAAATTCGACTGGCCTTCTTTATTTCGCGTAGATAAAGAGGCGTCGTCCACTAGCGTGAGTTTTCGTTATATGCACGCACACTTTTTCTCTCTTGTGGAGAGAGGAATGAAAACAATTTCAAACTCTGCGATTTACCTAACTCTGAAAATACGGATTTGACCTTCATGTGACATTCATGCTTGTGCATGGTCGCTCTGGGTCGCTCCTCATCTCCCTTTCTAAGAGAGCACGGTAAAAATTTCTCCATCGTCTTGGATTTATTTCCACTGAGACCATCAATTTTTCTGTGGTCGCAAATGAAAAATTTGGAAGCTTGAATTTTTACTGTGCTGCTTATGAAAAATTCGTCATTATATTTTTAATTCTATGATTTCGCGAGACACTTTTTCTGAAATGTGTAATAAATTTTCTGTAACAACAGATGAAAAATTACAAGGTCCACATTTTTACCGCACTGTATCAGAAAAATTCGTCGTCTCATTTTAAATTTTGTGCTGAGAAATACATTTTCTCTTAAGCAAAATAGTAATTTTTCTCATGAGAACCCATAGTTTTTGTAAGATGCATCAATAAATACTGCATTACGTGTCTGTTACATGACAATTATAGTAACAGCACGGTAATTTTTATCAGATTTTTCTCTCCGTGTATATTAATATCAATGGTCGATAGAGCACAGGACAATCAGTATCAAAAAGGTATATTCATAGTGGTCATTTGCTTCGCCGGTTGTTTTTTGAAAGATCATTTCTACAATGTTTACTCATATTTTGTGGGATATTTTGAAAGTGGTTATTGTGAAATCAGTTGAACAATGCGGTCACCATATAGATACATACCTTATTTTCGTCATTATTCGAAACATACGCTTCACTGTATTTTATAGTCGTTAAACTATTGTTCACGCAAAAAAAGTATTTATGCTTTTGTCTGTAGGGAATGAAACATAAAAGATTCGTGGTAAGATAAAATTGTCTTTTCACATTGTTTTATTTTTTCTTCAATATTATTTCCTTTTTTCAAAGCTCATGGAGCTTTGTTAAGTTTTTCCCACACGTTATCGACAAAAGCGACAAGGTTGAATTCAGCACTACTTACAGCTTCAAAATTTCACATAAATATGATAAATAATCAGAGGGTGACTTGGGCATCAAATATTTAGGAAAATCTTCTCGTCATTTTACATTTATATGGAGTATTAACCATTGGGATATATTCAGATTGGAGCCGGTCCCGAGGGAAGGAATAAGTCAGACGAGGATTTACATTTTATTATTACTATTTTAAAAACAACAACCATTCTTAAACTCCGACACGGTTCTTTTAAAAATATTCTTCTATGAATAGCCAATATTCCAATGGCTTCTAATTCCGAATATTAATTTTTACCTAACGTTCAATAAACCCTGGCTCAACGGTTAATATCTAAGAAACTAATTTGTATATCTGTGTCAAATCTTGCACCCAGCAAGATGGAGTATTTTTGAAAAATCTATCCAGACCTTGGATAGTATTATTGAAATGTATTCAATTTTCCAACCCCTTAAATAATAAAATAATAGTTGCTCTACCCTAATAAAGTCCAGTTCAGTCTTTGTATAAATAACCTTCTCCGGAAACATTAATACTTTTTTTCCTCTAAACTTTTCGGACGTTCTTCATTTTCTTCGTGTGATCTTTTTTTATACGGGGCTACATCTATCTAATGGGTTTGAAAAACGAGCCGAAGTTCGGAAGTTTTTTTTTAGTAAACTATCGGAAGAAGTGTAATGATTTTTTTTTTTCATTAAAAGATACAGAACCTTACAAAATAAATTGTTAACAACATGCATCTGCATGTTGCTTTTTCCGGTTGCTTTTTTTTTTTTCATTTTTTCCGTTTTTTTTTCCGGTTGCTATTTTTTTTTTCATCTGAAAAAAAAAATAGCAACCGGAAAAAAAGTAAAAACCGTCAACGACCTCTGATTACTTTTCCCTTGAATAATCCGTTTTGTTTTTTTTTGTCTAAGAACAACACTTTTCACTAGAGAGTATTCACCGTTGAATACCTCGAAACAAATAATTTTGATTTTCCAGCGGCTATATCTTTTTTCTCCTCCATATTTTTCAATTTATTTTGTAAGCTGCTTCAACAAATTCATTGAATTTCCTCCGATAGCTTATTAAAAAAATAGAAATTCCGAACTTCGGCTCGTTCTTTAAACCCATTAGGTAGACGTAGCCCCTTTTCTAAACTCAGAATTTTTTAAATCTAGAAAAGGAATAGATAAACACTCTTATTTTGACATTGATAAATTTGAAAAAAATGAAATTACAGTGGAGCCCCAATACAAAATATAGAAATAATAACAACACCTGAAAAGTTTGAGAGAAAGAATATTTTGTTTCGCTCCACGGAGAATTTTTAATTAATGGATTAACGGTCCATGTACTTCCACGATTGATTGGAATAATTCACAGCATAGTATGTACAACAACGGTACATACATTCTCTATGTACACATAATTAAAATTAAAAAACAATCGTTAAAAAAAATTCACCCTAGAAAAATTTGTACGTCGTACGGTGGGAAATAAATTAACAAAAAAATAAGTTATAGTAATAAATTAAGAAGAGCTATGATCGGAATATAACAAGCGTAAAAAAGAAACAAAAATATACAAAATCAATGTCGTAAATGTGTAGTCATGGAAAAGTTCCAACATGGATAATGGATAATATTTTGTTAAACTAATCTTTTTTTCCTCGTTCTCTACGATTCTTTGCCTATTTGTACACATTTACAGGATTTAATAATCAATTCTCTGCTAAGCCGGGCCTATGTCGGGAGAATTGTGAACCAGACTGAGCTGTTAATCGATTTCGGAAATTGAAAAAATAGATCGATGTAATGATATCGTAAAATGTTGACGAAATAAGGCTCGTTTTTCGTGGGTACTGGAGTCATGCTAAACTCTGTGACTCTCGTAATCTGAAAAAATGAAAATGTGCACGTTTCACACAGCATTGAAACATTTAATAGATTCAAAGGTATTATTAGAAAAATTGCATTTTTACCATCAACGGATCCGTCGTTGTCGTCGTCGTCACGTCCACGACCATCGGTTGTTTCCGTGCCAACCTCGGATGCACAATTATCCGTACTATTTTTGAAATGTTCGATCTGCACATTGGCCGATTCTAATTGTTCGATAAGATCCTCGTTGGCTCGTTGCAGCCTTCGTACGCTGTTCGTTGCGGCGTCTACCTCGTCCTGAGCACCGGAGAGTTCTCTTTTGAGCTCATCGACTCGAGATCGTACTCTTTTAACTTCAGCCTCGTACTGTTCGGATCTTCTGAGTGCGTGTGACAATTCGGTCGTTTTTTCGGCTAATACTTTCTTTAATTTAGAGTACGAGTGCTTTAAATCCAAAAACTCCTAAATTGGAATTAGAATTAGTCAAATTTTAGTTTATAAGGTGAACATAGGAATAACAAATTAAATTATCATAAAAAAATAAAAATAATGGTCAACCTTGCTACGATCGACGATTTCCTGCGAAGAATCTGTGTGCACAGTAGAAATGGGTCGTCCTCGCCGAGATTCATTTCTTTCTTGTAATTCGCGAATCTCGTTTTTCAACTTTTTATTTTCACGTTCAAGGGAAATTTTGTCCGACTCCAAACGTTCACGTTTGCCCCACTCAGCTGCATTTTCCACCTGCAGCCTCTCCAACTGGGAGACAAAAAAGACGATTATAAGGTAAATTGGCTGCTTCACATTAGTCAAATGAGTGCTAAACTTTCACGATATATTTATACAAATATTAACGGACTAATCAAATGAATTGAAGGTTGATTTGTATTACAGCATGTCTCATTAACCTAGAAAAATATTAATAACGATAGATTTATGAAACCATTAACTGATAACTACAAAATTCTTTGATATCATATTTTTATCGCGATTTTCACAAGAATAATCCGTATTTTTTTGCGATTTCAACGCACCACGTCTTATTTTGTTTCTCAAGAATCCTCTATGAATGCACCGCGCGGATTTTTTCTGAGTTTTGTCGTTTTACTCTTGCACCCAATTGTTTATTTGGCTAAAAAAGTATTTCATCAACAAATGGCTGTAATTTTCAAATTAACAAGTTCAGAAAAAAATCTTCACGGTGAATTCGTAGAGGATCTCTTGAGGAACAAAATAAGATATGATGCATTGAAATCGCTAAAAAAATACGGATTATTCTTCTAAAAATCTCGATGAAATTATGACATTGTGGAATTTTGCAATTATTAGTTGATGACTTCGCAAATCTATCATTATTAATATTTTTTTTAGGTTGATAAGACATTTTGTAATACAAATCAACCTTCAATTCATATAATTAGTGCATTAAACTTTGCATAAATGTATTGTGAAAATTTAGCACTCATTTGACTAGTGTGAAGCAATCATATTGAATTATAAACAAAGTCGAACGTTTTTAATTTTTAGAATCAATGAGTGGGAATATTCTCCTTTTTTACCTCCGTCCTGAGTTCGGACAAACGTTGATCCATTCCCTCGCGATTTGATGCCTCGTCAATAAGATCTGCTTGGGCGGCGCTTAATTCCGTTTGGAAACGCTCTCTCATCTCCATTAACTCGCACATTGCTTTGGCTCGACTTTTTTGGAGCTCGTCGCAGCGTTCTCGAAGTTGTATCGTCTCAGAACGTAGTTTTTCCATACCTCGATGGAGTGACGATTTTTCTCTTGAAAAACAAAAAAAAATAATATAACGTAAAACCGACAACGATAGGTGCACGGTTGGTGTGTGGCTCCGGCGATCTCCCAAGTTAAGAACCCTCGGACGAGGCCAATACTTGGTTGGGTGACTGCTTAGCCATGCTACAGCTCGCGCATCAATCGCTGAGCGGGAGACAATTTTTCTCAGTAAAAATATAGCCGCTTGTATCGGCCGGGTTTTCCACAGTTTCCCTTAGCTCTCATGCCAATGCGATACAGTAGTGCATTAGAAAAGAGTGGCTGTGGGCAACACTCTTAGAGGATCTCACAAGAACAAAGGAATTAGTGAAGTGGAAGAAAATGATGTTAACGTGATAGGATGGAGTCGTAAAAACCCCCAAGGGTATACGCAGGAACAAAAAAAAATAGTATAACGTAAAATGTAAATCTTTCCAATATCTAATTTATGTAAATAAATTTTTAAGGGCGAACGCCACTGTGACGGGTCAAAAAAATCTATATATATGTTTTTTAACGTTTTCTTGCAGCATACATGTTCAAAATTATGTAAACAAAATTTTCAAATCAAAAGTAAGTATATTCAAGTCAATACCTCATTTTATGTCAGGAAAAAAGTAACGAAAAATTTAAACGCGTTTTTTTCCAAATAATGGTTTTCGACCTTGTTCCAGGGAATATTCGAAGACTATTAAACCGATTTTATTTTCTTTTTTTTTTAATATTCGTCATTGCAGTAACTAAGGTTGTACGTGGCCGATTTTTGAAATATTGATAATTATTATTTTTTAAGATCACGTAAACAAAAAAAAATGGTCGAAAAAACGAAAAAAATGATGAAAAAAATTTCGAAACGGCACCATTTTGCAAAAAATATTTGAAAAAAGGCCACGTAGGCAAATCATTGATTTTTTATAAATATTCAGCTAATAAATATAAACTGAAAATGACAAAATTACTTTAACCCAGTTTCCGAATGATCTGCAATTAAGAAATTAATTCTGTACCTAAATTTGAATTGAACCAGATGTTTGAATGTTTCTCCGTATAATCTTTTCGAGTTTTTATGATCGCATCCCTTCACTTTTACTCCAGTCCTCCTACATTGTTTCTATCGCACTTCACTAATTTCCATATTTCTACAAAGCGACCCGGGGGTCTTGCCCACAGCCTACCTATCGCTGTGGGTAAATTTCAATAGACAATTAATACTTACTCTCTTTCCGCTGAAATAGTTCTGGTGGCTTCTTCTAATCTAAGATTGAGCATTGACATTTTTTGTATCAGATATTCATCATTGCCAATTTCGAGGGAGGACTGTCGTTTTTCGTTTTTGTCTTGGATCTCATTGCTTTCGGCAATGAGTTTAGCGATATCGCGGTCTAAACTGGCAACAGGACTTTCAACGAATAATTCAGGCGAGTTTGTCGCGATGTTCGTTTCGTTATTCTCGGCAAGCAAGTTCGCAATGTCTCGATCAAGGCTGCTCATAGGGCTGTCTTTGTATAGTTCAACAGCGTGTTTCGGAACTGCACCTTGCAAAACATACTCCTCGATGTCTCGATTAGGTGGAGTATTTCTGTGTTCAAGATTGGCGCACGTTTCTTCACCAGGACTTCGTCGCGTCATTGAATCTTTTGGGCTATTCGTCAGTGAGTTTGGTCTCTCGCATTGCTCGACGTTGTTGTAAACTTCGAGAAGCTCATTAACTCCCAATGCTCGTCTTAATTCAGGATCAGATTCCAAAATTGCAACAATTTGTCGATCGAATTGTCCAGCGTGTTTTAACAATACAAGATGTAATTTTTGCAACTCTTTGCGCAATTGCTCATTTTGAATTTCCAATTCTTGACTCTCATGCTTGAAATTGTTTGCATCTTTCATTGCCACTTCCAGCTTGTTCCTCAATATTTTTGCCTCTTCCCGAGACTTGTTCCTTTCATTGCGCACCTTGCTCCACTTTTCACGCCAATTTGCTGTGCAATCTGACCACCATCTCATGGTTTTTTCCATTTGCGCCGCTCGGGCTCTTGCTTCTTCCAATTCTCTTTGACGAAGTGCCTGTACAATGATAAAGCAATTAATGTCACATGGTAAATATTGGAAAAAGGAACAAAAATATCGCAAACAAAAATCCTCAAGAAATCAAATTATTATTAAAAATAGCTGGTGTAAAAATGACAAAAAACAGAACCAATTCATTTGCAAATAAGAACAATTCTGTTTATGTATGAAATGATAGTGTGATTTAATGGTTTAATTATGCTTGTTCATAATTTTGTCCATGACTATTTCGGTTATATTGTTTAAATTTAAAAATTTGTACTGTTCCTTCAAATACCCTTGTCGGATTGTTACTATCTTATCTCATCACTTCTATGCTACTTCACTAATTTCTATTTTTCTGAGAATAGCCCCTGGAGTAGTTATACTGCGTTAGCAGAACTATGTATTGTTTAATGCGCTGCTGTATCACATTTGTATGAGCACTCAAAGAAACTATGAAAAACCTGTGTTGACAGTCAGCTAAAATATTACCGGGTTTCAGATTTGGTTAACTCTTCAGTTGCATATCTTATTTCTGGTGCTTTGGTCTGCCCACTGAGCCTAATTCACACCTACCATTTTTTCAATGCATGTATCTCTATCATCCAATCTTAATGTATTACTAATGCTTTTAAATCTGCAAAAAGTTCCCAAAAGATTGTCAATCATTAAAATTACAATAAAAAAATATGATCTAATTATAAGAGGGGAAGAAAAATTGTTTTTGTAAAGGATCCAGAAAAAATGCAAAATGGGCATTGCCCCTTCGCACCGGTGTGCAGCCAAAGAGTTAATACTATCTTGAACTCAGAAAAACTTTCTTTCGCTCTGCGCTCAATGCATCAGTCGGTATATAGCTGAGCGGTTACCATCC
The DNA here is from genome assembly GCA_963989365.1 of Rhimphoctona megacephalus. Lineage (NCBI taxonomy): Eukaryota > Metazoa > Arthropoda > Insecta > Hymenoptera > Ichneumonidae > Rhimphoctona > Rhimphoctona megacephalus. The sequence goes on from OZ022418.1 coordinate 29,129,547, forward strand.
AAGTATTGAATTTGCCTGAAGCTATCCATCCTGGGAGATTGTTTAACATTCACAGTCACATTTTAATTACTAATTATCCATCACCAGGTAATTGTCTTTCTCTTGTTAGAATATATAATAATTCGAGTTGCCGATATTAATTTTTTTGATGACTAACATTATGTTATTGTATTTTTGAACCTTTATAATTATGAAAATATCTAGATGTAAATTCTAAGGTATATCAACAAATTAAGGTAATTATTATATAATAATATATATAATAAATATAATATAAGGTAATAAATTAAGGTAAGATATTTAGCTCAAATACAGTTGAAGTTCACGTTATCTAATTACAACAAAAAATGGTTTTATTCTTGATTTTTTAAATTTTTGAAGCCTTGGACACTTTTTTGCAAAGTATAATTAAATAGCCTTTGGAAAAAAATTTGGAACTTTTTTTCCTATCTAGAAGTAAAATAAAACAAACTAAAAATAAAATACTTTTTCGGTGTTTTGCATTGACGAAAACTTTTTTAGAAACTGTAGGTTTGCGTTAAACTGCTTATTTTTTTTTTTTTTCTTAAACAAATATCTACCTCTTTTGTTTCCCACTCACTGTCACCAGTATATCGCGGTGAAGCGGTAGACGAGGAACTCCCAACATCGTGTTCCCTATTGTGTCTGTTACGCGAAGACGTACCAGTATTGGCGGTTGTCTGTGACTGTGACATTGCAAAGGTGACAGACGGCACTAACCTACAATTTTATAGCCATGTCTACCAAAGACGATGGCCTCACTATTTTTTGCGGTACTCGACGTCGTTTTATTTCGGTCCTCTCCGTCGAGGAATATTTTTTATAGCGAAGAGAACTGTTAATCCCTGTGGCGAGTGATTAATTCGCTACAAACTTTTACAAGGTTACAATACGAATGATATACACATGAGTTGAACCGTTGAATGAAGATGAAACTAACTGACGGAAGACGGGAGACGGTAAAGATCTTAGTGGTGTGAACTTGGCCCCCCGACTTTGACTTTTTAAACTTTTTCTAATTCTAATCGTTTGTGTTCCGTTAGTGGGTTATTGTTAGAATAAATTAAACGTTTGTAGGATGAGTTTATCGCTTAAAAATCAAAAATCAAAATTAGCGTGAAGTTAGCTCCTCCGATTTAATTTTTAAAGCTTTGCGAGTTTAATTGTAGGTCAATCGATGCGAAATCGTTTGTGGGAGACGAATATCACAATAAAAATGTGTGTTAGATGCTTGTTCGTGTAAAAAAAGCAAAAACAAAATATGGTTAAATTTTTCCGAACCGGTTATATTACTCGAAAAAGTTCCCGACAAAAAATAGAATCATATGATTTTTTAAGAATATCTCAATTTTCACATATGATTTATGAGAATATCTCAAAATTACGTCTGTTAGATCAAAGTTTATGTAAAGAAATATGATAACCATTCCCTGGTATCGATCATATTATTCACAAGAATGTTCATAACGATTTCATTTTCGTCGCGGCAAGGATTTCTCGCCAATGCAGTACAGTTATATAACGAAAAAAGTGGTTTACACAGAGTCCCGGAATAACAAGTGATGCGTTTTTCAGATTACGCATGAGATCGTGTAACGAAAAACTCCGTTCCATTTCCGACGACGATGAAAATTGTCAAAACGATAATAAGAAGTAAAAAATTTCATTTTTGGTGCAGCACAATCTTTTGCTCGAGGGGTGTGATCATAACCAACAAAGCTGGTTGTACAGAGGCTGTACTATCGCGGTACAACGGATGATTCTTTTTCAGATACTCAGCGTGTGGCTGTGCTTTAGAAACGTTTCATTTTTGGCGGAGCAAGATCTCGTGCTCATAACCAATAAAATTGGTTGCACAGAATCCGAGAACAATAGATGATTCATTTTTAGGTTATGTACGTGGCTGCAAAAAATTTTGGTTTTTTCTGTGGGAAGATCTCTTGTCAATAGGCTGCAACTGTATGGATAAACTTCCGAAAACTGATAACCGAATTTTGAGCTGAAAATTGCCACACACTTTCGTTTTAATATTATAAAATTTCCCTCCAAAGGATTTTCGGCGGATTTGACAATTTTTCGAGATATCGAATTTTGAAAATCTATTTCTAGATCGGCGAATTATGGCGTTCCGAAAACCTCATACCTTCGATTGATCTGATTTTTTGTATAGATATATATCTTGACTCGCTGATCACGAATACGATAGCGAAAATACCTGCGAATTCGATTTTCAATGTCAAAACTAAAAAAAGCTGTTTTTTCAATAATATGGTTTGAGGAATAATAGGGTGGGTGCAGACCATATTGGGTAGTGTGTGTGGAATCGTTGGACACGTAAAAATAGTTGGGCGGGTCCTGGTAATCTCGGGATGTGTGTTGGGAATTGTTGGACATGTAGGAATAGTTGGGTGGGTCCGAGTCATCTCGGGATGTGTGTGTGGAAGCGTTGAACACATAAAAATAGTTGGAGGGTCCGGGGCATTTCGGGATGTGTGAATAGAATTGTTGAACACGTAAAAATAGTTGGGTGGGTCCGAAACATCTTTGAACGTGAAACATCTGTGAAACATCGAAAAACATTTTCCTCCAGTTTGTTCCTGATATTTTTTTTTAATTCCCTGAGGTTTGAATCCCGAGGGTTTGAATAGTATATGGTCTTGAATAGTATACGGATTTCAAAAGGGAAAATAACCCTTCGGGTTTGAATCCAGAGGGTTCGAATAATATATGGTTTAGGGTAGTATATGAGGTTCAAAAGGAAAACCGCTCAGGTTTGAATCCCGAGGATTTGAATAGTATATGGTTTTGAAAGGTATATGGGTTTCAAAATAGAGAAACCCCTTGGGTTTGAATCCCGAGGATCCAGATAGTATATGGTTGTGAATAGTATATAGCTTTCAAAAGGGGGAAATCCCTCAGGTTTGAATCCCGAGGGTTTGAATAGTATATGGGTTTCAAAAGGCAAAAATCCCTCAGGTTTGAATCCCGAGGATTCGAATAGTATATGGTTTTGCATAGTATATGGGTTTCAAAAGGGAAAAACCCCTCAGGTTTGAATCGAATCTTCTTGAACAGCATTTAATTATGTGTGAAAAATTTGGAGAGGTTTCACCGCCTGGTAATCGAGATATTCATTATTGAAAATGACAAGTTTAACATGGGCTCTTATGGAAGCTTTCAAAAAATTGCGAACTTCAACAATAAATATCTCAATTTTAAGACGATGAATCATCGGCATATTCCGCCAGAAGTTTAATACTGTCTTAAGCTTTCTATTTACAAAATTTTATTGTGTAAAGTTGGAAAATAATTTTTACATGAGAAACGATACAACCTCCTTAAGAAAGTTATCAGTGACTAATTTTTTGTTTGTGTAAGTCAAAAATTGTTTAATCAAATGTAGTGATCCGATTTTAAGATATACCGTAATGTAATTTGTATAATTCAAAATTGTCAACATGGTAAGTTATTAATGTAGCATTCTTGCATCTTAAGATGTACTCTAGACTCATTGCTGGGTGTCAGAAACCTGTTATTGATGAGTTGGCAATTTGGTCCTCAAATTAGGAGCTATCAAAAAGCATGAAATTCACGGATATCAAGATGAAAATGATTGATGCAAAAAATCATTTTTGCAAATGCCCAACTTCAATTTTTTCAATGACTTGCATACTTTCTTGTTTGTCGAGATACATGTAAATAATTTGAAGTTGTAATAATTACTGTGAAAATGATAATATATACAATTTTATAATATATGATTTTATTGAAACACTTTTGAAAATCGAAACTAAGAACTACGAAAACTAAAAACATAAGATGCTGGACAAGAAATAATTTCTATGCTGCCTTCGTTGCCTTGTTGGAATCATTACTTTTCCAGCTTCTTCTGAGATTAAACACAGGAAAAAAGTTGCAACAGCACAGAATCTATGACCTTCACCCGAAGTATGATGATGATGAGAGTATATTGAACACAATTGAAGCGAACGCTACATTCTCTGAAACAGATATAATAAAATAACGAATTTTAAAACAAAAAAATTTTATTCGTCAAAATGGATGTTCATACAGTGTTCATAGCCCATGCTCGTTTCTCGGTTTTCTTCTCTTTTTTTCCTTCCTAGAGAGATCGGCATTCAGGATAGTTAAGCTTTGTTGTCTATGAGGTTTGCTTTGTCATTCATTTATCTATGTAAATATAACCAACACGATTTGTTTACGAGAATCTCAGGAGAACAGATGATTGATTTCTTGATTCTGGATATAGCTGTGCGATAAAAAGTTTTGATCATTTCTGTGACAAGATATCTTGCAAATAGGATATAATTATGAGTAACAAAATTGATTTTGGAGAGTCCCCGGATTACAGGATAACAGATAATTCGTTTTTAGGTTGCGGATGTTATTTTAATTGTGACAGACTATATAACCATTCTGCGATGTTTACAGATTCACAAACAATGAACAACACATATTCCAACAGCAAAAATACAATTTTGCAGAGTGCAATCACAACAATTATGCTTTTTGTATTAAGACTCTGTGTAACTAACTTCGTTGATACAGTTGCAGCCTATTAATAAGAGATCTTCCCACAGAAAAAACCAAAATTTTTCGCAGCCACGTACATAACCTAAAAATGAATCATCTATTGTTCTTGGATTCTGTGCAACCAATTTTATTGGTTATTACACCTCATGAGCAAGAGATCTTGCTCCGCCAAAAATGAAACGTTTCTAAAGCACAGCCACACGCTTAGTATCTGAAAAAGAATCATCCGTTGTACCGCGATAGTACAGCCTCTGTACAACCAGCTTTGTTGGTTATGATCACACCCCTCGAGCAAAAGATTGTGCTGCACCAAAAATGAAATTTTTTACTTCTTATTATCCTTTTGACAATTTTCATCGTCGTGGGAAATGGAACGGAGTTTTTCGTTACACGACCTCATGCATAATCTGAAAAACGCATCACTTGTTATTCCGGGATTCTGCGTAAACAACTTTTTTCGTTATATAACTGTACTCCATTGGCGAGAAATCTTGCCGCGACGAAAATGAAATCTTTATAAACATTCTTGTGAATAATATGATCGATACTAGAGAATGGTTTTCATATATTTTTACATACACTTTGATCTAACAGACGTAATTTTGAGATATTCTCCACTTTCAATCGATCTTATTGTCCGTCGCCAGCAAAAAATCATATGATTCTATTTTTTGTCGGGAACTTTTTCGGGTAATATAACCGATTCGGAAAAATTTAACCAAATTTTGTTTTTGTTTTTTTTATACGAACAAGCATCTAACAAACATTTTTATTGTGATATTCGTTTCTCACAAACGATTTCGCATCGATTGACCTACAATTAAACTCCCAAAGCTTCAAAAATTATTGTCCGTCGCCAGCAAAAAATCATATGATTCTATTTTTTGTCGGGAACTTTTTCGGGTAATATAACCGGTTCGGAAAAATTTAACCAAATTTTGTTTTTGCTTTTTTACACGAACAAGCATCTAACAAACATTTTTATTGTGATATTCGTTTCTCACAAACGATTTCGCATCGATTGACCTACAATTAAACTCCCAAAGCTTTAAAAATAAAATCGGAGGAGCTAACTTCACGCTAATTTTGATTTTTGATTTTTAAGCGATAAACTCATCCCACAAACGTTTAATTTGTTCTAACAATAACCCACTAACGAAGCACAAACGATTAAAATTAGAAAAAATTTAAAAAGTCAAAGTCGGGGGGCCAAGTTCACACCACTCCTGAAGTGGACTAATTTTATTACTATAGTTACGATCGATGCGATACTGGTGGCAGAGCGGAGAACTAATTCAGGATGGGATTTTGAGGACGCCCCCACCACTTATTTTCCTATGCTGTGTCCACTCCTTCTCTCTAGTCTCCCTGATCGGGAAGTTGCTCTGAAAAAGGATCGCGAAGAAGACAGTAGTGTTAACAAACACAACGTTCGGTTGTTATATGGAGAAGTGTCAGATTAAATTGCACAATATTTCGAGGGTGTGGGAAGAGTTTTATTAAATTTACATCGCCCAGAATTCAATACCTTTTAAATCTAATTTAAACCTGTGAAAATTGTGATTGCTTCGTTGTTTTTTTTTCTTTACTTCGAACGAGCGCTGGACTAATGGAAATATGGTTATAATTAGTGTATGACGGATGAAAGAAAAAGCTGTACTGGGACGTGACTACATCGAGACACCCGTGACGTTATTTATAGAATAACGTTAAACCCGCTGTGTGCCCCCAATCGTTAAATTGTGAAATTATAAAAAATTGTGTTTTTTACAAAATGGAAGATATATTTCAATGGTGTCGCGAAGGCAACGCGATGCAAGTTCGGGTTTGGCTCGATGATACCGAGCACGACATGAACCAAGGGTATTCCATCTATTCTCCTTATTTGGCATGTAAAATACCGTTTTCCCCACCATACTTCGATTTTACACGATTCTTTGCCCCCATTCATCTAAATCTCGCTCATTTGTCTCCTCGTTTTTCGTAAATACACAAACTTCACGAAATATTTGACATGTTGGTGTTAAGTACTTAAATTTATTTAAAAAACATTCTTTCATTAATTCGAATGTTATTAAAAAATTAACTAGTTAATCTTTTGCAGTTTATTATTTAATACTGTTTAATGTTATTATTATTCATTCATGAAGCATTTCTTCAAAAATTCTATGTCTATAAATAATTCAAATTTGGGCATCTTTAGCAATTTTTTATACAAACGTTTATCCAAAAATAAAAGTTCATAGGATTAAAATGAAATAACGAACAAATAACGAATAATAGTTAAAGAAAAATCGTGAATATAGTTAGGCACAAATTGAAGGTCAATCGACCATGGTCGACAATTCATTGACACAAATAATATGTAAATAGTCAAGAGTTTTTTAATAAACCAAAAAAAATGTAGAACATCGTCACCGATAAATTTTTGAACTGATTTATTCATTTAAGTTTTATTATTTATTGATTTTATGGTCCAGTTATTTGTTTGCAGTATTTCTCAATGATTTTTATCTTAATCTTGTCTGCAAAAGTTCGGAACAAAGTACAAAATTTATATTTTTAAAATTTATTCAGCGACGACCATGGATTCAGTCCTCTGCACTGGTGCTCCAAAGAAGGTCACTCCAAACTCGCAGAATTATTGGTTAGCCGAGGTGCTCGTATAAACGCAACAAATCGGGGAGATGATACACCTTTGCATCTTGCCTCTGCTCATGGCCACAGGGAAATTGTTCAATTGGTTCGTTGATTTCCAAACGGCATTTTGTTTCCTTTCTAATTAAAAAGAAAAAATTATTTATTAATTCAATGATTTTACAGTTGCTTAGAAACAGAGCAGACGTTAATGTCACAAACGAGCATGGAAACACGGCTCTACACTATGCTTGTTTTTGGGGAGATCAGGCGGTAGCCGAAGATCTTGTCGCTGCTGGTGCACTTGTCTCCATCGCCAATAAAGATGGCGACACTCCTCTGGACAAAGCAAGAGGCCCTCTTGCAAAAAGATTACACGGTGAGTACATTTTACGCAATTTTTCTTACCATTCTTATTGAAAACTTGATTAATTCACGAAAGTTAGTTAAAGACGGTTTTTCAATGAATGGAAAAAAAAAAACACTAAGAATTCACCTTGAAATGAGCATAAATTATTGTAATTCTTTAAATACATTCCTAACAACTGACGATTGTAAGAAAATAATGAAAAATATATTATTATTGAGATAAATTGAAAAGACTAAAATTAATGAAATAAAAACGACTCATAAATGCAATAACACAATAAAAAATCAATTATTTAATTAATGAAGATGAATAAAATCATCTAAATTCGATTCGAACCTTTAACAAATAGAATAATCTATTCGAAAAATCATTTCAATTACAATTAATCGAAGTGAATTAAATTGGTTGAATAAATTTTAAGCATATTCCCATAATTTTTAAATAATTGTTGTTTTTAAGATCTCGCGGTCGAATTTGGGCAAGATTTGAAGAAGATTCAATTCAAGGACCAAAGTTGGCTAGGTCTGAAGACTCGAAGTCGGGACGCGACACTGTCGAGGCACAAGGGTATAAACATGGCGGATTTGTCATTGCACACTCATTTGGCGAGTACACCGAGCGGCGAGACTTGGCGAGGTCGTTGGCAGAACAACGACGTAGTTGCGAAAATTTTGCATCTTCGCGAATGCACCGCTCGCATATCGCGGGATTTTAACGAGGAATTTCCAAAATTGAGAATATTCTCGCATCCAAATGTTTTGCCGGTACTCGGATGCGTCAATCAACCGCCACAATTGGCAACGGTTTCGCAGTACATGGCGCGAGGAAGCTTGCATCGTCTTCTTCATGGTGGAACCGGAGTCGTGGTCGACACTGCTCGAGCTCTCAGACTCGCTCTCGACGTTGCAAGAGCGATGGCTTTCTTGCACGGCCTTGAGCGACAAAATCGTTGTCGTTTTCATCTTAACAGTAAACACGTTATGGTTCGTTGATTTTACAAACATTTTTTTTATTAAAGAGATCCTGCCATCTACAAGCTCATCTTTTGTTTAAACAATATGTTAACAACTTTTTAGAATCATTATTACTGAAGATTAATGTTTGTAAAGTTTCGTGAAACTGAATTTTTGCGAAGCTTCGATATTTTTGGCTGAAAAACGTGTCGTTCATCCTGAATGGGTCATTTCATTTTAACTGAAAATTTGTGATTAACCCTAGAACCCCACAACGGGGTAATTAGTTACTCCACGAAAATGTCAAATTTTCTTCCTGAACCAATTTTTTAAAACCATTCCTTCCGTTTTATAGAGTTTTCACCATTAAATATTTAAAAAAATGCAGCTTAATCGCACACCATTCTCTTCGTTATCAAAAAAATAAAGAGAATGGTATACAATTAAATCTTATTATCACATACGAGGAACATTTTATGCTAAAGAGAAAGTTGGTAATTATTTACCCCAGTGTGGGGTTTACGTTGGAAAAAATAGATTTTGGGGTTCTAGGGTTAAATAGAGCCAACTAAGATTTTTTATTTGAAAAAATAAAAGATTAAAATAGAAAAAGTCCTTAATTTAATCAATTTTGTTGGATTAATAGTAATGGCATTAAAAAAGTAAGCAAAACAATATTTTTATTTTCGTTTTTCATTTCAGATCGACGAAGATTTAACCGCTCGTGTTAATATGGCCGACTCAAAATTCTCCTTTCAAGAAGTCGGACGTATTTACGAGCCGGCCTGGATGTCACCGGAAGCGCTGAGCAAACGTCCTGCCGATATAAATCTCGAAGCGAGCGACATGTGGAGTTTCGCGGTTTTGCTTTGGGAACTTGCGACACGAGAAGTTCCGTTTGCTGATTTATCAGCCATGGAGTGTGGAATGAAGGTGCGTAAATCTATTTTATGGTTATTATAGAAATTTTTGTTTTTAAATAGTTTTTTTTTTTTATTTAATTTATATTTTACAAAATTGTTGATATTTTCGAATTTTTGTATTTTTTCTTACCGATTTTTGTATTTTTGACATTTGGGAAACTTGAATATCATAATTATTGATTTTCCTACGTTTTTTTTTCGAATTCCAGATTGCTCTTGAAGATTTGCGAGTGAGTATACCGCGCGGTATATCTCCGCATCTGGCAAAACTGATAAGAATTTGCATGAACGAGGATCCAGGAAAGCGTCCGTCCTTCGACATGGTTGTGCCGATTCTGGACAAAATGAAACGCTGATTTTTTTAAATTTTAATCCACGAAGTGTAGCGCCTCGTGCTCGAAATTTCTCCACTTACAAAACTAATTTGATGTCAGTCATGTAAATAGGCGAATTTATTTATTATTCGCGCTCTTTTTTTTATCACTTTATTCCCGAGAACGACAAATGTCGAAAAAATATTCTGATCGAAAAGATATTTTAAACTTTTCAATATTTTTTTCGATGTCTGCGACATCGAAAAAAGAAAAAAGGACAAAAACTCGAAAATAATTTTTCTTCGGCAATTCAGTGACGCAAATACTTTTCTAATCAACTTCACGATAATCCTCATCGGTGCCTTCTCAAACTTCGGATAATATACAGAACTCATTTTTTTATACAGTACGATAAAAATCGAACGATGTCTCGAAACGATCGGTAAATGTCCTCACCGGGGTTGTTCAAGCCTTTTGATCTTTTTTCAAGGATTAGACAATTGTGACAATCAGAATGCAATCGTATATTTTTTAAATGACTGAATTTGTATTTTTTCATGACTGTTTGAATTGTATAATTAACGATCTAACGATTTTTTTCACTTATTCGTTTTTACAACGAAAGAAAAAAAAATATATTCAAGAGGATATTTACTTAAATTAACAATACAAGCAAGCGTACCTCCAACTCCATATTAAACTGTTATTTTTCATAAAAAGTTTTATCATAAAATGTAGGCCATAATATTAGAGGATTCGAAAGTCCAATTTTTCAATTACAATTTTTAAAAGAGTGTTATTAAAAATTCTGCAAGTGAATTTTCAGTGTTTTTTTTTCGTATAAAATTACGAAAACAATATTTAATCGCGAAAAAGCGAAAATTTAGTTGCATTTTCAAACGTAATTGAGAAATTGGAAATTTTCTCGTCCACAAATAATCCAATTGTTTCTAATATATTTTATATTCTATACACATAGCAAATGTATTTTTTAAAAAATGCTGACAAGAAATCTGCCATATTGTATAAACGACTGAAATCTTAACGCATAAAACGTGCTTTTAAAGAAAAAAAATATATAAATAAAAAATATATACACGTGAAAAATCGATTAAACGCTGTTTTTATCGCTTATCGAAAAGCTAAACTCGGGGTTTTATCGACTGAGGATGATTTTTGTTCTCGCTGCCTTTTCCAATTATTGATAAATTGATCAACGTACCGTCAGAATATTATTTGGAACCTAAAAATTATCAACGAAAAATCACACGCAAACTTTATTCCCCAAAATTCTGTCTTGGAAGCTTCATTTGCGATTTTATTTCTCAAAATTTCGAATACAATTACAGTTTTTGAGATTTATTTTTAATTTTATAATACAAGACTCGGATCCATCGAATAGAGCCTTAAAAATGCATTCAAAAAATCAAAACCGAAAAAAACAACAAAAAATCATTCAGTGAAGAAAAATCGGAATTTTAATTTAATTTTAATTTTATTTATTTCAAAAACATTCATTGTAAAAAAGAAAACACTTTTTTTGTTAAGAAATGAAAATACTAAATTTACTGTGCAATAATTATTTACAAATGTTTAAACGAAAGCACATTTCAAAAAGACAATTTTGCCCATATACATTTGAAGATTATCGACGATAATTATGAGAATATCGAGAATTTTTTATTAATTTTACATACTCAGTTTGGCTCATTTAAATTCAAGTGATCCCTCGGAACGATACTCACGATCTGGAGCAGTGAGCTCTCCTACCTCTCATTTCCTCTCTCTCTCTCTCCCGCCCTTTGTCTCGTTCCTCGTTATTCAATAGCCGAGAGAACAAATTTGTTGAAAATTTTGCAAATAAGGAGCGCGCACTCGAATTACAGACCACTTGACACGGAATTTTTTTTTCAAACCATCCAAGAATTCCTACTATGGAAACGACCAAACAAAACCGAATAGAAGCCTGGGGTAGGGGGTGTGACTCGATCTGAGTTTGAAAATGAAGAAATTTTATTGCATCCCCCAAGGTGTCGACAATAAGTCGGAAGGAATCTTACTCTCAGCTCCAGCAAAGCATGATGAAAAAAGAAGTGAGGCGAAAGGTAAGTGGAAAAATAAATGGAAAATAAAATCGGAGCCATCTGAGTGAAACGCGCATGGAAACGTTATTATTCCATAGAATTTAAATTTTATACTCATTTTTCGAATAATTCATTTTTAATATCCGGAACTCAAAGCTTACATTGAAAATACATTCGAAAACTTCATTTATTTTTCATAGATTTTCATCACTATAACGAAACAATAAAATCGATAATAAAGAAACAAAAAAATTCTAATAATAGTATCAATTGTCTGCTAGGGGTAGACGAGCTCATATTCCCTCAAGCGTAACCCGCGAACATGGACAAAAAATAAGATATAAAAAGGTAGAGAATAGGATTAATAAAAAAAAGGTCATGAAAGAAGGGTCTGAATGAAACGAGACACCGCGATGAGTATATACTGGCTAATTCAGGCATCATCTCTCTGTCGTCTCCAGTTCACCTTGCTTCGATTCTCGATTACCCGTGTTGGAATATTCCACCGTTCTATTCCGGGGCCGCGTTGCAATGATCAAATTTCCCGATGGATCCGATTTGCAATGAAAAAAAACAAAGGCTCAAACAATCGATACAGTTAGTCGGATTGAGTGCCTGAAAAGTGGCATCGGATGTTAAGCTTCAGAGTACACAAAAACTATCCGAACGTCCGTTTTGTCTACAGTGGGTCTGGGAGACCCGGACGATGTCGAATCCTTTAACCCATTAACGCCGAAGAATCGTGTTTTTTTTTCTCATTTTCAAGCTAGATTCTTATCATCGAAAAAAAATCATTTGCAAATAAAAAATATGTTTCCTTGTACTTTCGAGTGTCCCCTTTCCGAATCCGGAGTCAAAATTGAGTTTTGTCCATTAGAAAAAAAAATATGGCCGTTTTTAAACAAAAAAACCGAAAAAATCGAAGACATTTTTTTTTCAATATTTTTTTTCTCATTGAAGACGCGCGAGGACCCCCCCTTTTTCTTCAACCATGAGTGCACAAAATAGTTGTAGTTTAAGAATATATTTTTTTAATTTGTCGACATTGACATTTTCACCCCCAAAATGGCGCTTTTCATCCCTTCAGCAGGAAGACAATTTTCACTCTCGGTGCCCGACAAAAGAAATATTCAAATCTTAACGAAAATTGGTATCCCGGGGTTTTCAAGGTCGCTGATTACGATTCCGCCCTCAAAATTCAAAAATTCAGAATGGCGGATCCAATATGGCGGACCCAAATTCAAAAACTTACTTGAATCGGATGAAATGTGGCACTCGGGGGTTTTCGAGGTCGCTGATTACAAATCTGCCCTCAAAATTCGAAAATTCAAAATGGCGGATCCAATATGGCGGACCCGAATTCAAAAACTTACTTGAATCGGATGAAATGTGGCACTCGGGGGTTTTCGAGGTCGCTGATTACAAATCTGCCCTCAAAATTCGAAAATTCAAAATGGCGGATCCAATATGGCGGACCTAAATTCAAAAACTGTATGAATCGGATGAAATGTGGCACTCGGGGGTTTTCGAGGTCCTTGATAACGAATCTGGCATCATCATTTCAAAATTCAAAATGGCGGATGCAATATGGCGGACACCTTCCCGTTAACACCCAGTTATTATCTAACGTTTATTGAAGAATTGACAACTTTATATATTGACAAATTGACAAATTTATAGAAATTCATCACTCCGCATTACTCAACGGATAAACTTATAATTCCTTATTCTACTTAAGAGTATTACCCAGAGAATTACTTAAGAGCATTACCCAGAGAAAACGACATGGACGTGGTAGAAATCCTTTCTCCTTTGGGGTGCTTGATTTGAGTGAGTCCCCTTGCCTCTCACTTTTTGGGGTGCTTGATTCGAGTGAGTCCCCTTGCCTCTCACTTTTTGGGGTGCTTGATTCGAGTGAGTCCCCTTGCCTCTCACTTTTTGGGGTGCTTGATTCGAGTGAGTCCCCTTGCCTCTCACTTTTTGGGGTGCTTGATTCGAGTGAGTCCCCTTGCCTCTCACTTTTTGGGGTGCTTGATTCGAGTGAGTCCCCTTGCCTCTCACTTTTTGGGGTGCTTGATTCGAGTGAGTCCCCTTGCCTCTCACTTTTTGGGGTGCTTGATTCGAGTGAGTCCCCTTGCCTCTAACTTTTTGGGGTGCTTGATTCGAGCGAGTCCCCTTGCCTCTCACTTTTTGGGGTGCTTGATTCGAGTGAGTCCCCTTGCCTCTCACTTTTTGGGGTGCTTGGTTGTAAATGCGCCCTTTGCTTATCCCCGAAGCCTGATTACGTGTTTCGCTTTCATACAAGCACTACAGAAGTAAGCATTACAGTCCTTACAGTACGTATATGTTCTTATTGGACAGATTGAACAACGAGCTTGTTTGCTGTGACGGAAAGTATCGTGTGCTTTGTTCCGTTTTAGTTTTCCCCTCTCTAAGTAATATTTAGCAATCGAAATTGCGAATTGCTTTGAACCAATTTTTTTGTTTTATCTCCAGTTGCGTTGAAAATCACGACTGAGTTCACAATGGCGGCCTGTATAAATCTAATAAAGACGACCCATGTCCATTTTTTTGAACGGATACTTGGAAGCAAGTTGTTGCAATGTCCATCGTGAACGTCTACTCCGCCCATGAATTTATTGTAGAGATGAAATGCTTGTGGAAACGGAATCTCAATTTTTGAATGTGCACTCGAGCTAAATCTCTTAGACGGTAATAGAGGAGTCACCCCTGCAGCGGTAGAAGCGATCGAAACTGGTTTCGAGTCTACGATAGTTATGTAGTTTATTCCGCTGTTTTGATCATGCTTTACAACATACGTACCTCGTGGAGACTTTTTGTCGATTACATTTTTTTCTTTGACTCGATTTTCTCTTATAGTTCCTGTACATTGTAAACCTAACTTTTTCAAATGTACTAGGAGATCGAAATTCGTAAAAAAATTATCGCAGTAAAGATGGAACTGAGATATCTTCTTAGGAGGGATAGATTTGAGAAATGGATCCAATAATTGCATCACTACACGAGAACCTAGAGCACATTTACCCAATTTATCTCCAATTGATGAATTTTTTCCACAATATAAATCGAGATTCAACAGGTATCCATCGGCGGTGCAAAGACCCCAAAATTTTAGTCCGAATCGTATGGGTTTTCCCCGGATAAACTGTTTTAGCGATGTTCTTGCATATGATTTGGCCATCATTTCGTCAACAGATAACGCAGTCTTCCACAAGCCAAACTGACGAATATTTCTCTGAAATAATTGTAGTAATTTACGAACGCGCCATGCCTTATCACTGGGATCATTGTCTTTAGGCATCGAATACTTTAATTCTGATTTGATTTTCTCAAATGTATCGCGTTGCATTGCAGAAGAAACCACCTCACATAATAAGAAGGGATCAGATGACCAATAGTCTCTTTGAGATTTTCTTTTATTGAACGAGCTTACAATGATGATGCCAATGAAAGTATTCAAATCATCCAACTGCAATTCAAACCCATTCTCTTTACATGAGTCAATAATGTATGTTTTCATTTCCATGCAGAAAAACTTTTCAAACAGTTGTATCGGCTCACTTTTTTGAATACTTTTTTTTACACCGTCAGTTAGTAATAATTTGTCTTCAGTCTCATTCGGGTAGCTCTTTTCACCAACCATCCACTTATATTGGTGATCTCCTTCCAATTTACATTGATTATCTGTGTAATTTTCCGATGATTGTTTATAAGTGATACTCGAAAGGTGATCGTTTGATTCAAAATCAGAATCGGAATCACTAGAACAACCAGAATTGTCTGGATTCGGAATCGCGACGAGCTCGTCACAATTATCGTCAGAAGTATCCATTTCAAACTCTACATGAGAAGGAATAGATTGCCTTGGTCGTTTTCGAGACATAATGGTAATATTGTCAATATGCTCACGCTGCCGATGAGATAAAAATTATCGAAGAAGTGAATTCACTCAGGAGCAATAAAGATGATAAAACAATATTTTATGAATAAATTTTGTTGAGGTACTGAGCTGAAATTTAGGTATATAAGTGAGTTCGATTTAGTCTCAAGACAAGTTCTACGAAAATAGAAACCGAATTATTCAGATAAGGAATTTTGGCAGACCTAAAATGAACACAAAAATTCTGAGCTAATATTTTTTACAGAAAATAAAATATCATTAGCAATGTGAACGATCCGCACTCCACAAACGTGAAAAATTGAAAAAAGATGTGATAGGCATATACAAAACTTATTTGCAGACAGAAATATTCATGGATAATAAATATATTTGTATCAGGGATAATATTCAATGATGACCCGTATAAACAAAAACAAGATGAAATGTAAGAAAATCGGAGATTTCTCAGCCTCTGCAACGTCAATTTTTATTCGACACATGAAAAATATAATATATGATCATAAAATGTGAATCAATTGAATGATTATTATTTACATTTATATAAAGTTGTCAATTCTTCAATAAACGTTAGATAATAACTGGGCGTTAATGGGAAGGTGTCCGCCATATTGCATCCGCAATTTTGAATTTTGAAATGATGATGCCAGATTCGTTATCAAGGACCTCGAAAACCCCCGAGTGCCACATTTCATCCGATTCAAGTAAGTTTTTGAATTCGGGTCCGCCATATTGGATCCGCCATTTTGAATTTTCGAATTTTGAGGGCAGATTTGTAATCAGCGACCTCGAAAACCCCCGAGTGCCACATTTCATCCGATTCAAGTAAGTTTTTGAATTTGGGTCCGCCATATTGGATCCGCCATTCTGAATTTTCGAATTTTGAGGGCGGAATCGTAATCAGCGACCTTGAAAACCTCGGGATACCAATTTTCGTTAAGATTTGAATATTTTTTTTGTCGGGCACCGAGAGTGAAAATTGTCTTCCTGCTGAAGGGATGAAAAGCGCCATTTTGGGGGTGAAAATGTCAATGTCGACAAATTAAAAAAATATATTCTTAAACTGCAACTATTTTGTGCACTCATGGTTGAAGAAAAAGGGGGGGTCCTCGCGCGTCTTCAATGAGAAAAAAAATATTGAAAAAAAATGTCTTCGATTTTTTTGGTTTTTTTTGTTTAAAAACGGCCATATTTTTTTTTTTAATGGACAAAACTCAATTTTGACTCCGGATTCGGAAAGGGGACACTCGAAAGTACAAGGGAACATATTTTTTATTTGCAAATGATTTTTTTTCGATGATAAGAATCTAGCTTGAAAATGAGAAAAAAAAACACGATTCTTCGGCGTTAATGGGTTAATTTACTAAATCAATTGACTAGGAATTTTAACTAAATCGATTAACGAGGTCATCCCATGTGACAGCTATTTTTTTTTGCTTTTTTGGGAATTTTTTTTGATGAAACTTTGAAACACAATACCTTTGAATTTTTACCACATATTTATTAACATTTTTACAGTCCCTCAAAAATTTATCAAACAAAAATAACGAGTTAAATCGACTTAACACCGTTCGGAAGACACTCATGTGTTGGTCGACGGCTGCCATGATTCCGGAGGTTTTGCTCATCTGAAATCAAAAAATCAAACGGCATTTTAATTTGTAGACCTGAAACTATCGCTCGAACTAGAGTAAAGTAAAAATATCGAAAATTGAATTTTTGGCACGGTTTTAAAAGTCGAAAAAAACGACGAAACTTCGAATTTAACATTTAAAACCGTGCCAAAAATTCAATTTTCGATATATCTACTTTATTCTAGTTCCAGCGATAGCCTCAGATCTACAAATTAAAATGCCGTTTGATTTTTTGATTTCAGATGAGCAAAACCTCCGGAATCATGGCAGCCGTCAACCAACACATGAGTGTCTTCCAAACGGTGTAAAGTTGATTCAGCTCGTTATTTTTGTTTGATAAAATTCTGAGGGACTGTAAAAATGTTAATAAATGTGTGGTAAAAATTCAAACATAGTGTGTTTTAATGGTTCATCAAAAAAAAATTCCCAAAAAAAGCGAAAAAAAATAGCTGTCACATGGGATGACCCCGTTAACCGAATCCAACATGAGGAACTTTCTGGAAAATCTGTTTTTTTTTTTTTTAATTTTTGGTCGGGTATGCCAGACCCAGTGTGTGATCTAGGGACTAAGAGAATAGATAGATCGTGAAATTTCGAAAAGAAAAGTCCTTAAGCAATTTTTGATCGGAGGCACCATTAATAAAATATTAATGAATTAGCGATAGCCAATCATCAATGCTGAGAAACGCCCCCTTCTTTTTATCGGCGCACCTAATTGGCTGCCACTAATTCAGTAATATCTCGTTAACGCTGCGTCGGAGAGAAAAATCGCTGAGGACTTTTTACTTCAGAATTTAAAAATCCAACTGTCCTCCGCAGTTCGACCACTTTTTTTTTTAAATCCTGTATCCAGTGTCCGGACAGCTGACTAATTGATTCATGAATATTAAATTAAAGATAATTGAAAGTCAGTGTAGCTGCCAATCAAGATTTGTCAATCAATTAACTTCCTGTCTACGAAAAAACGAAAATTGCTAAAAAAATCCTATTACCTTTCAATCATTGACAATCACTTAAAAAACGACTCCTGCTTTTTTGCTGAAAAGACTGAAAAAATCTCGATTTTCCACAGAGACAAATATAACTGTTGTGGCAGTTCGCTACACTGTTTCAAAAAACTAAATTTCAAAAGTTGCAACGCCCACCTTCTCCGACAAGTTTATTCCTCGTGTAATTTTTCTCCCGTATAACGATCCTTTTCCTTTCATTTTATTTTCATTCGCTCTAATTACAAACTTTTTTTTCGAGTAGTCTTGATGCTCGACGACAGAACACAAGGACTTCCTTCGTACTTTTTCTAATTAATTCGCCGTCGACGAGAACACGATTTTTTTTTTTTTTTTTTTAGTACAAGACAATATTGCACGATTTCTCTCTGATATTTTTTTGCTACTTCATTATCCCTTCGCGTAATGAATAGATCTGTGCGAAAGTATTGTCTTTAAAATCGATATTTTTATGCGACATAAAAATGGAAAAAAAATTGCTTCATCGATTCCGACAAGTCTTGGAATTATTCGAATATAATTAATTTATTAATTATATCGCAATCAATTTTCACTGTTACCCTCCTCCAATTTTTCTTTTATTTTCCGAATTTTTTCGGTTTCCTTGAAAACGTCAGACATGTGAGAAATGAGAGGAAATTCCAGCCGAGCCATTACGAATGAGTGCACATTTTTTGTTCACTAATAAATCAGCGGCGCGAGAAAAAAAAAAGAAAAAACCGAGTGAACTGTATACAAAGTTGTTGATAAATACGACGAAATATTATAATTCCATATATTTTTCACTCGGTTAAATCGCGTTAAATTTCGTCATTCGAAAATTTTACCCCCACCCTTTTTTTGTGAGAAAAAAAAGAGATATTCGAAACATTTTTTTTGGGTTTTGTTCCTTGTTTATTAATGTATCAAAAAACATTTTTTTCACATTTTTCACGCCGCATGGTGGCGCTGGGGAAGCTCTCGCGTCATCTCCGCAGTGGTTCGCGGCACGCAGCAGAACTCTCTTCAACGTCGATCTGAAAAAAAGTAACGAGTGTTTTCGTTAATAATATGATATTTTGAAGAGAAGTACATAGGGATTTGGAAAAATATTGATTTTTAAAAAATAGGCACGCCTTTGAAATTAAAGAATGATTTTTGAGCAAAATTTCTCGTCGAAAATAGGCTATAACTTTTATAATTATTGAGATATCGAAAAAATCTTATGTACTTCTCTAGATAATCTACTTTTATTGATACAGTAAAAATTTGAAGT
Source organism: Rhimphoctona megacephalus (assembly GCA_963989365.1). Taxonomy (NCBI): domain Eukaryota; kingdom Metazoa; phylum Arthropoda; class Insecta; order Hymenoptera; family Ichneumonidae; genus Rhimphoctona; species Rhimphoctona megacephalus. The sequence goes on from OZ022418.1 coordinate 29,149,218, forward strand.
CGATCGGATAAAAATTGCTCGAGTTCTGCTGCGTGCCGCACTCAAAAAAGTGGTTTTGAGAAAAACGCGTTCAAAGTTGGGACCCCGAGCCTCGCGGACCGCTGCACCGCTCCACAAAATATTCAATATCTACGAAAATAATTATTTTTTCGACCTGGGTCGAACGGCATTTCAATCTTAAAAGTATTTTACATTTTTTAAAATGGTTTTCAAAAAATCGATTTTTTGAAGCCGTCACAGTGGTGTTGTCCGTTAATGAGATTTAAATCCATAAAGCTGAGGTAAAAACGAAAGGGTTCCATATAATATTGACCGGTTTGACGAACGTGACAGGCTATTACTATATAATTCTCTTCACGAAACACCGCGGCGAGAAAAAGAAATAAGAATTGCACGTTGTTAAAAAGAATTTACAAATTCGTTGAAGAAAAATGCGTTCGACGTGAGAAATAATTGATAAATCGTGATAAACGAAACGGAATTTATTTCCTATTTTCATAAGATCTTTCAAAAAAATTCCAAAATATTAACGTATATTTTTCAAAATGAAGAGAATTAAGCAAAAGTTTTCACACGGTAAGTTGCAAAATTCCAATTTGTAACCAAAAATCGGAGAATTCTAATTTGCCAACTTTTAATGACAAACCCATAAAACTTGTACCCTCAATTAAACGTCTGTGTTTATTCAGCGTTATATTTTACGAGGTCCAGATTTACGGGGCTAACTAAACGAGAAGAGTTTTATTAGTTTAAGGGTCCATCGTGTGAGTAAACAGCGCATATCAAGTGAAACGAGGATGTAAACGTCAAAACGTCTGGGGGTTTTAAGAAATTAAAGGTGTTTATTTCCCTGTAGATGACGCAGATGATGCATGAAGGGCTTGTACACACACACACACACAGCGCAACGTCCGTAAACGTCGTCACAGTTTGATTATTTACACCAATTTTAAAGCTGTGTTTATTTGACAAGGGGATTCGGTCGAAATCAGTCTCCAGTTTTGCAGATCTTTATATCAAAGAATTAAGACATTAAATGCTGTATCAAATAAGATGTAAAAAGATCGATTTTTGATTTTTTACTCGTTTGAATTATAAATATTTATCTTGAGAATAGAAGCCCTGAGAATTTAGAGAATCTGCTTAGTCGTCGAAGTACGAGAAAAGATTCGTTAATATTTAACGGCCCCTTTCTCCCGTTTTCAATTGTCTCAATTCCTTTCCTTCTTCTTTCATCCATTTCTCGATAATTTCCGATGATGCTTCAAACCATCTGCTGACACTCGTTCAACCAGCATTTTTATTTTTTAAGTACATAACAAAAAAACAAAGTATTTTGCCAAAAAATCGATATTTTTTCAACTTTTCGTAGATTAATCAATAAATTAATAATATTCCTAATATTATCGTAGAATTGTTACCAAATAATTGTCCCCATAAAAATTCTAATTCGAATGCCAGATCAAATGGACTTTTCTATTTTTATTATTTTATTATTGATAAATTACAACAAAGTTCACGTTTGTTTCGACGCGATGAGATGAGAATTGATCTTTCCATTGAAATCAATTCCTCTGGCTGTGGTATGAAAAACACCACAATTTACTTTTACGTGAAAATGAGATGTTTACGTAATATCAAGAACCGCAGTAGCGGCTCGACGCCAAGTATTAAAAAAAAATAAAAGGCCAGCGGGAGCCCTGCCGCATTCTTATATACTCGAATATGATGGTTTTTGGACTTTTTTAAAACTGCTCTCACGGAGAAACGGGTTGAGTAAAAAAACTGACCGTGGAGGACTATTTTCTTATTTCTTTTTACGATATACGTAGAATTTTATAAACTGGATTTATCGGATATCCCAGCAATGACGTTTATTCCTTTAATATTGAATTTAGCAATCGAATTTTCAATCAAAACGTCTGATATCGTTATCTGTTATTTATTTCACGAGCCAATCAAATAGAAAAACTTTAATTCGACGGTTAGAAAGCTCTTAATACGTTTTGACAGTGTTTCCCTTTCGCGAGGATGTGATTTTCGAATGAAAATTATTGAAGTGGGACTCAACAGAAAATGATTGCTTTGATGAGAATTAATTTTTTTTCATTTATTACGTAAACGTCACGATTTATCAATCCCTATTACAATGAATTTTTTGTTCTTCACACATTAATATGAAAAAAATGCAATATAATAAAAAATTAATTAATATAATAAAAAATTCATGTAAACAAATAAAAATGATTGAAGTGGGACTCAACAGAAAACGATTGCTTTGATGAGAATTAATTTTTTTTCATTTATTACGTAAACGTCACGATTTATCATTCCCTATTACAATGAATTTTTTGTTCTTCACACATTAATATGAAAAAATGCAATATAATTAAAAATTAATTAATACAATAAAAAATTCATATGAACAAATAAAAATTATTGAAGTGGGACTCGACAGAAAATAATTGCTTTGATGAGAATTAATTTTTTTTCGTTCATTACGTAAACGTCACGATTTATCGTTCCCTATTACAATGATTTTTTTGTTCTTCACACATTAATATGAAAAAAATTTAATATAATAAAAAATTAATTAATATAATAAAAAATTCATGTGAACAAATAAAAATTATTCAAGTGGGACTCAACAGAAGAATGTTACTTTGATGAGAATTATTTTTTTTTTTATAAATTACGTAAACGTCACGATTTATCATTCCCTATTACAATGAATTTTTTGTTCTTCACACATTAATATGAAAAGAATGCAATATAATGAAAAATTAATTAATATAATAAAAAATTAATATGAACAAATAAAAATTATTGAAGTGGGACTCGACAGAAAATGATTGCTTTGATGAGAATTAATTTTTTTTCATTCATTACATAAACGTCACGATTTATCGTTCCCTATTACAATGAATTTTTTATTCTTCACATATTAATATGAAAAAAATGCCATATAATAAAAAAATAATTAATATAATAAAAAAATCATATGAATAAATAAAAATTATTGAACTGGGACTCGACAGAAAATTATTATTGCTTTGATGAGAATTAATTTTTTTTTGTTCATTACATAATCGTGACGATTTGACTTCATTATTGCAACGATTTTGTCAGTTTTCACTCATTAATATGTATCTGAGGATTAAACGGTTACGTAATGTACGAGATCCAGTTCACTAAGCCGTTAATTCATCTTTTGTTAGGGGAAAAGCCCCAGTTATGTATACGAAATTCTCAGAAATTTTGAGCTTTGCGCCTATAGACATGCATTATTAATATAATATTAGATGAATTTATTATGTAATCATAATTACATAATATGTATTATAAAAGGTGACAGCGATGGGTACGCAGTCAGTGTGTGTATAGCTTTGGCGACCTCCCAGGTCAAGCAGCTTCGGGCGAAGGATCGTTGCATGAAGGCTCAGCCATGCACTCGCGGCTCGCGCATCGATCGCTAAACGGGATGCAGCTTCCCGGAATTTCTGAACGTGTTAACCAACTAAAAACTCAGTATAAATATAGCGACTGTATCGCCAGACAGCAGCCAGTATATCAGGAAAAAGTGGTTGTAGGCAACACGTTAAAGACTAAATTATTACACATTTACTCAAGCCAATATTTGTATTCTTTAGAACTGCAGCACCCAGCAGTTGATGAAAAAATTGAAATAATTCAGCCATCTTCAAAAAGTTGCAAACATTCATATGCAATAATAAAATTATACAAAAATCATCAACAAAAATGATTACAAACATTTGTTTTGACAAATAACGATGATTTTTATGTCGATTGGATAAATTCGTTAATTTTCTAGAATACTGTTTAATTTATGCGAAATTTTTTAGTTTTTTTTCTTTTTTTAATTTCTCATTTCGACTTTTTCTGGAAACGGTATTTGAGAAACTCTTCGTTCTCTGTCTTAAAAATTTCGTATATATGATGTTGAATTATATTACAAAAAAAAAAACATGCAAAATTCGTGATTTCTTATGAGTTTTTTGAAAGTTTTTGAACTCATTTCACGTAGGGAGAGAAAAAATTGTGTGATAATTTGATGAAGAATATTCTATTTAAAGAATAAAGTAACAATTTTCGACTGAATTTTTTTACTTTTTCGTTCAGTTGCAAAGTTTCAGAATTTTTATCCCACAGAATTATAACAAAATTCTCTAACATTTTTTTTCATCGTTTTTCTAATTGCTGTTTTAATTAGTTTTCTTACTTATGCCATGAAAAAACATTTGTATAAAGGTTTGCGAAACTGGACGAGCTTTTTAACCATGGTGCATCGGCTTAACCCTTGGGGTCACCAGTCTGGCTCGCTCTTCATCCTTTTCATGATGAGGAGCGAACCCCCCCGTCAGTCCTCTTTTTCCTGAGCGATTTCCGTCGACTTGGATCCTTTAAAGTCGATTATTCGTCTACTTTTTAACGGGAGAAACCAGTTTAGAAGGCCGAAATTTTGGTGCTTTTCGTGAATTTTTTTAACAGGGAAGGAATGATCAGAATTTGTTTAAATTTGGAGCATATTTTATTCATGTTCTGAAGTACACTTTGTAATTTTTTCAAGTCATTTCCGCTGGAAATAGTGGAGTTAGAAGCTGCTGTCCATGGACGACTTTTTTTCAACTGGTGGGCATTCTAGTTCAAAAAGTTATTGACCAATCGTTCTGAAAATTTGTGTGAATATTCTTTATTCAATTACAATCTATATGAACCTAACTCTGGGATGATATTATTATTAAAAATATTTTTTTTTAATGCAAAAAAGGTGAAAAAACATGGTATAAAAACATGACATTGTGTTAAAACACCTCAAAAACATGCAATTTTCAACTTTTTTGACCACAATTAGGTTCATATTCTTAGGAAATATGTTGTTAACGAAAAAAGAAAATTGTAATGATTGCAGATATAAATTGTGACTTCAGGAATGCCCACCAGCAAAAAACTCGAATGGCGATCGTCCATGGACAGCAGCTTTTAACTCCACTATTTCCGGCGGAAATGACTTGAAAAAATTACAAAGTGTACTTCAAAACATGAATACAATATCCTCCAAGTTTAAACAAACTCTGATTATTCCTTCTCTGTTAAAAAAATTCACAAAAAACACCAAAATTTCGGCCTACTAAACTGTAACTGTCCCGTTAAGGGCTAAAACCACTGTAACAGCCTCAAAAATGCCTTTTTTCGACAATTTTTTTCGGGTGGACGGAAAGGTAATAAAATAATAATATTCAGGAGAGTTATTAAGCATATATTTAACTGTACAACAAAAAATTATGATTGAAACATATTTAAAAATAGCAATACCAGAGCCATTCCCGCGAGGCTTGTTGAATTCGAGGCGCTCTGCGACACGCAGTGTAACTGGTGCAATTGTCGATCTGGAATAAAAAAAAAAAAAAAGAAAAATAAAACACTTAATCTAAACACTCATAGCTAGTGAAGTACGTAGGGGATTTTGAAAATATTCATTTTTGTATTATTGGCTAGTGTTTGAATGAAGAGGTTCAATTTTCGACAGAAAAAAGGAGTAATTATTTGTTGATAAAAAATGTTTAAATGAACCTATCGAAAATTCCGTACGTATTTTACTTCGAAACGTTATTTTTAAGATATTATCAAAAATTCAAATAAAAAGAATGAAAATTGTTGGAATTATGCTGCATGCCGTTTTGAAAAATCGTGTTTCGAGAAAAACGCGTTTAAAGTTTTGAAACGTGGTACTGAAATGACCGACGCGCTCGGGGAAGAGCCCGAAATTTCAATAAGAAATTTTTTTTTCAGGTGTAAATCTTTTTGCCTCATATTCAAGAGGGTTCAAAGTATATTTTATATATACTTTGTATATTATATATAAAGCCAATAAAATATATTATATAATTTTAATATAATATATTATATAATAAATAAATAAATTAATATATATTAATAATATAATATATATTAAAATATATATATAAAGTATATTATATATAAAGCCAATAAAAAAAATCGATTTTTCGAAAATTCTACAGTGGTTTTACCCGTTAATGCAGACTCAGCTTATGGATCATGGTCTCCTTTATAGTGTCACGTCCTTGTTTTGAAAACTTAAATTTTTTGTAATAAACAGAGACGCAATGAACTCACGCTCTCTATATCTATATCTCTCTATCTGGTTTGCCATGCGTAGCTATATCTCTCGCCTCGCGAGTGCACATAGACCTACAGGGTGTCCATGCACTCGCCAGGGTCCGCTTGATGCGCGTGTGTAGTTGTCTCACTGTTATTTGCACTGTCTCTCGCCAAAAGCGCGAGATCGTGCTCGAGATAGGACGTGGACCATCGTATTCTGCTGATCATACATCGTGCCATCCGCGGAATGGAATCCACGAAACACCATGGGAACGATTGCTATCGGACCGGAGTTTTGCCGATTTGCCAGAAAACCGTGGAACAGAGATTTTATCCACCTATCAAAAAACACTACCGGGATGGCAGCTCTTCGAGCTTTTACCATCTCCTTGACGGGTAAGAAGATTCAGTCCCAACTTAGCCACGGTTGATTCCTGAGGTTGGATAAAGTTCCGTATCGAAGCCATCCTCGCGACGGTGTAATGAGTCCCAGTTAGCTACTAGGCGGACCCGCATAGAGACATAAGTCTTCGTTTTATAAACTTGTGCTGTTCGAGTACCAAGTTTTTTCTCGGATTTCCAGGGCTTGGAATAATATTCGGATCACGAGCATCCCATGGTGGCCGTAATTCCACCATAGCGAGCGTTTTAAGCGTTCGGTAGTGTGGTGGCTCATGCAGGGTCAAGTCAGTCTCCGACTAGGACACAATTTCTATTCATTTCCTAAATTTCTATTCAAAGTTCTTAAATATCATTTTATCAGTGTTCCAAAAGTTTCCAATCAAGGCGCATTTCGAATTTAATTCGTGAACCTTCAAATAATTACTTTCTCGTTTGTTTTCTGTTTCTTCTCATCACCGTATAACTTAAGGTACGTACGCAACATGGTCTCAGACCGAAAGTTTTGATATTCCAAACTAATTATGTTTAGATTATCCTACACGTATTGGTAAAATTTCAATCATATTGACCATCCAGCTATCGAGATATTTGCTTTTGAAATTACCATTTTTAACACGCATTGCATAAGGCAAACCCTGTAATATATCACATTTCTATTAATATAAAAAAACGGGCAGACAGAAATCAATGAAAAACTGTGCAATCATAAATAGGCATTGTATGATTACGGTCGAAACAAATTATCACTTTTTATTATAAACTTTCCGAGTTGTGAGGATTTAAAGTACGAAATGCGTGACAAAATTTGTTCGGCTGAGTCCGTCTGACAATGCATAACCTGTCAATGACGTGAAAAAGTAAGGTTAGGAGAATGCGAGTAGGACAGGTCTCGCTAAAAGTTTTCGACCCCAGGAAACTGGACTACTCAAAAAATTGATGCTATTTTATTTACAGTGTTAAATTTGGAATTTTAAATGGTTAAATATTTTACGGATGTAAATCGAGAACAGGTCATTTCTTCACTTTTTTTAAATTATTGCCCATTGTCAAATCTGAAAGTAGATTTACTTCTGAATGGGACTGTCTCGACCGTTCTACCTTAAAACGTGAAAAGTGTGCAAGAGTGATTCCCGGAGTACGTTGTCCCCGCATCGTATGCGACTGTGCGAGTTATATATATGTAGACTGAGAAAAAAATTTGTTTATCGAATTAAATCCATTTTGTTGGACGAAAAATTGGTGGAACCAACTATTTTTTTATTGAATGGCAAATGATTTAATTTATTCAACTAAATCATGAAAATTTCTTGTAGATGAATCAACTAAATCGCCGGAGTCAAATAATTTTGTTCGAACAACTAGTACCATTTCATTAATTACGCATACGTTTTAGATGCTTTAATAAAATATTTGTTTTAATCTCAATTACCAAATTGACTAAACGGTAATCGTTAGGACGAATAAATGAATTAGTTTAGTTGAATGATATTTTGTTGCATTAACGGGAGGTTCTAGTCAAAATCGACCAAAATTTTTTTTTTTTTTATTGCTTTATTTTCATCCTTACGGTCTTAAAAATGTGTAGGCAAAAGGATATTTCCCTATCTAATTGATTTTACGAGTGATTTTTTCTTCGTCAAACTTTAAACGCGTTTTTCTCGAAACACCTTTTTTTTGCGCGCGGGGCGTGATTCCGCTTCAACCACTACACCGATTTCGACGTTTGGCGGCTCTAATTAAAGCTTATTCAATTTAGGGGGCCTTCAGGAAGCGTTTTTTGTAAAAAAAAATTTTTTAGTACTGTTTTTTTTAACGTGAAAACAAATAAAACAAGGCAAAAAAGGTGTTTTTCCTAAAAAGGGTCCCCATTTTTTTTTAAAAGGGTTTTTTAAAAATCGGAAAATCATAAGGCCCCCCAAATTTCATCTACTTTAAGATTTTTTTTGGTTTTTTCGTTTCAGATCACTTGGCAGGGCTGTAGAGTGCCCCGCGCACACTGTTCACCGCCGCGCACGACCGCCGTCAGTGAGGGCTGGAGCTGCCATTTTGTATTATTTTGACTGGAAAAAATTTTGTAAACTTTTTAAAATATAGACAAATAAATGCCACAAAAGTTTTTTAAAAAAAATACGTATGTACTCTCAAAGAAAAATCATGAAATTACGCACATTTTTGGGCCTCTGGACTAGAACCTTCCCTTAACATTAATTTGTTCAGCTGCACCAAAGTATTGTTGGTTCGGCCAATAACTTGTTTCAGCATTCACAAATTATCTTGTCTTATATTAAAAATATTATTTTGTTGCCCGTATCGAACTAAATATTTTGGTTGAGAGAAACGAAATATGTTTCGATCAATAAAAATTTTTCTCAGTGTATGCGTCCGCGTAGAGCGTTGTATATGTGATTGCGTGGGTTTATGGGACATCACTGTTACGGCGACCACCGAAACCGAATCATTTTGTCAAACCGAATTGTAAGTAGTGTTAAGATTCATGCAATATATCATTTTTATCATTTCTCCTAAATAATTCATCTCGTGTTATTCATTTATTTGATTTATTCCTTCCCACCAGCTCTCGAGAGTGGAGGGGCCTGTACATGACCTACCAATCACTGGATAAAATAATATAGCAATTTTGCAATTTCGTTAATTTGTATTTTTACCGCGTGTACAAACTGGTGGCAGCATATTCTTTCTTCTCACAAAATACTTTTCATCATTATTTAAATTCTATTATTATTCATTTATGTTTAAATTTATTTTTACTGTCCCTTCTGGACGTAATAATAGATTTTTTCGTAATTTCATCGTCAACACATTACTCAAAAAATACCAGAATCATCCATAGTTTATGGCTTCTGGATGGATGTCGTATCGAGTTTCAGCGTATGGTCGACGTTTCGCAAATGTTACAGTTTGTATCATCAAGACTGAGAGCTTCGATACTGAAGCTCCCTGGTCTCAGGTAGTCCTTATATACACCCGGATGACTGCACCAGCCAACCAGTTTTTGAGTGATCAGCCGGTTAATTAAAAAACCGGGAGGACGGTGTGCCAGATTGGGTGGACCTGGTAACCTCCGTCTCTGTTAGGGCGAGCAATCACTTTAGGAGACCGAAAATTAGATGATTTTTTGGATTTTTTTTTATTGTGAAAAAAAAACGGAAATTTCCGCAACTCTGACAATAATTTATTCATATTTTCATACATCTCTGGTAATTTTTTCAAGTTATTTCATGCATTAATTAAGGTGTAATCCGCTGTGTCCCTTGGCGTGTCTTCATCGTCGTTGTCGATTTGCGGAAATTGTGCAGCTCGCAATTCGCATCTGAAATAGCCCAACAAATTTTTATACATTCTTGAGATATTTTTTAAGAATATGAACCTAAATTTTGAAAAAAAATTTGAGAATTTAATGGCGGAACGTGTTTGAAAAAAAATTATCGATTTTCAGCATTTTTTCCCCGGCATTTTGCAATAATAAATATGTTTTAAACAATCTAATCTTTCCAACTTTAGGTTCATGTTTTAATAAATTATATTATGTAAACTTGCTCCAAATTTGAAGATGATCCATCAATTAGTTTTTGAGTTATGATTCCCGCAAATTGAAAAAATGTCGTTTCGAGAAAAACACGTTTAAAGTTTGAGCGCGCTTGGGAGTCGAGCTGAGAGTTTTTATCATTTATGTACATACCGTTAGAACGAATCCGAATATCGTTTTGAAATTTTCAGGATGTATTCTTAAGATATTTTGCTGACGATTTATGAAATAAAAAGATATTTTGCTAACGATTTATGAAATAAAAAAATTGATTTTTTGAAGCATCTAAAGTAGTTCCTCGCCTTAAGGTTCTTCGAGTGTTTTCGGATTTTTAGGCCTTCTCCATGTTTCCTAGAGAAATAACTCAGTGGATTTACCAGCATTTGAGCTTTGTTGAAAACGATGGAGTGTCCTATTTCCATCTTGTGTTCGGCTAGTGCTGACTCAAGAATATGAGCATATCTGATATACCATTGGTGTTCCTTGATCCGTGTGTACCGATCTTCCTCTCGGTTTCTTCTATGTACACTTTTCTACATGAACATGATATCTTATATACCCCCGGTGTGTTCAAAGGAGGTCTTTAACGGGTTCACCCCGTGTGACGGCCGGTTTTTTTAGCTTTTTTTGGGATTTTTTTTTGACGAACAATAAAAATATAAAAATTTGAACTTTTTACTATATATTTATTGACATTTCAACAGTAAGTCAGAATATTTTCAGACCAAAATCTTCATCACAATGTGTGTTGCACCACTCCAAAGGCACCCATGTCGAAAAAAAGTTTGCCACGATATCTCAAAAACTGTTTGACCGATTGCTTTGAAATTTTAATGGTAGATTCAGCACACGTATAGTCATCGATTAAACTAAAATAATGCAAAAATTCCGAGCAGTTTCTTTTTTTTATAACAAAATAATCGAAAAAAATCATGAAATTCGAAAATCATTTTTCAAAAACATGTCAATTATTCAATTTTCAATATTTTCTAATGATTCCAGTTCATCCGATAGCCACAGCTTCACAGATTAAAATGCCGTTTGGTTTTTTTATTTCAGATAAGCCAATCAGCCGGAATCATGGAGAAAGTCGTCAAACTTTTTTTCGACATGCGTGCCTTTGGAGTGGTGCAACAAACATTGTGATGGAGATTTTGGTCTGACAATATTCTGACTTACTGTTGATATATCAATAAATATATAGTAAAAAATTCAAATGTTTATATTATTATTGTTCGTCAAAAAAAAATCCCAAAAAAAGCTAATAAAAACCGGTTAAGTCCTTTGGATTCAGGAGCATGCGTATTATAAGGACTACCTGAGACCAGGAAGCTTCAGTATCGGAACTCTCAGCCCTGATTATGCAAACTGTAACGTTTGCGAAACGTCGGCGATACGCTGAAACTGTACACGACATCCATCCGGAAGCCATAAATTATTGTAACAATAATGGCCGTGAAAGCCTCAAAACCAGAATCATCCATTTTTTTTTCACGATTCATGAAAATCAACTCGTCATTCCAAATTTTACAATCTCAACAGATTTCGAAGCATTGCGAAAAGAAATTAGGATAAATATTGTTTTTGAACGAACAAAAAAAATTCATTTGTTCCATCAAATCCGCACGAAAGTAATTACTTTTGTGAGATTCACGTTTTTCCATGCATGGCATTCGTTTATTTCCTAGTAAAGTAAAGAAAACATCATAAAACGTCCGGAAAATGGTAATAATATTAATGAATAAATTTCTAGTTTTTTTTTTCCTGGAACTCTCGGACATTAATTATTCACGTGGATTACACATTTTTCCATCTACGCCTATTGATGATTTTTTTTTTCTAAACGTGTTTTCGTAAAATTAAATAATTTTTTTATTGTCCGCAATGAACATTTTTGTTACGTTTATTTAAACAAATGTTTGCTAAAGGTTATCCCTCGGGATATTTGATCAACGTGATTGCGAAAAACGAACGAGAAATTACATTATCAGCAATAATGGGTTTAATTATTATTCGTGTTAATTAGGACATGATACAGGAATCGTAAATGAGAATTGGCAAGCATCCATCTCGGTTGCTTTACACAGTATATATTCCTTCAACGTCTGTATGCTTTTCTCGTAAATGAGGTTTGTCATTTTTGTAAAGTTGCTCTGTTTCGTTGGGGATTTTGGTAAAAGGTGAAACAAATATTATCTTTGTTAATTAATCTTCAAAATGTCCTCCTCAATTAGCCAAAAACCCAAAAGTTTATGCAAAATAATTTAAAACTCGATCTAAAATAATTAATGTCTCATAAATCCAATTTCGAACGATAATCTTATCAATTTACGAATTAGATGAAGTATTTTTTTGAACAATTCTTTATAACAATGTAAATTGTAAAATGTCACGTTTTATTAAATTATTTTCAACGTCAAACAAATAATTCGATCTCGAAACCTAATTTTGGGCTGCTGCGAAATTTCTTGGCCTCTCAATTAAATTTGCAACTAAATAAAATATTAATAAAATCGCTATTTTCCGGATTATCGTTTCTAGTGATGTGAAAAAAATAATGTAACGTATCTTACATTTTTTTAACGTCAACTAAATCGTTCCATTTCGGAGCGTAATTTTTGTGTATGGCAACATTTTTTACGCCACTGAACCGAATAAATGTATAGAAGAATCATGTCTCATGCTCGAATAAATTCACGATTAAAATAATTCTTATGCACGTATGTTATACTCGAGTAAATGTTGGTTCATGTTTTGCTGCATAAGCACAAATAGAACCGAAGCGTGTATAAAATCTTTGAAGATACAGAAAAATAAAAGTGCACGTGTAATATTATTTTTTATCTTCTATTTAATTAATAAAAATCAGGAGACTTCAATCAAAGTGAAGCGTGAAAAAAGGGAAGAACCGTGTGGGATGCAAAGAAGTGAATTTCTTTTTGGAGCATGGTAAAAGCGTATTTTCCTGGAGAAATGTCGATCCATCCGCTTTAATGAGAGGTTTGAATTTTCAGGGTGTACATAAGAGTCGATGGAAATGTTTGTATTCGGTCCCATGTGTGCACGGTGTAATAAGAAAAAATACAAGAGAAAATGAGTGAGAATTTTCAACATTGATATAAAAGGAAAGCGAAAGAAAGGAACGCCTAAAAAACAGATGAAAAAAATGGAGCTACAAGAGATTTTTCGCCTCAAAAGTGTGTGTTTCGAGACGAGCACATGTAATGGCGAAACGCAGTCACTATTTTTTTTTCCGACCCCTCAATTTCTGCCTCCCTTTTTTTAGCACACGAGAGAAGGAAAAACAAACAAAGCACGTGAATACATAAAAATGAGGGGGATAAAAAGCCACAAATGGAATGAGGAATGAAATTTGAAAAAGGAACTTTTCGCTGACGCACGAGCGAAGAAAAATTGGAGTAAAAATTCAGAGGGTAACATACGTACGAATCTCCTTATATCGTTGAGTGTTACATGCATAAATTAAATTTTTATCAAGACTCTAACAATATTTTTCATCGCAGTTGTTAATAAAGCCATATGCTCGTTTCGTAATTGAAGTTATCCTCGTTTTTTTTTTTTTTTTTTTTTTTTAATTTTAAGCTTCCTATATTTTTTTCATTGCTCGGTAGGTTTAACTAGCGCTTGAAAGTTTCGAGCACATCACGAGTAGCTAATGCAATTTTGCACGTTGTTTCCGTGGGAGGGTTTAAAACCAGACGGGATCGAGAGTATAAAGAGCAAACGTTGCAGATTTTCAGCATTCAGGTAAATCACCGGGCTGACTTTTCTGCTGATGAATTTCCTTTGTCCATTTTTTGGCTGTAATTTGCAGCATGAAATTTATCAAATACATTTTATCGGTGTGCTTAATGCGAGCAGGCGATGCATTTTTCACGTGATAAAATCGGCAATATGCTCTAAAGGCTTTGGAAAAAGTTATCGAGTTTTGCAGTACGAGTGAACGAGGGAAAAGGGAGAGGAATGAATGCACATGAGACTCGAAATTCGATGGGAAAACGAGGAGCGTGAAGAAAATAGAGAGAGAGAAAAATAAAACGCAATTTTTCGCGTCATAAACGCTCCCGATATGGTTTTTTGTATCCCTGCTACGATATTATAAACTTCCAATGAACTGCGAGTTATCAAAAACGTTTTATACACGTTGATGAAAAAAAAAAAAAAAAAAAAACAACAAAATATGATCGTATATCTCTGTGAACGATGTGTCATACGTTACGAGAAAACGTGAAGGGTTTTCCTTTTATTACGAGCATGTAATTGCTTTTGTCGCTTCGTTGCAGCGTTTCATACACATCCTGTGCAATCTTGCCATACTTTGAAAACATTTATGTTCGCTATTATGGACTTACCAAAAGGCAATATACAAAATTGAACGCCAAAAAGCCTTTCACAAGTTTTCTCGTTTCGTCCACCACTTCGAGACTGCATAGTGTCCAGAAATTCGTACGTTATTTTCACACAAACCCCGAAACTTCAATTTGAAAAATGTCTCCTTGTTTTCTCATCGTATTCTGCTCAAAATAGAATGAAAAAAAAAAAAAAAAAAAAATACAAAAAAATGAACATAATATTAAAAGCAGCGAGAAGATATAAAAAATCCTTTTTTTTAATTCCTTATTTTTACCTCGAAGTGTTCAAATCTACAGGATGTTCCAAAACGCGAATCTAATTTGGCAGAAACCACGAGAATTCGATGAGAAAAATGTCGAAGTATTTTTCGTCTGATAATTTGCAATCTAAGGATTGTTCAAATTTCATTATTTATCTTATCGCACGTTTACGAAGAAAATTAAAAAAAATATTATACAAAATAACATTCATCGTATAAAAAGATATACGAATTTGGAACAGGCTCTATAATCCTGTGCTTTCACCTGAAAGTTTAATGCATATCGATGCTCTAGCCAAATTTTAACAAAACCTGAAAGTAACTTGTAGCTCATTAACAGTTTATTCAGCTGCTACTCCAGCCACAAGACCATCAAGCAACAATCAACCAACAATGAACTTTCTTTATTTACAAAAGGAAACATGACCGCACTTAATGTGCAGGTACTCTCGTAATTGCTGGTTTAATCCAGTCAAACAATGGACTTGACGAAATGGAACGAACCCTTCTCATACTGAGAGCTATAATCGTCTCCGTCGTCGAGAAATCCTCAATGAATAGAATTTCTATCGTATAAATTGTTTCTTAGTGTCGCCTGAATAATTTTCGCGAATCAATTAAATTTAAATTCTGGTGACGTGACGAACAAGTACGATTTGAATACTCGTGTTTAGGGGCTTGGGGGAATTTCCGAGAGAAATAAGACGTCAAAGTTTAACGACGTTCGATCAATAGGACCAATCCAAAGACCCTTTACGACATTCGCTATAATTTATGTACAGAGTCTCCTGCTAACTAGGACAAAACGAAGAAATAATCCTGGTTTATTCTTTTATGAAAAAAGAACTTTATTTTCATCGAAAACTCGAAAAAGTATTTTCATAAAATGCGTTAAAAGTAATTTCGCCAACTATACAGTTGGCGAAATTAAACAGTTTTTACTTAATTTATAATTTTATTTATTTATTTTTTAATTTATTATTTACGTAATTAATTAAACAGTAAAAACAGAAATTAAAAAAAAAAACAGATGGTTAAAAATCGCATTTCGATTTCGAAATTTAGATGACTGAAATTCCTTTGAAATAGTGATCGAGAAATGAATAATAAAAGATGACGAACACAATTAATTATAATAATTGTGTTCGTCATCTTTTATTATTCATTTCTCTATCACTATTTCAGAGGAATTTCAGTCATCTAAATTTCGAAATCGAAATGCATTAAAAAAAAAAAAAAAACTCAAAACTACGCAACACGAAATTCTGGAAAAAAACGCTTTTTCAATTCTCATAGAAAAACCCTTTCAAGCCCCGCACCATCGAAAACACGCATGTTTTTTGTTAATTGTAACAAAAAATGTGATAAAAATGACAAAAAGAAACAATAATTATCCCTCCGTTACACGCGTCATGAGCAAAACGCCCCGTTTTTTTTGAATTCTTTTTTCATTAACGGGATCATCCCATGTGACAGCTATTTTTTTTTCGCTTTTTTGGGATTTTTTTTTATGAACCATTAAAACACAATATCTTTGAATTTTTACCACACATTTATTAACATTTTTACAGTCCCTCAGAATTTTATCAAACAAAAATAACGAGTTGAATCGACTTTACACCGTTCGGAAGACACTCATGTGTTGGTGGACGGCTGCCATGATTCCGGAGGTTTTGCTCATCTGAAATAAAAAAATCAAACGGTATTTTAATTTGTAGACCCGAGACTATCGCTGGAACTAGAGTAAAGTAAAAATGTCGAAAATTGAATTTTTGGCACGGTTTTAAAAGTCGAAAAAAACTACGAAACTTGGAACTCAACATTTGAAACCGTGCCAAAAATTCAATTTTCGATATTTTTACTTTATTCTAGTTCCAGCGATAGCCTCAGGTCTACAAATTAAAATGCCGTTTGATTTTTTGATTTTAGATGAGCAAAACCTCCGGAATCATGGCAGCCGTCAACCAACGCATGAGTGTCTTCCAAACGGTGTAAACTTGATTCAGCTCGTTATTTTTGTTTGATAAAATTCTGAGGGACTGTAAAAATGTTAATAAATGCGTGGTAAAAATTCAAAGATAGTGTGTTTTATTGGTTCATAAAAAAAAAATTCCCAAAAAAAGCGAAAAAAAATAGCTGTCACATGGGATGACCCCGTTAATAACCAAAAAATGGTAAATGATAAATTTCTGGAATTTTTATCAACATTTTTATGGTGTTTTGCAGAACGTATGCGCTCGTAATGATTTAACTCGCGCTGTGATAAAAGCTCCTAAAATTGATTATAAAATTGACAGTTTTTTGGGCGCGTATGACGAAGGGTTAATAAATCTTTCGAGACGTGCAACTAGTTGTTGTCCAAAATTCTAATTGGCTTTCTAATGGAGTAATTAACACAACGTCTTCTCAAGCACGACGTTAAAGTTCCTTTGTACACCAATATATTGAGTGACATAGCTTTGTATCGTGAAAGAAAGTTGGAAGAAAATGCAGCCTTGGTTTAATCTTAGCGCCTAGTTCTGTATTTTCTAGAGCAGGCTCTTTTCAAAGCGAGAACATATATCTACTTTGCCGCTTCCAGTTTCTCGTTTCCTCTCTGGTTCTCTCGAATTCTCGTACTTTATAGGACGTAAAGCATTTTCGTGAAACCTACATTGGGGGAGCCGGAAGGCTGGCTGTCGCGGAAAAGGTACCGAAAATTATTCACATTCCTACAACTTTCCATTGCTCTGACTCTCTTAGTTCTCTGTATTTCTTTTTGTCCCTCTGCTCCACTCTCTTTCCGCCTCAACATCTTGAAGCTCTAAACATGTAGGAGCAGAACATTTAACACTTAAGTTTCTCTCGGTTGTATTTTGTGCTTGCATGGAAATACACTTGAGGTACATTTCATGGTACTTATACACGCCACATCGTATTAAACGTACGAGCTTCATAAAAATACGCCGTCAAAAAGAAAACGTATTACTCTTTCGAAGAAATAAGTTCGTCTCCCATTCGGACTGATGAAAAAAAAAAAAATAAAAATAAATAAATAAATAAATATATATACAGCATTGATAGAAGTGCACGTGGGTACGAAAACGTCAAGAATATAAGAAACGTTCAAGGATTTCAACGAAATGAGAAAGAGAGAGAAAAAAGAGAGCAGGTAGAAAATACTGTACACCCTCCGCAAGGAAAAGGAAAGAAAAATCCCTCACGAATGTACATATAATCGTAGAAAGTCCTGCTCGGGCTATCTTTCCTGCCAATATGAAGAAAACCGCACAGTTCCGTTCTCAACTGTCATCCAAGAAAATACATTTAGGGTGCTCCAAAAGTCACGTCTGAAATTTACGTTGGAGATAAATGACTATATTCTGCAAAGAAAAGTTCTTAACGATTGTTCCTCTACGATGCAGGATTCATAGAATATTTATTAATTAGTGTAAATATTTATTAATTAGAGTAAGAAAAGCTCGGCTCACTTTTCCATCAGTGTCATTTCGCAATGCTCCCCAAATTCAATTCTTCTTTTATAGACGAACTTAATTTTGTATCGCTGATTTAATTAAAATCTCATCAACGCGATGTATCGTAGAGAACATTGAAAAAGGAATTTTCTCCTCAGAATTTCGGTGCTTAACAATGCCTTAAAATCAAAGCGCCACTTTCGAGCCACCCTTGAAATTGCAATGAAGATAACCGAGTGCAACGCGAACGTCTCAAACGAGAGGGAAAGCCGGAAGAAAATGAGAAAGAAGCGAGAGGAAATCGTTGAAATTCGAGCGACAAGACCGTAGAGTTCAGCTGTCCAGGTTTTACTGTCACATTTATGTGAGAGCAAACGTAATTTGTCTCCCATCGAAGAAATTGATGAACGTTATATTTTCCTTTTTTTTTACCTTTTACCGTAATACGTCCCTTACAAAAATCGTATAATTGCAGTGTTGCCATACGTGCGACTATTATCGGGCTTTGAAACTTGTACTTATCGTGATTATCGAAAATAATAACATAATAAGTGTCGTATTATTTCACGACTATTTGCTCTTCAAAAAAAATGTCACATTTCTACGAAATGTGTGACCCTTTTTTGCATTGTAATCATTTCCACCCATTTCGATGTAAATTTTCTCATCCTTTCTCAATTATAATAAATACACTCTCGAGTACGATGAAGGGAGTACAAGTAACACATTTCGTAAGCCTTCAATGATCTTATTTAACCCGTCAGCGGTCGCGCAACGTACACTTTAAACATTGATCGCGCGATGAGAGATTTTCTCACATCAATATTTTCCAAGTGCTTATAATTTGATAAATAGGAACTTGACATCAATTTGGCTACAGTGATAGCGGCTATTAAACATTTTTATTTTTCAAAAACCATAAAAACAACGATAATTGACACTAAAAACCAAAAAATAATAATCGAAAAAATTCATAAACAAAAATTCAACATTTTTTTTTGAGAAATCAATTTTTTTTTCATTTTTCGAAAGTATATACATGTAATATGGTTGTGTAAAAATTTCAAAACGATCGGAGCAGTCTAAGTATATTTTTCAGCGTCCTTTACATGAGTACCTCAGCGCGCGTATCTGAGCGCCAAAAACTTTGAACGCGTTTTTCTCGAAACACCATTTTTGAAATTGGTCTCCACGAGATCTCAAAAAATACTTGACCGATCCTTATGAAATTTAAATCACATATTCTACATATATATTCCTAGAAATTAACGCTCTACGAAGTTAAAATTTTGATTTTATATTATATTTTTAATATATTTTTTGTACAAAAAACAGTGAAAAAAACGTGTTTTTAATTTTTTTTCTGTTTTCATCCGCCATTTTGTTATTTATCGATAAAAATTAATATCCAAACGTCATTACCTACCTGACGTTATACTTAATCTAACGGACTTTGTTTTTTTGGTGTCAGACAAGCCGTTCCTGAGATATGATGGAGACCGTTTGCCTCTTACTTTTCGAGAGACTTTGTTCAAGAGCAGTTTTTACACATAAAAATATAGTAAAGTGAATAAAAAAAATTTTTTGTATGTAAATAAAGACTAGATTTATCACCCCCAATAAGTTTTGTTTCAATATTTTTAACAGTATGCTTAGGAAAAATTCCCAAAAATAGCCTTTTTTTAGCATTCAAACTCTAATAGCGCCTTAACTCTTCTATCATACGGAAGAATGAATTTCATGAAGATAAAAAAAATTCAAATGCTTATGCCATTTGAAATTTTCGAGTAATCATCGTATTAAGGGGCCGGTCCACTTTGAAAATTTCAAAAAATCGATTTTTTTACTGTTTTCGAAAGTACATACATTTAGAAACATTGTGTCAAAATTTTATGAAAATCCGAGCTTTCTAAGTATTTTTTTTTTTTTACCTGAACGTCAGGACCTCATTTCGTCTACCTGAGCGTATAGCGCGCTCAAACGCGTTTTTCTCGAAACAACGTTTTCAAAACCTAGCTCCATCGTATCTCTAAAACTAATAAACCGATTCTCTTAAAATTTGAACCACATATTGTAAACATGATTCGCAACAAGATGACCCTCGATGGTTTTAAAATTTAGATTTTTACTCTTTTTTTTTGTGAAAAACTGCGAAAAAAACGCGTTTTTTTACTTTTTTCGTTTTTCATCTGCCATTTTTTTATTTTTTGACAAAACTTTATATCCGAGGGTCATTTTGTAGCTGGTGACATACTGAATCTAATGGACTTTGATTTTTTTGTTTCAGACAAGCCGTTGCCGAGTTGTGATGGAGCTACCTAGCCCACCTATTTTTGAGGCGTTGCGTTAAACTATAGTTTTTGTACTTAAAAATGAATAAAAATGAATTAAAATTTTTTTTTTTATGTATTTCAAGACTTTATTTATCAAGCCCGACAACTTTTATATTCATATCTTTTATAAAATCCTCAAAAAAAAATCGCGAAAATAGCCTTTTTTTCGTGGCTCCAACGTGGACTGGCACCTTAATATAAGTGTGAGAAAAAGTCTCATAGCGTGACCGCTGACGGGTTAACCCTATCATTTATCATTTTATCTCCATTTCTTCGTTGGACATGCTCGTACACAAATACAGTCGTTGGGTCGATGGCTGCTGTTGGCTTCGCCACTTACGTCGTTTGAACTGGCCTATAATTATAGGCCAGCTCAAACATGGCGAAGACAGCTCAAACGACGAATTCCTCGTGCACGGTATTCGTTGGTTCAACATCTGGCAACACAGAATACTTCAATCCAATCTACTTAAAGACGAGATTAAAACTTTAGAGGCTTCCAAAGTATCCGAATATATCTGCAACGACGATATCATATGCGGAAAAATACACGTGATTCCAATAGATTTTGCTTTTTGCTGCATTTCGTTGCGAGCATCCTACGATTATTCATCAAAATGAAACAATAAATAATTAAATTCGGTTTTACGAAGATTGATCTTCAATCACAAACTTGATTGATCGTCGAACGTGCTAACGTCAGGTGTCAAAGTACTGAGGCAATCAAATTAGAGTAACTAATTCCGCATGCAAGTTTTCCGTGTTCCCAACAAATTGAAGGAAAACTTTGGAGAATATTCATTCACCGTGTAACATCTCAATACAAAGAGACGGTATGGAGCAAACGGAAGGAAACTGGCAACCGCAGAACTTTGGCAATGAATTTATTGGTAATAAGCAATATAGAAACTGCTGGTGCCTCACGCTGCTGGACGATATACGGTAACAAGTTGGTGGTCCATTATGATAGGCTTGTATGCAGCACATGCACGTAGAGTTTCGACTCCTGGTAGTTATACAAGGTTATACATATAGAACGAAAGGCAAACTGCGACGATACACATGCTCTTCACATGCAGGGACTAGAGGCTCGTGCCGGAGAGACGCTCTATCGATCGTTTCCTCGCTTTGCAACTATATCTTCCTCGCCTATAGCTTCATCTCTCTTTTACTCGTTCCCTGTACACTATCTACAGGTTGTTGCAAGACTCGTTTTTAATCCATGGAAGATAGTTTTATTTGGAAAATTCTACAAAGAAATAAATTAGATGTCGATTAATCAACGACTGATTAAGTTGATTAGTTAAGATCCGGTGAGCCCGTAAGGGAAACGAGTAAATGACGTTCTCTTGGATATTTCGTACGAGTGGAAATCTCGCTGAATACTTTTGGGAGATCCGATATACAAAAATCCCTCTCGAACTCACGTTTACCCATCATTCTCTTTTAGGAAAGCTGCACCGTTGGCAAATACATGAAATTCAATTTGAGATTTCGAAACGTTTGACTACCGATTTTTTTTTATTTTTTTTTTCCACCAGCCAATAAGCTGTGAAGCACATGTATGAATTAAAAGTTTGTGGCTACAGAGGCGAGAGGCTTTTCACTTTGATCGTGATTTTGTAGCCCTGTAGGTTCGATTACACAGATGAAAAAGCACAAAAGTCTTTTTGCACTTTGTGACAATATCCAAGGGCAAAACGTTATGCGATTCATTGTATTGTATGGTCTCCGTTTTAGCTATTATTGCAGGCATCATCTACTACATGCAACACAATTATTGCAAACCCTACAATTCCATCGGGAGCCCCAGGAAATCCCAAGATTCTCCCTTTGAATCCTCGATATTCGTTATGTTCTCGAAGATTTAACGAGAGAACGAGGAAGATAGTTTGACCATGGTGAAGTGGCTCGTTCAATAGAGAGACAAGTTCTCCTCAATCGCACCACTACTTTATGTTCTGAATTCAATATTCTACTCAAAGGATTCTTGATGGTTCGTGAAACTGAATCGAGGAGATATTAGTGGTAGACAGAATTGCATAGCAGGCAATAGATCCCAGGCGTTATTACACGCACCTCTCGCAACCACAATGTAATAATTCAACTATTCCGTAATGAAATTATCATGAGACGAATCTTCCCATAACGATAAGACAAAGGAGTTCGTGTGAAGACGTATCTACATGAGGCCATTGGTGGTGAGTCGCCTGGAAACGTAGACAAAGTCATCAAAGACGAGTAGCAACTTAGGAATTCGTGGATCTAGAAACGAAACGGTTCTACGTTTCCACTGCGTGAGAAATGAAATTACTTATTCAAAGACAACTGCCATTTCATGCTCTACGATGTATCAAATATCGGCAAAATTTCATCAAAGTGAATACCAACTGGATCACCAATTCTTGATGAGAAAAGTTCTTTTTCAGTCGGAACTTGCAAGGAACATCACTTTGGTGTCTCCCTCTGATTTTTTTCAAACTCCTGTATATAAAAGAGCATCAGAAACTAGGAGGCACGTATTTTTTTTATCTGCGGAAAAACAGTTCTAAGGGGTGAAACCACCCTTCGAAGTAAGGCATGTCAAGGGGTGATTTTGCAGTTTCACCCACAAGCACTCCACCGATTTCGATAAAACAAAAAGCAAAATGTTTCTCATCTAAAATGATGAAAAGTCTACCATGAATACGAAAGAAAATTAAAAAATTGAGGGATGAACCACCCTTGCGGTTATCTATTTTTCGGCCCCCATTAAAGAGGGGTGGATCCATTTGAACGAAATGGGTTCTATTTTCATAAAAACATGAAAATAAAGTTTACGTGTTTTTGTATTTTTTCAAAATAACAAGTTTTCAATATAATCATCAAATAAAATCCATTTGTAGACTTTAAGAGCGTTCATTCTACTTACAATTGATCAAACGTCAATATTTGTTTACGCTTGTAATAAAAATATGCTTCTGTATAGGCGAGAAAAATAGCGTGGAACCTATCCAGACACAAACATTAGAATAGTAGTGAGTAAAGAGAAGCTCTCTCTCCCTGAAATTAATGCAAATATGGATCCAAGCTTAAAACCTTAAAAATCGTATTGTCGATGAAGAGTAAGTAGATTCAACGAAATAGATGCGCCAATTTCGAAAATACAAATGCAAAGAAACATAAAAAGCGGGTAATTTATCCTCTCAGGGTCTCGTATTAATTTCGCAATATGAGAAAACGTCGATTCGGAGTTTGTGGAAATATTTCGAATCAGTAGAGACATTCCAAATAGAATAAAAAACAAGCGTTGTAAGGAAATTCAAGTGGGGGTAGTTTACCCCCTTCAGGTTGCTATTTTGAAAAATACAAAAACACGTAAACTTTATTTTCATGTTGTACTAAAAATAGAACCCATTTCATTCAAATGGATCCACCCCTTTTTAATGGGGGCTGAAAAATAGATAACCGCAGGGGTGGTTCACTCCTTAATTTTTTTATTTTTTTTCCTACTCATGGTGGACTTTTCATCGTTTCAGATGAGAAACATTTTGGTTTTTGTTTTATCGAAATCGGTGGAGTGCTTCTGGGTGAAACTGGAAAATCATACCCTGACATGCCTTACTTCGAAGGGTGGTTTCACCCCTTAGAACTGTTTTTCCGCCGATAAAAAAAAATACGTGTCTCTTAGTTTCTAATGCTCTTTCATATACAGGAGTTTCAACAAAATCGGAGGGGGATACCAAAGTGATGTTCTTTGTTAGATGCACTTTTGATGAGATATTCATAGCCAATCCACAGCATTGTGAGAGAAACGATCCTCCTAATCAGAACGAATAACCGCGATCGATCTGGCTCTATGCTCGCCACTCCTACACCCTTGTAAGCAGCTCTTGTAATAGGCTACTCCCAATCTATTAATTTCTCATCAACGGTGCATCGGAGAGGAAAATTCAAACTTTTCTCCTCGTGCAATTTAACTACCCTTGGTAAATCGTACGCAAATTTTCGGACAGATTGTGCTTGAACATCTTGACGAAATCGGAAGTAGTTTAAGCTCTTGAGTACATTCCGTGGCCCAACTTGTGCCATATTATGCCTCGAAATTTATCACCGCCTCTAGAGCAATCACTGAGCTTATCCCTAATTCTGAAAGCCCCAAAGGCGTCGCCATGTTCAACGAGAACGCGGAAGTCTTTTCTTTGTTTGACTGACGTCTTGAAATTTCCATATTTCATCAACTCACGTTCTTTTGTGTACACATTGAAATAACTCGAAAACTACGTGTCTCCCGAAAACTTTTCTCCAAAATCAAACCACACTCGACTGAAATCGAATCTCCGATCTTGCGGAATCTCTGGAATATATCTTGCGGCAAAAGCCCCACCGTATTATGCGGGAGATTTGGTTATTTTTATCACGGTCGAACGAACAATTACATTCTCGATTCTGAGATTATAGAAGAAAAGAGAATTCCAATAAAGACGATATTTCTTATGTAAGCAAGAACGTGATGCTCGCAAACATTATGATGGCTTGACGGGAAGACGCCTACGTGTATCTACATATTAGAGACTCGAGAGGTAACATGAGACGTTAGGAAGCTCTCGCACGAGGTTCGCTTTACAAAGAAGACCACGTGGTAAAGAGGGTCTTCTCGTTATTGCAGAAAAAGGTGAAGTTTCATACGGTGAGAAGAGAGCAGATAAAATTGAGGCGAGAGGATTTGCGACGAGAATTTAAAAAACAAGGAACAATGATCAACTCTCGATAGAAGTATTGAAATAAGTTGCCTCAAGAAATAAAACCACGAGGAACAAACTGTCGCAGAAATTCTACCTTCCAACAAAACAAACTTGTCGAAAGCTACGAAGTAGAAACGAGGCTTTTGTAACGATATAGCAGTTGTTATCCCTTGATCTAGACTTTTAACTTCCGCTGCGGAAGTTCAGCAAACCTGATACTTCTCGTCTTTCACGTTTCCGGAAATTGAGAAGTGAAAAACAAGGGGACGAGTTGTCAATTTCGGTAGAACTTCGAGAAAAGAACATCGAGGAAGAGGGAAAAACAATTTTTCGATAAGCTCGAAATCGAGACCGAGCGCAACGTCAACGTAAACAAGTTATTAGTACTATAAAATCAATCTGCCCTTGCGATCTTAAGCTCGTCCATGGAAACGTTCAATATTAATTATTAGCACAAGCGAGATAATATTGGATGAGTAAACACTGCAAAATTTATCTCCAGGCGTTGTTTCGGAATACAATGAAAATAAATGCTAATTAAGCAGAGGAATTTCGCCGGGGGGGTCTCAATTCGAATTATACATATAATCCGGCATTGCAGTGACTCGATATTTCTACGAATACTCTGTGTAATGCAGGGGAATAGTACGAGAGAATAAACAGAGTCCATTTGGCTATGCACACACTTTGAATTTTCCTCCAAAGCAGGCACCAGTATTTCGCAACATGAATTTCAGATTTCATGAATTTAAATGAGAATGGAACTAGTGGGTGACGATGCCAGGGTGTGTTAGACTGGTCGTGGATTCCATTCCAGCACAAAGCAAAAAATGAACTCTGGTCGAAAGGACTTGGATGGATTCGCATGCTTTTCCCAGAAGTTGATTACGTTCTTTTCGTCACCTTCTGTTTTTCCTACAAAAAAATCAATTCGTTTCATTGCTGGGAGCTATATTGATCAACTCCTGACGAGTCTCTCATTGCCCTACGTCAATATTTCCCCTTTTATATTGGAAGGAAATTGGTCCAATCAATAGAAATTTTAGCTAAGGTTATCTTTGCATCACGAGACTAAAGAGATTCTCAATATTAGCTCTTCTCTTTAATAATTCCGTTCGGGAAAGAGCGAAAGAGAAAAAAATGTAAAAATGAATGCTTGGAAGAGTCTGTTTGTTTCGCGAGGATGAATGGCTGAACAGCTTAAATCGTCGAAAAAGATTTGAAGCAAAGTTCTGAATGCACCTCTCGGTTTTCAGTCTCTCGCTTTTCGTAAAACCGATTACACCCCTTTATTCTCGTGCTCTCCGTAACTAATTATCTCGACTGCCACTCAGTTTCCTTGCCTTTTATTGCAGGTAACCGTGTTGTATTATATAAGAATTCAGACGAAGCCAGCGAGAAGCGAAGAGAGAATTTAGAGGCAGAAAATTGTATACCAGTCAGTGTTATTGATAATCCCTATTTCTCTTTCTCTCTTTCTCAAATCTACAGTTCTCTAATTTCTATAGTTATCTGTTTGTGATGTAACCCGGATCCCTGCAAATCCATGGGACTGTATTCCACCCTACAATCTTGATTTAAACCAAAGATACTTAACCTGTCAGTGATGGCTTAAATCGAGTTCGTAGAGTGCTGATATCACCACCGTTGGTACGTCCTTCAAAATTAGTTACAGTAGAATTATCGGGAATGTCATTCACTGAAACGTAAACAACCTCAACGTTATCAAGGCGTTCTTTTATTTATGACTCTTATGTAGGTGCGTGCTTTAAGCCTGAAAAGCTTCGTTGTATATCAGAATTGAGACAATATATAACACTCAGCTATACATCAGTATTGGATTCTGTAGCTCTTTAGATAATTAGAAATCGCGGTTACATTTGAATCCTACAACACCAGTAACTTGCCCTAATTCTATGGATTCAATTAACCCGCAATTTGAAACATGAGTTATTCGCTTCCCAAGGGCCGAGCACTGGCGAGAATTCAATTTCGTTCAAACACTCGTTTTCGGGAAGTTAAACATTTATATTTACATTTTTCTCATATAAGTTCGTTATATTTGTCCGTTCATTGGGCGCTTTTTTCATTTTTATACTTCCTTTCATTGCGGAAATACAATTATTTTAATTGGAGGCATTTTAGTTAAAAGTCCGACTACTAAAGTGGCCATTTACACTCTATATCTCACTATAGAGCCTTTCAAAAAATCTCAGCAGATACAGCGCGGAATTTAGAAGAAAAAAGTCTTCAGCCATTTTTCTCTACAACGAAGCGTTGACGAGATATTAATTAATTAATAATAAGAAATCCGCGGCGCTGGGAGCAGCGCGGAGTGGGAGAAGCGCGCCCCCCCCCCCTCCTCCTCCGCGCTCGCCACGCCCACTTTACTAATTCATGAATATCTCGCCAACGGTGCATCGGAGAAAAAAATGGTTAAGGACTTTTCTGTTCAGAATATTACGAGCTGTATGTACGCAAAAAATTTGATTGCCACTTTTGGGACACCCTGTATGTATTTTCACCCTCGGATGTACGTGGAGGTGCAGCAGATTTATCGAGCTTTCCGTCGCGCAGCTTGAACATCGGACCTCCTTTTTCGAAAGCTCCCTCTATGTCTCTTGCTCCCCCCTCCTTACATGATTCTGCATTACATTTGACGCATGCGCCTTTCGTTGTATTTACTTTTTTATTGAAAAACGGCGTGTGCCCGGTTCAAAAGACGAAGACGACTGGTTACAAGACGTAACACAACAAATACGACTATAAAAAAGCGAAAGTAACACAGAGAGACAGAGAGGAAAGAAAATCCGAGAAAATTTGTTCCTGTGGATTTGTGAAGTCCATAAAACGCAACTGAATTTATGTCGAGGCTCGTTCGACTCGACAATAAAGTACACAGTGCAAATACACGGCTATAAATGGATATTCAAAGGTGATAAACCCTGATAGTGACAGAGAAAGGGGAAGACGAAAGTGCGTACATTCGATCTGGAGTTGAAGGCTCGCGTATAAAACGAAAGTCTATCGACCTCCCTTCGATTTCCATTTTAATCTCAGTCCCCTTCGTCTAAAAAGGCTTTTACGTACGTCATTCACAACTATACACAATTTCCTTACTCGTTTTCATACAAACGTTCGAAATGAGAAAATGGGCATGTATCTCGTTCCAGTGCAGATAGTGATGATAAACTTCAGTGCTACGAGCATCATGAATAAAAATTTATTTTCCTTCGGGATTATAAATTTTCTGGCAAATAGCGTAATCTCTTGAAAACTAACCTCTAAACCTTTATTTTCTTATTTCCATGGCATCTACGATGTTAAATTTGACCCTTACGAGGGCTGCATCGCCGATGGAATGCCGGAAACGACGGAAAATCGGAGAATCAATGAAATTTAGGGTGTAATTGAGATTATTTTTCGTTTCACAACGTAGATGATAAATCGAGAATAATGATGAATTCTCATTCGTCCGATCAACGCGATCGAGAGAGGGAGAGACGGGAAAACGGAACGAGAGAAAATAAATATTGATTAAAAATAATTAAAAGTAAAACGAGAGAGTTGTTAAAAAAGTTATTATCCTCTTTTTTTAACCCCCCGGAATGAAGAATCTAACGCGTTGTTATCTCTCGAAATAAAACTATCCGCCATTTCATCTCTATATTTTATCTGGTCGAAGATACCGATGAACGGATAGTGGCGCCGCCGCGCGGCAGTCCGTCCAAATCCTCGTGTCAATATGGCCGTGGATTTATGAGACAGTAAGCGGAGAGACGCGGACCGCGACAGTTCCTCTTTTTCCATCGCTCTCTCGTTTACTTCGTGTGTTATACTCGTGTCCCAGTGTGTCTGTGTTTTCACATAATGATATCTACCTCCTCGTGTTTATTCGATAGTTGATTTCGTTCTGTTGTTGTGCCCCGAATGAAATTAAATATTTTTAAAAGAAATATATAATAAAAAAAAAAGCAAAAACAAAGTCACGATGGATTCCACGCGAAATACGTGCCACGTAAACGAACAAGAGGCAGAAGAAAAAATAATTGGTACGTAAATGCTCAAATAAAATGTCATTTTAGAAATGCAAACAAGCTTAGACATTCTTTTTTCGGGCTCTATCTTACGATCCTCGTGCCAACTTCCCTCCCCAACGCCAGCCACGAAAAATATAAACTCGGGGAGGGAAAAAGCACGAGGCTCTCGGAACGATTGATTTTTTTCGCCCGTTTTTTCCATTGTTACTCTGATATGTTTTGAAAGTGAACGATTTACGAAACGAGACATTTCGGCTTAACAAAATACATTTCTCTCTCATTAAATAGCATTACGCCCGCATATTATATCTTCATCTTTTCACCTCGAAATATTCGATAACTTTGGGACATCGAGGGGTCGCAGAACCGTCCTCTAAAAGGGCTGGAAACGCGTCGCGTCGAAAAAAAATGCTATACACAAACCCTTAGTGGCGTCGGAATATTTTTCGATGTATGATACGACGCAGTTTTATTTTTACCGAGAAAATCACTGAAAAAATTATTTTCACGTTGTTTTTCCATTTTTAAACGCATTTAGAATTATTCTGTGTAAAATTCTCACTTTTTCTTGAGATTTTATTAGTTTTTTTTTGGTGTTTGTCTGTTTATTTGCGAAATTTCGAAATCCAAAATACACAAACAATAGTTTTTCAGGCAATTCTTAGATTTTTTTTGTTTGTTATTACTCTTTGGCTTGCACAAATAAAAATTGCCTTTTTTTTCATGAATTTATGCGGTTCTTTTAATTCATTCGAGATCCAATGTTTTCTTTCGAAGTTTCGATAATTACTTTTTTTTTCCAAGTACACGATGGTGAAGGAAACGAGAAAATGATGAAACCACGGCTAGAAGGATTAAACGATTTATTTTCTACTCGAATTTAAAATTGAATTACGAAATAATTTTTTTGGGTTTTCGTACTCTGTGTTTATTTATTAAGTTTGAAAATTCTGTAACACGTTCGAAAAGCGTTACTTATTCATGAAGAATAAATACATTTATTTCTCATTCGAAAATCGCTTTTCAATAAAGATTTAAAATCGGTTTTGTCTCCGTTTCGTTGTACCATTGATATTCACGTTTAAGAATAGAACGAAAGAGGCAATAAAATTTTCATAACGTGGGATCACACACGTGCGCTTGTAAATAATGCACGCTCATACATAAATTCACTACAAAAATAACGAGTCGCTTCGATGTTACGCAATTATTCGTGTATCACTCATTCCTATTTTATCTCGCGCGTTCTTCTCTCATTATCGTTCGTCACCCTTGCCAAACTCATTTACTCAAGTGCTCGTGTGCTAACGGATAAATGAGGTTTTCTTCGCGAAAACGATCGTCCATCTACGTACATCCTATTACTTGCATTCATTTCCATCATTTTCTATCCAACATCAATTACCTCGCACTCTATTATCCTCTTTTCGGAGTAAACTTCAGTTTCTTTTTTATTCGCCAATAAATTTGCTTAATTTTCCTCATTCCAAAGTAAATTCCTTTTATTATTCTCGTTTGGCAACAAAACTCCCGTAATTTTACTTTATTCCCGAATAAGTTTTGCGTGTGCTTCTTATTCTCGAGTAGGGTCCTTTAAATTTTATTTTTTTTTCATACATTTCGTTAAGCTCACTTGCCCCTGAATAAATTTGGTTAACTTTCCTCATTTCAATGAAAAATTTATTCATTATTTATTAGTTTGGAGAAAATTCCCCTTGAATTTTCTTTCTTTCGCGTAAGTTGCGATAATTTTTCTTTTTTGAAGTAATTTTTATTAACTTTTTCACACACACTTCAGTGTATATTTCCTCGAACCTCATTTTTTTGGTGTTAATTTTGCTAATTTTTTTTGTTTTGGAGTAAATTTAATGTATTTTTCTTATTAAAACTTTCTTAAATGTTCATACTTTCGAGTAATTTTCGTTCATTTTTCTATTTTGGAGTAATTTTTCAAAAAATCATTCCTCTTTTTTGCATTGACTCAATTTTTTCAATGTTCTCAAGAGTAATTTTTACGAATTTTTCTACATTGGAGTATTTTTTGTTCATTCTCTCTCGTGTCGGAGTGAAGTTACTAATTTTATTTGATTCCCGAATAAGGGTCATTAATTTTTCTTTCATATTCAAACTTTTCTTATTTTCGACTGAATTTCGTCAAACCCTCTCTTTTCTCTTGGATATTCGGATATCGGAGAAAAATAATTCAATTGTCTCATAGCTGAATAAATTTCGTTAATTCTGTCTCATTTCGAAGGGACGATGCTAAATTTTTTTAATTCAGAAATAAACGTCGTTAAATTTTCTCTCCTCTTTGAATGTTCTGATTTTCGGGTAAATCTCGTTGAACTCTCTTTTCTCTCTCTGAAGATACTTTTAATGACATCTTTATCCATATCGGAGTAAAATAATTTAATTTCCTCATATTTGCATAAATATCCTTAATTTATTTCCCATTTTCAAGCGAACCTCATTGAATTTCCTCATTTCCGCATGAATTTTGTAAAACTCGTTTTATGCTGATACAATTACCTTCAAATGTTTCTCACTCCGAAATAACAATTCCATTTTTCTTTAATTTCCCGCCGTTGACTTTCTAAGTTTCAGAGTAAATAATTCTTCTCTTTTCACAGAAAATTTCATTAATTTGGTTTCTATTTCGGGGTTTTGTACAGCTCCCAAAGGGTCAACCCTTTTGTTTGAAATTTCTATTGTAATGATGGTGTCGACCGTGGGATTTTTGCAGTTCCAGTGTTAATGGTGTATTCTATTTTTCATTTGTAATTACTGTCGGGAATTACGTCGAGATTTTTATTAAGTCTTTTGAAGCTGTAGTTTTAAAGGGTGCGCAATGAAGGTACGTCGGGGTGGTTTCTTCAAATACTGAAATTTCAGAGGCTATGGGACCTTTCTTTGTGATGTGAGTACGCTTCAAAACGTCTGAGAAGAACCTTTGAGGTCCCCTTTTTAGAGGAACAATGAACTCATGCAGGGAATAGCTTTGAAAGAATATATCTATATATATTTTCCTATATATATATGTATGTATTTTCCTATATATATATATATATAGAATATGTTCTTCCTTTACAAACATATACGAAGGTTTAGACTTCGATATACATATATATGGGGCATTCCACGCCAAATCGGTCACTTTTGAAAATCACATTTTTTATTGTTTTGATTTTTTTTCTCCAATAGGGCTCATTGAAGTCTG
Source organism: Rhimphoctona megacephalus (assembly GCA_963989365.1). Classification (NCBI taxonomy): domain Eukaryota; kingdom Metazoa; phylum Arthropoda; class Insecta; order Hymenoptera; family Ichneumonidae; genus Rhimphoctona; species Rhimphoctona megacephalus. Next base: position 29,181,710 of record OZ022418.1, read on the forward strand.
AGTTTTTTCAAATTTTTATCTCAACACGTTTATCGAAAACGATTGTTTTGAAAAATTTCCCAATTTTTTTCTTCAAACATCAATAGCTCTCTGAAAAATGCAGTAAACCGAATGGAGGAGGGGTCAAAATTTTAGTTTTAAAACGTACTTTCGTTTGAGAATATGTAGGAATTCATCAAAATATTACATACAACAATTTTTCAAATTCTAAGCGAGAAATGTTATTTTCCACAGTGTTAGCCACCTTCGACTTTGTTGTTAATTTTTTATAAAAAACTATCATTTTTTTGAGGAATTTTGAGCCTAGTGCGATCGTAGGGAAATCGACCGTTGTTTGTTTTTAAAATAAAAATCTAATTTTTTTTTTTACAAACAATTATCCATAACTCCCTGAAAAATCGAACAAAGTTCAGGGAGTTGTTCAAATTTTTGTTCTGAAATGTACTTTTGTTTAAAAATATGTGAAAAATTATTTCAAGTTTACGTCACCTAGTTTTTCCAATTCCAAGATAAAATAACCTTTTTTATTAGCGCTTGTACTAATTAATTTGATTCCTTAATGTTTGTACGGAAGCATGTTTCGTTTAATGAATTTTAAGCTAAGTAAGAACGCGAGAAAATAGCTAGTTCGATTTTTAAAATTGTTAATTTTATTAAAGACTTTTGTTGTTGATTAGACTAATATTTGCTCACGATCATACTAGTCTTAAAATGCATTAAATGAATAACAGTTTCGTATAAAAATTGAACAACAAAATCAAAAGGGACTAACACTGCGGGAAAAAAAACTTTTCTTGCTTGTAATTAAAAAAATTAATTTATGTAATGTTTAAATAATTGTTGACATATTTTTAAACGAAAGCACCTGTCAAAACGAAAAATTTGACCCTCTTATCCATTCGGTTTTTATGATCTTTCAGGGATTTTTGCATGATTAATAGTAAAAAAAAATCCACAATTTAATTATAAAAAATACAACGAACGATTTTTCCATGATCAAACTAGGTCAAAAGTCATTAAAAAAAATGATAGTTTTTAATAAAAATTCAAGAGCCAAATCGAAGGGGGCTAACACTGTGGAAAAAAATATTTCTCCCTTAGAATTCGAAGAATTATTGTATATAATATTTTGATGAATTCCTACATATTTTCATACGAAAGTACGTTTTAAAACTAAAATTTTGACCCCTCATTCATTCGGTTTACCGCATTTTTGAGAGAGTTATTGATGTTTGAAGAAAAAAATTGGAAAATTATTCAAAAATTCGCTTCCGATGTACGTATTGAGATAAAAATTTGAAAAAAAAAATCAGACGAATTCCTTTCAATGAGCTTTATTAGAGAATAAAAAATCAAACCAATAAAAAATGCGAATTCAAAAGTGGCCGATTTGGCGTGGAATGCCCCATATATATTAAGAGAAATTCGTTGAAGCCAGACATTTTTAAAATTTAAACCCTCAAAGAGGCCTAAAAATCTCTAAACACCTGCCAGCGTGCGTTGGCTCGAAACGGCAGATGTCGACAAAGCTCGAATTTTCGAACGAAAACAGACTTTTCCTGCACAGGAAAACTCTCGTCTTGTTCATTTTTATCACTCTTTAAAAACAACACAGAAGCAACTCATAATATTGAGATGTGCGTCGTTCGAAAACTATGAAGATAATTTTTCTCTTTTTTTCACTATTAATTCGTAATATTAACAAAACTGTTTTTTTTTTGCGGTTCTAGTTGATGGCTCTTTAAAAAAAGTCGGAAAATAAAAATGCACGAATTTTTATCTACGAAATCTAAAAAAACAATTGATACTATAATGAAAATAATTGTTCAGTGTTTAATTTTCATTATTGTACTTTTTTTTTTAATAATTTTTGTCTGTGGCCCTCTTAAAAAAAAGTCTAAAATATAGTTCGATCAATTCACGTAGATAAAACCTGATAAAGGTGTTGGGCTGTAAAAAAAAAACGAACGAAATTCGTTGCATTTTAACGAGGCAAACTTTAATAACGTCATAATAATACCACAATCGTTTTCATCGGATTTCAGATAATAAACAATTAACACGCGAGCCTGGACTAAAAGACGAGATGGATGAGAACGGGCCAAAGTCACTTATAATGGAGATTTATCCGTGGATATCACAATTCAAGAAAATGTGCCGGAACTCCCTCGCTCAGCGAAGCATATCGTCATTAAAAAACCTCATGGCATTTTTCCTTCGGTAATTAAAACAAATATTGTATATAACTTTTCAAAATAACATAAAAATACGATTTTTCGTTAATTCATTAACATTTATTACATTTTTCTTTAATTTTCAGTAAATTTTATTTAATAATTAGAAAATAAATGTTTGCTTCTTGAAAAAATACGTTTTATAACGACCAGTAATGGTGACTACTGAGTACTGGTTTTTTGGATTCCTTCTTCTTTAATTTTTCTTTCTCGTAACGCATTTTTCGTCTTTTTCTTTTGTCCCTCACGTTCGAGAGGCTTTTTCCAGCATGCAACCAGAATAAATTGTACGTTCATAGCCAGCACATGTGCAAAGATAAATGACGACCTGGTCTCATGCTCAGTGCACTCCTTCATCATGATTTATATATATATATATATATATATATCTCCACGTATATATGTGTGTATATTTAATCCACCTAAGAAAATTTTACGATCAGCCTGGACCACAGCCAAGTTCGCATTCGGCTTAATTTGATCAATATTCATTTTTTATCTATACATTTTTTTCAGTTTTATTGCTATTATTTACTTAAGAACTGCGCCAAAACCTGGAATGTTTTATTTTCTTTTTCACATTTATTCCGCACAATAATTTCAGAAATGCTCGCCCGAGTGTCACCGAATGCCACACGAAACCACTTCGAGCAGAAAGATTGAAAGATTCCATTGGCGAAACTTTACTATTTTTTCTCTATTATTATCGTGACGTCGGAGAATTAAAAGACAGAGATTGTTACTTGATCGGCATGTCCGATCTTCTGGCTCTCTACATCGACATGGAGCTCAAAGCTTCGAAAAAGGGGAAAGAACATTCCAGCAAAATATCAGCCAGACTCTCATCCTGTCTTCACGTTTATCTAGGTATGTCGACGTTTGTTTATTATTTTTATCTCTATTTATCCAGTCTCCAACGTAGAATGCAATTTAAAAATTCCTACGAAGAGATGAGACAATTTTTGAAATTTTTATGTCCGAAAAGAACGAATTAAAATGCATTTTCAATAAAATACAAAAATCGGTTTTGTTAACTGTTTATTTGATTTATTTTTCAGAACATTCCACCGAATATCTGTTGGATACACTTCTAAAAGTTCATTTCATGAACCACAACTATCAGGAAATATTGGATCCCGTTATAACGTGAGTAATCCGAGAATTTATAAAACAAATCATGAAACAATGTTCGAATACGAGTTTCATTTCATTTTTCACTTTGACGTGACGAATTTTAAATGATTAAACGTCAGCCCGATGTAAGAATTACGAGAAAATTCTCGTTTCTTTTCTCTCCAACCTTATATTCGATATCGTATAACGTATTATTTCTCCTCTTTTTATAGAAAAGTATTCAAGACTATAGACGAGCACCCTAACTCAAGCGTAATGTATGTGCGCTACTTTCTCGCCTATCGATTATGGAAAAAATTGAACAAGGACGTGGCAGTCAGAAATCAAATAAATATGATAGCACTGACCTCCCTCGGTGTCCCACCCACCGATTTTTCAACTTTCATCCTCGAATCCGTACTACCGCAAGTGCCAAAAAACCAAAAAATCTCTACGAAATTACTACTCCTTCAAAAATTCGATATAGAAAAATCTTGCGAAGAGTTTTTGAACTTTTGCAACAAAGAGAGAGGGCTCAAGTCCAACGACCTCGAGGACGACACGTGCTTGGCTAGCGCAATCGTTTCGGTGGTAAGATTTTTCATTTATTTATTAAATCGAATAAATTTATTGAAATTCCATTTTTATTACACAATTTTCACCGTTGCTAATTAATCGATAAACGTCATTAACTCTTAAAGACACCCCTTTGAAACAGGGCCTGACAGACCCTGCAATAATGCAAATGCAACACGGGGTCTAGATGACCCCAGCATCATTAATCTCTTGCAAAATTAAAAGTAATTAATATTAAGATTTAAAAAAATTTCACTTTCATTTTCAAATATTCCTTCGGAAAACAAAAAAGTTCATTTATCAAAGAAAACAATATATTCATATGTTAGAAAAAATTATACATTTTTAAGTGTTCAAATTTGGGCTCAAACTTTGATTGGATTATTTTAGACTTCGAGTGAACTTTGAGGATTGAAAAATTGAGATAAGAACTACATTATTCTTTGATACTGGTCAAAACATTGTAAAAATGACATTCGTTTTAGGAAAAGCAAAAAAAAAAATATATTAATCGTAAAAAAAGCAGACCGTAGTTTCAAAACCAGTAACATGGTCGAAAAAGAAAATGAATCGAATTTAAAAAGATCGAAATATGAACTTTTTGTAGTACAATTTCCACAAAAGAGAATTGATCGAGAATCGTGTCATGAAAATGAAAAAAAGTAAACATTATTTTCGAAAATATGATAATGATCGAAGAAAAGTAATGCAACTAACAAAAATTGATATTGCACAAAATGTTGGAGAAATTATAAACCGTATTAAACGTTGAGGTCATGCGATTGACACGCGAGGTCGCGTCTATAAAGGTGCAATTTCATGCTGACGCTGGACGCTGGCTTCAAGCGTCAAATCGAGTCACGTGACTTCCTCTTCCACAAATTGAGCGTCAAAACTGGTCACGTGACTTATTTGATGCTCGACGCTGGCTTCAAGCGTCAAAACGCTCGATTCGAGCATCAAACCGGTCACGTGACTAGTTTTGACACTCAGTGGAGGTGGAAGATAACGCGGAATTGCTCGAATTCAGTGTCGCCCATCGCTGGTGCACCAATCAAGGTGCCGATAAGGGAGGGCGTTCCAGCATCAAGCGTAAAAGCTAAATCAGTTCGGCTTTTACGCTTGACGCTGTCACGTAACCATTTTTGACGCTTGTTTTCTGGAGGGGAAAGTCACGTGGTTAGCTTGACGCTCGAATCCAGCGTCCAGCGTCAACATGAAATTGCACCTTAAGTGCGAGAGACACGGATCCTCGCGTGTGAAACATGCACTTAAACAAATTGTAAGAAAATAGATGTCAAATCGTGTGTTAACGGGAGATTATGAATTTGAGTAATGTTTTAAGAGTAATTCTCTTGAAACAACATTGAAAATATGTTATTAACGATCGAATTATATTTTCATGAAATCAGCCTGAAGAAACTAACCAAGCGCGCGATTTAGTAAAGAATAAAAATAATTTTTCGAGCGTAACGAATAACGTAGCTTCGTCAATAGCGAAAACGTCAATAAAAGAATCGTGTCTAGTAAATTCATTGAATAAATCGTCTGTTAGAAAATCATCAATTAACACTAGCGTGTCTTCGTTGCGTAAAAGTAAAAAAATTAACGACATAGTATTCATAGATCTTACAAGTGACGTCGTGACGGAAAAAATAATAAGGAAGAAAAAGACCCGGAGGAAATTATCGTGGCTGGAGAAAACGAAATTTCGGATCAGCTCGAAGATCGTCATGAAGAAAAATTCGTCGACCGAAGATTCGTCGCTGCTTGAAGAGAGCAACTTCGATATTGAATCGCTCAAAATTTCCGAGCCAACATCACCGAAGATTGACCAAATTGTGGAAAAAATGATCGAGGAGAGGACAAAAAATGAAGAAAGTGAGAGAAACGTCAATGAAGATCCGTCGTCCCGAGTAACTTCGATCGAAAAGATCGATGAAGACGTCTGCACGGTGACGAATAGCGTTGTTAATAAATCACCTCGAAGTCTCGAGTGGAGTCAACTCGAGAGTCGAAAGAACGAAAAGAATCGTGTAGAAGTGGACTACGTTGGGGAAGAAAAACGAGCCATTTCGCCGGTTTCGTCGAGTCCCATCGAAGTTTCATCCAGCCAAGTGGAATCCTCGAGCTTTGAAATTGAGCCCCGGCCTACGGATCAATATTCCCGAGGCATTAAGCTTGATGACACGGTCGAATTGGCATCGTGCAACGATGAAAACACGAGGGATATCCACCCGAAGGTACGCGCGAGCGAGCAACAAGACTTGAAAGATAAAACACTCGTGGAAATGAACGTGCCATCTCAACCGGCTATAAAGCCGGAGCGCCTCAATGTTCCCTCCAACGAAATAATAAATGAACCGGTAGTCTCGAGCGAAATGGAAGTTCAAGTAGCTGAATACGCCTCGGAAATATCCCTCGTCTCTAGCGAGGCAGCTAACAGCGAAACGAAAAAAATACGAGAAACTGAGTTTCAGGATAACATCGATGGTTTGTCACTGTTAGCGAGCGTCTCCCAGAGAATTTCACACTTGACGACAACTCCGAACCCTGCTAATCCACCGGAAGTTATAAAAGTCAAAAATTACGCTTCACTGGCTAACATCAACGTGAACGAAGAGCCCGATACGTCGAGCGACGCAGTGCCATTTGCCAACAACTCTGAACCTCCAATGACTGACAAAATCCTCGATATTTATCCCGAAAGCGCGATGGACAAAGTCGCTTATCAAGTGGAAATAACATCGACCGAAGAAACCGATTCGTATCTGAGCTGTGATCAATCCAACGGGCTCGTAACGTTTTCCAATATCGAAGAAAATCGCTGCAATCCTCAGTCCCAAGTAATCGTCGACAGTACCAATCTCGTGGAAAAGGACGAGACGAACGTTATCCTCAACGGCGAAACCGTCGTTCTCTTTCAAAAGTCACCAAATTCTAATCTCTACATAATAAACAAAGCGGTTGAAAATCGTGATCACGTTAACGAGGAAGTTGCCAATCTTCACAGGGAAATGAACGATCATGCGAACGATCCAACGGGCTTTTCTTACGAGATTTACGACAGCATTTATCGCAGCCAAGTTGCCAGCTATGACATCACACAATACAACAGAGAACTGTCCAGCCAGGGAACTCGAAGAAACAAAATAAAACCTGAACCTGAAAAGAAAAATTGCGATCCTCTGGAACTAACGAAATCCGGTAAAAATCTTGACTCGATCGATGACAAAACGGGGATCAAAAGGAAATTGAGCAATTTGAGTATTTCACGAAGAAGGAGAATAAAACAGGAGTTCAACGGTTGTACGAGCAACATTACCAACCGTATTAAATCCAATTACGGTATTCAGGACTGTCCTCCCGAGCATCCCGACCAAAAACACTCAATTCACATTCCAGTTCCACATCCTACTCCCATGTATACGAAATATCCATCGGCCACTGATTTATATCTTCCTTGCCACAAAAATTGCAGCTCTATCACCTGTAGCCTCTCTGTCAATCCTCCAACTTCGCTTCATTCGCATTCTGCCAAAAATACAAATGGAACTCCTCGCTGCAGTTGTTTGAACTGTACCTACGACATAATGACTCATTGCACCGAATGCATCATTCCAAACGGTGATACGAGGACAACCAGTGTCGATCCTAATTCGTATTACATGCCCATACATTCCGGGCAAAACTCCAACGTCCCCGAATGCAACAGAACTTCCGTAGACGACACTCTTGCCAAAATTTACAACGATCAATTGGTCTGTAATTTCGAGCAAAAGATTTTAGATGCTAAACCATTGGAGAATTCGAAATACGAAGCAAAGGATAATTATCGCGCTGAACTGGACAACAAACTCCCGCTGAAAAAACGATTCAAAGCTATCATGGCAATGTCCTTCGTCGAGGATGATCCTATAAAATTCGAAAAATTACAGAGTTATCCTGGCACTCCTATGCTCTCAATCGCAGCGCTAGAAGCCTCGCAGAATTCTTCGAAAAATCCTGATCCCACGAGATCCGATAAAAATTCCCTCGACGTTAACTCCACGAAACTTGGCAATCGAGTCACCGATTGTCCAAACTCTCAATCCAGAGAAATTATTCGCAGGGACTCTCGCAAAGAGATGATGCTCATATCACCGCCGATCTCAGGATCGGTACAAAACTCTCGTCAGTCCAGTGCCAAACGGAAACGATCGCACAATTCCTCGGACGGAAATGAACTCGAAGCCAACTACGAGAAAATCATTAAAAGCCCCGGAGACTCCTGCAAACGTTCCACAAGCAAATCACAATCTAGAATCTCCGATAAATCTAAAGACACCGAAACAGCAACACCCACCAAAAAATCAACCAGGCAAACTCGAAGCTCCAAAAGAAATGTTCCAAAGGTTAATTATATTTACACCGATGGCGATTCTGACTGGAATCCGTCCGGTGCCAATGTCACTGAGAATTCTCTCAACAAACGCAAACGCAAGAGAACCAGTCGATGATCGTTGTTGCTAAGCTACCCGAGCAATGCTCCTGTTAATTGCTTTTGCCATCGTTTGATCAATCCGTCAAAGCAACGTGAATTCAATGTTTTTATGCCTTGAGCAGTTCCTCCTGGCATCAATTAAGGGAAATATATATTCTCTTTAAAAATAAATTGAAGAGAAAACAAGAATTCTTTCCTCTTTAATAGAAAGTAGGAAAATAGAGGATGGAACGATCTTTTAGAGGAAGCATTAACGGGAACACTCGCACCTGACCGTTCAGAAGGCTGTGGTATTTAAAAAAAAAATTTCAAGAAGAAAAGACAAAACAAACAATTGTACATAAAGTTTACCATTAAGTGTAAATACTAAATAGTATAAAGATAGAAGAGTTGATAGGGGAAAACAGAAAGTGTTTTCTCAACGATGAAGAATCGTCACGAATTTGGACCTCGAAAATTGTTGACGAAATTCTGACTTTCTTTTGACAATTATGAAAAAATTGATCGAACATTCCACTCTGCGAAGAAAAATAAAACTAGTCTTCGCTGAAGAGGAATAATCACGGAATATTGCCGCGTTCCTGTCGACTACACGTCCATTTCTCTCTCTAAAAAATGTCGTGCCCACTGATGAATTTATCAAACCACAAATTTTTTGGATCAAATAAATAATCGATTATCTTTTGAGAGAAATGTGTGAGCGAGCAAGAGAATCAAGCTGAAGACAAAAAATGTACAAAACGTTAGTCCCGGACGATCGTTATTAAGATTAGATAATACAAAATTATGATTATTCAATTTAAACGGTGAGAAACAACAACAAACGTAATATTAAAATGCAAAAAAGTCAAAATGTTTTTACTGGTATGATAATTTTTACTGGTATGATATGCTGTGAACCCGTTACGTAGCTCTCGTCGCAAGGTGAGTCGCGATCGCCAACTTTTTCATTAAATATGTATTGGTGTTTTTTAAAGTTAAATCGAAAAAAAAACCTCTAAGTGAAAAAACGTCAAAATTAATGTAAACGTGATCAATTGAATGAGCGAGAAATTTGCCAAAAAATCGACGAAAAAACGTGGATAATTAATTAGTATATCGAGAATTAAATAATATCAATATTATTCACGCGTCTTCACGCGAGAAACGAAAACGAAATCCATCAAACAAAAAACTCATTCATTTTTATGCGATGATTGCAGTTTTTGGAAAAATGTCTAATCTCACCGGCCGCGGGATGAGATCGTAGATCCTAGATGCTGAAAATTAACTACCCGAAATTCGAAGCAGGAACGCAATACGAAACACGGAATGAAAATCCTAGCGGTTCATCTCTGCCAAAGGTAAATTTAATTTTTCAATTGTTCTTTCCTTCTTTTCAATTGACGTATTTCATAGAAAATTGTAAATTAACAAAAAAAAATTGTTTTTCATATTTTCATTGAACCAGGACACACGAAGAACCGGGAGAACGTGGCCGGAAGTGGTCAAACTATTAAATCGTGTTCGTCAAAGTCCTGAAAAAAGAGGAATGCCAATACTGCTCCGTTAACGTCCTCCAGAAAACGTCGAGTCGACACTGTTCACGTGAATTCTAAAAAAAAATTTACACCGACAAAAGGAACCGAAAATAACTCAGCCAAGAAAAAAAGCCAAAATATGAGCCCAACCGTCACTAATATACCCTTCTAAAAATCAAAACAAACAGAAAAGACGTAGATGGTGAGAAAGATACATATAGATATAAAAAAACCGAACAAAACGCAGGTAGAGTGCCTAGTCAATGGTTCACTGAATACGTAACAATGCCCTTAATAAATTCACCATAAAATGAATAAATGTATAAACAAAACGAAAGAAAGAAAGAGAGAGAGAGAGAGAGCTATTAAGCACGTTAACCTGTGTTCGATTTATCATTAGAGCAAGAATAATTAAGCAAAGAAAAAAAACAAAGCAAATTTCGTCCTGTCGCTTTTAAGGAAGAAAAAATTGTTTTTATTTTATACTTTGTTTAAGGAGAACGCAAAAACGCTCTTGGCACACGGAAAGTAATGATGAATAATTACTCAATCGTTTGACCTTTTTGATCACTGAACTGAAAGAAAAAATTTCTTTGTTTAAAAGCTTTTGCAACATACACGTTGTACTCGAAAATGAAAATGCTCTCGTATTTTACGAAAATTAGTCTATTGACCAAATTTTTTCGAACGCTTATCAGTTTCGTTCGTAGTCTCTAAATTTGCATTGCGCTTTTTGCAAACACTCGCAAATGTTACAAATTAATTGTCGAATTATCGAAACGACGAATTTTTGACATTTTTTTTCACGTTTTTTTCGTGCCAGTGGATCGAACGAATTTTTTATTTAGTCGAATCATTCTCGTGAGATTTGTGACTTGGACTGCTTTTTAAGAGCATTAATTAGAAAAATAATTGTGGTTTTTGTGATTTATTTTTGTTTTTATTACTTTTTTTGTTTTAATTCACAGTCGATGATTCATTAATGCAAACTATAAGACTGAAGGAGAATTCCGTTTGAATGATATTAGTTTAGCTGAATTAAAGGTTTAAGGAGTGCATGGTGAAAGTAAATACGCCTATTTATACATATATACACATGTGTATATGAAAATACAGATATGAAATCGTAGAAAAGTGTGTTTGGATAGAGAATCTTACGTGATTGCTTGTTTTTTGTTTATTTCAATGAATTTTTCTCATTATTACCCTTGAGACGTCCTGATACCTGATACCCAAACTGTGATGATTAATTATTCGTCTGGCCTCGTAAGTTTAACCATATTTAAGCATATGAAACAAACAAAAAATAAGAATAACAATTATCTTGAAGTTTGCATCGTTAGGATTCAACGAAAATTCTTTCTTTTATTTTTGCTCAATTTTTTGCAATTTCAAGCTACGAAAAATGTTTAAACTTCTTTTGCCTCTTTATTACAAAATTCATAGGTGAAATTTATACAAAAAAATGTCGAATTATAGAAAATTTAATAGAGAAAGCATTTTCGTTGTGTTTCGATGATGCAACCTTTTAACTATGAAAATATCGATTCATGTTCCACCCAATGAGACTCGTTTGCTTCAATTCAGATTGCCAAATAAAACAAGACCCCCTCGTCATCATTTTATAAAGTAGATATCCATAATTCCTCACAAAACAACCGATAAATCATCGCGCAATTGCCTGACGTTCTTAATCCTATTGATTTTCGATCCCCTTTTTTTTAACGATCTCTTTTCGTATTTTTAATGATAAACTACTTCGCAGTTATTTTAATTTATTCGTTCGAATTCAAAGTCTGATAGATTTAAGTGCTTTCGAGTGAATATTTACAAACGCATTATTCGCCAGTGCGTTCGAAAGTGAGGGAGATACAAAAAGTATTAGCAAAATCGATTTTTCATTGAAATTACTAGAAATCGAAGAAAATCGAGGCAACAATAAAAGCCCCAAAATTTGGAATTTTCACGATTTCTTTTTCGTAATCGTACAATTCGTTTGTAAATTTATCATAGAATATTAAGATTTATATTTATTCGCCATTATTTGTAGATTGAGAAAAATACATTTTATCGTTCCTCATAAAATTTTGAAAAGTTTTCAAACCAGTTATGCTCCTTGATGCATTTTTCAACTAGCGAAGTAATAAAAAAAAATCATTTTTTTTTCTTTGTATGAAAAATATACTGTAATTCGTAACCCACCGAATGAAAGACTTGACAAAAACGTATTTAATAAAGCATGACAGAAATTTGAATTATTTTGTAAATATGCGAAAAATGTGAGCCTGCGTAAATGTCTCGACTGTAAATTGAACATGTAACGATCGTTATATTTATAAAGTTATTAGACGAATGAATACATGGTCGTTATTTTTTTCCTCGATAATTATGCCTTCGAAAAATGTAAAAACCAAACAAACAAAAATGAAATGAAAAAAAAAAAAAAAAACCCAAAAAAGGAAAAACACGTTCAAACGACGGTACATATATTTACTGGATTACCCAGAACACGTTTTTTGCCTGCAATAAACGTTGAAATACGAAAGTAAATCAAGTTTTGTATTTTCTTATTCCCCATTAATATTTCGCCCAAATTTAATCATTTTTAAAACACTCAAAACAAATTGATATTCAAAGAAAAAAAATATTTCGTTGAAATATTATTAATATTCATAAACCACAGCGATGTCGTCACTTCATTTTCAATTGAACGAATTTTATTTCATTAAAATTCAGAAATTTATGTAACAAAAAAAATCGATTATCTTAATTAAACGAAATTGAGTGACAACGAAATATAATCAAATAAATGTTCATGCTGTACTTAATTATTACAAAATATCAATATTTCGAATATCATCAACATTCAAATTATTTTGGCTTCACAAACGTAAAAAAAAATGTAAAGTGCAATAATTGTCGGAATATTCATTGCCCTCAGTACGAAAAATGTCACAGTCATCATCCTACGAATGGTTTTGAAAACGATAAACGTTTTTTTTCCCATACTCCTCGGTAACGAACTGATAATGGCATTCGAAAATTTTTATGGGAATATTATACAAGACTGATAAAAATTGAAGAGTCATTAGATTACAGTCTTTTTTAGATTTTTCAATATTTCAAATTCGTTTGAAATTGCATTTATAGGAGCACAGTTCGCGACAACTTTTTGTTTCGTCTCTTATTCTCATCTACGAACTCCTCGAATATGAGTACTCCTGTTGTGCAAGTGAACGAAGGAAAGTTGAGGGGTCTTGTGGTTAAAAACTTCGACGGTGGCGAATATTTGGCTTTTTATGGAATTCCATTCGCGCAGGCACCACTCGGTGATTTAAGATTCAAGGTGAAATTTTCGTGGATTCACAAAATCTATAAAACAATTTTTATATGAGAATTTTATAAATTAATAGAAAAAAAAAAACTTGTTGAACAAACAGAATCATTCAGGCTTTCAATAATTTTGAACAATAACGGATTTTTTTTTTTTTTTTTTTTCATTAAATACATTCAAACGAATAAATGAGAGAATTGAGAAATAAATTTAAAAAATTAGGAACCACGAGCCCCAATACCTTGGTCAGGAATTCGTGAAGCGACGACCCATTCACCGAAAGCTGCACAATGTGATCTTTTCACGGACGAAACTTTGGGGAAGGAAGATTGTCTTTATTTGAACGTGGCGACGAGTTCATTAATCGGCAAAAAAGCGGTAATGGTATTTTTTCATGGTGGCAGTTTTTTTGAAGGCGAAGCAACCATGACATTCTGGGGTCCGGATTATTTGATTAAACACGATATAGTGATGGTAACTGTTGCCTATCGTCTTGGTTGTCTAGGTAAAAATATATTTTATTATCTTAATTAAGAGCTTATTTAGACCTGGAGGTGTCAAACTTTTCTATTGAAGCAACTTTTTGTTCATTCGCAAAGGATTTCTTCACTCTCAGTGAAAATGTATAAATTGAAAAATGGAACAAAATTTTATTCTCAAAGTTGATAAAAAAAAAACATAAAAATAATTGTTTCAAATACATTATATAATCATACAATATTTGGATTATTTTAGATTGAAAAATAGGCTAAATAATTTGCCTATTTAAATTTATACAAATTAGCAAAAGTTCAATTTTGTGATAACTCGCGAAGTGCGATTATGATAAAATTTACGAGTGGAATAATAAATTATTTTTTTCTTTTGCAAAATTTTCATTTTTAAATACAAGTTTTGTACATTATTATTATTTTATTATTTCTTTATTATTATTATATACAATATTTCTCATTCGAAGTTTTTGTTTTCTACAAGTTATCATATGCGTTTTTTTAATGCTACAAAATCTTTTATAAGAACATTTTCTGTTTAACAAAAATGTTGACCCCCTTACCCATTCGGTTTGTTCGATTTTCAAGGAGTTATATTGTTAAATTCACTTAAACAAAATCCACATTATAGTTATAAAAAAGATAGAACCAAAGATTCGCCCACGATTGCACTGAGCTTAAAATTCATAAAACGAACAAAAATAACAGTTTCGTTTAAAAATTCATGAAGAAAATCGAAGGCGAAAATCACTATGGAAAGACATTTTTCCTTAAAATTGAAAAAACTAATTTAAGTAAATTTTCAATTATTTTCGAAATATTTTTAAACGAAAGTACGTTTCAAAACAAAAACATACCTTTTTATCTGAAAAATATTTCGTGTAAAGAACGTTAATCTATTTTAATATCAAACTCGAGTTAAGGCGACTAAGCAACGAAAATAGGCCAAAAATGGGATAAAATTCAAATGGCATTTGTGACGAATCGAAACAACATGCATACATTTTCTTTTTTGCAATGTTTTTATTGCAGTTTTGGCTATTAAATTCAGTGGTTGAGGTTTGAAAAATATAAATATTTAAGGGAGATATGGGCGGATAAAGAAGACCACGCGTCTTATGCACTGCTCCCTCATTGCCACGATTCCGAGTGGCCGGTTGAAGTTCTCGGCAATTACCAATTACCATTCTCTTCAGGGGATGTTTCTCCATAGCGTGAACCAAAATTTTTTGATAAAACATAAAAATTAAAAAAATAGCGGTTAAAATTTGAAAAACATCGAAAAACGGATGACATTTGTTGTAATAACAATAATAATAAATTGATTTTTTTACATAGACATTGATTCATTTTGTAAAGAAAGTTGATATCTTCGTTTAAAAAAAAAAATCAAGGCGATATCTTTAATCGTTCTTGAGTTATCGCGGCAAAACAAGAACAAAATGCTGTTTCGAGAAAAACGCGTTTAAGTTCTCGCGCGGTACTACCACAGTAGCGGAGTATTGGAGTTTTACTGCTCTCCTGAGCTCAATTTTGCGAATTTTTCAGTTTTCTTTGCGCCAAAATATTTGAAAGAGATTGTAGTAATAGAATACAAAAAAAAAACAAAAAAAATCGAGATTTTTCGATCCCTAGTCCCCTTAAACTGTAGATAAATCAGCGCCTAGAACGTACGATAAATTAATCAAAATTTCTAAAGACCGCAGCACTATATGCAACATTAAACATGCGTATTCTCTAAAAAGCAATTTTTTTTTAATAATCAAAATTTCGATATAAACAATAATTGATTGATAACACATCTAGGCGGCATTATAAATAACTATGTTTAATTCCAAGCATAAATATTTAGTAGTTTTTTCACAAAGTGCACCACAAAAATGAATCAATTGTTGCATGATGAAGGGCTCGCTTCGCTCGTCCTAATTATAAATTAAGCTTTAAATTTAAATAATTGCGCAAAATGATTTGGCTATTAAAATTATATAAATTAAAATAATGCGTATAAAATTAATTTGTATCAGTTAAAGTGGTTTGTAGTTTTTTATTCGAATCTTAGAAATCAACTAAAATTTTAACACGGTATAGACACGACCTTCGTGAACCTGTTCCCAAATTTTGAATTCGATCCACCGCTTAGTTCGTCAGATAATTGCAATTAAAAATCACTTTTCGCTCATATTTTTTTATCATGGACGCTGAACCGGCTTAAGATTTTGAAATAAAAACACTCCTCTATGCACTTATATTGTACGATTAGTTTAAACAAAAAAAATGGTAAACAAAACTTTTACCTCATACGTGTATCTACAGAACTACCTTAAGCAATGAAAATGTGTAGGATTTTTAAATTTGGGAATTCCCGAGGCTGCTGGGAATCAAGGTATGAAGGATCAAATAGCAGGATTGAAATGGGTGAAAAAAAATATTCACGCGTTTGGTGGTGATCCGGAAAACGTAACAATATTCGGGATCAGCGCAGGAGCAGTCATTTCTCATCATCTGACACTGTCACCCTTGTGCAAAGGTCAAAACATTCGCCTCAAATTGTCTCAGAAAATGAAACACAGTTGAGAAAGTAAAATTTTTGTTTTATTAATAGGCCTTTTTCATAAGGCAATATTTCAAAGTGGAGCCTGCACCATGCCGTCGGCATTCACCAAAAATCCTGTACCCGCCGGTATCGAATTAGCAGCAAACGTTGGAAAAATAACAACGGATGCAAAGGACGCTTGGAAATGTTTAATGAAAGCAACAACCAGCGAATTGCTCGTGGCACAGTTAAAAATGAGCCAAGGACCGGTTAATATTGAATTAAAAATCATTACATTTATTGAGATAATTGATGAGAGATTTATTGAGATAACGAAAACATTAACAACTTTGGAAAGAAGTTTTTAAAGAAAGAATTTTACGGTGACCAATTTTGCTCAAATCTTCTACATAAAAATATCGCGCTAGTTTTATTTTTACAGTAAAAAGAAAATAAATATCTGGCGTAGATCAATGTTGTAATTTTCGAGTAATTTTGGTCACCAATTTTGATAAAATAAGCTGAAAATTCAATTAACGGGCTCATCCGATGTGACAGCTATTTTTTTTTCGCTTTTTTGGGATTTTTTTTTGACGAACCATTAAAACATAATATCTTTGAATTTTTACCACACATTTATTAACATTTTTACAGTCCCTCAGAATTTTATCAAACAAAAATAACGAGTTGAATCGACTTTACACCGTTCGGAAGACACTCGTGTGTTGGTTGACGGCTGCCATGATTCCGGAGGTTTTGCTCATCTGAAGTCAAAAAATCAAACGGCATTTTAATTTGTAGACCTGGGACTATCGCTGGAACTAGAGTAAAGTAAAAATATTGAAAATTGAATTTTTGGCACGGTTTTAAAAGTCGAAAAAAACGACGAAACTTGGAATTTAACATTTAAAACCGTGCCAAAAATTCAATTTTCGATATTTTTACTTTATTCTAGTTCCAGCGATAGCCTCAGATCTACGAATTAAAATGCCGTTTGATTATTTGATTTGAGATGATCAAAACCTCCGGAATCATGGCAGCCGTCAACCAACGCATGAGTGTCTTCCAAACGGTGTAAAGTTGATTCAGCTCGTTATTTTTGTTTGATAAAATTCTGAGGGACTGTAAAAATGTTAATAAATGCGTGGTAAAAATTCAAAGATAGTGTGTTTTAATGGTTCATCAAAAAAAAATTCCCAAAAAAAGTGAAAAAAAAAAAAATAGCTGTCACATGGGATGACCCCGTTAACGATCAAATGTTATCCATTTTTAGTCATTACTCAGAGTAAAAAGATTTTTTTACCACAGGTCTACGATAAAACTTTCCCTTTTCTGGTCAGCTTGGATAATGAAAGTGCCGAGCCTTTCTTGACCGAATATCCAAATATTATTATCAAAAAAGGAGTCGACGTTCCCTTGATAATAGGCAACACTCGTGAGGAAGGAATTATTGCACTACTAAGCGACACTTTCGAAGAATTAACGTTAGAAGCTAATGCCGATTTTTCAAAATATCTTAAACGTCGTTTCACACTCGCCGATCCAAAAAAAATCGATCAAACTGCTGATTCCGTGAAGAAATTTTTTTTTGGCGAAGGATCCATTAGTCCGAGGAAAAAAATAGAATGGATGCGATTTAAAACCTGGGAGACTGTCGCGCATGCAGTTCACTGGGCTGCTGACATCCAAATTGAAAAATCAACACCAACTTATCTTTATAGATATTCTTACGTCGCTGATTTTCCAACTCTTCGTTCTTTCTTCGGAAGCGAGCTCAAGGGTGTGTACACCAAAAAGTATAGCAACTTCAAAATTAATCATGCACAATTTAAGCTATATATTTATTTACTTCATAATATTAATATTAATAAATAAATAAAAGAGTCATGGAAATTGTGAA
Organism: Rhimphoctona megacephalus; assembly: GCA_963989365.1. NCBI lineage: Eukaryota > Metazoa > Arthropoda > Insecta > Hymenoptera > Ichneumonidae > Rhimphoctona > Rhimphoctona megacephalus. The sequence continues at coordinate 29,199,894 of OZ022418.1, forward strand.
AATTTTTCATAAATTACTAAAATTCTTCTCTCATCTTTATTAATTTGAAAAATAAACGAAGGTGCTTGTCACGCTGACGATTGTGGAGCTCTGTTTCACAACTCTTTGATATTGGACAATAAAGTTCTCGAGAAGGGAACGAGGGATCGTTTGCTAATGGAAAAAATGACGCGAATGTGGACGAATTTTGCAAAAACTGGGTACCAAATTTCAGCCATTTTTAGTCAATTTATTTTCAATTTTTAATACTGATATATGGAAGAAAAAAAAAAAGAAACATTTTTATTCAATGCAGAAATCCAACTCCCAATTCGGACCACGAATTGCTATGCAAATGGCCACCGTTGAACAAAAACGAAAAAATTTATCTCGACATCAACGAAGATCTCACAGTAGGAATATATCCAAACGAGGAAGATTGGAATTTCTGGAAAAGCTTTCTTGCGAAAATTGATCAACATTTCGATTTGAAGTAACAATAAAAAATCTGGTTAACTGATTCTAGTATTATTTTTTATTTTTATCAATATTTCCTCTTGATTAAATATTATTCGTTTCTTAATTCTTTAAAATGTATAAAAAATCGCGATTTTTTCAACATATTTTTATTAGAACGATTCAACATTACATTTACCAAGTTTCCAAAGCAATTAGCGAGCAATTTTATAAAATTCGATCGTTCGAAGCATTCCAGAATAAACATTACAAAGGAGCGAAAAAAACCTGAAAAAATTCTAAAATATTTACACGACGAAAAAAAAAAGAAATCGTGCAATTATTTTTCGTTTAAATAAATTTTTACAAATTAAAAATCAATTAACATTTTTGTCAGTTTCGTTAATGAATCAACGTTAAAAATTATCTTTTATCTTTCTATATTATCTTTATTTTTATCTTTAATTACCCGTCAACTCGAGAAGAGTTTTTACACACGGAAAAGTCGATATACGAGATAAAAAATGTTTAATAAACTTTGCGAGAAACGACTACGTTGCCAAGATCTCGTTATTGCGTAGTTTCGCGTAATATGGCAATTACCAGCGTGTTCCCGGAGCGTTCATTCGAACGGAATGATATCCACTCGCGAACGCAGTTTTATTGCATTCTCTGTTTGACAAAGATCGTTCGAACATGAGCGCTCCCATTGTGCAAGTCAAAGAAGGAAAGTTGAAAGGCTTCATTGCGAAAAATCATGACGGAGGTGAATATTTTGCTTTTCATGGGATTCCGTTTGCGGAACCGCCAATTGCCGATTTAAGATTCAAGGTAAAAAAATTACGATTAATCAACTATAATAATCGGTATCTACTCTCTCTCTCTGCCTACTTTGGATGCATTAAAAAAACGCTATTTTTATTATTTTTTTTTAAGAATACTGTTATGTTTATTGATATAAAACTTGTTAGGCTTAACAAAAACATTCGTAAATTACAAAAAAAAAAAAAAAATTTATTGATTTTAACCACTTTTTTAGTGTGAAAATGCCAGGTAAACAGGAGTCCGTCTGAAACAAAAAAATTGAATGGTTTTAGGTTTAGTGTGAAAGTGGCTATATCCCGTACCTCTGATATTAATTTATATGCAAAAATAACAAAATGGCGGACAAAAAAAAATTAAAAACGTGTTTTTTTTGCATGTTTTTTGCCAAAAAAAATAGTAAAAATTAAAATTTTGCAATAATTCTGGTACGGGATATAGCGATAAGTATACAGAATATGTGGTTAAAATTTCATAAGGATCAGTGCAGTAGTTTCTGAGATTTTTACAACGAGCGGTTCGAAAACGTTGTTTCGAGAAAAATCCGTTTAAAGTTTTAATTTATAAGGTGAACAAGCGCGCTCAGGTAGCGTTCAACGTATGGAAAAATACCTTTAGAATGCTCTGATCTTTCTGAAATTTTCAGAGAATATTTTTAAATATGTAAACTTTCGAAAAATGCAAAAAAAAAAATTCGATTTTTTGAAAGTTTTAAAGTAGACAGCCGTTAAATTAAATTATACTAATAATTTGATTCAACATCGATGATGAATTGACTTAATTGCAATAGCATTAAATTGACCTCACCAAAAGCTCTCATCAATTGAATGATTTAATTCTACCAGGATCCAAAAAGTCCAAAACCATGGAATGGAATACGCGACGCTTGCGAGTCTGGCCCAAAATCGCTTCAATACGATATTATCATGCAACAAGATACAGGACATGAGGATTGTCTCTATTTGGATGTGGCGACGACTTCACTGACTGAGAAAAAGCCGGTAATGGTGTGGATTCATGGTGGTGGTTTTGTCATGGGTGGACCACACGGTGACCTCTATGGACCGGATTATTTGATCAAGCACAACATTGTTTTCGTCGCAATTGCATATCGACTTGGTTGCCTCGGTAAGTAAAACAACGCTGCTTACGTAATGAAATCGACAAGCTTATCTCGTCTCGCTCCGGGAGACACTGAACGTATGTATCAGATTATATATGAAGAAAATAGGAATTGTATCAAGTTTGAATTTATTAAAATACATCTAAATAAACTGGTAAAAAAAATATCAAAAGTTAGAAAACTTTCGTCATTCTGGACACTTGACAAAAATGAATGTATTTTTTTTTCTTTTATTTTTCATTTGGAATTGAGACCCCACCGGATGCTCGTTAGATCCGTTTATCTCAGTTTTTAGATTTACTGTCCATTATTAAATTAAGGGGCCAGTCCACTTTGGAGCCACGAAAAAAAGGCGATTTTCGCGATTTTTTTTTGAGGATTTTATAAAAGATATGAATATAAAAGTTGTTGGGCTTGATAAATAAAGTCTTGAAATACATAAAAAAAAAAATTTTAATTCATTTTTATTTATTTTTAAGTACAACAACTATAGTTTAACGTAACGCCTCAAGAATAGGTGGGCTAGGTAGCTCCATCACAACTCGGCAACGGCTTGTCTGAAACAAAAAAATCAAAGTCCATTAGATTCGGTATGACACCAGCTACAAAATGACCCTCGGATATAAAGTTTTATCAAAAAATAAAAAAATGGCAGATGAAAAACGAAAAAAGTAAAAAAACGCGTTTTTTTTCGCAGTTTTTTACAAAAAAAAGAGTAAAAATCAAAATTTTTAAACCATCGAGGGTCATCTTGTTGCGAATCATTTTTACAATATGTGGCTCAAATTTCAAGAGAATCGGTTTATTACTTTTAGAGATACGATGGAGCTAGATTTTGAAAACGTTTCGAGAAAGACGCGTTTGAAGTTTATACGCTCAGGTAGTCGAAATGAGGTCTTGACGTTCAGGTAAAAAAAAAAAATACTTAGAGAGCTCGGATTTTCATAAAATTTTGACACAATATTTCTGAATGTATGTACTTTCGAAAACAGTAAAAAAAATCGATTTTTTGAAATTTTCAAAGTGGACTGGCCCCTTAACGTGTTATATTTAGCTGTGCTCGGGAATATTAAGAGATATTCTTCATTTTTTTTAGCCATGTTAACACCATTTTATTAAAATACACTATACGGTATCAATTACTGCATACTTTGAAGTACGTATATAAATTTTTTTATGATAAAATTTTCACTACTTGAGGAAATATGGCTGTTATCCTAAAACACCTTTTTTTGAACATCACTCACAATGAGCATGATATCTCTGGAACGGCTCATTTGAAATAAGAAAACGAAAAAGATTTCGTTATTATAATACGCTCCTCGTGAACAAAGGGTTTAGCGAAATTTTGATTTTTTAAAAAATGTCGATTTTGCCAAAAAGTTCGATTTTTGAGGTTCCAACACCGAGGTTTTTTGACCCAAAAAACTATAAAGTTTGTTCCAAATGAAAATGTTAATAAACGGTTTAGCGAAATTTTGATTTTTATAAAAATGTCGTCGACCTTTCCTAATAATTCGATTTTTGACGTTTCAAAAATGGAGTTTTTTGACCCAAAAAACTATAAATTTTGTTCCAAATGAAAATTCCTTCTTTGCGAACAAATAATTATAATTAGAAACAAGCTCGTGGAAGATTCAAATCGATCGGTTAAATTTTGCTTTCGAGAATTTTTGAGATAATCGCGTTTAAAGTCATCGATCGCTGCGCTAGAAGACACGCACTCTCGGGTAACACGCATAAATATATTCGTTCTTAAGATGATGTACTTTAAGAAAATGGAAGAAAAAAAATTTTCCATTTTTTTCAATTCAAACAACTAGATATAACCCCTTAAATTGAATAGCCAATTTGTTGAATGACTTCCATCATTAACTTTAATACGCAGGTTTTCTAAACTTGGACATACCAGAGGCTTCTGGCAACCAAGGATTAAAGGATCAAGTTGCAGCATTAAAATGGGTGAAAGAAAATATTCACGCTTTTGGTGGAGATCCAGAAAACGTAACGATTTTTGGTGAAAGCGCTGGATCCGCGAGTGTTCATTGTCTCACTTTATCGCCTTTGGCCAAAGGTTTTTCTTTCTTACATTCTTACCAAAATACAAAAAAAAAACAGAAGTGATTTGATTATTTTTAAAAATCATTGTTGCAGGACTATTTCACAAGGCGATAGCTCAGAGTGGAGTTTGCATGAATCCTTGGGCATTCGATGAAAACCCAAAAAATTATGCTATGCGTTTGATCGAATGTATAGGAAAAAAAGCTAAAGATTCTAAAGATGCTTTGAAAATTTTGATGAATACATCGGCCAGCGAATTGATCGAAGGACAGAAAAAAATGAATGTTGGAAATGTTCGTACCTCATTTATCACTTGAGAACAGAATTAATGGCTCGAGTCTAATCAAAAAGCCAAAAAAATGATTTTTTAATAAATAATATTGACGATTTATGATTTGTAGATAAACTTCGACCTGATTTTCCATTTTGTGCCAAGCGTCGACAGCAAAAGTCCCGAACCTTTCATGCCCCAATCTCCCTTCAAATTAATTAAAAAAGGTGTCGATGTTCCTCTCCTTTTGGGCTATACGAGCGACGAAGGGATTCTAGCTCTAACAGGCCCCGATGTCGAAGATTCTTTGCTCAAAGCCAAAGCTGATTTTACTGGTGTCCTGGCTCGTGATATCAAATTTTGGCCAGTCAAAGCTATTGAAAAAGTCGCCAATTCCGTGAAAAAATTTTACTTCGGCGAAGGGGAAATTAGTCCAAAAATGGAAAAAATTAAATGGAGCAAATTGAAAGGCGACACTCAATTTATTAATGGGATACAAGAAGTTGCCGATCTGCAGATGGACCAACCAACACCTACTTATCTTTATAGATTTTCTTACAGGGCTGATTATCCCACTCATCGCACGCTCATGAAAACCGATCTTGAAGGTTCGTATCAAATTTTATCGATTTTCCAATAAATAATTAATTAATGTTATGCAACTTTTATTTTGTCAATTGGGACACAAAACCTTATGACGTATTTTTTTTTTTTTAATTAGCTCTATCAAATCTCACTACATAATTAGAAACTGTGGATTTTTTATTGAACTTTAGCTATAAGGAATTATGTACGTTGTATTATTTGCCTCTTTATCGATTTTGTAATTAGAATCGTTCTGAACAAGTAGAAATTCTAGCGATTTTCTGTTGGTCTTTTGGCAAAAATTTATTATATGCTGTTTTCTTTTTACATTTATATATTTGATGTCGATTTATTTTTGCATTAAAAAAAAAAAAAAATTAGGTACTTGTCACGGTGACGATATCGGAGCTCTCTTTCATGGTTCTCTCTTCCTAAAAGACAAAACTTTGAAAAAAGGAACGAGGGATCGATTGACTATGCAAAGAATGACTCGGATGTGGACCAATTTTGCAAAAACTGGGTACCCAAATTTGGAATTTTGTTTGAATTTTGAAACTTTCAATCTGTTTTATGGTGTTTATATTTTTTCAAACATTTGTTTTTAATACAGAAACCCAACGCCCACAATAGACGAAGAAATAACGTGCAAATGGGAACAGATGAAGAAGGGAGAAAAAAAATATCTCGAAATCAACGACAATCTTGTGCTAGGAAAAAATCCTGACGAAGAATCATGGAATTTTTGGAAGAATACCATCAAAAATCTCAAAGAAAATTGAGCGACGGTGAAGAACAATTGAGAATTTTTTAAAATCATCTTCCAAATTTATTTCAATCATTTTACAGCGAAAAATGGGATTTTTCATTACAAGGGATTTAAACACCCACGACATATCGATAAATCCCTAATTTATCTTTATACGAGACTCACAACGGTTAAATTGACCATGAATCTGATGATTTTTAATCAAACCCTAGTCCGAATCATATTCCAAAATGTATTTAAATTCATAGTGTAATAGAAAATCGTGAATGTTTTATAAATCATCTCAATACAAATTACTAAATAACAATTTAAAAACCTGATAATATAATTCTTGTATTGTCTTATTTTTTTCAATTTTTATTCTAGATTATGTATATTGAAACTAAAATAGTCGGTCTGGAGATTATACTTAAAATACAAGTACGACCTTAGTCATAAAACGACCATTATACAAATGTTCTTGTTGAACGAGAAAGAGAGAGCGCGCGCTATGGGCGAAAGAGTGGGGACGTGGCTTCGCGCGCTGTCTCTCTCGCTCAGCGGCGCGCAATAAGTGGGGGTAGCCTCGTTCAGTGTGGACTGGGCGACTGCAGGAGGCGGATTATGTGCAGTGATCGAATTTGATCAGTCGACTTCATCGCGGTTTCTGCTCTGCTATTTTTTAAGGTCTGTGCTTTATGCATCATAAGGTTATTTTTCGGTGAGTTTGTTTGGTGCTAGCAACAACGATACCGACACATTGGTCTAGATTGGTCACACAAGAAGAATGGTATTAGGATGGCATATTCTCGCTTTCACGTTGTCGAATTCGAATTCGGTCGATGCACATAATCCGCCTCCAGGGTAGCAAATGTCTACCAGTCTTGCAAAGGACGTATGCCCAAATGTAAACAAACGCTTCTTACGTATTTCCGACTCCAAGAGACAGAAGTTCCCCAAACATTCGATTTTAAATCACAAAATGATCATATCTCGAGATTGGGTGGATGGATCAACTTACAACAAAGACCAATGGAAAGAGAAAAATCGAAAAAAAATCGTCCTCTAAATTCAGATTTTTTACTCAAACCGTTTCGCCGTGAGAGTAGTTTGAAAAATATGAAAAGCCCGAATTAAATATGTAGAGACGCGGCAGCGTCTTGACGTCAAGTATTAAAAAGATATTTTTAAACGGCAAAGGCAAGACGTGCAGTGTATCTTTACTCGAGATTGGGCGATTTCCCCTCATTTTTGAACTTTACATCATCGTCATTGGAAGAACGTTCGACTTATCAAAAAAATGAAACTTCCGCAATATAATGTGGTCAATGCCCTTCCGATGGTAAATTTTTTTTTTTGCTGCGACCCGTGGAAATACGCGAACTGGGAACCGTGCCGAACGGTGTCGCGAATTTATTTCGGAAATTTTCTTCCACAATATATATATGTCTACTTTCCGATTCCCCACCATGTGAGCAACATCTCATCCTACCCGCAATACAGTACAATAAGTTGTAGCATTAAATAGACACATATACTATTCAAACCCGGGATAGGGAGGTCGCAGGGGGCGAAGCCGCCCGCGGGGGTCCGGGGGCGGAGCCCCCGGCCGGGGAGGGTAGGGGTGGAGCCCCCCGGGGGGTTCGGGGGCGGAGCCCCCCGGGGGGTTCGGGGGCGGAGCCCCCCGAGGGAAGCAATTACAACTTTTTAATTTTTTAAACTAAACACACAACACAAAAACACAGATCCACAACACAGGGACACAAACACGGAGAAAGCCACATTGGCATAAAAAACACACAAATGCATAGGCACAAATACCGACACAGATACATACACTCAAATACAGATCTACCCAATCCGACACAAATACAGACACACTCACACACGTGCACCGATACAGCCTCACAGCTACAGGCACACTCACACACGTACATAGGTACAGCCTCACAGCTACAGAGTTTATGAGAGAGCGAGAGAGAGAGGGAGAGAGAGAGGGAGAGAGAGAGAGAGAGGGGGGGGGGAGGGAGGGAGGGAGGGAGGGGGAGAGAGAGAGTGAGAGAGAGAGAGAGAGAGAGAGAGAGAGAGAGAGAGAGACGGAAACGGAGAGACGGAGAGACAAAGAGACAGAGAGACAGAGTGATAGAGAGACAGAGAGACAGGGAGATAGATTCAGAGAGACAGAGAGAGAGAGAGCGCGAGAGAGAGCGAGAGTTTAGGGTTGTTTGGGTTTGTTTAGGGTTGTTTGGGGTTGTTTAGGGTTGTTTGGGTTTGTTTAGGGTTGTTTGGGGTTGTTTAGGGTTGTTTGGGTTTGTTTAGGGTTGTTTGGGGTTGTTTAGGGTTGTTTGGGTTTGTTTGGGTGCGACCCCAAACAAACACAAACAACCCCAAACAACCCTAAACAAACCCAAACAACCCTAAACAAACCCAAACAAACCCAAACAACTCTAAACAAACCCAAACAAACCTAAACTCGCTCTCTCTCTCTCCCCCCTCTCCCTCTCACCCCCTCTCACTCCCCCTCCCTCTCTCTTTCCCTCCCCTCTCTCGCCCCTCTTATTAAGAGTCGCGGTAGCGACTCGAGACAAGTACATTTACGAAGCGAGTCGCACAAGACACTTTTACCAGAAGGACCGTGATTCTACTTGTTCTCGAAAATTGTTTCTTTAATATAAACTAAATTACAGCATTTTGGAGGTTGATTTAAGTTCACATATTTTTTATTTATTTTTTCTCTTTCGATCGCCACTAATTATGAGCCATAAAAATTGAGCATTTTTTCGCACACATTTTGATGCGCAACTGTCTCTTTTTCGCAGTCGCTGTCTAGTGACACTAGTGATATTGGTAAAACTCTGGTAATATTCAAACGATCGCTGGATATGACAGCTAACCGACAACCATACTATATTTTTGAACAGTCATGAGGTTATAAAGATCGACTTTTGGTTACAGTGACTTTTATTATAATAAGAAAGTGATAGTGCGAAAATAATAAAGTGCAATTCATTTCAATCATGTTTCGAACAGTGCTTGAACAAATATGAATTTTTTATTATTTTTTAACCTGTAATTTTTATTTTCCACATCTCACTCTACAACGGAGTCGAAAACGATACCTTTTCTCTTTTACCATAAAATGTTCCTCGAATGCAATAATAAGGTTTATTTAAAAACCATTTTCCGTTTTTATTTTTAATAACTAAGAGAATGGTGTATGATAAACTCGTATTCGATGATTATTTAATATCTAAATTAAAAATAAAAATTTTAATACAAAAAAGATTTCAAACGCGAAAAATTAGATTGAAAAAAAAATTTCGGCCGAAGTACTTCGTGAGTTTTTTCGCTTAATTTACATAATATATCACTTATGGTTACAAACTCGCCAAGTACTTCGGCCGAAATTTTTTTTTCAATCTAATTTTTTGCATTTGAAATCTTTTTTGTATTAAAATTTTTTCTCATAATTATTTTTTATTCTTATTCTTGTTGGGTAGAACAACTGTATTTCCAATTCGTTGAAAGTGTTTTTATTGAATTTTAATAGGTTTTAATGTATTTGACTATTAATGCTTTTATCATTTTTATTTATTTAATAACTTTTTGTGAAGTTTAGACTTCATTTTTGGGCAGGTTTGCATTGGCATCTTTTGTGAAATTATGATTTGACTGATAAATTTTTGAGAGGCTCTTATAACTTTTTGTGAGTTTCAAATTTATTGAGAAAATTTTTGTGAGGTTCCTATCATTTTTTGAGAGATTTGCTATGAATCACAGAATTTTTGCAAGGTTGGTTTTCTTGGGAGAAAATCTCTTTTATAATTTTTAGTGAAGGTTTTGTGTCGAAACTGAGATTTGTTACCGGACAAACTATTTGGGGGGAGTAAATGTACTTGTCTCAACTTTTTTTACAGCATTTATGCTGTTATATATATTATGGGAATTGATTTCGGAATGCGTACATGCGATGCTACGTTGCAATAACCTACTGGTGTTTTTTTTTCTCATAACGAAAAAAATGGTTCGCGGTGGTGAAGTGGGAATACCATGACATTTTGACGAATTATCAGTGAAAACTAAATGTAGTTTAACCTTGATATCGCTTTGCGTGAAAACAAATAAAATTGATCCAGGATTTTTTTTTTGTAAAAAAAACCGGTTTCGCAGAAAGAAAATTCAACACGATGCATCATTCAAAAATAACAATAACAGGGTTTTTTAGAAAAAGGTGTACAGATTTTCTAAAATGAATTATTTTTCAGAAAATTTTGCATTCCCAGACGATTATAGAGATTTTCTATTCCATTTTACTAATTAATGTTCGCTAAAATAGTATATGCTTTTACCATTTTACTGTTTGTTCCACTCAGTTTCATTATTCACAACTTCATCATTTTACTATTTTCACCATTTCTGGAGCAAAGTACTGTTGTCTTTCTCAAAAAAGGAGTGAATCCCTAGAAAAAACTTTTAAAAAGTAAAAAAAAGAACGCCAAGTATTAAAAAGTCGTGACCTTATTCATAAAATGACTACTCTATACTGTTATTATCACGTTAAAATAAAAACTATGCTTTTATTCACGACTTTTATTTCTTTTTTGTTACATACAAGAACTTTACATCTATTCGTTTTTCTGTCCACCCGTCCATCCTAGTCATCGGCTAATTCATCCGATCCCTCTATCTTATTCATTCCATTCGACTATGCATTATTAACCATTCATCTCATCCATCTATATTCGCATGTTTTCAGTCACTTATTTAACTTATCTGTTCATGCTTCCTATCCAATTATCCATCCATCCCATAAATCCATCTCATGGATTTATGGGATGGATGGATTGTTTGGCATTTATTTTGTTTAGCTCTTTCTTAATAACGATTCTCCCATTCGATCTCGGAACGGATTCGGGGGCTCCTCTCATTATCGATGAGAGAACAAATATTTAATCATTAAATTAGTCTTCCCGAACTTATTTCTGAAAACCATGCACGCCAAGTTTTTGTATAGTTTTTGCAGTGAATTTTTGTGATACGTATGTGTAGGAACGTGTATTCTTGCGCTTTTCTATATAATTTTTGTTTCATTCATTCAGTATATTATAATACTAATTTCTTGACATTTTTAGGCCTTTCTTCAGAAGCCCTTGAAGCGACGAAACCCTTTATCGGGCACCGTTAAAGGGCACATAATTTCCTGTGGAAATTTGTAAATCATTCGCTGTACTTGGCTTGATGAAAATGATTTCATTTCTTTTTGGAAATAAAGGACAACATTATTTGCGTAGTTTTTTCCGAGGTGAAGAAACTTCTTGTATGTAACAAAAAAGAAATAAAAGTCGTGAATAAAAGCATAATTTTTATTTTAACGTGATAATAACAGTATAGAGTAGTCATTTTATGAATAAGGTCGCGACTTTTTAATACTTGGCGTTCTTTTTTTACTTTTTAAAAGTTTTTTCTAGGGTATATATATACTTTAAACATTGGACGTTTCCCCAAAAGCTATTAATTTTGACCACTAGCGACGCGGCAGTCTACTTGCACCTTCCCTATATAAGAGTGCGGCGGGGCTCGCGCAAGCTTCAGCTTTCTTTTTTAATACTTGGCGTCGAGCCGCTACCGCACCTCTTGATAATTAGGTTAATGACCGGTTTAACTGTTTAGGAAAAATAGAGTTCGATTCTGGACAGGCAAATGTACAGTGGCGTGCAAAAGTTTCGGGCTACCCTATTTTTTATGCACATATTGAACAGAAATATGGTGGTGGGAGAAAAACAAACGAGTAATGATAACACGTAATCACTTATATTTAGAAACAATAGGTTGTATACATTGATATCGATTTTAAATCATTAATTGTTCAACAATTTTTTATGACCGGCTGTGCAAAAGTATTGGGCCGCGTACTTTTGGGTATATTTTGGGTACTTTGGGGGAAAAAATAACAAAAAACTTGAAAAATAAGGAAGCATGTCTTGGTCTTCTCCACTCGATTCAATACTTTGTTGCCATGCCCTTTTAGCAGCGACGACTGCAGCGCACCGACGAGGCATAGACCCAATTAGTTATTTGATTCGTTCTTTTGGCAATTTTTCCCATTCACTTCGTAAATGGTTCCACAATTCCGTTTTGTTGGAGTAATTTTTCGTTCCAACACAATGCTTGAGGTCTTACCGCAGGTGTGCTCAATATCGGACTTTCCGGTTTTGAAAAAAAATTTTAACAAGACGCGAAGCGTGTTTCGGAACATTATCGTGTTGAAAAACCCAACCACGCCCAAATTGTTCATTGCAAATGGGAGCATATGATCTTGTAGTATGTCCCTGTACATTGCAGCGTCCATATTGCCATGAATTTCCAGCAGCGGACCAACGCCATCATCAGAAAATGCTCCCTAAACTGTAATATTTCCGCCACCGTGTTTTACGGTAGGAATTTGGTACCTTACATTATATCTGGTTCCTGCTGGACGTCTTACGTACTTCCGACCATCGCTTCCGAATAATTGAAATTTCGATTCATCGGAAAAAAGTACTTTCCGCCAATCTGATACCGTTCAGCGCTGATATTTTTTCGCAAAGTCTAATCTAGCCTTCTTATTCTTTTTGCTAATCAATGGTTTTTTTACACCAACACGTCCAATCAGCCCCGCAGCTTTGAGACGTCGAGATACCGTACTCCGACTAACATCAGCTAGATTTTCACTTCGCAGTTCCCGGGAAACATCTGCAGCACTTTTTCGTGGATCTTCAATGCACTTCCTTTTTATAATTTTGTCGACCCGATTCAAAGTTTTTCGCGGTCTACCCCTCCGATTTTTGTCACACAGTGAGTTTGTTAATTTATATTTAGTAATAATACGATTAACGGTACTTTTGCCAATAAATAGTCTTCGCAACATCACGAGAACTTTTTACTTCTGACGAAAGTTTTAACACGATTTCACGAAGTTGAATATTCGTATGTTTCGGCATTGTGGCAGAAAGGAGACTGATTTTCCATTGTACGACATGTTTTGAAACTAATGAGGAAAAAAATGTAAACAAACCATGCGTACGAAGCCGCGACGATATAGTGGTCCGATGCTTTTGCACACCGACCAAAGTCATTCCACATAGTACACGAAAAATACGCCATAATTAAATATAATATACGACGTTGTTACCTTCATTCTAACTCTCTTGAATATTTTGAACAATGAACGAGTGGAGAAATAAAATATTTTATCAATTAACTGGAAAAAATAGGGTGGCCCGAAACTTTTGCACGCCATTGTATGTGAATAAGATAGATATAGGAAATGACCTCAGTAGCCCATCGATACTCTATTTATGTTTAGGATATGAGTGTCTTTATTCTCATCACTGGTCACAGAAGGATCGTAAATGTCTGTTTTGAGGAATTATGTTATTTGAATCTATTGGGTCTCCTAATTGTACTTTCTTTTAATATTTTGTACTTTTTTCTATTCTCTATTTCTTTGAAATAATAAATTTAAATGTTATTTAATTTATAAGTTTTAATTGATTATTGGAAAAATATCGTTAATAATACTTTTTCTATATTTTAATTGTGATTTTAATAGTTGTGTGGCCTGGGCTGTGCCAATATTAATTCTTATATAATAAAGGTGGCTTGGGCTATACCGAGATTATTTTATAATTAAGAATGGCCTGAGCTGTGCCGAGATAGTCTTATAATTAGGAATGTATCTTTTTTTAGTGATAGTCGAATGCTATGCCGAGAGACATATAAAAAGCATAATGTCTTATCAACTATAAAGGTAGGATGGACTTTCCCAAGGATAACGTGATAGCCAGACGCAATGCTGAGAGACACGCTTGGTGTTTAATTAAATTAGTTGGAGATTTGGAAAAGAAAAAAGTAATAGACCACGGAAACGTCGCCTTATATATGATTATCCTCACGATGAGGTGAGGTACGAGGTGCTGAGTCGAGTAAAGACTGAGGTGGGACGAATCTCTCGAACGTTTGCTCACACGTACGCTGGTGTGTGCATTGTATCGCTATATATTTATTTTTTTAATTCTGTAAGATGCACAAATAATCCCGATTTTTTTTTTTTTTATAATTCTATTAGAGCGATTTAAGCAATTTCGTAGAATAAGCCCTTTATAGAAGCACCCAGAAATGGTCACATCAAACAAGAGATAAAACTTCAAAACATGTTCACACGACGAAAAAAACACAATGATCTATTGATGAGTCGAAGGATCGTTTGTTTAAATAAATTGTAATAAAAAATCACTTACATATGTTATGAATTTCATAAATCAGTCCAAAGGTAACAGACATGATCCAATCGTATGCATAATCGTTTAGATAACATTTTATTGCCAAGGTCTCGCGATTATGTACGTGCAAGTTATTGACGTTCTCGGAGCATTTATTTGAATGTAACCACAGGCCGTCGTGAACAGTATTATTGAAGTCTCTTATCTATGAGAACTGGCCGAATATGAACGCTCCCATTGTGCAAGTTAAAGAAGGAAAGTTGAAGGGCTTCGTTGCGAAAAACCATGACGGAGGTGAATATTTTGCTTTTCATGGAATTCCGTTTGCGGAATCGCCAATTGGTGATTTAAGATTCAAGGTAAAAAAAATTTATCTTTTTTAATGAATTAATTAAGGGCTAAAACCACTGTAACAGTCTCAAAAAATTCCTTTTTCGACAATTTTTTTCGGATGGAAGAAAAGGTAATAAAATAATAATATTCAGAGAAGTTATTAAGCATATATTTAACTGTACAACAAAAAATTATGATTGAAAAATATTTTTAAATGGCGACACCAGAGCCATTCCCGCGAGGCGCTCTACGGCACGCAGTGTAACTGGTGCAATTGTTGATCTGGAATAAAAAAAAAAAAAAAAAAACACTTAATCCAGACACTCATAGCTAGTGAAGTACGTAAGGGATTTTGAAAATATTCATTTTTGGATCATTAGCGAGTATTTGAATGAAGAGGTTTAATTTTCAACAGAAAAAAGGGGTAATTATTTGTTGATAAAAAATGTTTAAATGAACTTATCGAAAATTCCGTACGTACTTCACTTCGAAGTGTTTTTTTTTAAGATATTGTCAAAAATTCAAATGAAAAGAATAAAAATTGTTGGAGTTATGCGGCGTGCCGTTTTGAAAAATCGTGTTTCGAGAAAAACGCGTTTAAGGAGGTTGGATCGCGACGATACAATGTTGCCATGCTAAACCATGTTAAAAACATTAAAAATTTCAAAATGATAAGAATTTAATAAAATTTGGTAAATGTATTCTTTAAAAAATATATATGAAATACAAATTTTTTTAGATTTTTCTACCACATAGTTCTCGAGTAATTGAACACTAAAGTTCACGTGTACAAGCATAGAGTTTACATATATACAGTTATACATCTCGTGCATAAGAACTTCGATTCAACGCTCAATTATTCGATAACCATGTGGTAAAAATTTTTGAAAAAAATTGTGTTTGTATACTTGGAGCCAAAGAATGTTATCACCAAATTTTATCAAATTCTGATTATTTTGATTTCGTGATCCAACCTCCTTAAGGAGGCTCGGTCGCGAACGCCTATGTGCCAGAAAAAGATAATTTTTTAGTATCTTATGGTTGAATTATCAATATTTCCGTATGCGAAATTTCCGATGCGGTCATCGACCATTTAAAAATGAAAAAAATGGTTAAAGTGAGGATTTTTAACACAGATCTTATGGAAGAGTTACTCTCAAAATGCGTGTCCTCGGTGATATCTTTACACACGCGCAAGAGAAATGAACAAAAAACTAGAGTGTCGTTCTTTAGAATGTAAGGATTCAAAATAAATCAAAAAAGTTTGGGGTTATCGACTTATCTAGGAAGATATTAACTGTTAAAATGTCTAAATACTCGAAATTCCGAGACGTTTCGTGACTGTGAGACGACTCGGCAGCGTCGCAGAAATCAGATGTTCAGGACAGCGCCAGAGCGCATGCGCAATATTTGAAGCGTCAGCTGCCTGACCTAAAATTTGTTGTGACAAATGCAAGCACGTGCGCGAGTGTGTATTCACGTGTATACGTGTACATAAAGACGTAGAACAACCGCATCAATTGAATAAAATGATGAGTTTAAGGACGTTCACGAATGAAAATCGGAGACAAAAGTTCGGCATACGCTCGGCTTAGTTCAACTGTCGCTGTGTAGCGCGCGTCGCGCCCCCTACTCCGAAAATCTTAGCACGGACTCTACGCACTAATACAAATAAGGCTCTGGCGCACCCTATACATATACACTAATACAAGTATCCTTAGAGCGACGCGGAGATCTGGCAGCGTTGCTTGCCTGCCTCGTGCTTTCAGCTCAGTTGTTGATAATTTTTCATATCTCATTTTAATATTTATAATCTCGATTGCAAAGTTGAACTTTCATATGAACAACTTATTTTTAGTAAAAGTGTCGTTATTCTTAAAAAGTCTCCAAAATTGAAAGATGCATGCATTTTCTTATGGTACATTAAAATGTCTAGCCAGAAATGCTTAAATTGGCAATTCTTTGTGAGATAAATCGTTGAATATCATGAAAATTAATCCATAACAGTGTGCATACACGTGTAGTGCGCCCCGTCTCCCTTGCTCTTACGTACCGTCGCCCGGCAGCGTTGCCGCTGCGCCACAGCGTCATCCCCTCCATGGCGTGGCACGCTTGAAAATACCGTCAAATTTATAGGTTTGAATCGCTATTGCGTATGAACGACACGGCTGAGCATCTCTATTTTTTTACATTTTGTTCCTCATATCAATATCTATCATTATGCAGTTTTTTATCAAAATCTATAGAAAATTGTGACTGCTATGAATTAAAATGTCTCTCAAGCTCATGCCTCGCCTATACCTTGCATGTTAAATTTCCCAACTTCAACAACGAATATCTCCACTTTTTGGTACGGGCATGGTCTTCAGAATTTTGCAAGTACATTAACGGGACAGACCTAGTTAGAATTTTCGAAAAATCGATTTTTTTTTTATTTCATTTTCAAAAAGTAGAATCTCTTACGAACATTTTCCGCCCAGGTAAATGTAAATCGGACCATTATTCGCCGAAATACAAGACTTTGTAGCACGTCGTGTCTGAGCCATGCAAACCGTACTCAAAACTTTCAGTGCGTTTTTCTCGAAACCATGTTTTTGAAGTCGGTGATCACTGTAGCTCGAGAACGGCTTTACCGATCGGGTTGAAATTTATATCACTTCTTCTATACATGGTAGTCCTCCATATGAACGAAGGATTTTTTTTTTGGATAATTATTTTTATTTTTAATAGCAAAAAATGGAACTGATATTTTGGTCAAAAAAACACTTTTGACTTTTAACGGCCGCCATTTTGTGAAAAATGGAAATTTTTCAAAACCCTTCGTTCAACCGGAGCATTATATCATTAACTAAAAATCCCCTCCGTTTTTTTTGTTTCAGATGAGCCGTTGCAGCGTGAGCTTGATCACCGCAAACCGTGTTTTTTTTTGCAGCGTCCTCGGCAATTGACGGTCACCAGCTTATTTCGATATGTATTGCGTTGAAAAAATTGCAACATATACATTACATATGTATCTTTTAAACGGAAGAACTTTTGTTGTGAATTATTTTATCGTTTGACCAAAAAAAAATCGGAAAAAAGGCCTTTTTTTTGACGTTCCAACTAGGTCTGTCCCGTTAAGGAAGCTATAAATAATGTGTCATCCAAGTTTTAAGAAAATCTATAGAAAATCGATTTATTCGTGAACGTCCTTAAACGATTAACAAAATTTATATATTTATTTCTCAACAATAATGAATGATCTCGTTGTTAGTGAGTCGATGTAGATTGTTTTTGGCAGCTTCTATTGCTCGTTTTACTTTCGCTTTCACGAACTTTCCTTTTTTTTTTACCAATAACAGCCCGCACGTTGTATGTCATTTTGGAATAATCGCACTTTTTCGAAGTATAATCAGAAACAAAATATCTTTGCACAATAACACAATCACGCGACGGCTGTCAACTCGGGGTTATGAATGTGACAAGGAAATCCGAAGATAGAGTGAGATGGAGAATTTCGACGTTGCCACATTTTTGTGTGCAGTACCGTACCGTAAAATTGTACTAATTTTATCGTTTTTATTTATCGATGTGCGACTGATTACTCCTGTTTTAAATTACCAATAATACATTTATAATCTATAGTATGATCGCAAATATGCGTATTTGAAAAAAGGGGAGGTGCCCCGCTCATGCGCCCATAGATCCCGGCCCTACGCGACCGAGCCTCCTTAAAATTTTGAAACTTGGTACTAAAATGACCGACGCGCTAGGGGAAGAGCCCGAAATTTCAATGAAAAATTTTTTTTTCAGGTATAAACCTTTTTGCCTCATATTCAAGAGGGTTCAAAGTATATTTTAAGCCAATAAAAAAAATCGATTTTTCGAAAATTCTACAGTGGTTTTACCCGTTAATTAAATAGTTAGGATTAATCAACTAATAATCGATGTTTAAATTAAATTATACTAATAATTTCATTCAACGTCGACGATGAATTGATTTGATTGTTATAGCATTATATTCACGTCACCAAAAGCTCTCAATTGAATTAATTAATTCTACCAGGATCCAAAAAGTCCAAAACCATGGAATGGTATACGCGATGCTTGCGAGTCTGGCCCGAAATCGCTTCAATACGATATTATCATGGGTCAAAATATAGGACATGAAGATTGTCTCTATTTGAATGTGGCGACGAATTCATTAAATGGGAAAAAACCAGTAATGGTGTGGATTCATGCCGGTGCTTTTGTCATGGGTGGACCACACGGTGACCTCTATGGACCGGATTATTTGATCAAGCACGACATTGTATTTGTAGCATTTGCATATCGGCTTGGTTGCCTCGGTAAGTAAAGCAACGCTTACACGATGAACGCAACAAGCCTATCGCGCCTCTCTCAGTGAAACACTGACGTCTGTATCAGCTTATGGGAGACTTTGTCCTTGAAATTTTCAAAAAATCAATTTTTTTTTTATTACGGATTCTTAATCTACATGTAAGTAGAAATAAATCTGTCGAAGCGTTTCCCGGATTTCGAACGTTTTCGATATTTTAAACGCGTTTGAAGTTGACACCGTCAGCGCGCTCTGACCGTCTCAGAGGGCGCCCGGCTAGCTGGGTTCCTGCAGGTCTCAGCGCGTCTGACGCAGGTATACAGAGCCTTTTATGCTTAGAAACCTTGGAATAGGGTCCCTACTTTCTCCTTTTAGTCCAGGAACCGGGTATGAAAAAGGCCCTTTTCATGACACCGAGCCAGAACGATTCTAACCGACGGATTCGTGTAGGGCTGATGTCCCTGATGAAAGCCTACCACTTTCCAACCACAGATTTTGGGGGGCTTTTTTTTGCCACGCGGTCAAAGTTGGCAAAACCATGTTTTTGGGAGATAGCGTCGAAACTATTAATCGGAGAAAAAAAAAGTTCAGTAACTATTTGTAGATATTAGAAAAACGAACAATTTGGCGGGTCGCAAATTAAAATCGGTTCATTAGTTCGCCCGCAAAAAAATATAAACCAGCTAAAATGGCAATTTCTATCATAGCCTATTATTAGTTTAAAAATGCGTATACAGCCTCCAAAATCTCAGGATATTTGCCCCTCAGTACACTAAATTAGTGTGCGAAATTTGGGCTTGATCGGAAAAATAGTTTTTGAGAAAAGCCATTTGTTATTAAAAAACCGACTGTTTTCGCGAGGAATTTCTACACCGGGAGAGTGTCGCAGTGCAATAAAACCAAAACGAAATTGATCCGAAAGAGTCGTACTATCATGTACACTTTGGGGCAAATCGATTTTTTATAATTAAAAGGGTGAAAAACGGCTCCAAAAATAGGGTACGATTTTTACTCATAAACAAATGGAATTCCATCGCGAATTTTTAAGTCACAGAGTCGGAATTGACATATTTCGAAAGCGTTTATTTTTCTACGAATTTAGAAAAAAAAAAATTTGCAAAAAGTTTATTAGGGGGAGATAAAAAAATTTGTTTTTTAATAATTATTGCAGCTGCTCATTTCAACATAGAGAGCTAAAAATTGGACAGCGTACAGAGAAAGGCTTGTGCTAACTGGAGAAAAATCGGCGGAAAAATCCCATATAAATTTATTGTTTATTTCAGCGGTTTTATGAGAGGCCAAATGTGACGTCGCGTTTGGCGGCAGAGTGGGAGTAGTCGTCTCGGGCTCGCGCGCGCTCGCGTGAAAAGTTAATCCGCGCGTCCAAATTCGACAAACATGGAATATCTCGGGAACAAATTAACTTATCGAGTTGTTTTTTTTTTTTTAATCTGGGCTAACTTTTTCCGCTGTTCATAATTTTGTTATTAAAAATTCTGAAAAATTGAAAATTCACCTCCAAATTTATTGATTATTTTTTATTTGCTTATTTTACCCTATATTGTACTTAACTTTTGGGTGAAATCAGATTGAGGAGCGATGTACAAACATAGAGTTGAATATTGTCGAAATTAACGGAAATATCCAGGGAGAGGAGCGATGTACAAACATAGAGTTGAATATTGTTGAAATTAACGGAAATATCGACGAATTCGAAAATGACGAGGATAATAATTATTTAACTGATACGAAAGTAGAGTGCGAGCTTGCAGGAAACGATGAGAGCGAAGACGAAGAAGATGAAGTTTTGGCGAAGAGAAGCAGGCTAGAAAGCGTAGAATAATTGTAATTAAAATGTAATATTAAGGATCGTTCCATAAAATAAATGTAAAAACTCCATAAATATTGTATAATTATTGTAAAATTATTGAATGTTTGTAAGCTTCGTGACGTGGTAAAAAATATACCATCATTTCAACCTCTTCCTGCGTTAATATTTTTTTATTTGCTTGTACCCTGAACCTTGTGCATAATAATTTAAATTAAAAAAATATATATTCTTTAATTTTGAGAACATGTGGTGTGTTTCGTAGTTGTAATGGCCTCAATTCGTTCATTTATTGTAAAAACGAAATGACACGTGCTCTGCTAACAAAACATTTTGCATTGAATTTTTTTTTCCTCCGTTCAGTAATTGGAGAACAACACAAAAATAACATTTGAATCTGGTTTCACCCAAAAGTTAAGTACAAAATAGGGTAAAATAAACAAATAAAAACTGATCAATAAATTTGGAGGTGAATTTTTAATTTTTCAAAATTTTTAATAACAAAATTATGATCAGCGGAAAAAGTTAGCCCAGATTAAAAAAAAAAAACAACTCGATAAGTTAATTTGTTCCCGAGATATTCCATGTTTGTCGAATTTGAACGCGCGGATTAACTTTTCACGCGAGCGCGCGGGAGCCCGAGACGGCTACCCCCACTCTGCCGCCAAACGCGACGTCACATTTGGCCTCTCATAAAACCGCTGAAATAAACAATAAATTTATATGGGATTTTTCCGCCGATTTTTCTCCAGTTAGCACAAACCTTTCTCTGTACGCTGTCCAATTTTTAGCTCTCTATGTTGAAATGAGCAGCTGCAATAATTATTGAAAAACAAATTTTTTTATCTCCCCCTAATAAACTTTTTGCAAATTTTTTTTTTTCTAAATTCGTAGAAAAATAAACGCTTTCGAAATATGTCAATTCCGACTCTGTGACTTAAAAATTCGCGATGGAATTCCATTTGTTTATGAGTAAAAATCGTACCCTATTTTTGGAGCCGTTTTTCACCCTTTTAATTATAAAAAATCGATTTGCCCCAAAGTGTACATGATAGTACGACTCTTTCGGATCAATTTCGTTTTGGTTTTATTGCACTGCGACACTCTCCCGGTGTAGAAATTCCTCGCGAAAACAGTCGGTTTTTTAATAACAAATGGCTTTTCTCAAAAACTATTTTTCCGATCAAGCCCAAATTTTGCACACTAATTTAGTGTACCGAGGGGCAAATATCCTGAAATTTTGGAGGCTGTATACGCATTTTTAAACTAATAATAGGCTATGATAGAAATTGCCATTTTAGCTGGTTTATATTTTTTTGCGGGCGAACTAATGAACCGATTTTAATTTGCGACCCGCCAAATTGTTTGTTTTTCTAATATCTACAAATAGTTACTGAACTTTTTTTTTCTCCGATTAATAGTTTCGGCGCTATCTCCTAAAAACACGGTTTTGCCAACTTTGACCGCGTGGCAAAAAAAAGCCCCCCAAAATCTGTGGTTGGAAAGTGGTAGGCCTTCATCAGGGACATCAGCCCTACACGAATCCGTCGGTTAGAATCGTTCTGGCTCGGTGTCACGTAAAAATACCCAGTTCCTGGACTATTTATCGATTTTGCAACGGTTATTTCAGTCTGGCTTCGGCATTGAAAGCGAAAACATCGTAGCGTCTGTGTTTTTTGTTTTTCGTTATTTTCAAGTAATTTATTGAAAATTTGTGCGCAATATGCCTCGAAAGGGTACAAAAGATCATCCGAAACAGTACGGGCGCAAAAGATCGCATCCGTAACCCCCTAATCGCTGCGAATTTGAAAAGAGCAAGTCGTTCACAAGCACGTCAGCGCAGAAAATTTTACAAAGTGGCAAATTGGGAAGTTATGAACTAAGTGTTGATTCAGTGTACTGCTTTTTGAACATCGTATTAGTTTTTAACTTTTTATCCGATAACGTTTTGTCTAAAGAGTGCAACGGACGAATCGCTTTTTCCATGCGTGATCGACGAGGCATCGGTTTCAAACTGAATTTAAAATGCGAGTGCGGGGAAAAAAGTGTTGCTTCGTGTTCACTTATCGGTAAAGCTTGTGAAATAAATCGCCGAATCGTGTTTGTTTTCCGTTTATTAGGCCTCGGAATAAACGGTTTGAGCAGGTTTTGTGGCATGAAGGATATTTGCAACGGGATGACAACCACAATATATTACGCTTGTGTAGAAAATATACGAATCGCGACGAAATCGGTTTACGACATGGTTCTGAAGAAAGCTGTAGCAGAGGAGAAGAAAGAAAACGTTTCTCGAGGACTACAGGAAGATCACTTCATCGTTTCAGGAGATGGCACGTGGAAAAAGAGAGGGTTTTCATCTCTCATTGCCGTGACTAGTCTCATTGGATACCACACGAAAAAAGTTGTCGACGCCATGGTCAAATCGAAGTTTTGCCAATCTTGCAGCTTTTGGGAGAAAAAAAAAGATGAAAATCCTGCTGGTTACGATGAATGGAAGGAAACACACGTGGAAACTTGCACCGCAAACCACGACGGTTCCGCAGGAAAGATGGAAACCGACGGAATCACCGAAATGTTTCTCCGATCGGTAGAACTGCACGGAGTCAAATACGTCACTTACGTCGGGGATGGTGACAGTAAAACGTTTAAGGGATTGCCTGAAGCCAATCCCTATGATGTTACTGTCAAAAAAAAAAGAATGTTGGGTGCTCATACTCAAAACAGTAATGAGTCACTTAATAAAATGATTTGGATGCGTGCGCCCAAACATCTTCATTCCGGCGCAGATGTGGTCAATATTGCCACGGAATTAGCAGTGATTATCTTCAACGAAGGTGAGAAATCATTGTTAATTGCCATGGATCTCATGGGTGTCCGGATTGGCACATTCGCCGAGAGCTGGGCCCATTCACGGGACAAAGCAAGGATCGAGCGCGCGGAGAGGCAGGTGACCGACGCAGCAAAAAAGGCCCGGATTGAGCAGCGGGAGATGTTAGCGGCTCAACATGAGCAGCTAGAAGAAGAGGAGGGATGCCTCTATGGACCAGGCATTGCCGATTAGCGGTAATTATAAATACATTTGTGTAAACACATTACAAAACTTTAAACGCGTTTTTCTCGAAAACACGTTTTTAAAAATGGCTGACATTCTCCTGACCGCTGTAATTAACATATCGATCTGAAATTTGGAGAGCATACTCAGAAAATATGTCTTCACGGAATGACGGATCGTTTTTTCGATAGATACATTTTTGCATTTATTATTTATCTTTTTATGCGAAAAAAAACGCGAAAATTCGATTTTTTTTTTTAATTGCCGCCATTTTCCGAAATTTGTACTAAACGAAAAACCCATCCGTCATTCCATGACCAAAGGGTCACAGATTGATAATATGCTTTGAATTTGTGTTTCAGATCAACAAAGAGGGGGCAGTGATGTCAGCCGTTTACCTCCCGCGATTTGAGGACCTGTTTTCGCGGAGCTGCAACGGCCGCCATTTTGGTTTTTTTTTTTTTTTCAAAAAAAAAATTTTTTAACGTTCTGTATATCATGAATAAAAGCAAGAAAAAAACCGCACTCAAAAAGCTTTACTCGTTTCCTTTAAAAAAAATAAAATGTAAACACCTGAAATATGGCACTCCAAGGACAAAGTCTCCCTTATATATAAGAAAAGTAGAAATTGCAGCGAATTAGAATTCATTAAGGCGACTAAGCAACGAAAATAGGCCAAAAATGGGATAAAATTCAAATGGCATTTGTGACGAATCGAAACAACATACATACATTTTCTTTTTTGCAACGTTTTTATTGGAGTTTTGGCTATTAAATTCAGTGGTTGAGGTTTGAAAAATATAAATATTTAAGGGAGATATGGACGGATAAAGAAGACCACTCGTCTCATGCACTGCTCCCTCTTTGTCACGATTCCGAGTGGCCGGTTGAAGTTTTCGGCAATTACCAAATGCCATTCTCTTCAGGGGATGTTCCTCCATAGCGTGAACCAATATTTTTTGATAAAACATAAAAATTAAAAAAATGGCGGCTAAAATTTGAAAAATATCGAAAAACGGATGACATTTGTTGTAATAACAATAATAATAAATTTATTTTTTTACATAGACGTTGATTCATTTTGTAGAGAAAGTTGATATCTTCGTTTAAAAAAAAAAATCAAGGCGATATCTTTAATCGTTCTTGAGTTATCGCGGCAAAACTAGTACAAAATGCTGTTTCGAGAAAAACGCGTTTAAGTTCTCGCGCGGTACTACGACAGTAGCGGAGTATTGGAGTTTTTGCTCTCCTGAGCTCAATTTTGCGAATTTTTCAGTTTTCTTTGCGCCAAAATGTTTGGAAGAGATTGTAGTAACGGAATACAAAAAAAAACAAAAAAATTCGAGATTTTTCGATGCTTACTTCCCTTAAAATAACTTCTACGAGCTATAAATACATTTTTTATGTCCGATTTATATATTAGTTATATATTATGCCCACCCTTCAGTCACCTCGTTGTTACAAACTCGAAACCTTGTAATGATAATGTTTGGGTTTTCCGGGTCTGGCAGGGGGCGATTTTTTTCAACATTTAAAACGTTGTCATATTTATCAAAATTAAGATATCGAGATAAATATAAAAACTTTTTATTTGTTTTTCCATCAGCTTTTACGATGATTTTTCAAAGAAAATTATTTCTCAGCACATTCATCCAGCAAAAGGCGAAAAACTGCTCAAAAAGGCTCGAGTTCTTTTATTTTTTGCATTTTTGCTCATTTTTTAAAGCTTTTCGTCGATTTTCAAGAGCGTTTTTAACACAGAACAAATTGAGTTATTATGATAAATCTAATGATTCAAAATACAACCCTACAACCCCACAATCTATTTTTTTCCAACGTAAACCCCACACAGGGCTAAATCATTACCCCAATCTTCTCTTTAGTATAAAATGTTCTTCGTATGCGATAATAAGGTTTAATTATATACCATTCTCTTCGTTTTTTCATTACGAAGAGAATGGTGCATGATAAAGTTGCATTCGGTAAATATTTAATGATGAAAACTCTATAAAATCGAAGTAATGGTTTAAAAAAATTCGTTCGGTAAGGAAATTTGTGAGGTTCTACGGTTAAAATTACCTGATTAAAAATATATTATTAATGATTTTTAAAAATATCGCAATTCCGATCTTCCGCAAAAATAGCCGTAGCTCGTTTCTTATTTGGAATTGAGACTGCACCTGGTGTTCATTCGATTCGTGTTGGAATCGCCTTGAAACTCCTTTCAAATGGCATCGATTTGTCTCAATTTAATGATTTTTAGCGCATAAATAAATGAAATTGAATAACCAATTTGTTGACTGACTTCATTCAACTTTAAGGCGAGCAACCACTTTAGGAGACCGAAAATTAGATAATTTTTTGGATTTTTTTTTATTGTGAAAAAAAAAAACGGAAATTTCCGCAACTCTGACAATAATTTATTCATATTTTCATACATCTCTGGTAATTTTTTCAAGTTATTTCATGCATTAATTAAGGTGTAATCCGCTGTGTCCCTTGGCGTGCCCTCATCGTCGTTGTCGATTTGCGGGAATTGTGCAGCTCGCAATTCGCATCTGAAATAGTCCAACAAATTTTTATACATTCTTGAGATATTTTTTAAGAACATGAACCTAAATTTTGGAAAAAAAATTGAGAATTTAATGGCGGAACGTGTTTGAAAAAAAATGATCGATTTTCAGCATTTTTTCCCCGGCATTTTGCAATAATAAATTAAGAGTCGCGGTAGCGACTCGAGACAAGTACATTTACGAAGCGAGTCGCACAAGACACTTTTACCAGAAGGACCGTGATTCTACTTGTTCTCGAAAATTATTTCTTTAATATAAACTAAATTACAGCATTTTGGAGGTTGATTTAAGTTCACATATTTTTTATTTTTTTTTCTCTTTCGATCGCCACTAATTAGAACCTCGTAGCTTAAATAGTATTAAAAATATTAATGTTTTTTTTTTCGTTGTGCCGAAAAATTGAGCATTTTTTCGCACACATTTTGATGCGCAACTGTTTTTTTCGCAGTCGCTGTCTAGTGACACTAGTGATATTGGTAAAACTCTGGTAATATTCAAACGATCGCTGGATATGACAGCTAACCGACAACCGTAATATATTTTTGAACAGTCATGAGGTTATAAAGATCGCGGTTAGTTTCGATCGATTTTTGGTTACAGTGACTTTTATTATAATAAGAAAGTGATAGTGCGAAAATAATAAAGTGCAATTCATTCCAATCATCTTTCGAACAGTGCTTGAACAAATATGTATTTTTTATTATTTTTAAGCCTGTAATATTATTTTCCACATCTAACTCTACAACGGAGTCGAAAACGATACCTTTTTTCTTTTACCATAAAATGTTCCTCGAATGCAATAATAAAGTTTATTTAAAAAACATTCTCCGTTTTTATTTTTTATAACTAAGAGAATGGTGTATGATAAACTCGTATTCGATGATTATTTAATATCTTTGTCGTGAGGTTATAAAGATCGGGGTCAGTTTCAACTTTTGGTTAAAGTGACTTTTATATATATAGATAGAAGAGTGATAATGCAAATTTAAATGTAATTCAATAAATAAACTTTTGCATAGTGCCTAAATAAATAATTTTTTTATTAACCCTAGCCCCAACGATCCATTTTTCTGAACGTAAACTCTAGAACGGAGTCGAAAACGGTGCCTCTTCCCTCTTCTCTTTTACCATAAAATATCCCTTGCATGCAATAATAACGTTTATTTGGAAACTACTCTCTTTGTTTTTATATAACTGAGAGAATGGTGTATGATACCACCCTAAGTTTGAATTATATATGGTTTTGAATTACACTAGATTGGTAGAGACCTTAAATATATGAAAATACTATTTGCACTTGCAACCCAAAACGGAATCAAGTGATGCGAAATAAAGTTGAGCGAAAAGATATTTGATTTGAGAAAGAATAAAAATCATAAGTACTTCACCAATTTTTTTTTTACCTATTGCTCATAAGATATAATTCGTGATCAATAAACGTTATAAAAGAAAAACTCGCGTAGTAGTTCGGCCAAAATTCTTGTTTCCAATCAAACGATTGCTTTCGAAATTTCGTCCGCATAATTTTTTGTTTCAAAATCTCGTTTCATTATGAGTACTTTTATTTAAAAACTTTCGGTCCATTCTGATGCTATTGGAGTATTTCTTCGGTATCATTTTTTATGGAATATTTTCCGATCCGTTGATCTGTTGGCATGCATTTTCGGTGTAATATCTTTTGAAATTTTTTTTTTTTAGAACATTAAAAAAATCAAGTTTTTACTTGTTCGTTGTTCTTTTATGCATCGTATCTTCTCAGAACTACTGTACGTATTAAGTAATCTAAGAATTTTATAAGTATTGACGGTTAATTACGAAGATTTAATTCATTTGAACACTTCTTAGATCAATATTTCACATTGCATTTTTAGTCCGAATATAGTCGCGATACACCAGCTCGAAATTCGATGATGTATCCATTTTTAGCAGAAACAATTAAAAAATCGCTTGAGCCACCTTTAAAATTTTTATTCAGGATTCAATTCTTGAGAGAATCACTTTTTGATAAAATGTTACCATATTTTGCTGCAATACCGAAAAAAATGTTAATTCTTTTATATCATTCAGATACGTACATAATATAGGCATGTTTAATTGGCAAGCTATGAATTTCATACAAAAAAGTCAACAAATCCTCTCAAAAAAACAGCATATATGCTGTAAAAAAAGTTGAGACAAGTACATTTACTCCCCCCAAATAGTTGTTCCGGTAAAAAATCTCCTTCTGAACGTGAACCCTAACAAGAGTTATAAAAGAGATTTCCTCCCAAAAAAACTAACCTTGCAAAAATTCTCTCATTCACATTAAATCTCTCAAAAAATTATAGAACCCCACAAAAATTTTCTCAATAAATTAGAAACTTACAAAAAGTTATAAGACAGCCTCACAAAAATGTACCAATCAAATTATAATCTCACAAAAGATGCTAATTCAAATTCGACCAAAAATGAAGTCTAAACTTTACAAAAATAAATTAAAACTATAAAAGCATTAATAGTAAAAACATTAAAGCCTATTAACTTCTTATAAAAAATCTTCCAATTAATTAAAAATATAAGTACTTGGTGAGTTTTTTTACTTAATTTACATAATATATCACTTATGGTTACAAACTCGCCAAGTACTTCGGCCGAAATTTTTTTTTTCAATCTAATTTTTTGCGTTTGAAATCTTTTTTGTATCAAAATTTTTTCTCATAATTATTATTTATTCTTATTCTTGTTAGGTAGAACAACTGTATTTTCAATTCGTTGAAAGTGTTTTTATTGGATTTTAATAGGTTTTAATGTATTTTATTATTAATGCTTTTATCATTTTTATTTATTTAATAACTTTTTGTGAAGTTTAGACTTAATTTTTGGGCAGGTTTGAATCGGCATCTTTTGTGAAATTATGATTTGATTGATAAATTTTGGAGAGGCTCTTATAACTTTTTGTGAGTTTCTAATTTATTGAGAAAATTTTTATGGGGTTCTCCTATCATTTTTTGAGAGATTTGATATGAATCAGAGAATTTTTGCAAGGCTGGTTTTCTTGGGAGAAAATCTCTTTTAGAATTTTTAGTGAAGGTTTTGTGTCGAAACTGAGATTTGTTACCGGACAAACTATTTGGGGGGAGTAAATGTACTTGTCTCAACTTTTTTTACAGCATTTATGCTGTTTTTTGCGGGGTATGTTTTAAACAATCTAATCTTTCCAACTTTAGGTTCATCTTTTAATAAATTATATTATGTAAACTTGCTCCAAATTTGAAGATGATCCATCAATTAGTTTTTGAGTTATGATTCCCGCAAATTGAAAAAATGTCGTTTCGAGAAAAACACGTTTAAAGTTTGAGCGCGCTTGGGAGTCGAGCGGAGAGTCTTTATCATTTATATACATACCGTTAGAAGAAATCTGAACATCGTTTTGAAATTTTCAGGGTGTATTCTTAAGGGGACCGTATGGTCTAGAAATTTGAAAAAATCGATTTTTTTTTTTTTCGATATGTCGAAAGTATAGTATCTCAAGAATATACTGTGAAATTTTCATGCGGAAATTCTCAATATTACAGCTTCTACAGCCCATAACGCAGGTAGAGAGCGGTCCGCGCGCTCCTAACGGGTCTAGCGCTAACCGGTAACCTAATCGGAGCGCAGCAGCTGTCCCAATCCTTCTCCGAAAATATATACCTGTATATAGTACATACTATATACCTATATATACTTTTCCCTTCCCCGAAATATACCTATTGTCGAACATTTGTGAGGGAAACGGTCATTTCGCTTTCCCCTGACTTGATCAGTACAACGTTACGTTTTGACGAACCAACATCGAAAATTTTGAAATAAAATATCAGAAAATATGGATAGAAAGCAAGGCCGTGACTCTTCTAGACGACCATCTTCTGTAGGTCGCAAAAGATATTTCAAGGGCAATCGATTCACTATCGAAAATACTACTGATTTTACGAGCACGTCTGCGAAAAAATTAAAAGGCAATGAGGAATTGGAAGTAAACGTTAATCCTACTTTCAATTATTGCATCATCGAATTCAGCATGATATTTTTAACGTTGCAACAGTTGTTGAAGTGTAAAGATTGTAACGGTGCGGTCACTTTTAGCAAAAACGGACAACGTGGTCTAGGATTCAAACTCTCTGTGAAGTGTGAGTGTAAAGAAACTTTTATTTTGTCTTCGCCGTTAATTGATAAGGCATTTGAAATCAACCGTCGACTTGTTCTCGCCCTGAGAATGCTTGGAGTAGGATTTGAAGGCTTGAAAAATTTCTGCGGTCTCATGGATCTTGGACAAGGAATTTGTAAGAGTACATATTACGGCATCGTGGACAATATAAAAATTGCAGCTGAAGCCGTCGCGAAAATCGTTTTCCAAAGAGCATTGAAAGAAGAAGTCGAGTTGAATGTAAAAGCTGGGCGTCCCGCGGATGAACTTTCTGTGTCTGGTGGTGGATCGTGGGCGAAACGTGGATTCTCATCGCTTCTCGGTATTGCCTCGTTAATAGGGAAATACAGTAATAAAATTTTAGATGTTGTCGTCAAATGCAGTATATGTCAAGCCTGCTCTCAATGGAAAGGCCAAGAGGATACGATTGAATATGAAGCGTGGTATCGAGAGCATGAAGATCACTGTGACGCAAATCATACCGGAAGTGCTGGCAAAATGGAGGTAGACGGCATCGTGGAAATGTTCAAGAGATCGGAAGAGTTGTACAACGTAAAATACGCGAACTATATCGGAGACGGCGACACGAAAACGTTCAAAGCCTTATTGGACACAAAGCCTTACGGGGATGATTTTTTAGTTTGCAAAAAAGAATGTGTTTTGCATGTTGAAAAACGTTTGTACAAACGTGCTGTTGATGCGAAAAAAAAACATGCACAAATAAAGAAAGCAACAAAGAAATTGACAGAAAAAGAAGAGGGAAAAAAGACACAGCGGAAATCGATAAATAAAACACCGAAGCGTCAACAATTGACGAATAAATTATTGCAAGAGCTGTCAACTTATTACGGTCTAGCAATTAGACGTAATTCAGATTCGACTGAAGGGATGAGAAGTGAAATATGGGCAGCATATTATCACAAAATTTCAACAGATGAAAATCCGCAACACTCGTACTGTCCTCCAGGTTCCGAATCGTGGTGCAAGTGGCGTCAAAGTGAGGCTGCAGGTACTTTAGACACCTACGAGCACCCACCTGCTCTGTGCGATGAAGCACAAGAGATATTAAAACCAATTTATGAAGAATTGACAGCAGAGACTTTATTGGAAAGGTGTATTGGCAGTAATACGCAGAACAATAACGAAAGTTTCAATGCTTGCGTGTGGCACCTTGCGCCGAAACATCTGTTTGCCGGAAAAAAAATCATTGATATTGCCACTCACATTTCCGCTTGCATATTCAATGAAGGATTTGCATCCCTATTGAAAATAATGGAGACCATGGGCATAACAATCGGGCCACAAGCGGAGCAACTAGCGCAAAACCGAGACGAGCTGCGAGTATCGAGCGCCAACCGTAGGAGCACGGACAACTCCAAAGAGGCTCGGACAGCTCGAAGAAATGAAAGGAGTGAGGAAATCTTGAATTATGAACGTTCCGAAGGAATCCTATATGGTGCCGGAATCGCGGATTAACTGTAAGTATTCAAAATTTGCTCAATTTTTGAAAATATCTGTACCTCAAACTTTAAACTCATTTATCTCGAAACGACTTTTTTCGGCACTGCGCAGGTGAAAACAAAAAAACTATTCAACCGAATCACTTGAAATTTGGATATGTTGTTCACAACATGTATGGCTATCGTCGGAACTACAATCATAATTTTATTTAAATAATTTCTTATTGTTTATACTAAAAAACTAGTGAAAAAAAAACCCGATTTTACGAATTTTTTTTCAAAAGCGCGCCATTTTGTCAATTTTTAATTTTTTCGATTTGTTCTAGTCCCGACCATAACTGCACTCTTTCTGATTAAGAATCTTCTTGAATTTTGTGTTTCAGATGAGTAGAAGTCTCGGATCGATCTTCACCGTCCGGGTCGGATTTTTCGAGAGGGTCGTCTTCAATGCCAATTATATGATAATAAACACTGTTTTTAAAATTAAAAAAAAATTTTTTTGTATACTTAATAAAGGTAGTAATAAACCCGAAAAGTTAAAACATCGATTTTTAAATTTTTTATGGCAAAAAAAAAATCGTGAAAATAGGTGAAATTTTCGTGCTCTAGACCATACGGTCCCCTTAAGATATTTTGCTAACGATTTATGAAATAAACAAAAAAATGGATTTTTTGAAGCATCTAAATTGGACCTTAATACACAGGTTTTCTGAACTTGAACATACCAGAGGCTTCTGGCAACCAAGGACTGAAAGATCAAGTTGCAGCATTAAAATGGGTAAAAGAAAATATTCACGTTTTTGGTGGAGATCCAGAGAACGTAACAATTTTTGGTGAAAGCGCTGGATCAATCAGTGTTCATCTTCTCGCGTTATCGCCTTTGGCCAAAGGTCTTTCTTTTTTACATCCTCGCCAAAATACAAAAAACAAAAGTGATTTGATTCTTTTTTTAAATCATTGCTGCAGGATTATTTCACAAGGCAATAGCTCAGAGTGGAGTTTGCACGATGCCTTCCACGTTCGAGGAAAACCCAGAAAACAATGCTATGCGTTTGATCGAATGTATAGGAAAAAAAGCTAAAGATTCTAAAGAGATTTGGCAAATTTTGATGAATACATCGGCGACTGAATTAATCGAAGGACAGAAAAAAATGAATGTTGGAAATGTTCGTATCTGACTGTTTATTTAGAAAAAAATTAATGGCTCGAGTTTGTAGTCAGTGAGCCAAAAAACAAGATTTTTTGCAATTTTTTTGTTTCTTTTTTCGTTAATCAATAATTAATCATTTATAGATAAACTTTGATGCAAGTCTATTTTTTGTGCCAAGCATCGACAGCAAAAACCCCGAGCCAATCATGCCCGAATCCCCCTTTAAATTAATGAAAAAAGGCGTCGATGTTCCTCTCGTTTTGGGCTATACGAGCGACGAAGGGATTCTCCTGATAACAGGCCCCGATATCGAAGATGCTTTGCTCAAGGCCAAAAATGACTTTACTAACGCCCTGGCTCGTGATTTAAAATTTTGGCCACTCAAAGATATCGATAAAATATCTGATTCTGTAAACAAATTTTACTTCGGCCAAGGAGAAATTACTCGAAAAATGGACAAAATTCAATGGAGTAAATTGAAAAGCGATACTCAATTTATTAGTCGGATACAACAAGTTGCCGATCTACAGATGGACAAATCAATTTCACCGACTTATCTTTATAGATTTTCTTATAACAGTGATAATTATGTCACTCATCGCTCGTTCGCCAAAACCGATCTTGAAGGTTTCTTCCAATTTTTTAACGAATTATTAATCAAAGCTGTAACTTTTTTTCACTTTCGACCTTCCAAAGATTTTCTTTTTATCCTGCAGCAAACTTTTATTACGTACTGTTTTTTTTTTTTTAATTTTTTTTTTTAATTTTCATAGTGCATGTCAATTGAATTTTGCACTTTTAATAAAATTTCAGGTTCGTGTCACGATGACGAAATCGGAGCTCTCTTTCACAGTTCTCTCTTCCTAAAAGACCAAACTTTGCAAAAGGAAACGAAAGACCGATTGATTATGCAAAGAATGACTCGCATGTGGACCAATTTTGCAAAAACTGGGTACCGAAATTTTTTATTTTTCTTGACTTTTCAAATTTTTTCGATGTTTGCATTTTTTTCTTTTTTTTTTTTTTTTTTTTTTTTAACTTTCGTTATCAATACAGTAACCCAACACCTGAAATAGACGAAGAAATAACGTGCAAATGGGAACCGATGAAGAAAGGAGAAAAAAATTATCTCGATATCAACGACAATCTTGTGCCAGGAAAAAATCCTGACGAAGAATCGTGGAATTTTTGGAAAAATATCCTCAAGAATCTCGAAGAAAATTGAACACTTCGAATACCACAAAATTTCTCCTAACGTTGAAAAAAAATTGAAAGTATTTAAAAAATCATGTCTAAAATTCATTTTAATCATTTTATAATGAAAATAAATTTGTTGCACAATAGAAAATCGTGATTGTTTTATAAATCATGTGAATACGAATAAATAAATTTCTAATCACTATTTTTTCTTTATTCCGCAATTTTCCACGATTTGGTAATGAATTTTATCATCTGGAAATTGCGAGAACAACAGTTTTATTGAAAATATAAGAAAATTAAAACTAAATTAAATTCACCTTTTTAATTAAATATATTGTAATCTAAAAAAAATGAAAATTTATTTACAAAGGATCTGGACAATAATGTTATGTCAACGGATCCGTAACGCATGTATTTTTCGTGTTTTTTTTTTTTTTTTTTACGAGGCTTAATAAGATTTGATAGTATCTAATTTCGCTGGATATTGTAAATTAAGTTGTCTATATTCAAAAGCGCATTGATTTCTCTCGTCCTTCATATCGATTTCATGATAAATTAAGCTCAGAAGATAAAGAGTACTTCGCTTTCTGCCGAAAGCTTCAATTTTTTCGAAATGATTTTTAGCTTTGATGAGAGCTTTGATGGCATCTTTGAGAGCGCGTGTACGTTTATCTCCTGTGAGTGGAGCAGTAGCGAGTAAACATTTGGCATAGAGAACGTGAGCTCTGGCTTGATCGTAACAGCCGCCATGGGCGAGAATTTGGACGATCGCTTCGTCGACCAAGTTCGATGCTTGATTGGGCATTCCCATTAACAATTGAATATTTGCGAGATGCATTTTAACTTCAGCCTCGTAATAAGACAAATAATTTCTCGTCGACATTTCCAACGCTGAATTCAATAGAACCAGAGAATTCGTACCTGATATTCCTGTTCCTGGTAAAATCGAAGAACTCATTATTTGACTCGTTAAAATCATCGCTCGTACTCGATTGTCCGGGCTGATATCTTCCGTTTTTTCAATCTGTTTAACGTTCTCGAAGGCTGTTGGAAAATCAGCTTTCGCGAGGCAAACTTCGGCCTGACGAAATTTACTCTCCAGTGGATCCAAGCTCGATATTTGGCCCGCGATCGTTTCCGCCTCGCTCCACTTTTCGTGTCTCATCATTTTTGTAAATTCGGCCAATTGCTCGCTCAACATCCATATTTTGTTGCTCGGCTCGTTCGGAAATCTCTCTTTCGCGTGGCCTATCACTACTTCCACCAAATTATATTCACCGAATTCGAGCAACATGTTCGCCACGTTTATCACCGCCTGACACGTCGACGGACCGTTAAACATGTGCTGCTTTTTGTCACCTCCGTTCCTCAACAACAACAGCTGCGCGCATACCGATGACATTTCCGTTTTACCGTAATATGCCCAAAGCGCCGATTTCTCCGCGTATGTGATAGACAGCAAATCCATCATCGAGTGCTGACAATTCACCACGTCTGATTTTATCAGAGTCTGTTAAAATTTGAAAAAAAAAAAAAACATTATTTTATTTCGTATATTCGACAGTTGATTTTTCTTTACTGCGAATAATTTGACTTTGCTACAAAAAAAAACTGAAAATAATTCGATCTTGGAAAATAGAGAAATTTATTAACTTCGAAGATATTTTGCTATGTCTCTGTTTCTATTTTTCAATTTTCTGTGTTAAATCACCTCGAAAACATGTGACGGTGCTTTCCCCTCCAAAGCCGAATTATGAGCCGAAGCAATGAGCCCTAAACTCGTTGTGTGAGTAATTCCCAGCATACTCGCTTTCCCCACGGACCTTTCTATCAACGGTCCTCTGATAAAAAGTTTATGTTAATTAAATAACTTAAAAAATTCGATTCTGAGCACTTTCATCGAAAAACACAATATTTCACTAACTTTTTATCGTTCGTAAGATGATACATCCAGGCATGAGCTAACTGCAAGCATACGTTGTCACCAGCTTCCTGAGCCATCATGACGGCTTCCTTCAAAGCAGCTTCAGCGATTTTTCTACAAAAAATTTTTTTTTTATTTGTTTTTTCCCACAAAACGTTATTTCGTAAATAAACTCAATTTTTTCGATTTTTCAAGCTCAATTCGTTCGAATTGAAGCTTGAAAAATCGGTAAAGCGTTGCATATAAAGAAAATATTTATGTTGTCATCAATTTAATGTTTACGTCAAATTTTCAATCGAAAATTCAACCCACTTGTGACCAAACTGGGCATGAAGAGCTGCAAGATTTAGTGCTGCGTATCGGAACGTTCTCGCTCTGTCCTCAGGTGCTGATCGATTTTCCAATGGAGCTAGTCTGTCGAAGCAATGATAAAGACTGTCCAGCGCACCGCAATATTCATTTACACGCAGACAATTCAGGTAGCTAAGATAATGCTGCGAAAAAAAATGTCCAATTGAAGTATCAGATTTAAGAGAATTTTAAGATCCATTATTTTTTTAATTAGATTAAATCATCGCATGAATCTCAACATAAGAACAAATTCGATGATTATAGAAAATTTATTAATAAAAATACGTTTTGCAAAGCATCCAAGTCGTTGACTCGCCACAAAGGAACCACATTTATGTGAAAAATTGTAAAATTTTTGAAAAGCATCTTTTAGAAAAATGATGCACAAGTGAGAAAAGACTTTAAGGACTTCGGATAACTCACAGCTTCGGCGTAATAAGGATTGCAGCTCAAGAGTTCTCGAATAAGAGCTTGAAGTTCGCTGGGAGCCATGGCCTTGTGTTCGTCAGTTTGTAAGGCATGTGCTTGCTGAGCAACGAGCAATTCCGCTTGGCGTCCGCCCCAAACATTAATATTTCTTGAAAAAAAATAACAAATATCGATGCGAATCAAATAAACCGCATTGGTTTGAGATTCGAATCGAAAAATAAAAATAAATACTTTTTACTAAGAGATTCTTCTTTCTTCTGAGATGAAATACTGCTCGACTGATCTTGATCTTGATCCATTATTATCTCAAATTCAGCAAAAAAAGATTTCCACAACATGACTACTTGGAAAAATGGCAATTGTTCGAATATCACTATTATTCGCCTGACGTAAATACCCAGGACCGAATTTCTGTACAGTGCTGGAGGTGACAAAGAATGATCGTGTGACGGTTTCATAAGACGCGTCAGACTGTCAAACAATTCTAATAATCCTTCTACTCCTGTTTCACAAAGTTTGGTTATATCAAATTCTAACTGGAGAGCCAATCTATTTAACGTATATTCTGGGGAACACAGCATTTTCAGGAGATCCACTAATTCCATATCGGGCATCTGAAATACAATTTTTCAAATTTGGCATTCAATTATTGTTTTTAGAGCATTGTCACATTTCAATCGAATTGAAAAAATTTGACAACGGTGATACATAAATGAAGAGTTTTTTGAGAAAATTTGATAATTGTATCTCGAGACAAATATAAAAAGAGCCATTTTTTGTCTTTTTTTAAATCCAGTTTTCCTTCAAGATTAATAAACAAAAAACTGTCTTGTTTCTTTGCTGATAAATATTTAGGGAAAATTCAGCCATAGTTTATATTTTAAAATTAATTTGTATATTGTAATTAATTTTAAGTGTGCAATTGAATGTGTTTTTGCAATTTAAGTTTGGAGATATGCAAGTTCATTTATGTTCAATTTCAGAAATGAATTGTGTTTATGTTGAATTTAATTTTTTGTTTTTCTGTATATTAAAAAAAAACGTTGTAGAAACAACTTTTTAAAAAATGAATCTCAATTCTATAATTACGATTAATTTTAAATTTAAGGACATACACCTGCCAGAATCAATATTCGGAATCAGATATCATTTTGCAATTAAAAACACATTCAAATGTTTAAGTTTGTTGCAAAGAGAAGAAAAATATATTTAAAAATCATATTCACCTGAATAAGTTTCAGAGCCGCTATGCAAAAATCACGACGCTCGATAATAACTGAAACAACATGTTCGATCTTTATTTTTCTTAATATTTACATAACCTAGAAAAAATGCTGGAGCAAACTTACAATTATACAATGATTTTTGTGGATTTCAAAAAAATAAACAAATAAATGCAAGTCCAAAGGGTAAAATTTTATTAATTGAATAAATGTATCTGTCAAAATGTATTTTCGACAAATGAAAATAGCATCAAAGCACTTACGTATCTGACCTTTGACACTTTTGTAACAATAGTCTTTGATTAACATAATAACAGCTACTTTATAAGGCGTGAGAATCTCTTGTTGTAGTTTATTCGACGTATCATCCAAGTTTAATGCTTCTTTCTCCATTTTTATACAATTTTTCACAAAAAACTAAAACTAAAACAATAACTCGTTACGACCGGTAAACACACAATCCACATGAGATAATCCATAGAAAAAGGTGCATAACCTCTTTAAATTGTTCCACAAGTTCGTTTTCCCCCACTAAATATGTGTGTCACTTTTCGACGTTTTGACTGGCAACAGCTGACGACACTAAAGTGTTTTTCAACAATGAGAGATATTTTAATCGCATATGTCAAAACGTAAAGAGTTATGTTGTTATTCCAATCGAAGAGAATCAATCGAGGATTCATTGTTCCGGAATTATTCACAATTCGAAAAAATAACAGAGCATAAGGTTGGTATCTAAATCGTTAACAACGCAGTGTTTACGATAACCTACATTTTATCCATGTAAATCTGTTGTTTCCCGTATTTTTATCAATTTTTTTTACGATTTACATTAATATCTGTATAAAATAAATACAATAATCAATATATATTTTTAAAAATTTCGTAGTGAATTATATTTTTTCATGTTTCTACATTTTTCATTATTTTGACACATTCATTCGTTTTTCTTTACTTTTAATGAAATTATTACTTTTTGCTCGCGCATTTATTATTGTTTTACTTTCTATTCAAAGAATGAATATGAGAAAAAAATCAATGCCCTTAATTAATGATTTGTTTTTACATATTTCTTAGTTGCGTTTGTATTTTTTTATGTGTTATTCATTCATTTTTCGTTTGTTTCCAAAAGTACTGCATGGTTTTGTTCATTTTGTCTCTGATAAAATGTCTGCTTCGGAGCATGGAGCCGGATGCGTTAGTGAGGTAACGCTGGCAATTAGTAAAGCCCGAGGTTCTCAAGCAGGAACTTTACGCGCGCTCGACAGTCCGGACTCCGATGTTTCCGGTCATTCCAATTCCTTTACTATACAAAGTTTCAATTATCCGGACAATGGGAGTACAAATCGTCACGAGGAGATCATACAAACGCCGCTATCGTCCGAAGACTTGAGAATACCAATTGTCGGCTACGAAGTGATGGAAGAAAGAGCTAGATTTACCGTTTGTCACCATATTCATTTACTCCTTTATTTCACTATTAAATAAACATTTTTCCAGTAAATAATAATCATTTCTAGAATAAAAAAATAAACAAAAATACGTAAAGGATAAAAAAGTAACAAGATACAAAAATAAAGCCACAGATTCAAATATTCCAGTTTCTCAGTTTTTTTTCGTTTAAAAAATT
Organism: Rhimphoctona megacephalus; assembly: GCA_963989365.1. Classification (NCBI taxonomy): domain Eukaryota; kingdom Metazoa; phylum Arthropoda; class Insecta; order Hymenoptera; family Ichneumonidae; genus Rhimphoctona; species Rhimphoctona megacephalus. The sequence continues at coordinate 29,239,833 of OZ022418.1, forward strand.
ATTTCAGACAGTTTCCTGTAGCTCGATGTTCAATAAAAAGTTCTTTCTCTTCCTTAGAAGAATTATTATTATGAATACAAATATAAAAAAAGGAATTATTATTATTTTTTAAAAATTATTTATTTATTATTGAGGAAATGATTCCCTTTGAACTTTAAGACTGTTTAAAAAAATAATTTGCTTCACCCAATTTCGAGATTCTGTTAAAGGTTTTTTTTTCTATTTAGGTTTATAAACTTCGCGTAGAACTGAAAAATGGAGATTGCTGGTTCGTCTTCCGAAGATATACGGATTTCGTCCGTCTACTTGCTCAATTGCGCAGACAAAAACTTCCCACGGACAATCTGTCGTTACCAAAAAAAAAATGGCTCGGCGATAACTTTGCTCCGAGCTTTTTGGAGGAAAGAATCGGTGGGCTTCAAGCATTCGTCAATGCTGTGCTCAACACGCCAACCCTCATAGGAAATACATCGGTTAGGGAATTTTTCTGCCTAGACGAACCACCTGCTCTTTCCGACACTGTCGAAGAAGCAAGGGTAACTTTTTCATTTCTCCTTTTCAAAGGATATTTTTATTACAATTATTTTTTTACAACAATTTAACGCTTTTTTCCTTTTGTCTGTAAAAAACGTATATTTTTGGTTGATTTTAAATTATTCCTCGAACCAAACATCGTGGTTTCTGCAAACAATAAAATTCACGTTCATTAACAAATCTGATTAATCAAAAGAAATACAACAAAAAATTCATAAAGTGTTGATTTTTCAAAGTATTCATCAAAAATGTTCAGTCTTTGCAAAAAAACAATAAAATTCCCGAAATAAATCTGATTCACCAGAACAAAATCAATAAAAAAAGAAGACATGCATCTAAATTTGGCTGTTTCCTAAAAAAGTACGTCGATCAAAACTTTTGAATCCTCGCAGCCACTTATTTTTACAAAACTAATTAACATAATATTTCAAAGGCAATATTCGAAGCTCTCGAGGACTCGATATATCACCTGAGACAGCAGCTCAGAGAACGAGACGCGGCGTTAACAGCTGAGACTGCTATTACCAACGAACTGAGAAATCAACTTCACCAAATGATGAGGTAAATTTCATTCGCTACTAATTTATTTTAATTAATTTTAATTTTTTTATTTTTTAAATTAATTTAAATTAATTTTAATGAATAATTTGATTTAATTAATAATAATTCATTTAAAAACTACGGAATTCATCTGAATAATTCGTTGCAAAAAATTAAATTGGAATTTTTATTTTTGTAGCGAACCTCATTTGTGTTCGAAATGCGGTGCGGTTGTGAACTAATGCAAAACACGCGTTGGTAAAAAATTGAAAAATGAAAGAGAGGTAACATGACAAAGAATCTCAGAATTTTTGTCTTTTTATCTAAGGCGATCTATATATTTGTTACATCTATAATTATCGTTTTTTTTTTTCATTATAACGTTTATTGACGATTAAGACTAACAGTATTATCTACGTTGAACGTAAATCGACACGTCATTTATGTTTAAAAATTGGTGACAGACGCAGTTGTACGAAATATTAAAAAATGAACGATTATCATTACTTTGTTCGTTGTGATTCGATTCTATCGATCATCTTTCGCATTAAAATTCTTTTATATTCTCTGCAATAATATACTCTCGAAAGTTCTTGTTTTAATATCATTAAAACCTTTGTTTTTTTACTTATTTTTCATCGAGAAAAGGCGATTTTTCATTTTTCACACGATTTTCTGCTCAGCAGAATGAAATTCTTAATCCTCGTCCTTTTCCGGTGCTACCACGAGGCACAGTACTTGGACCATGTACGTCAATTTATCTGGAAAAGAAAAAGAAAATATACGAAATTAGAAGAAAAAAAAACAGTAAATCGCAACATTTTCGGATACAATAATTCGACAAATTGACGAGCAAAATTTTTCATTTTTTTTTAAATCGGTATAAAGAAAAAGGACGGAAAGAAAAATCGAAAACTCAATGTTTCTTGTATCTCAAAAAGGCAATTGCCAATAATTCGAAAAAAAATCAACCAAATTTCGCTTCGTGCCTTACAAATTCGGCACTTCGTAGTTTAATAATTCGTGCCAATAAAAAAAAATTCACAAGTACAAAAAGTATTTAAAAAAATCAAAGAAAAACTATTGAAAAATAGAAAAATTGACTAAATATGAAAATAAGAAAAAAAATCTTACTCGAGAAATCACTGTTGATTTTGGTAAAAACGAAGGTGTGGTAGACCGCAACGCCGCAGGCGATGAATAGAAGGGCAAAGAGATATTTGGGTGAAGGTTCAGAGGCGATAGGTACGGTGGCCAAAAAGATTGCAATAAGAAGAACCATCCAAGGGATGATCATAGGAACGGAGTACGGACGTGGTGCATCGGGTTTCGTTCGTCTCATGACGATGAGAGCGACCATGGCGAGTCCATAAAAGACCCAAGTGAGAAAACTGGCAAATTCAATAAGAGCGTTAATATTGCCAATGAGGATACAGACAAAAGAGAGGAAAGATTGAAAAACGACAGCGGCGGCTGGTGTCATTTTGGTGACGTGAACGAAACTGAGAACTCGAGGAACGTGACCTTCGCGTCCAGCGACGTAGCACAATCTCGAGACACCGAATTGTATGCTGAGAGCGCATCCGAAAGTGGAAATGGCAACGCCGAGAGGAATAGCAGAGCCGAGCCAGACCGGAAGCGCCTTGCTGGCCCAGAGGACAGCGACGGCTTTGGACTCGATCATTTCCGGTATCGGTAAGACTGCCATATACATCAAATTCATACCGACGTACAAAATCGTTATCGCTGGCACAGCGATCATAATACTCCTCAAAATATTCACTTCCGGTTTCTTAACTTCCTCCGTGACGACTGTCGCCGATGTCCAACCGTCGTAAGCCCACAAACCACTGTAAAACGCCAGTGCTATGTTTCCTACAGATCTCGTTGTATTCTCAAATGGCTCTTCTAATAATTCTGTTTTTCCAGATGCCAGCCAATAAATTCCGCCTCCGATTACCAAAGCGCAAGCTCCAACTTTACACACAACGAAGATATTTTGTACTTTAACGTACAATTTAACACTCGTCAAATTGATGTACGTTATCAAACCCAGCGCCAAAAGAGCTATCAATTTTTTCAATAAATACATCGATTCCGGTGGCAAATGCTGGATGAAACCGCTGAACGGCTGGATGCTGTACTCCGCGAACGTCAGTATCACCACCGCCACCTCCGCCGGACGTAACACCATCACATACACCCAGGAACACACAAACGCTGGCACCTGACCACCCCATTTGTGCAACGGACCAAACGCTTCCACAAAGTATGCATACTCCGCTCCTGAACGCGGCACCACCGTACTCAACTCTGCAAACGCCAGTGCTCCGCACAATGACAATATTCCACATATCGTCCACACCACCAGACACAAACCGATTGATCCTGTTCGACTTAGCGCACTTGTCGGTGAGACGAATATTCCAGATCCTGAAAATAAACACTCGCGTTAGCGCAGCCTCGATTACGCACGAATATAAAACGTTTTCTCTATTCTCTGAAGAACTAAAAAAAACAAAAAAACAAAACAAAAAACTTCATTTTTGAAACTTCACGATTGTCAAGAGCTTCTAGCGGATCCGACAACCGTCAGTGACCAAATTTACGGTTACTAATTGACCGTAAACTACCGTTTTCGGCCGATTCGTTCCATTTTTCGACCGAAATTTCGAAAAAAATTCGGTCACTGAGGGTTGCCGGATCCGCTAGACGAAAATGTTATTGATTGAAATTTATTTCATTAACGGCTAAGAAATTTTGAGTCCGTTTTAATGAGTTCAAACTTATAAAATCCTTACAAAAAGGTCTTGAAATTTGTTCATCAACATTTATTCAATTCTTTGTAGTTTATTACTTTGTTTCTGCCCCAGCGGATTTGACAACCGTCAGTGACCAAATTTACGGTCACTAATTGGCCGTAAACGACCAACTTGAACGAAAAATTGAACGAATCGACCAAAAACGGTCGTTTACGGCCAATTAGTGACCGTAAATTTGATTACTGACAGTTGTCGAATCTACTAGGGTTATGAACATGAATTTGTAAGATGACATGTCTAATTAACCTAGAAAAATATTAATAACGATACATTTGCGAAACCATTAATCGATAGTGTCAAATTTCCATTATGACACATTTTTATTGGGACTTTTCAAAGAATAATCTGTATTTTTTAACCGATTTTAATGCCCCCACGTTTTATTTTGTTCCTCAAAAGATTCTCTACGAATTCACCATGTAGATTTTTTCCAAGTTTATTTCTTTGGAAATTATAGCAATTTGTTTATGAAAGATTTTTTTCGCTAAATAAACAATTGACTGCAACAGTAGAACGATTAAGCTTAGAAAAAATATACGTGGTGAATTCGTAAAGGATTTCTTGAGGAACAAAATAAGACGTGGTGCATTGCAATCGGTTAAAAATTACGAATTATTCTTTGACGAATACCAATGAAAATGTGCCATCATAAAAATTTGCATTTATCAGTTGATGGTTTTGCAAATCTATCGTTTTTAACCCTAGAACCCCACAACGGAGTAATTAGTTACCCCATGAAAATGTCAAATTTCCTTCCCCAACCAATTTTTTTAAAAATCATTCCTTCCGTTTTATAGAGTTTTCACCATTAAATATTTACCGAATGTGATTTTATCATACACCATTCTCTTCGTAATGAAAAAACGAAGACAATGATATATAATTAAACCTTATTCTTGCATACGAGGACCATTTTATGCTAAAGAGAAGATTGGACTAATTATATTTACCTCAGTACGAGGTTTACGTTGGAAAAAATAGATTATTGGGTTCTAGGGTTAATAGTTTTCTATGTTAATAAGACATGCTGTGATATAAATCCACTGACCCTACGTTCAATCAGTAAATTAAGCTTGGCATAAAACAATTGTGAAAATTTAGCACTCATTATTGGCTAGCATGCAGTACAGTATATACCTTAATTGAATCATTTCTTATACTGTATATCATCGAATATTTTTTTTAGATTTTGCATGACTTTTTTAAGTTTTTTTTTTTTTATAATTCTTGCTTTAAGATCCTGAAACCAAATTGTTGGGAAGCCTCAAAAATTCATGAAAAATGGGAATACTTTTTTCTCCCAATTAGCCAAAGAACTATATTAAAGAAAGAATTGAAAACTCTTTGACTAATTATTTATTCAATTCTTTGCAGCCGATATTAATTATTCATTTTTATTCATCTTTAATTTCACATACATTATGTTTTCAATGTTTCTTTGTGTTGCTAGAAAACATCAAAGAACTTGCGATCGTTATTCAAATAATATTTCAACAGTTTTCATATTATGTTTGAAAATTATGAAATCCTGAAATTGTAACCTTCAAACGAGAATTATTTGTGTGTTGATATATTTATTGGATTCTTAGCGCTGTGCAGACAATTGATTATCTGGTTTCCTCACAATGTTGCATGCTTTTGTTAACTTAGTATTTTCCTCGTTCACCTTATTTAAAAATGCATATAATTATTTGTCATTTTCATATTTATCAACATCAAAGAAGATAAAGTATTGTGGACCATTAATCAATTTTTATATTCAGCATTTGCGTGTGAATTATTTTTTTTCGTCGAGAAATGACGCTTTTCACGATAAGGAAATTTCTTAGCGGAATTTGCTGAATAATTGAATTTGAAAACAGAGCATAAAATGGCTTCAAATGTCTCGTAACTTCATTTTCAGTTTTCTACAATTTTCTTCAATTCTTCATTTTCTATAAATAATGTTATAGGAAAAAAATGCTAATAAAGGAAACTCTCGAAGGACAAAACTTGAACATTGAAAATTCCTAATGTTAAGTTCATTTATTTAAACTTGTCGAGATTTGGTACAATATTGAAACGAAGTAAATACGAATTGCATGAGGAAATTTCCAAGCAACGATTCATAGCTTTAATTTAACTGTCTTTGAATTTAAGATAAATATTTTCGAGACACGTCACGGTCAATTTTGGGTATGAAGCTGCGTGCTGGACAATTAAATTCAGAGAACGTTGATTTTAAGAGCATTTCAAGATCTATTTTCTCTTTCTCTTTCTCTTTGGAATAAATTCGTCGTGGAGCCAATCACGCCCCTCTCTTTTCATCTGTGGAAGATTGACATATTTAAAGACCCTCATAGATATAATCATGAAAATTACTGAAATCGAATTACATTTTCGACTCTTTAACGTCAAAATATAAAAAAATCCTCGGAATATAAATTAGTGGAATTATCAAAACATTTATTTAAATTCCATATCATCAAAATATCTAAAAATCCTCGAATTATAAATTAGTGGAATTAATTATCTATTTTTTTGACTATATAACATCAAAATATCCAAAAATCTTCAAAGTGTCAAATCAGTCAAAAAAATTATACACTTTTTTTTTACTTTGAATCATCAAAATATCGAAAAACCCTCTAAATAAAAATTAGTTAAAATTTCTATATATTTTCCACTCTTATTCTCGTGACAAGGTCATCGTACTTCCGGAGAGTGTGACAAACGACGTTTTTGTATTATTTTATTTTAAATATCTAAGAGAAAAAGAAGAAAGGGAGAAAATCTTGTTAAACTCTTTCATTCATGAAGTCTCGATGTGGGTCAATTATGCAATTTCTTTCAACTACATTATCAAGAATGTTTTTTTTTTTTTTTTTTTTTTCTCAGGACAATGGCTCGCCTTGTAATAAAGAAGATTGGTCGGCTTTGTCAATCCAATTCCGGGCAGGAAGAGCGAGAAAAAAGGCAGCTACAGAAGGAATTAATTGAGATGACACACAAGATTGTATATTGCTCCAGCAGCGCGGGAAATGAATCTACGAATACTGGCATGAAGGAGGGAAACAAAAAAAAATGGAAAAAGAATCCGGAAATTGAGAAAAATCATGGATTCCATTTGGTAACACAAATTTGTCTAATATATTTTTTTTAATTGTCCAAAATCGATAGCAAAAAATGGTAGCAACAAAATAAAAATGAATCTGATATTTTTCAAAAATTAGTAGCCAAAAAAGGCGAACATAAATTTTTTTTAAAACCTGACCAAATTTTATAGAATGAAAAGATAAAAAAAAAAACTTGCTAAAAATAAGAAGAATTAAAAATTCAAAATGTCGAAACTAAATTCGTGAAGCAATCTCAATTTTGCATTGATATAAATGTACACACACTAAATCTATATCCCACTTTCTTCCAATGACAGAAATTACGTCATAGCGACAAGAGCGAGCACTTTCATCGTCCAATCAAAAAAGGAGCGAAATTTTATAGCATATCTCAAAAGGCATGATATACCTATCATAACTGCGAGAATAATGCTGACAGCGCTAAAAAGGCCGAGTTCTCTTTTCAACTCCACCTTCTCGTTGTTTCCGGTATTCGCCATCTTTGTTTTGTACTTTTTTTTTTCTTTTCCCTCCACACCGGGCTTCTTCTAGTTTCACTGTATAATTGATTTAACGAGAGCTGCTTGGAATTAGAGTGAACAGCAGCATTGAAAATTTTCCACGTGTCACGAACGAGTTTTTATTTCTTTTTACTGATTACACTATTAAAAAAGCGAGCACGCGAACGATTCGATCACGAAATAAGCATCGTTTAAGCCAAACCGGAAGTTAAACATTCTCCGGTGTTTTTTACTCCGTCCCGCGTAAATAAAATTTCCGTTCGAACAATTAAACAACTCCGAAACGTTTGTCTCTCTGACCTTATCGCTAGAGGGCCCGGTGTGAGACTGATTGAGTTTGTATCCGTTCGAGCCCCCGGGCTACTGGAATTCGTTACCAGCTGCTTTATTTCTCTACTACCCTATGGATCATGCTAGTTTTTCTTCCGATAAGAAATCTTTCATTCGAATCAATCTACACATTTTCTTCATTCATTACAAATATTTATAAAAAAATGTTTAAATACAAATAAAATTTCGTCAATTTTGACAAATAAATAAAATAAAAAATCGTATTTTTTTCACACGTATTTGCATTCGATCGCTCACGTCTCATGATAATCTTACAATTGTCTTATAAATGATAAATAAATCAAACTGAAAATACCCAAATTTATGAAAATATTTGTACCCGAAGAATCGAAAAATCGAACGAAATTCATCGTGTTTTTGACTGCACATTTTTTTCCTAATTTATCACTATTTTTTTTCTTTTGTTTTTTTTTTTTTTTTTTTTTTTTTTTAATTTAACAAATACAGTATTCTCCATTATTCTGTCTCTTTATGAAAGATAATGATTAATGCTTTCCATCGTATCTCCGTATTTTTGCATATATTATCTTCGTATTACATTAACCAATACGAACGTATGTTAATTCGCGTTTGTAAGAAGAAGAAGAAAAAAATTGTATTTATTTCCTGCAGATTAGTTTAACGACTAGAAGTTTGTGCGATAAATATTCCACTTCGGTCCGGTCAAGAGCACGTGTCTGCGATAAAAAAACACGTGCTGAAAATTTGCTCCCTTTTCAATACGTTTAACCAATCGTCACGAATCTTCATTCGTAAATTACTCATTTTTAATCTTTATAAAATTTTGATAATAATCGATACATCAAATAAATATCGATTTAATAACAGACTTTTTGATTGCCAAAAAAATAAACGGGACGTGGAATGAGAAATTTCGTCGTGCAGACTATTTTTAGAATATCGATAAGAACGTATTTTAGACATTATTTACTTTCACATTTCTAGCGAATACCACACACGGTACAGTACAATATCCCCCAATAAATTTTACACTTCCGTAACTTGTTTCGTCACAGAGTATTACTCTTAAGTAAATTGTACTCCATTATTTAAATTAAATTGTCTCTCTTCCCTCTGCTACCTGGTTATATCAGTCTCCGTATTTTCGGTCGATGTTTTCGCATCATGCTTGTAATTGGACTCTGCCCGTTTTTGTATTAAATAAATAAATAAATAAATAAATAAATAAATAAATAATTTGCTTGCTAACGATAAAACAGACGAGATTGAGTTAAGGGCTTACGTACACCTAGAGAGGTAAAAAAAAAACTCGATTTTTCAAAAATATTATTTTTCGATGGTGTCACCCTTTGTATGTAATTTCTAAAAATTTCCTGGCAATCGATAACATATTGCAGCTATGAGAAAAAAATTTAATCTCCATCTGACAGATGCTCAAACATCAAAATGCTTTTTTTTTTCTAAATCGTGTTTTTCAAAAGGGTAATCGTTCTATCTCGAAAACTAAACGACCGATTTGGATGAAATTTGGTACAGAGGACCTTTGCAAAATTGTCTGATCTCTGTCGAGTGATTTTTCTTTTAAACATCATAATTTTTTTTTCACAAGTAAAAAAAGAAAAAATATTTTGGCAAAATCCCGACTTCACGATTCAAACCTCTGGCATTTTACGAAAAATGCTTTTAAAAAAATTCAGCCTCGACAAAGATTGTATTTGTTTTGTCAACATTGAGAAAAAAATTTTGTTTTATTTTTGGGTTAAAGCATACGGTCGGAATCGTCGTTACCGCAAATAGCATTTTGCAAAAAACTGTTTTTTTTCTGCTTTTTAACTCTAACTACACACTATAACTTTTAATACCTTACTTACACACTATCGGTCTATTGGACCGACGACTTTTATTGCTCTATAACATTGTAAGAAACGAGTCTATTGAGGTTTAATTGTAGTAAAATCGAAACGCCAGACTCCGACCAATACGGAGAAGCAATCGGTAAAGGCAAAAAGTCGTTTGATAAAAAGTTATAACGTTTATGAAAAGACGTGCGTGTGATGAAAAAAGGTAAAAATGTAGTGTTGCTGTCGGTCCATTGGACCCCGTAGTGTGTAGCTAGGGTTAAATATACAAAAAATTATTTCAATAGATACATTTTTTCAGTATGAAAAAAATTATTAAAATTGACCCTATTTTTGGCACCTTTAGATGTATGTAAGCCCTTAAGAAATTTAAAAAAATATGCAAAAATTTATTTTGTACTTTTTTTACGCGATATTGAGTGTATTTTTTTTTTATTGAGAAAATTAATGTTTTTTTGAAGGTTTTAGTATTTTTTTTTTATTTGAGATACACTCAAATATCTGATAAGGAAAAAATAATGTTTTTTCTGCCTGAATAGTCTCGTATCGATTTAAAAACAATTCAAATTTTTAATATAATAGTCAAATATGGGTAATTATGGTTAAATAATTATTTACCACAATTTTTGTCATTTGATCAAATTTTATTCATGGATCACAATCAATTCGAAACTTTGAATAATTATTTCAATAAAATATCACAAATCTGATTACAATAATTTAAATTATTGTAATCAGATTTTAAATTTGAAATTAAATTATTAATTACAACTTCAGTATTACTCGATAATTGTTAAGTACTTCCTATCTTTTATGATTATCTGACAATTTAATTAATTCTAGAACTATAAAATTAAAATTAGATAAAGTGATGTTCGAAAATGAATTTGAAAAATCTATTTTTTTTTTTGCAATCGAAAGAAAAGATAAAAAATAAAATGATTATTGAGAAAAAAAATTATCTACAATTATTCATTGTATTTATCGTTTACTTTTACTAAATTTTTACGTCCTCGATAAAAATCACTTGAACTTGCAAGTCTCTTGAATATTTTTTTTTTAGAACGTACATTCTTGTTAAGCACTTGTTAAGAAATAAGTGCTTAAAATAGTACGTATTCATTCATTAATAATTTCTTACGTCAGTGCAAAGATTAATCATTCTATCCTTCTCTCTATAATTTCATTTTGCGTACTTTTGTTTCTCAATATCCCCCAACACGTGTGTTTCTCTTTGGAGGGGGAATCACCAGCTGTCCCAGCTGATTCAGTGAGTGTGTATTATTATTATTTTTTTTGAGAATTCGAAATTATAATCTCTGTTTCTCCCGCTCTTTCTCAGCCCGCTATAGCGCTCACTCGCTCGCACCTGCTCGCAATCGTCGTGTCGTGCGTGTGTGTGATCCTTTTCCAACATGTCTTTTTACGCTCTCGTTCCACAATAAAATCATGCCGCATAGTACAAATTTTTTAATTTCAAACAAAGACAATCAATTTTTTGACATTTTCTTTCTCAATTTTCTTCATACATTCCAGGATAACAATTGGAGAAGGTAAGTTTATTTCTTTTTTCGACTCAACTTTGAGGTTAAGTGCAATGAACACTGCGCACTCGTTTCGAAATCTTTTGTAAAATTACACAATTTTCATTTATTATGTCTAGTTCTCACTACAAATAATGGACGTCCATAAAATTTAGAATCTCCTAGAAATTTAGAACTCCTTGTCAATCAAAAAACATCAAATTTTTTTTAATTTATAAAGACCATTTTTAACATAAGAAGGTAAATTTTGTTAACAAATAAAAAAAAATTAATAAATAAACATGATTTTTTGCTATTTACCATTTTAGAAAGTACTTTTTTCCTGCAATATGAGTACAGTTAATATTTCAATGTGATTTTTTAGCCAGAAAATGAATTCGGACAAGATTATCCAAGCGGAAGAGACATTCGCAGGAAACGAGGACAACGAATTTTATTTCGAGTCGGATCATTTGGCCCTCAAGGGCAACAAGGATTACATGGCTCTGTTAAAAACCATTGTACTCCTTCAAGCCCAGCGAACTCGGGCCATCGAAGATCTGGACAAACTTTTGGACTGCAAAGCAAAAGCCACCAAAGATCCAATTTCGTTCGTTGCTCAGCTACAAAATAGTGATTTGCCTGAATTACCAGGACCACAAAAAATTGCTGAAATGCCTTTCATAGATTGGACACGATACAACGTTGTTTCAGATATGCGAATGAAACCTCAAACTCGTCACAGCAATTTATTGCCACAGATTCAGACTAAAACCGAAGTCGAAGATGGAAAAGTAAGACGAAAAAAGTTTAACTCCTAAAAATAATTTTCGATGTTTTTAAATTTTTTTTTATTATTTTGTATTCAATGTCAAGTCAATGAAAAAAATAAACTCTAGAAAATGTTTCTGAAACATCTTCGAACGTTTAAAATTTGAAGAACAACAAAGAAATTAAAATTCATTTTGCAGATTCTCGTACGTGGACGAGCTTTCGATGAAAGTAAACCAGAAACTTTTAACCAATTATGGACGACGGAAGAACAGAAGCGTTTGGAGGAATTATTGATCGAATATCCGCCGGAAGAAATCGAAATGAGGCGATGGACAAAAATCGCAAATGCCCTTGGTAAAACGAAAGTTCATTCTTCAATAAAGCTGAGATATCGAGTCTCGAATTTTGTACCAGTGGCAATTCTTTCTTTTTTTTGCAGGTAATCGAACCCCCAAACAAGTTTCGAGCAGAGTACAAAAATATTTTCTGAAGCTACTGCGTGCTGGATTGCCGATTCCAGGACGAGGCCCCAAAGTCAAATTGGATGGAAAAAAAAGTCAGTCCAATCGTAATCAGCGCAATATTTTCTTACTCTCAAAAAGATCAACGTTCTTTCCGCATCAAGATTTGTCCTGCGGTGGCAGCGATGAGGGCAAGGATAACCCAGCTACTGAAGATTCTGTAAGTCAAAAATGAGCAGAAAAAAAATCGAAAAAGTTGTAACAATATTAATTATTAAGAATTGAATAATTGTATAATTTCAATTTAACTAATTTAAATTCGACAAAGAGAAAAAATGGCAAATTTTGTAGTTTGAATTTTGTTTTCAAGGAGGACGATTACAGTAATACTGGAATTGAGGAGAATCCTGAACTGAGACAGATTGAATTGTTACGACAGGTCAAAGCTGAAAAAGAAGAGGATCAATCTTCGGATTACCAGCATTTTGGATACAAGGTTTGTGTTTAAAATGAGAGAAAAGCAATTGAAGCCCCATTTTATTAAGTGCCATAAAAATAATACATTCTTTGAAGTCTAAATGCGCTTAAATTATTTTCAGCCTCTGTACATGGTCGAATTTCCCATTTTTTTTGGTTTTTTACACCGCATTCAGGTTTAGATGTACTTTTTTTCAAATCACGTTCTGATTTCTTAATTGTTTCTTTTTTTTTTTCAGTGTGCAGTTTGCGGTGAAGATCCACTGAAAGGAACACGCTGGCATTGTTTAGATTGTCGGAACGGCGTTGACCTTTGCGCGGATTGTGCTGTAGCGCAATTGGAAGCGATTAATCCGGTCCATTCGCCGCTCCACAAATTGACTCCCGTACGTTCGGCGCAATGTCCAAGATCCTACGACACCGATTATTGTCCCCAAAATTTCGACGATTCCTCTTACAATTATCTCGATCCAAATTTCTTGCCTGAATGAATCAGGACCACGCAAATGAAAAATTAAGTGATATAACAAAAAGATGCGCAACCTTTGTTATATCATTCGTTTGTACGAAAAAATGTATTTCTACTTGTTACGGTCAACTGTGATCTGTAAATTGAGCTACGATTTTCGATTTGAAATCTTTCAATGTCGAGTTCTTTATGTTTTCCCTTATCGCTTTGAAGAATTGGAGATACTGATGTGTATTGTGTCTGAAACCAAAAATTCTTCGTTTAGTAAACAATTTTTTTTACGAACGTTTCACTTTTTAGTCGCTTTTTAATTTTATCGTGGCCTCGCTATGGAAAATGAATTTTTTGGAGCGATTCCACAAAAAGCTCATTTGAACATACAATTTATTATGATTTATCGTTCGAATGGTTTTTTCTCGCTAGAAATAAACATAAAAGTCAGAACTTTCACTTACATCATAAGAAGAACAGAGCCCAGCAATTCTTTGGTGTGACAAAGATGATTGAGGTATGCTCGCGAGTGATTCTTACACGTAAGGCACTCGCACGTTGCGCAAATAGGCGAAAAATCGTCAGCGAAACTGTTGACGTTGCATAAAATCCATTAACAAATTCAAATTACCACAAAAAGCGATGCAGTATGAAAAAAAATGATTTTACCATTTATCTCCAACGGAAATCTCGGATCCTGTATTTTGATTCGAGTGTTCGTGAGAAAAACACATGAAAGTTAAAGCTTTGGAGGATTCGGTGACGATGTAAGGATACGACGAGTCAAAAACATCGACACCATGCTCGATAAGTTCTAATACGACGATCGGGTTCCAGCAGCCCATGGAAACTTTCATTTTGTCAACCGGCAATAAATTCTGTAGACAAAAACGCGTAAAAAGAACTTTTCATTATTTTTTTTTCATAATTTCCAAATGGATCAAATTTTTTAATAATATTCAACAATTTCAATTTTCTGCAATTTTTGAAACTATACCATAGTGTGTTGAATAACGTTCTTGATATTCTCGAAAGAGAGTTTCTGCACTTCATTGCCATTCACGTGTAAACCATCGATAACAAAACCAGCTGGATCTCTATCAATCAGATATTGGGCTGAAATTTCTCTGGCTTTCAAATCGTAGCCACCTTCCACCGATCCCAGGATTCCCTTTGATTTTAAAACATTCGAGGACTTGTGTCTTTCCATACATTTTATAAATTGCCTTTTACTTCTTTCTGTAGCTTTCGATACTCGTTTTGAGCTGCTTTTCTCATCCGTATCACCGTCACACAATGCAACGTACATATCAGGCTTCAAAACTTCAACCGCATCCATATATGTGTCCGGATTAAATGAGCTCCTTCCTCCTCTCGTCCAAACCGGTATCGAATCCTTCTCTTGATGCCCTCTTGACGTTTCCTCCGCAGGATCTTGTATCGATAAAAAAAATGGATATTCCTGAAAACAAAAAAAAAGATATTCAAAAAAGGATGAAGCAATATAGAAAGCAATGCATTTTTTTTTTGTTTTTAATTTTCGGTACTTTTCATAGCACCTCATTGTGATGTATTTTGAAAACTTAAAAAATTCACCAAAAATTGAATAATAAAGATTAATGACAAAACCCAGTCTGAAGGAGATTCGATCACAAATCGAAGGTGTACCCAATGGAAACTCAGCTCCAAATAGAGAAAAAATGACTATTTTTGTTGTATCCAAAATACTCAAAATCTTTTGTTTTTTAGATCTTTCAAAAAGATTTATTTTGATATATTTTAATAATAAAAAAATCACAAAAGGATTATTTATGTCCGAACTCATAATTCCTTGACAAAATGTCAAACATCTACTGTTTAGATACTTTCTGGCAGTTTCCTCAATGACCTGCTAGGGTACCAAATTTTTTTTAAAATTTGTCGGTAAGCTGATGGAAATGCAAAGAAAATGGTATTGAAACCATTAAAAAAAAACATTCCTACAATTTTTAGAGCTTGCAACAATAATATATCATTTTTCCATTTGTTTTTAATTATCAATGTTTTTTTCCATTAATTCTTATTGGAAAATCATTAATTAAACAAATGCAATAATTTCTGATCGATAACACTAATTACAAAATATGTACAGGTCGTACCTTCATGCTAACAAATTCTGCGAAAGAATTTGTTTGTTTGACGGAATTGAGCATAGGTATAGTGGAAGGTAACGAAGTAGCAAGGAACTGTTGCTCAGAAGTGACCATTTGGAAAACATCTTTGGTAAGATGAGGTACGCTACCTCGCTGGAAATAAAAATGTTCAAAAATCCTTCTCGTTCCAACTTACAAACGAGATAAATTCAAACTTTATTTTACCTTTGTATAAATTAGTAACAACGGTGTTTCAAATGCAGCTCCTGGCATTCTTTCCAATTCTGTAATTAAGCCTATTCGAGCAGCACAACGCGCTGCTGATTCGGTAAAAAATTTCATAACGCCAGAAATTTGGTTGAAAAAACACTCGATGAAATAAGGTTTCCGATTGAATACAAAAAATGCAAATCCTAACCTCTCGTCTCGTGTTATAACACCGAAAACTATTGTAATCGATTAAAACTTCAATTTTTTGAGCAGCGAAACTGTGAAAAGGAATTCATTTTATAAAGTCGAGTCTTTATTTCATTATTATCAAAATTTCTTTCAAAATCGTTACCGATTTTTGTATTATCGCACGAACAACGTGTCACAACACTTTATTTTTTTTTACTTTCCAATTCAGAACTGAAATTTGAAATTGGCGCGTAAAGCTTCGCAACCGGTAAAAAAATATTCCTGAAGTGAAGAAAATAAAAAAATCCCTATGAATTTCCAAATTTCAACGCTGCCAACTGCCAAAAATGGAACACTTTATTCAAAAAAGCCCCACATTTTCAATTGTTTCGTTTGAAATTCCAGTAATTGCAATAACAATTAAGTTTTGGTTTGACGAGAGTAAAACTTTTTAACAATAAACGATTTTTCGTTTATTATTATTCTTTGAAACCGGTATGCTGTTAAGAAAATTTGTCAATTTCTTATATTCCGTTGCTTTTTTTTCACTCGGCGAGAAGTTACTCTTGTGTTTTTGTATGGGAATAGGACGAACCGAATGTTGACATTCAACATGGCGGCATGTCGTCAGTGCTGTGCTGTGTCGTGGTGAGTTTGACGAAAAACTTGATATGTTATAACGAAAAAAGAAGGTAAATTGCGAGCTTTGCACCAAACAATGTATTAAATTGGAAGCATTCCAGTTCCACGAGCACAAAAATTGGAGCTAACTCGCCATTAACATCTTTCTCTTTGTATTTCATTTCATTTTAATTTTTTTCTTTTTTTGTTTTTCGTGTTACATTCGCGTTGAACTTGTGTGCGCTCCAAACTTGAGCTCTCTCTCTCGCTCTCTCTGTCGCACAAGAACGAATGAAAAAAAAAATAGAATCTTCGTAACTGCCGAGAAGTCTTTACCCTTGGGTCACAAGTCCTCAAACTTCATTATTTCTTCAATCAAATATTCTTTTATCACTTTCTTTCCCGCGGCTTATTTCCCATCTTTTTCTCATTTCATTCACAATTCGGGGCTCTCGTGTATGTGCGTCCTGTCGATGTTTAATCGATTTTTTTCCCGTTTTTTCTCAAAGTAGCGGGTTCTTTTGTAATTTCGAAGATGCAACTTGCCAATTATCGATTATTACGATTTACTCACAATGAGGGTTAGAATTAGCGTTTTTTCAAAAATTACATCTCCATCAAAGAACATGGAATATTTTTCCTCCAATACTGAATCGAACTTTCTGAATAATTTTTTTACTCCATTCAATATTTAACAGACTTTTACCCATATTTTCATCGGTATAACAATTATTTATTTCAAATTTGGAACAATACTTCGACGCAAACTTTAATTGCTCCAATCTCAATCTATTCATCAACGATTGTCCACTAATGTAATCAAAAACATGAAATCTCATGCTTTAGCAATAAAACGTCAAAATTATTTTTCTAGAAATCCCAACCACTTTTGGAGTGTAAAATACATTTTTTTTCCAAATCTCTGCATTGAGAAAAATTAACCAAAAATAAAAGATTGTTGGATATGTAGGTCATCAAATTATTCATTGACGATTTAGCCTCCGATTTTCCCTATTTCTTCAAAACTATGACCCTTTTTGCAATATTAACTCGCGAATGAAAACAGACTTCATTTATTTTTATATATTTATTTATATTCGTAAAAATCCTATACAATTCGATTTACCGCTATTTTATGCACATTTTACCTTTTTCTTTTTATGGAGTGTCTCTTAAAAATGGCATTGTTTGTTTGCCATTGTAATTTAAAACACAACATTATTTAAAACATTGGTTTAAACACAATTTTTTTTAAATTCTGAATACAATTGAAATTATCAACAGTGAAATTTCTCAGCGACGCTCAAATTGTCAAGAAATTCTTAAAAGTCCATATTTGAAATTTTCTTTGCGTCTTAGAGCTCAAAAAGTGCAAAGTTTACAATTTATAATGATTACTGCTGAAAAAATGACGATATCATTGTGTTTTTTGTTTTCCACTTTTCAGCTTGTGTAATTGTTAGTTTAGGACATTTCTGAAACCAACGCTCACTGTAAATTCCACATTAAAAAGAAAAGAACAACGTTTAAAAAGAAGCCGAAGAAGACGAAGAAGAAGAAGAAGCGGAAGAAGAATAAAAATTAAAAGGGAAGAAATATTTAGACGAAAGCAATATTGTAGATACCGTAACGACACAACCACACTCAGCACGCATTGAGGACATCTGAGGATCATCAAGCCAACCTTTATCCTTTTGAAAACAGAAAAACAAAATAACGAAACCCAACAAAGAAACAAAACAATAACAACAACAAACAACAACAGAATAAGAAATTTCTTCAACGTTTTTTTGATTTATTCCTTTTATAAAGGATGACTGATGTTTAACGAAAAAAACACGGTTGTTCTCGCGAACCCGCGAAATTGATTTACATATACACACATACATAGAGAGAAAGAGAAAGAGAGAGAGAGAGTGAAAAAATCACACATAAACACACGAAAACACGTACGGATTAAAAAAATTAAAGAGAAAAAAACGATACACAGGTATATTGTCGAGTCTTTGTGGTGATATTGTCGAGAGGTGAATCTCTCCCATAAATTGATCTTGTCGAGATCGCCCAGCTGCAAATTTTTGTACACTCAAAAACACAAACACAAACCCATTAAAATTGTATTATCGAAGTAAAAACTGGATCATCCTTCTGTTCGTTTGTATGCGGTGTATGTGAAGATTTAAACAAAACAAAACAAATAAAATAATTTATCTGCAAAGAAATCATCGTCAAAGAAGCCGAAAGAAAAAAATCTAAACGAATAAAACAAATTTAAACAAATGAATAAACCGTTGTGCGAGTGAATCGTGATTGTGGCCGCTTAGAATAAAACCGACTCGTTGCGATTTACTGGACACCAATACGAGCGTCTTGTAGACATTCGAAAAGTGCCAATTTTCATCATCCGGAAGTAAAACCTCGGTGCTTTTTCGATTTTTCAATAAAAAAACGAAAACAAATAAATAATTATTAAATAACTTAAGGAGACGATAAATAAAACCGTACTAAACCATTACAAATACCATTGAAAAGGAAGACGAGAGACAGAGAGAGAGAGAGAGAGACAGAGAGACAGAGAGAGACATAGACACAAAAACAATATTGAATCATCAACGATTACTCGCTATCACTTCCCTGACTATCCGATCGAGAGAAAGATTTACTAAATCGCCAAGACACTTTTAAGCGCGAAGGAGATAAAAAACATATTTCCTGCACTGAAATAAAAAACAGCGACACACACGCGCGCACACACACACACACACACACACACAAACACGCAGCCGCAGGAGCCTGCATTTGTGCGGCATTTGAAAAAACCTTTCTTCCTCTTTATTAAGTTCTCGTAACGACGTAATAGTTCAACAAACATACAAACAAAACAAAGAAGAAAAGAAAAAAAAAATACAAAAGAAGAAGATATAAGGTACCAAGAACCATTCTGTGATATCTATGTTAACACTTAAATAATTGAAAAGACTAAAAATTTCTAAATATAAGTATATATATATATTGTGCGAAGAAGATTAAACGAGTAAAGAAACACACTGCGAAAGAAACACGAAATAAAAGTAAATACCATCTGTTTTGCGGCTTAAGAAGCTAATACAAACGACAAAAAATTAAATAAACATACAAGAAGAAAATTAAAAGAAAAAAAGTAAATATATATAAACAAACGAACAATTTATAAATATATGATAACAGCGCAAATTTAGAAGAGAAATGTCCAACAATCCTCAGTGGAAAGATTTCCAGCCGCCAATCATGAACTCTGATCCAGCTATACTCGATTACAAGTCCCTGGCGATACCCACTAAAAAAGTTGTCAGCGCGTGTCAACAATCCACCAATAGTTATCGAAATGGCACGAATTATACCGGTGATCATTATATCATGGATTCGGACTCTGAAATCTATACTGGCGGTATTACTTCACCTCGAAACGGTGGCACTAGATTCAATACATCGAGAACTGTCGCCAGCATGGAAGGCTCCGTTACAAGCTACACCGCTGATTCAACAACTAACACCAATAATTCGTCCTCCTATCAGGATCAATCTAACAATCAAGGGCCTCGCGAAGCAGGAATTATCGAAAAATTGCTGGTAAGCCTGAAAACAGTAAAAAAAACCTGTTAAAAATCAATTTTTCAATCATTTATACTATTTTTATGAACGGAGGATTTTATCATCGATGAAGCATTTTTAATTTCCCATTTTCTGAATCGCAGCTTCAAGGAATAAATAAATTTTAGAGCAAAAGAGTTGTGTTTTCTCTTAACGATGGATAAAAAAAATAATTTCTTTTTAAACTTTCAGCATTCCTATGGATTCATACAATGTTGCGAAAGGCAGGCAAGACTGTTCTTTCATTTTAGCCAATTCAGCGGTACCATAGAACACTTAAAGATCGGAGATCCCGTGGAATTCGAAATGACGTACGATCGCAGAACCGGCAAACCTATCGCGAGTATCGTTAACAAGATTGCTCCAGAAGTTGTAAGTTTATTCGAATTTGAAAAAAACATACGAAATTTGCGTATATTTAATCAAAATAATTGGTAATTCATGTTGCACTCAAAATTGCAGGTTCTCAGCGAAGAGAGAGTGACAGGAAACGTGACGACTGAACTGCCAGCATCCGGTGATTCACAGGGTCGAATTACCTACGAGAATCGAGGAGAGTGTTTTTTTCTGCCCTATACCAAAGATGATGTTGAGGGAAATGTCACTTTGCGTTCCGGTGATAAGGTGTCTTTTCAGATTGCTACGATGCCACGGTACAAAATTAACTACCACTGAATTTCTTTAAATCTCGTGTCTAACGTCGAAATCATTGATGAATGGTTGATTTGTTGTTTTTAGCGGAAATTTGGGTGCTTGCCACGTTAGACTTGAAAATCCGGTGCATCCGGTACGATATCGCGGCGTTGTGTGCTCGATGAAAGAGAGTTTTGGTTTCATCGAACGTGCTGATATAGTCAAAGAGATTTTCTTTCACTTCAGCGAAGCCAAGTCCGTCAAGGAAGAGCTTAGGCTAGGAGACGACGTTGAATTTATTATCCTGACTCGTAACGTAAGAAAATCTTTTCAAAATCCTTTTTTAACTATCAAAGCATCGATCATTACCTACAAATTTTACTTAACATTTATTCGTCCTTTTTTTTCTCAGGGAAAAGAAGTAGCTTGTAATATAATAAAGCTACCGCCAGGATCTATAGTCTTTGAGGAAGTTAGTAACGAAATAATGAAGGGACAAGTTCTAAAACCTCTTGAAAGAGGAACTGCCGCGCGCCATCAAAATGATCCGTTGCCCGGACGAATTCGTTACAGAGCTCAAGACTACTCCGAGGTCGAAGTGCCATTCGGTGATAAGGATCAGAAGGGGGACTTTACTCTCAAGTAAGAAAATATTCTATCACAAAATCCAATGATTTTTTAAAATTTATTGCACATATTGAGCGAAAATCTCTTTTGAATCAAATTCTTTAAATCAATTTAGTAATAAAAAACTTAATTTCTACAGTAATCTAGAAATTTTCAGTAGAATCAAACAAATTCATAAAATTTAATAGGAAAATCCAAACTTAATTATTAATTTATGATTTCTTAATTTTACAGGCATGGCGACTGGGTTCAGTTTCTGATCGCGACCGATACAAGAGATCAGTTGAAGAGAGCTACGGAAATATCATTGTTGCCTGAATCATTCGCGGTGTCCGGAGAAAGGCGTGAGCAAGGAGTCATAGTCACTTTAAAAGATGGTTTCGGTTTTATTCGCTGCGTCGATCGCGATGCTCGCATATTCTTCCACTTCAATGAAGTTTTGGATCTAGATCGAGAGATAAGCGTTGGCGACGAGGTCGAGTTTACCGTTACTCAGGTAATTAATTATTTATACCTTTAATCCAGAATATTAAAAAAAAACAACCTTTAACTTTAACTCTTAATTTTTTGTGTTTTGCTTTTGGCAACTCGCCAGGATCCGTCGTCATCGTTCTCCAATACTCGTCATAGCGCCATCAGGCTTAAACATTTGCCGGCCGGTAGTGTGCAGTTCGAAACGGTGATAGAGAGCGACGTACCCGGTAGCATTATTCAAGATGTCAGTGGCATCGAACCTGGTCTCATTGGCTACGTCAAAGATGAGCAACAAAAAAGCATTATTTTCTTTACCAAGGATTGCGATTCTAAAAATATCCCCAGGCTGGGAGATAAGGTTAAATATTTTCTCTGTTAAACCTTTCTTAACGTTTAAAATTACCTTTTTCTTTTTAATTTTAACTCCAGAGCTCTGTCATCTATTTTTCGATTCGAATTCGAATCAAAAACGATCCCAATCTTCTCTTTAGCATAAAATGTTCCGCGTATGCGATAATAAGGTTTAATTGTACATCATTCTTTTCGTTTTTTGATAACGAAGAGAATGGTGTATGATAAAGTCACATTTGGTTAATATTTAATGATAAAAACTGTAAAACGAAAAAAAAATTCAAAAACATTTAATAATGAAGTTTTTTACTTAAAAAATGAGATTTTTTGCAATCCCGTTGAAAATTTTTATGTTAAAAGCCAAAAATTTATCAATTTAATAATATCTAATATTTACGTTTTTGTTTGCAGGTTCAATTCAGTATCTGCCAAGTAAAACGAAACAAGGAACTCGTCGCCGTAGACATATCGCTGGTTAATGCTAGTGGCGAGAAGGTGCAAAATGGTAACGAGAAAACAAATGGAGCGACGTGTCAGGGCTTCATAGCGGCACTCAAGGATGGTTTTGGTTTTATCGAGACGGTGAACCATAAGAAGGAAATATTTTTTCACTTTAGGTAAATATATTATCAACTAATATAAACTCACATACTTTAAAAAACATAATCTTTCATTTTTATTTCACGAAACATCTGTAAAACGCTAAATGAGCTTTTTCGTAAGAGGAAAGAATTTAAACAAAAAATGAATTACGACTATAAACTTATCATTAAAAAAAAACATGATTTTTAATTTTTATTCCACGAAACAAGAATTTGAAGGAAGGTCTTAAAAAATGTCAATAATTTATAAAAATGTAAACAATATTGAGAATGTTATCAACAAAGTTAACGTTTGTAAAACACTATAATGAGGAAGTAAAAGAAAAAAATATGAATATTTCAGCACATTCGAGGGAGATGCGGGCACTTTGGAATTAGGTGCGGATATCGAGTGTACGATAAGCGCGGCGAACGGCCGTGGTACAGGAGGTTGTATAGCCGCGGATTCGGTGCGTCTAATGCCGCGAGGTTCGATTCCACGGCCTACGGTAGTGAGCGAGGTATTGGACGGTACGATTGTGAGACCGTTGAGAATCGCGAATCCTGAACAACCGGAGTACACCGGTTTGATTAAAATAAGTTCGGCGAATGAGGCGGAGGAGACGCCCGAGTACGAATTTGGTATAATGGGATTGGTCAACAAACGCGAGCTTTTGCAAGCTGGAGATCCTGTCCAGCTTCAAGTCGATTCCGAGGGTCAAGCTTGTAACATTGTTGCCATGAGGAAAAAACGTATTGCAACCGTCGACGCGGTTAAAGGTGCTTTCGGCTTTTTGGCTTACGAAATTGACGAGGGCAAAAAGTTGTTCTTTCACATGACCGAAGTTAAGGATCATGTGACTCTTCAACCGGGGGATCAAGTCGAATTTGTCCTGGTTACTAATCAACGCACGGGAAAATCATCGGCGTGCAATGTGACGCGATTGAGGTTATTACGAAAAATTCGATATTTTTTCGGGCTACTCATTTTCAGGGTTTCATATAAAAATTAATTAGGATTCCCGAAACGTTTCCAAAACATTAAGATCTGATACGAACCCAAAAACATGAAAAACAAAAAATATTTAACGATTAATCCGATCAGAATTCCGATACTACGCAATTTGATAAATATCTGAAAAAATTCAACCATCTTTCAAACTTTATGAACATTTATTTTCAGTAATAATAATTCTATAAAATAATTACTATACAGTTCAAATTAAATATTCTTCGACAAATCCATTTTTTTTCGTTGCATGAATTGAGTTTGGTGATTTTTCTAGATGCGTATGAATCTTTTTAGAATGCCCTGTTTTTCGATGTATCCAAAATATTTTAAAAAATTGATAAAAAATCGTGAATTTCAAACACGTTTTTGTAAAAATATTCAACTTCGTATATACGAAATTTCTAAAACATTGAACGAACGGTTTTTCAAATACCGCCTCCAAATAAAGTTGAAAAAAGAAATTTCGAACAAACGGTAAAATATTTCGAAAACATCCAAAAGAATTATAGAAAACCAACAAATTCATGTGATACGACGAAAAAAAATGAATCCTTGAAGATAGCGCTCCCTTAATTGATGCGCTGAATTGATTAGTAACTCTTTGTGCTTTTTTTTTTAATTACAGCGACGGTGTACAGCAACGACCGGAGCGTTTAATAAGCCGACTGCGTACGATATCACTGGAGGAGACGGGTCCTAAGTTAACGGTGACAAGGCAGCCAAAGGGGCCGGACGGTACACGTGGTTTCAATCAAGAGCGTCCGCAGCACATCCCCGGTGTGATCGAAGAGTAAATCGTAATCGTGACTGAAGTGATAGGAAACGAACAAACGAAAAGGGGAAAAAAAAATAAAAAATAAAATTAAACAAAAAAAACGGTCACGTATCCGAAATTGTATCCATATTACTTATTTTTAGTTCACGCACGTCGATGCCGACATTATTATCGTAAACGTGAACAATTTTTGCCAAATGCCAACGAATTCCGGTGGCAACAATGATAATAATAGTCCGGCAAGAAAACGAGAGAGAGAGAGAGAGAGAGAGAGAGAGAGAGAGAGAGAGAGAGAAAAACAAAAAACGTAATCGGATGGTAAATTTTGTTGGAGTGAACAACGAGCCGTTTTTATTGAAGTTCTATGGATGCGGTAAACCTCAAATAACTGGGGAGGCGATTAGGCCAATATTAAATTAGCAGTACAAAATGAGGAATCAACTGTTTAGACTGTTTTCGGCTGCTCCGAATATATACATAAATATATATTTTTCTTTCATTTCCCCCTTAAACACATTGATAATTATACAATTCATTTTTTGCATCAATTCAATTATCATCATCATCATCAACATCATTATTTCTTTTTTTCTATTATATTTGCATTGTTTATTTTGTAATTGCCTCGTTTTATCAGCTATTGAGAAAAAATATCAAGATTTTTTTTACACGAACGAATCGCCCAATTATTGCGGCAAATAAAATTATGCGAAAATAAAAAAACAAACAAATCTATTTGTGTCGAAGAGTGGGCGCAGGTGGAAAGCGGAAAAATGAAAAATTAACAAAAAACAAACAAAACAATTAGGTGAAACATAAATTTGAGAAATAAAAAGCGATTTTGGGCCGTCGACGTGTCCCGCCTGTTTGTATCGTTCGGAGGCTAAATCGTCCCGTGTCTCTGCCTTTATAAAAAAACAAAACACAACAAAAAAAAACAAAAATATACGTAAATGTTGATACAACCATTTATTTATAATTAATTCTTTGGAATATTTGTTTCACCCACGAAAAATGTATGAACTAATGAAAGAAAACATGGGTAAACGGAGAAACATGAATGAAGAAAGAGGGAAAAAAAGGAATTAGTCGTATTAAAGAGAAATCGAACAACACGCCGTTTTTTTTTGTGTGTAATTTATGTAGACCAAAAACCACGACGATAGGATGAAAGTGATGAAACGACGAGAGATGTGAAAATACAAAAAATACTAAATTTTGTTGACTGACCCAGCGGACAGTCAATCGTGTAAAACGTGCATAATAAGCCGAGAGGATGAAGAATAAAAAGAAAAGAAATCATGGAAGTAATGTCCACGAATTGTACTGTTCTGTCGCATCGAATTCTTTTTTTTTATTACTTTTTTTATTTTTAATTCAATTCCACGAGGAATCAACGTCGACGAAGGAGAGGAAAAGAAAAAAAAGTTGCGACTGGTCAACTGTTTGTTCTAAATAATATATTGTATGTACGAATCTATAAAAGTGCGTCAAGTTCCTCACGCGGTCTCATGTTGCGAAATCAAATTAGTATAAACGAAGAAGAAAAAAAAAGTCCAGGATTATCGAGGCGGAACGAAGAAACGGGCTTGCGCGAGAATTTTGGAAAAAATACGAGAGAATGATGAAAAAGAAAAGAAATAATATTGATCGAACAACTCTCTTCAGTTTTCATCCCTCAAAACGCTGTGGCCAAAGTAAAAAAAAAAATAAAATAAAATAAAAAACAGCCCTAATCGTCGATTTAGTCTTAGGGAGAGAGGGCGACGAGAAACTAAAAAGACATTCTGTCACGGTAAATGCATATTAAGTCAACGAGCACTGTCAAGAGCGAGAAAGTGCCTATTTCAACGACCTCCATTAAAAAAAAAAGAAAGAAAACAACAAAATAAACATCGTAATTGAACAATAAAAATTGTAAAATTATTGGTGAATAAATCTTGCAAACGATAAGCCGTTTCAAATTTTCGCTCATGTGTTTCGCTGATGTCCGCATCTTGAATACGATGAGTCGGGTAGATTTAGTGAAAAACCGAAATTATTTCGAACAGAAATAAATTAAAAATTGAAAAGAAAAAAACCAAAAGTATTTTCTTTTTCGAAAATGCTAATTTTCAAAATTCTACTTTAAAGCAGAAAAAATCGAGTGCAAACTAGCCTCGGCCGTCCTCACAACGATAAATTTTTGCTTCACTTACTCATAATTCGTAATCAGATCGTGTTATTTCTGTTTTTTTTTCTTTTGATTCATTTTTTATCGTTATATATTTTTATACTTTATTTTATTTAATTGTAATTGGTAGTTATGTACAAAAATGTTTGATCACTGAGAGTTTTTTGATGGTATGTGTCGGGTTTTTGTTTCTAGGGAAGGAAATACGATTTAATTGCGGTAAATTCGACGGTTTTCAACGACTGGAACAGAGATCGATATGGTGACTCGCATCAGATGACAATGCACTCGTAGGGGAATGGTCCGCTGAAGTGTGGATTGTTTGGTCCTGGGCAGGCTGTAAATATATGTCGTTTATTAAGGTAGGAGTCTCGCCACAGTCACGTTCAAAAGTTAACTCTCCAGTCAAAATTCGAAAATTTGGACATAACCTGCGAAATAACCTAAGAATGGCAATTGTCAAGTCATACGGGAGTCTAAAAAAATAAAAAATTTCGGGAACAATGTTTAATATAAAATTCAGAGTTTCCGGAATACCCGCGTTTCCCTATGCAATACACGTAACATATAGTTCATATCACTATATCTCCGAAACTAAGTAGTCAGAATCGTTGTAATTTTTCGAAAAACTTCGTCATATACACCAGTGCAAATGACAATTAAAAAAAAAGAAATCTGTAGAAAAGTTTCGAAGTAATTGGGTAAAATGTGAAATTTTCTACCTTTGCCCATAAGAACACACGTAAAACTATACAATTTTTGATTTCCGATATCTCGAATATGGAATAGTGAATCCTATTCAAATTTTGCACGTTATTACATAATGATGTTCTGAATAAGTTCTCGAAATATAAAAAAATTCTGTAGAAAAACGCTTTGGCGAGACTCCTACCTCAATACGAATCTTCAAAAATATACACACACTCGCCTCGAAGCTTTTACAAATTATTTATAATTAAAAAAAAAAATTGATTATTCAAATTAAATAAATGATTAATCACTTTTTCTCCAATTTGTCAATTCTCTACTTGTTTAATCAAGAGATTTCAGGATTTTTTAATTATTATTTAATCATCCGCTTTGTCTTATTACTTCGATTTCATTTCGATGGCAAATGTTTTTTTTTTCTTTTTTAATTATAAGACATTTATATTGCTCGTAAACTTGTGAATACGACAGTGTTACGTATTTTTATCTTTTACCAAGACTCTTTTCAGTGCACTCCATACGAATAGACTCTCGTAATTTTCTCGTTGAGACAATTAATCTTAATTAATCATTGATGTGTGTATACTAACGTTTGTCGCATCGGGGCCCGTAATATCCGGTACCCTCGCATTGACACTTGAATCCTGGCTCTTGCGATATTTGCAAACAGCTACCATCGTGCATACAACGCCTTCGGTGACTGCATATGTCGTGTTTTTCTCCTGATTTTTTTTTTTTTTTTAATTCAACAATAAAATATCTTAATCGACAAATCTCTGTAAATCACAAATTTCTCAAAAAAGAACTTAAGAACCATTAACCAAATGTTTTTAAATAAAAATCAACTTTATTATACGATTTATTGTTCGAATCCACTCGTCGATAAAAATTTACTAGCATTCCTAAACAGTTATTCATAAACCACTTTGAAATTGAAATAAAAGGTCAGTTTTTTTTTAGAAAATTAGAAAAACTGAACATTAATATGACAATTTTTTTTTTCTAAATAAAATAAAGATTTATTATTATTTTTTAGCTTTTTTTGTGTCTTTACCTTTAAGGGCCATACGACAAGCTTCCATGCTGTCGTATCTGAATTCAGCTTTGCATCCGAAGCCACATCCGCACTGACGTTCAACGATTCTGCATCCCGATCGCATCTGATCGTTGTCGCACGCTCTTGCAAATATTCCTGCAAATGGAGAGGGAGAAAAAAAAATAGAAAAGAGTAAATAGCCCGAGGTCTTGCATACGGATCTCATATTCTCGTCTCTCGTGTGTTCCGCACGTGTTGAAGACGAGGGGAAAAAAGAAGGAGGGTGGGAGAGAGAAAGAGGAAAGGGCAAGCGCAGCAGCGAGAAACAATATGCGCCGGATGTTCATTTCGCTCTTCCCACTCTTTTCCCCTCTCGCCCGACTGATAGGGTTGCAAGAGCATGTATAGATATAAAAATCTACGGCCGCGTGGGTTTTCTTCCGTTATAATATATCGTTGAAATTCTTTTTTTTTAATCGTGAGAAAAAAAATGCATTATAAATCCTATCAATTGAATAAATTTGCGAAATAATCGTCTGAGAATAAAACAAAAAAATTTAGACATTAAAATATAAAATAAAACAATTAGTACGATAAAAGAAAATCAATTAAAGAATAAATCGATCATTTTAATTAATAATATAATTTAGAAATAAAAAAAATACTTACCTAATGTGAGGAGAACTGTGACGATAAAAATAGTAGATTTTCCTAACATGATGATGATGTCCGAAGAATATTCCAAGGATCAAATCCAATATTTATTGTCGAAAAACGTTGTCGATGTCTTGATCGAGTTGGTCGTTGAATCACTCGATTTTTCAATTAGATAATTGAGAGTAGAAAAAGAAAAACATGAAGAACGATTAGAGAGGCTTTTTTTCAAGGAAGAAATAAGAGAAGCTTTGTTGGAAGGATTGAGTCTTGAAAACTGAGGCTCGAAGATTGCAGAGGAGAGAGAAGAAATAGAGAGAAATATGTAAAACCGAAGATGAAGAGTACCGGAGGACCACTAACAGCTAAGAGCCGAGTAAAACTAAACTTGGACTATAAACGATTGTGAATCGTGAAGCCTCGAGAACTTGGAGTAAAACCATGCGTGGGGTGACGAGTCAGCTGTCGTTCTTTCTCCCTCTCTCTCTCCTATTTTCTCTCTTGCTTCCTCTCGTTGAAGTATCCGAGGACCTCGAGCGATAAAACGTTTCTCATGAAATACTAAAATTCGTAACGTACGAGAGAACGAAGTCATTGTGCTTGCACTTCCCTTTTTTTCTCATTTTTTTTAATTTCCTTCTCATCTTGACCAATAATCTTTCTTCTTTGATCAGAGCGAAGGAATGCTTCGATTAATTTCTCGGAGATCTCGCGAGTTCCTTAAATTCTGGAATATACAAAAAAGTTCATTGATCAAATAATCAGAGAAAAGTTTTCTTGAAGAAACGAAGAATCTCGTTTTATATGGCGAAATTTTCGGACTTCCATCCGCTACTTTTTAATCTCTCTCGTTCTGATTATCGATGCACGACACGAGCGAACCGTCGAGCGATAACACTTGACACCCCACGTGTCTAAGGGAACCGAGAAGAAAATGTGTCAAGAGAAGAAATATTTTTCTTCTTTTTCTAACGAATTTTTATGTTGCACATAATTCATTTTTTCTTCTAACGATTTTCTCTCGTCGACGAAGGTCTTCGTGAGGATTTATACTTGTGTGGGATGGCAATGGCTGCGGAAGAGGAATACCGTGCTTATCGGCGTTGAACTGGTCAACGAGATAGGGAGCGAGATACATAATTATCTCACATAAAAGCCCTAACGCGTAAAATGGAATTTTGATACTCGATAAATTTGTATTCTCGAATCACCGAACACTCCTTCGACCATCGACTAATTTTTTATCTCTTTTTTTGCACTTTTTTCCTTATTTTTTGGCTTTTTTTCTCTCTTCGAGCAATAATTGCGTCAAAAGTGCAATGACTTTGAGGGAGACGATAAGCATTGCGAATCGACGATTTTCTCCGGGCGAGGGAATGAACGATGTGTAATTAAATCATTTCTTGGATATAAATCGAATAATTTATTACAAAAACAAAAGACGCGTCGAAAATATTATAAGAATAACGTACAAATTTTTTGCGGACGGATTACAACGGTTAATCAATCTTTTATAAGATTTCTACTTAATTTAGATAATATTATATACAAATATACATATTCTTATTATGTATATTCATATATTTATTTAAGCTCTTTCTCTTATCACTTGCATTAATGGAATGGAATAAATATATATTTGTTTTATGTTAGCTTGCACCTGGCGTTACGAGCCGAGTTCTCCTGGAAGAACTTCGTTTCTTCCGTTATATTCTAAAAAAAAAAAATAACAAATAACGTAATTCGACTCCGTCTTAGATTATTATTATAAAATTGCGTATATTTTGGTGCACCGCAATTCAAAATCGAGTCAACATTTCATCAAAGTATCACCCATAATACTTATCAAATTTCAACATTTAAAAAGTTAGATAAAAATTTGCGATACAAAAATGATTTTTTTTTATCATTAATCATATTTCAATTATTTTATTTAATATTGATAAAATAATAAAAAAGAGAAGTTAGATTTTTTGATGATTCTTACAATTTTTTTTTAATTATTCAATTGACAAGTTCCAATTATTCAGTCGTGAGAATCTTTGACTCGATTTTGAATAGAACATTTTCTCGATACTTCCGAAAGACGGGGATAAATTTTTTTTGGAACGTCATTAAGGCAGTTTTTTGTTATTCATTTGGTGGGGATTGTAAAAATGGAAGAAAATTTAGGATCGCGATCGCTAGAAGTATGTTAGTACCTTACATGAATGTCTGATCGTGCTGTTCGTGAATCATTGTTGATCTTCGTGATTGCACCATGCCCGGTTGTCTACTGTACAATTCGCGCATTAAATTGTCCTTCTCTTGTTCCAGAAGTGCTATTTTGTGGCTCTTCTTGCTTACTTCCTGCAAGTGATAAAGGACAATTTTCATTAAAGCAAAAATTCACTAAGATTGTCGATACTTTCACGAAATATTTAGTAACAAATATGTTTTTTGGATTTTAGGAAAAAATGTTCGGAACCTCGGTTAATCGATGATTTTGATGCTTCAAACGTGACAACATGTCCTGATGGAGCTGGGCAGCACTCGGTGTACTCAAAAAAGCCAAATTCATGTGAAGAGGAAGACCACCACGCTCCCAACTCGTTATCAAGGCTGCCAAGTGGCGATTCACCTCCAGGACTCGAGCACGTTGCAGTTCCAGACGTTCTTGTTGTGCCTCGGTCCATTGTTCCTGTAGGATTAATGAATTTGTGAATTTTCCCACAATTTTTTTTTTTCTACAATTTTCCATTTTTCGAATTTTTTTTAGCCATTTTTATGGACTATTTGATGGAAAAAGAGATTCTTTTGTGTTTATAGTGCTGTAAAAGATGCTAAGAAATTATAATTTACCACATGAGATCCCATGCGACCCAGATGTTTGATTTTCTCCTGAGTCGATGATATCTGCTTAAGATACCATTCTCTGGCTTTATCCACCGCTGTTAAACCTTGCATCAGAAGATCTCTTTCTTGCTCAATCTGACGCATTCTCTTCATCTGTAAATTAAAACTTGTTATAGATAATTTATCGACGATCTTATGATGCAATAGAAATAAATGATAGAGAAAAATAATAAGATGGAATAAAAACATGGACTGAAAAAAAAATAACACAAATATGTACAGAAATTTCATTTGTACGAAAAACATAAATTTCCTGATATTTAAGGTCAAATTAATAGTTTTGTCATTGATTAAAAATCAGTTATTTTGATTACTAGAAAATATATTTCAGGATAAACGATTCCCAAATGAAAAACAAAACATTTTACTGTACAAAACATTCTTCAAGTAAACGGAACAAAAAAAAATTCTTTACCATATTGTAATCAATACCGTTCTGCAACGTATGACGCCGAGGTTCTCTACGCCGTCCAATCATTTTTTTGGGTGGCAAGCCAGCCTGATTATTTTGTAAATCGACAGATTTTCCATCCCCCAAAGCTCTGGCAGGCCTGAGTAGGGTTCGGGAATCGGTTTGAAAATTGGCAGCGGCTTGTCGTTTGTCCTCGCCCATCATCAGGCCCATTTGCCAATTTTGGAGGACAGTTCTGATCTCTGATTTGTCAATACTTCGATCAGAACTTAGAGCTCTGCCTTCGGTGGCTGCTCCGGTTCTGGGGGGTTTGGGGGGGCCGTAAGTTTTGACAGTTTTGACTTCAGGGACGTTTCTTGTTTCTATGGCCTCGTTAGGTGGATTCAAGTTGTCTTTGCGTCCTCCCAGCAGTTGAGGCATGCTGAGAGTTCGCTGTTGCGATATGGCGTTGTTGGGTCTTATGGCAGCGGTATTGGGCGATGTCCATGCCGGTTTGTTAACATTTTCTACCAAAATAGGTGCTGAAGGTGGCCTACTCGGCTGACAGTCCCTTTGCTTAGCTTCGCTGCCAGTACCCTGTATCTGAACTAGACAAATTTTCAAACCGGCGCAGAATCTCTCGAAACTCAAAAGCCCATTGGGCGGTGTAACTTTTTTCAAACTTTCGAGCACTCCCTTGGGCAAACCTTGAGTACCATCGTCCTGCCAACGTTCCTCTATGTCCGAATACTTCACGTAGCCTGTGTTTTGATCATCCATTATTCGAAACAACGTTCTCATTGCACTTACGAAACTCTTCGGTAAAGGATCCGCGCTCGAAGCTTGTATCTGTGCCATTCTAGCTTTTTTCTCAATTCTTTCTATTAACAATACAGCTGTCTCGATGACAACATTAGAAGTGTATATCCTTGAATGTTTTTTAACTTTTGACCTATTTTTCGAGATTTTTCACTCACGATTCTACTTTTTATGGCTTTATTATACGGCTATAACAATTTGAGTTTTTTAATTAATATTAATGCTAACAAAACTAATATTCATAACAATAAGGATTACGTCAAACACAACAATTGGAGCGGTTACAAACGCTACGGAATACGCATCTTCAGAGCCACGGTTTCGGGGCGCTAACGAGAGAGCCAACAACTTTTTTAATTATCGAAATTTCCCTGGTGGACGGAATTCGAAGAGATATACCGTTTGATACGCAATTCGAGAAGGAAACTTTTTTATCGACAATTTTTTTTGGTTTACCGTTTCTTACAACATAACCTCAAAAAATTCGCTGCTCGTATATAAAACGTTTTCCTGTTCCATCAGTTGTTTCGATTTTTGGTGAATATTTTATGTAAATAAAAGTGATGATTTAAGGGGACCGTATGGTCTAGAAATTTGAAAAAATCGATTTTTTTTTTTTTCGATATGTCGAAAGTATAGTATCTCAAGAATATACTGTGAAATTTTCATGCGGAAATTCTCAATATTACAGCTTCTACAGCCCATAACGCAGGTAGAGAGCGGTCCGCGCGCTCCTAACGGGTCTAGCGCTAACCGGTAACCTAATCGGAGCGCAGCAGCTGTCCCAATCCTTCTCCGAAAATATATACCTGTATATAGTACATACTATATACCTATATATACTTTTCCCTTCCCCGAAATATACCTATTGTCGAACATTTGTGAGGGAAACGGTCATTTCGCTTTCCCCTGACTTGATCAGTACAACGTTACGTTTTGACGAACCAACATCGAAAATTTTGAAATAAAATATCAGAAAATATGGATAGAAAGCAAGGCCGTGACTCTTCTAGACGACCATCTTCTGTAGGTCGCAAAAGATATTTCAAGGGCAATCGATTCACTATCGAAAATACTACTGATTTTACGAGCACGTCTGCGAAAAAATTAAAAGGCAATGAGGAATTGGAAGTAAACGTTAATCCTACTTTCAATTATTGCATCATCGAATTCAGCATGATATTTTTAACGTTGCAACAGTTGTTGAAGTGTAAAGATTGTAACGGTGCGGTCACTTTTAGCAAAAACGGACAACGTGGTCTAGGATTCAAACTCTCTGTGAAGTGTGAGTGTAAAGAAACTTTTATTTTGTCTTCGCCGTTAATTGATAAGGCATTTGAAATCAACCGTCGACTTGTTCTCGCCCTGAGAATGCTTGGAGTAGGATTTGAAGGCTTGAAAAATTTCTGCGGTCTCATGGATCTTGGACAAGGAATTTGTAAGAGTACATATTACGGCATCGTGGACAATATAAAAATTGCAGCTGAAGCCGTCGCGAAAATCGTTTTCCAAAGAGCATTGAAAGAAGAAGTCGAGTTGAATGTAAAAGCTGGGCGTCCCGCGGATGAACTTTCTGTGTCTGGTGGTGGATCGTGGGCGAAACGTGGATTCTCATCGCTTCTCGGTATTGCCTCGTTAATAGGGAAATACAGTAATAAAATTTTAGATGTTGTCGTCAAATGCAGTATATGTCAAGCCTGCTCTCAATGGAAAGGCCAAGAGGATACGATTGAATATGAAGCGTGGTATCGAGAGCATGAAGATCACTGTGACGCAAATCATACCGGAAGTGCTGGCAAAATGGAGGTAGACGGCATCGTGGAAATGTTCAAGAGATCGGAAGAGTTGTACAACGTAAAATACGCGAACTATATCGGAGACGGCGACACGAAAACGTTCAAAGCCTTATTGGACACAAAGCCTTACGGGGATGATTTTTTAGTTTGCAAAAAAGAATGTGTTTTGCATGTTGAAAAACGTTTGTACAAACGTGCTGTTGATGCGAAAAAAAAACATGCACAAATACAGAAAGCAACAAAGAAATTGACAGAAAAAGAAGAGGGAAAAAAGACACAGCGGAAATCGATAAATAAAACACCGAAGCGTCAACAATTGACGAATAAATTATTGCAAGAGCTGTCAACTTATTACGGTCTAGCAATTAGACGTAATTCAGATTCGACTGAAGGGATGAGAAGTGAAATATGGGCAGCATATTATCACAAAATTTCAACAGATGAAAATCCGCAACACTCGTACTGTCCTCCAGGTTCCGAATCGTGGTGCAAGTGGCGTCAAAGTGAGGCTGCAGGTACTTTAGACACCTACGAGCACCCACCTGCTCTGTGCGATGAAGCACAAGAGATATTAAAACCAATTTATGAAGAATTGACAGCAGAGACTTTATTGGAAAGGTGTATTGGCAGTAATACGCAGAACAATAACGAAAGTTTCAATGCTTGCGTGTGGCACCTTGCGCCGAAACATCTGTTTGCCGGAAAAAAAATCATTGATATTGCCACTCACATTTCCGCTTGCATATTCAATGAAGGATTTGCATCCCTATTGAAAATAATGGAGACCATGGGCATAACAATCGGGCCACAAGCGGAGCAACTAGCGCAAAACCGAGACGAGCTGCGAGTATCGAGCGCCAACCGTAGGAGCACGGACAACTCCAAAGAGGCTCGGACAGCTCGAAGAAATGAGAGGAGTGAGGAAATCTTGAATTATGAACGTTCCGAAGGAATCCTATATGGTGCCGGAATCGCGGATTAACTGTAAGTATTCAAAATTTGCTCAATTTTTGAAAATATCTGTACCTCAAACTTTAAACTCATTTATCTCGAAACGACTTTTTTCGGCACTGCGCAGGTGAAAACAAAAAAACTATTCAACCGAATCACTTGAAATTTGGATATGTTGTTCACAACATGTATGGCTATCGTCGGAACTACAATCATAATTTTATTTAAATAATTTCTTATTGTTTATACTAAAAAACTAGTGAAAAAAAAACCCGATTTTACGAA
Source organism: Rhimphoctona megacephalus (assembly GCA_963989365.1). Taxonomy (NCBI): domain Eukaryota; kingdom Metazoa; phylum Arthropoda; class Insecta; order Hymenoptera; family Ichneumonidae; genus Rhimphoctona; species Rhimphoctona megacephalus. Next base: position 29,276,154 of record OZ022418.1, read on the forward strand.
TTTTTTTTCAAAAGCGCGCCATTTTGTCAATTTTTAATTTTTTCGATTTGTTCTAGTCCCGACCATAACTGCACTCTTTCTGATTAAGAATCTTCTTGAATTTTGTGTTTCAGATGAGTAGAAGTCTCGGATCGATCTTCACCGTCCGGGTCGGATTTTTCGAGAGGGTCGTCTTCAATGCCAATTATATGATAATAAACACTGTTTTTAAAATTAAAAAAAAAATTTTTTGTATACTTAATAAAGGTAGTAATAAACCCGAAAAGTTAAAACATCGATTTTTAAATTTTTTATGGCAAAAAAAAAATCGTGAAAATAGGTGAAATTTTCGTGCTCTAGACCATACGTCCCCTTAATTAAATTATTTGTGTATGAGTGTTGAAAACTTTTTTATCGATTGTTGAAATTTTGCGATGTTTTCGTAACCATCTGCCGGTTTCCCAAAACATAACCTAAAAAAACTCGTGGCTCGTATTTCAAACACACGTTATCCTATATTTTTCAAACGTGTTCAAAGTTTTTTGTTATTGTTGAATATTTTGTGTATAATGGTTGATTATTAACAGTAACAACAAAATGGCAGATTACGTTATTACGAAAAATAAAAATAGTAAAAATGCTTCGACTCGAGATGAACTGGAAAAACTTGACAGCTCGGTAAGAAACATTCATATGGGAAACAAGTTAACAAAACGAATTGATATATTTTAGATGTAGACATTTAATAAAAATTAAACAAAATGTGATAAAAATATTCGATAAAAAAATCAACATTAGCAATATATTTTTAAGCCAAGAAAAAATCAATTTTTAGGTTGCTTTCCCAATTTTCTTGATTGCTAGGCATTGACCACAGATTTTCCTATAATGAGTTTTTTTTCTGACAGAGCCTCATCGACAAAATCCTACAATTAGAGGCCCACAATTATCAGTTAAGGAGAATAATCAAGAAAGCTGAAGATTCGAAACACAGTTCCCTCAAAAATAAATCGAGTTACGAGCGAGATAAACAATTTGACTTTTCTCGGTGAGTGTGCACGGTATTACTAACATTTTTTGCATTTATGCTTAATAAGAATTCATATTAAAGATTACATTAACATATAATCAACTATTATAAAAAAAATATTACAACTGTTAGTCAGCATTTTATTAACCAGAAAAATACCATTTTATTTTTAATTATCATTAGTAATCAACATATTCCATTAAAAATGTTCCATTCTAAATGTTTTTGAAACTTGTGCTCCTAATTTTTTTTATCACGGTATATAATTCATAATTTTATGGAAACTAATTGACATATTATAATTGTTAGAATTGATACAATTTCATGAACCATAAATAAAGCATTTGGAAATAGGTGTGGAAAAATATAAGAAAAGATTAACAAAATGGAAAGAGGCTCCACACTGGGATAAAACCTGAAAAAAAAAAAATATCAAAAAGATTGTGATTAAGAATTTTGCAAAGAATTAATAAAATATTCTATTAAAGACGTTTGATTGCAGATGTCACAAGAGACACGTGATCCTGAAATTCTTTTATCTCGGTTGGAACTATCACGGTTTTGTGGAGCAAGAGGATAACAATAACACAGTAGAGGAGCACATATTTACCGCCTTAAAACGATCGTGTTGCATCGAAAGTCGTCAAACTTCGAATTATCACAGATGCGGGCGTACGGACAAGGGAGTGAGCGCGTTTTCCCAAGTCATATCGCTGGACATTCGTAGTCGTTTGGAGCCCAGCGAGCAGGATAAAGTCGAGAATGAATTGGATTATTGTAAAATCCTTAATAGACTATTGCCCAGCGATATCAGATGTTACGCTTGGGCAACTGTCGAGAGTACGAAATCAGCTCGCTTCGATTGCAAACGTAGAATGTATAAATATTTTTTTCCGAGAGGTTGCTTGAACATTGAGGCAATGAACGAAGCGGCTGGCTATATCGTGGGATCCCACGATTTTCGAAATTTTTGCAAAATGGACGTTGGCAACGGTGTTGTACGTTTTGACAGAAAGGTCGACGAAGCCAAAGTCATTATTTCCGAGCCTCAAGAATCTGACAAAATATCTGGTACAAAAATAATTTTTAAAAACTTTCAATCTTTAATTTTCCAGTATTTTTTTTATTTTTTTTTTTTCGAATTAATCAATTCCTTTTTTTTGCAGGCTACGATATGTGCCAATTCGTCATAACGAGCCAGGCCTTTTTATGGCATCAGATTCGGTGCATTATGGGAGTTTTATTGCTCGTTGGACAAGGAAAAGAAAATCCTACGGTCGTACGCGATCTTCTCAACGTAGAATCGTGTCCTCGTAAGCCGCAATATAGTCTCGCTCACGAATTACCATTGAATTTGTACGATTGTCATTTTGATGATGTTCAATGGATTTTCGAAAAGAACGAATTAAATCTGGTTGTTAAAAGCCTCGAACAAGATTGGACCGTGAATGCGGTTAAGTGAGTCGTTTTTATCGATCTGATTTTGTTAAAAACTGCAGATTTTTAATTATTTTTTGTTATGTATTCTTTTCCTGATTTTTGCTCCAGATCGACGATGATTCGAGAAATGCTTGACGATTTAAAAACTCATTTGGATGAGAATGACGTTTCAAAAGATCCTGGACATTTCTCATTATTGCAAGGCGTGCAGGCTACGAATTATCAACCGCTTATGAAACGGTTAACTTGTGGTTAGTACTTTTTTTTAGATTATTGCATAATAATTGCATTTTTCGTTATTGGAGGAATAGCTCATCAATGAATAATGGAATTATTTTTTCAATTTCAGAAAGCCTCGAAAATCGAATAAAACATTACGAGAAAAAGCGAAAAATTCAAGTCGCAGAAGAGACAGCAGTTACAAGCGACGAAGCACTCGGCACTCAATCGTAACTAAAAATTTCCATATTTTTTATACGTTTTTTAGACCCAAGACATTTAAAAAAAGTGATGAAATTTTTTTTACAACAATATTACAATTCATGCGATTTTTTGTTTTGTCTGTTCTTGTTTTTGCATTCCAAATTTCGAGTTATGATTTTAAAAAAGTGATAAACCGTATTTTATCGTTGAGCTCGTATATTTTTAACATTGTAAAAAAAATGTTGATACGAGAAAAAAAAGTAAGGTTCTAAGAATTAATCTAGATAAAAAAGAACATGATTCATTATTCGCTATAATCCGAAAGAATTAATTCGCTCAATGATAGCATCGACCAATGTTTCCAAGTTTTAATGATTTCAAAAAGTTTCTGACCAGGACTCAAAGTTTTGGAAACTTGTCGATGTCCCAGAAGGATGTAATTGGTCGTTAATTTTTCGAGTTTCACGCCAAGCTCCAGTAACTTCAAAGCGGCCTGTAGTTGTGGTTTATTTGGTGGAACGTCGTTGAAAGTGCCGATAAAACTTAGTCCGATGCTTTTATCGTTCCATCCGTGAGTATGAGCTCCTTGAATGTCCCAGTCACGTCCAACGTAAACGAAACCATCACCACCCACTAAAAAATTGTATGCAATGTCGGAGAAGTTTTTCGACTCCATGTGAAAAGTTTGAATCGTCCGGACGCGAAGCACGCATTCGCTCATAGCGTTGCATGGCTCGGTCGCTGTGTGGCTTATTATAACGTAAGGAGCAGGTAGTTTGGACAATTTGGTTGGAGTTTCCGATGCTGGCTGTGCTATCCAATCATTTCGCTGGACGAGTCGCAACGGTTCGGTATCTTTGAATTAAAACGTTAATTAAGAAAATTCAATATCATGGATTAGTTTTTCAAATTATTGCGGAATATTCAAATTTATAATTACTATTTTTTCTATTTATTGATTTTCAAGTTGAAAAGTCCAGTAGCTTTTTTAAGCAGATTTCCCCCTGATGAGTTTCCAATTATCAAAGTTTCGAGACTACACGTTCTCTTATCGAGCATACTGCCGAAACAGTTGAAGATAGAGCAAAAATGTATAGGACCAATTTCGTAGAGCATAAAATTTACTACAAAAAAGTATTTCACGGCGTTTTTCTATCTTCGCTATTTGTGGCTCTAGCGTGGTCTGGAAAACAACCAGATTTTTTAGGGTTAGGAGAGTATTTTTTTGGGTATTTTTTCGATTCGCTCTCAAGACTAAAGTACTAGAAATGGACAATTATGGTCAATAACTTTTTCGTAGAAAATGTTGTGCTCTACAAAATTGATTCTGCGTATTTTTGGTCTATCTGTAACCGTTTTGACAAGGAGCACGACGGAAGTACGCGGCTTCAATTTTATGATATTCCGTTTTTCAAAATTAATTCAATTAATCGAGCTGCCACAGATTACCAACATGGACCTTTATTTTGATAATTACTGAATATTGAGCAGTTTAATAAAATCAGTACTAATTTTTGAAACTTCCAAAATATAATTGTTTATCAATTAATTCACAAATTTGAAGAGAAACAAAACTATAAAATTTGACAATACTGATTAACTACTATGAAACTTTATTTTTTACCTGGAGCATTCGTTGATTCGTCCGGCTCCTTGGGTTTCGACAAATTCACTGAAACGACTCCAACGATAGTTACTAGAGCTAACACTATAAGGCACAAAAGAAGACCGAATCGCCAACTCCAAACCCATTGCGTAACTAAAATTATTAGAAAATAATAAAAAAGCAATTTTTCGCTTTTTCCGAATGTCTGCTCAGCAGGAATAAATCGTTCCACAACTGACCGTTTTCTCGTTGGATCCTCATGTTAGTAATCCGGAAATGACAATCGCTCGCAGAGTGAGCAGCACTCAATTTTGAGAAATCTTTTTCAGTCATGAAATTCGTTCGCTCTTCAACGCAAAAATACACGAAACTAAAAATAGCAAGAATAATCAGCTAATGAACGACTTTTATTTATTTTTTTTTTTTATTACTACAAACGACAAGTTTTTCTAAATGCTTATCAGAATCAAGCCCGTTGATGTACAGATAAATGGCAGTTTTTTGACCAACAATGATAAGAGTCGAGAACTGATCGAAATTCTCAAATTCCGATTAAACCAGAACGAATCGTTGATAAAACTTTTCTCACCAATTCTAACTTATTGAACCACTTAAAGTAATCTCGCGAAGAAGACTTTTTCCTCGTTAGAGCAGTCGCACGCGAAGCAAAAATAACGATGATGATACAAAACAGAAAAGACGATCTTTGTTCTAGTTCTGAGACTTTCACGGCCATTATTGGTACAATAGTTTGTAGTTTCCGGATGGATGCCATGTAGAGTTTCAGCGTATTGCCGTCGTTTCGCAAACGTCACAGTTTGCATAATCAGAGCTGAGAGCTCCGACACTGAAGCTCCCTGGTCTCAGGTCCTGGTCATCGTTCCGGATGACTGCACCAGCCAATCAGAGTTGATTGATCTGCTGGTCGATTAAAAAACCGGGAGGACGGTGTGCCAGATTGGGTGGACCTGGTAACCTTCGTTTCTGCTAAGGTTGTTCGAGTGTTTTCAGATTTCTAAGTCTGCTCTGTTTTCTAGAGAAATAATTCAGTGGGTTGACCGGCATTCGAGCTCTTTATCTGTTTATTTTCTTTTTTTGTTCATTACAATTGTATAAAAAATAGAGAAAACTTTTTGCGGATAACCGACAGCAGCAAATTGAGTGCTGCACGTCGAGTCTTTGCTATCGTAACAAGAAAATTGAAAAATTCGATCCGACCAGATTCAGCATGAACCAATTTTCCTCGATTCCTTTACCACGGACGTCCAGGTGATTGATTGATCGATATTTTTACGAATATATTTTTACTTTTTTAGAGTCAATGGCCCCGGGGAACAGTGCCATGAAGAAATCGCAACAAATCCAAAAAAACGCTTACACACTACAAAAATACAAAAAATAACATGAGGGATCACGAATTAACTAAGAAAGAGAGAGACCAAAAGAGAAGTTAAAAAAATGAGACAATAATTGTATGTTCGATTTAAGGAGAAAGCACGACTGCGTGGTGGAGGATCCGGCGACCAATGATCCCACGTTTTGAGGATTTCGTAAAGCTTGTCACCAGGACTTAAGGTAGTCGAGACTTGTCGATGTCCGAGGAGTTTGTAATCGGGTGCTATTTTGCTGAGATTAAGGCCGACCTCGATGACTTTCTGTGCGGCGTGCAATTGATTTTTGTAAGGCGGCACGTCGTTAAAAGTGCCAATTAAACTGATACCGATGCTTTTTTTGTTCCACCCGAAAGCGTGAGCCCCCTCAGCGTCCCAGCCACGTCCGACGTAAGCAAGACCATCACCACCCACGAGAAAATTGTATGCAATGTCGGACCAACCGTTTCCCTCGATATGAAAAGTTTGGATTCTTCGAACCCGTTGCACGCACTCGCTTTGCAGTACACAAGGCGCTGATGCCGTGTGGCTTATTATTACATATGGCGCCGGAACTTCCTCCAGATTTGAAAGCGGCTCTTTTGGCGGTTCAGCTAGCCATTCGTTTCGTTCGATAAATCGTACCGAATCCACCCAGACGTCTTCCCATTATGAAACAAGAAGAAAAGCTTTGTAATCGACTGGGTTTTAACACTGCAATCTATTTTTACGAACGCAAATCCTGCAACGGGGTCGAAAACGACTCCAATCTCCTCTTGACCGTAAAACGTTCCTTGGATGCAATAATAAGGTTTAATTATATACCATTCGGGTAAACTTCCGAAAAGGCCCGACCTCGGATTGAGCTGAAATTTTGTACAGATGTTCCTTTTGATGTTTTAAAAAAACACTTAAAAGGATTTTTGGCGAATCGCTATATTTTCTGAGAAATCGAATTTTCAAAGTTATTATTTTAGCCTGGTTGAGTATATCTATATAGAATGTTTTTTTAGTGCATTCGATATTTTTATTTTGCTCTCCACTGTATATATATGTTTATTAGAATATATTTTTGTAATAGTATAATGACCATGTTTGAATAGTAATGGGTTTTGTGTTGTATTGTGTATTATATATTGTTCAAACAACATACAATTCAAACCTAGGGTGTTCAAACCCAAGGGTTCTTTCCCTAAAAGTCCGTCTTCCCGGCGCGAAGCGCCGGGAAGACAGAACCCATTACTATTCAAATCTAGTCATTATACTGTTCCAAAAAATTTTCTTATGGACATTTATACACATAGAAAACTTCGATGACAGTCACCAAAATGCACAACAGTCATCAAACTACTCGATTGATCTTTGAAATAGTCATCAAACTACTTAATTGGTTTGTGTGTGCGCGTGTGTGTGTGTGTGTGTGTGTGTGTGCAATTGTATATTGTTCAAACAATATACAATATATATATAGTGATAGAAAATACCATGCAGTGATTGGGCCAGAGCAGTTTGATATTTTGCTGCCAGGGGTCAGGGTGCTACTTGTGAGTTCCTAATACAGGCGAAGATCCGCACAAAACGGAGAGCGCGGTAATGTATATAAACACAGTAGGTACTCAGAGTGATGTGTATAGGTATAGTTAGCGCATGGTAAAATATATAATTTTTAAAATTCGTTTTTTCGGAAAATATTGCGAGTCGCCAAAAATCCTTTTAAGTGTTTTCTTAAAACATCAAAGGGAACATCTGTATAAAATTTCAGTTCAATCAGAGGTCGGACCTTTTCGGAAGTTTATCCCACCATTCTCTAGGTTTTTCGATAACTCCATAAAACGACATAAAGTTTTGAAAAAATGCAGAGGAAGTTTTTTTATTAAAAACTGTTGGGATCGTTTTCGACTTCGTCGTTAATAATTATTTAAATTCTGTCCACTATGATGCTGTTTATGGAGAAGCAGTTCTCTGTGTTTAAATTAATTTTGAGATTAGAATGAAATATTATTTTTTCTATGGATATTCTGTGGATCATTCGTTGCAAAACTGAGCAAATTATGATTTGAAAATTAAAGATTTTAGTTGTGTTCACCGGGGAATATATCTTCTTGGTAAAGTATCATTTATTGAAATAATTTTACCATCTGGATTTGTTCCGGAAGTCGGGGCATCTGGCAAAACTGGCGTCCCGATGTTGCTTCTATTTGTTAAATAGACCGAGGCAACCACGACTATTGTCACTGATATCAAAGCTAGGGCACATAAAATAACAGCACATCGCCATGTCCACATCCATTTTGTAACTAAAAAAAACAATTAATAAACGATAAATAACGTGTTTGAGTCTGAACCAAGTAAATTTTCTTCCTAAATTTTTGTGCACTGTCAATTTTGTAAATTTGAAACTACAAACTTTGATCAGCACGAAATTCAAGTGATTAAACTTGTTATCTTGTCATGGAATCGTTTAAATTTGATAATTAAATAAAATACGACGAAAAAACAAATTTAAGCGAATATTAAAAACATAACAAAAACCAACAACAATAAAGTTCAAAATTGCAGTAAAATAATTGCCAAAAAAAAACAGTTACCTGTGTCGTAATCACCGTAGGGATGTAAAAGAGTTTGATCCCGTTTAACACGAGGTACTTCATTAGGTTCAACATCGGACGTTCGGCCATTGTAAACTTCGTTGATATTATTATTAATTGGATCGTTATTTTTGTCTTGTATCGGATACGCGTTTGTATAAACAAATTGTTTAATAGTTACGGGTCCCTTATAAAAATTTCGGTCGCCGAAGTTAACGTGTTTTGAATTGACGACGTTAACTTCGCCGATCGCTGTTTTGTTGAGGTTTGGCATGGGTTGCTGGATTGCATAGCCATTGTTATCACTGAAATGAGCACCTTGTTGCTGGACATGTGTCGTAACGATTTTTTTCCTTATCCAACCGTTCGCATTCTCGATTTCTTCCTCCGTATCCTCATTTTCTTCCTCTTCTACATCTTCTTCTTCCCCCTCCAGTTCCAAATGTCCATTAGATTCGTAAGGATTTCCCTCATTTTTATCATTTTCGTCCTCCACTTCACTGCAGCAGTCCGTGATACTAGCGTTATCGTTATTTTCACGAGAAACCACGATCGATCGCGATTTATCACGTTTTTCGTGCAACCAATTTTCCCCAAAATTCTCACAATTCTCGCTGCCGCTGTTCACTCGTGATAATTCGACCCCGTTGGCCTTCCAATCGTCCTTCGCACTTGTTCCGTTAGTTCGAGCTTTTTCACCGACAAGCTTATGTTCCTGTCGCCAAAAATCTTCATCAGCAACAACTCCTTCATTAATAAACTCTTCCCGCGTCGTTTGACCTACATCCTGCTGCTCATTCCGACTCGGCACTTTATCTACCTGAGTTACCATTCCCTAAGCTCATAATCTCGCTATTATTTCCAAAAATATCCTCTCTATCAACAGTCCCATTTCCGTACACGTTTTTATTTACGAAAGAAACAAACGTATCAACATCGTGACCTTGAGAACCGAACATCAAAATTTACACTTCACAGCTATTTTTGCACATCTTTATCTTGACGAAAAAAATCAGAAAAACTGCTAAACGATTTCGGCGCGAAGATTTATTTCACATTATTTTCACATAATACACAAAACTTTCCGTAAAACGCGAAGAAACTTTTTCTATTTCACAGCCGATTGTTGTTGCGGTTTTCGGCTTTGATTTTTTTTTAGTTTCGCTTGACACCATTAATTTTTGTAAATACGAGCACAAAACGGGAAAACGTAATTTTTTATTTAGAAAATGGCCTCCATCGTACACAAGGACAAATGTTATCGTTATCTTTCCTCTTAACCCAAATTATCGCATTGAGAACCAGTCACGCACATATGTGCGAATAAAAGTCTGACAATGACAATGTTGTGACGAGTGTGCGTCTATGCTGTATCCGATTAAACACGATCGAACCGATATATTTATTCATTATTTGCCACTTCGCAATTTTTCGTATTTTGTCATTTGTATTATTATTATTACATTGAATTTATAATTTTGATTTAAACACAAAAATGATCGTTATTTTTGAGGTATCGATCCGATCAGCATCCTCTAATGACACTCAGAAAAAACATTTTTTACATTTTCTCGATTTGTACTGACTTTTCGCAAAAATGATTCTTTTTGTTAATGTTCAATGTTTTTACACCAGTCTATATGCACTTCGCATTATTTCCATACCACTTGCCCCTTGGCCGTCGTCTCTGTCGTCTCTGTCTCTACTTCTCGATTAAAATGCGTCATGAGAAGTTTTTGCATCTTTTTTCCTTAAGGCGCTCTATCAGTTGCATATGAATGCGAGAGAGATAACTAAAAAGTCGATACACGTTAGACGATTAACATTTTTTAGAGAAAAGCGAAAGTTACACCTTGTTCTCTGATAAAAGGAGAACAACGTGTAACTTTTCTTTTTCTTGAAATATCAAGCCTCTCCGAAAAAAACTTGCAGCAGGATTTTTACCGACCGTACGACTTATCACCTTAACGCATCCTTTCTCACTCATGCGAAAATTGTCAAGGTAGTTTTGTTTCGCGGAACGAGCTAATCAAATGAGTGATCAAATAATTATAAAGTTATATCTCAAATTAGTTCGTTATTTGACTTCTTGAAATGTGAAATTGGTATCAATCGATTAAATTTGAAAAAATGCCAAAAATGAATTTTAATCGATTTTTTTTGCATGAATTTGCAAAAATCTGTAGATAAATCGAATCAATGAGAAAAATCTCCTAAAAATTGAAATAATTCGATTAGTTAAGCGACTTTATCAAGAGCATAGATCCATCACTTTTGTATGCCTAATTGAATGGTTCTTCGAAAAAATCTAGTTCTTGTACAATTTCTCAAAAGCTTATGGTGAGGACGAGAAAATTTGAATATTTCAATTTTGTTCTATCGGCGATAGAATTTATGATAAAATCCGCTAGTGGCAGCACCGGCTGGACCGGGAATTTGCGGCATCTGTCCGATTTTCTTTTCGTGAATATCCGTCAATTTTCGGAATTTTTCGTGAGTCGGCAAGTGCTAATGTAAAAAGAGGGAGAATAGCGCAGTGTGTATAGCGCATAACCGAATTGTCATCGTTGTTGCCTGGATTATTGTATTAGGTTAAATACGAAGATTTTCAAGTCATCCTTCGCGAGTAGTCGTATCCAAAAAACGAAAATGGCAACAGTTAGTGAGTATCAGGGACGCTCTTTGCCCGATTACGATGTCCAAGGTGCAAAAAAGGTTCATTTCAGTCCTTACGCTGATAACGGAGGGTAAGTTTCGAAAAAACACAGTTATGCATTTGTACATAACCTGCAAAGCTTCAAAATCTCAAAAACTTTTTTTTTCTTTATCACTTAGGAGCGTTATTGCTCTTGCCGGTGATGACTTTTGTGTAATCGCTGCTGACACTCGTCTGAGCGCCGGCTTTTCCATTTATACCCGTGAACAACAAAAATTGTTTCCTCTCTCCGCCACGACAGTTTTGGGATGCTCCGGATGTTGGTGCGACGTTTTGACTCTCACACGAATTTTAGCCGCTCGTATGCAGGTAATGTAATTCATTTACTTCATTTTCGTTCCAAAATCCCTTTGTACATCCCTTTTAGGATTTTATCCTGTTATTACAACACTGGGTCATTCAAGGTACTATTGAAATATCGTCATCACTGACTCTTCCAGATTTCTCTTTTTATAAAGAAACAAATATATCAAACAAAAACGCTTTCAAAATGGTTCTAAATTCTAAATAAATGCAAAATTTTTTGTACGTTTCGGTGATTTAAAACCTTAGAACTAGCATTTTTGGTCCAAGAAGAGAAAAAGCTGCTTCGGTGTCCAAACATGTTAGTAAGCGTAAAGCGTGGTACATTTTTTTTACCAGTGACTTTTGTGTTTTTGAGAGCAAAAGTGAATTTTTTGGAAAGCATTAATTTTGTAACGATTATTTTTTTGTACGACATATCGCTTAATTATTCATTCAATTTTTGAAATAGTATGATTTTAGAAAATGTGGTTTTGTCAATGGTGAAAAAATCTTCAAACCTGATGAAAGTCTCTCATTGGTTATTTTTTTGCTTCATCTAATAAAGCTCGTTTTATGTGCAATTGATTTATTTTCAAAATTACAAAAATTGATCTCAGTTTTGTAAAGTAAATCTAAGTCTAACTTATTTTCTTGATAGTTATGCTATTTTCTGTGAATTTAAGTCAATAAATAAAATAAAATTGTACTGTGTACTTCAAATTTATTTGTTAAAGAGAAAAAAAAGTTGAAGTATATAAAAACAAGCAAAAGTAAAAAATATGTATGATAAATATTATCAAAAATCGAAAGAGTTCACTAAGGGCTGGTTGTTCCACCTTTTGGTAAATTTTACCTGATGGTTGTAGCATTGAGTAGCAGGCCTTTAATTATTAGATAAAATTTACCTGGAGGTGGAACAACCGGCCCTAAGGGTCTTAAGTAAATTTTACCTGGCGATTGTAGTATTGGATGCAGAGCTTTAACTATCAGATAAAATTTACCGAGGTGGAAAAACCGGGCCTAAGGACCTCTTTAACGAATGCCATTTACAAAAATGAAATAAAATACAAAATAGCTCTAAAGAATACTTTGTAATCAATTTGATGCTCTTCCGTTTTCGAATGTAAAAATGAATGAACTATTTGCAATCACAGATGTACAAGCACGAGCATCAAAAAGACATGACGACTCCAGCAACAGCACAAATGCTTTCAACCGTACTTTACTACAAGAGATTTTTCCCTTACTACGTTTCCAACGTTCTTGCTGGATTAGACGAGAACGGTAAAGGTTGCATTTATAGTTACGATCCGATTGGTCACTGCGAAAGATCGAATTACCGTGCTGGAGGTTCGGCCGGAGCTCTTTTGCAGCCACTTCTCGACAATCAGGTATAGAGCGAAAATTGAGATATTTGTGTTTTCTTTTAGTTACTCAAATATTTACAGCGTGTAAAATAAAATAAAATTCTTTTTTACTGAAAATGTTTGTTCCAGGTTGGTTTCAAAAATCAGGAAGGCGTAGAAGCCACTCCGCTGACCCAAGAAAAAGCACTGGCTGTAATCAAGGACGTATTCATATCTGCGGCTGAAAGGGACATTTACACCGGAGATGGAATCAGCATCAAGATCATAACAAAAGATGGCGTGAAAACAGACAGTTTTGCCCTCAGAAAGGATTAATTACTCCTAATGATTTTGTTAAAAAATTTGCATTAAAACCGAAATAAAATAAAGTACGAAATTTTGAAAGGTCATAAGAATAACGTGAAATTCGCGATGATGTGCTCATCGATACTTAGCATTCATTTTATTCAATCTGTAGAGAGTATTACCAAGAACCAACGAAATTCTTACAAAAAGTTTCAAAGGAAAGCATAAACAAGGTTACTCATATTTTTTTTCATTCGTATCATCCAAAATTAAAAAAAAAAAAAAAAAAAAATTAAATATTACCGTTTTACTTTGTTTTTCTCTTAGTTTTGTTTTTCCGTTTACCCGATCTTTGTATATGGATATTATATAATTATCTATGGTATAGTACATCATTCTCAGTGCGTGACTACAGAGACTCTACTTCAAACGATGTTGTATCAAAGTAATTTGGGAGAACGGGGCCAGCACTCTCGCAACATGATTTTTTTTGCTTTCACGATCGTCTGAAACCGTTTTACGGTGGAGGTGAAGTGGGAAATAGTTGAGAAAATTCCAAGGTATGGCGGATTCCCCCCGAGATTTAATTCTTCGTCCCAGGGGGCGGCAATGGCTTGCCACGGTCTTTTCCTCTCAACTTCATTCCAAGTACTCGTTCGATTTTACCGATTACCATCTGATTTGGGATTCCTCTTCCAGCCTCGTAGTCGTTTATCACTTGTGCTTTTTCGTTTACTTTCTGTAAAAATATAAACATGTTATTCCTTCCCAGGGTCACACTGGGGTCGAAATGACTCGAACAGTTTTCGAGCAGGTTCAAAAGAATAACAAAAGATAAATATTTTTCTGTTCAACGTCCAAATTGCTTCGGTGTGATCAGGGATTTTTTTTTTTTCAAGTCGAGCTCTTTGTAATTGATTGTAAACTTTGGGAACTCACCGTAGCAAGATCTTTCTGTGACATTCCTTTATTCTGACGTCCCTGCTGGATCAGCTTACCCAAATCCAATGGAACAGTATCGTGCTTTAATTCGTCCGTCTCTCTGTCGAGCTTAGCAGTATTTTTAGTAGTTACATGCTGCTTGTTCGCTCCACCACCCCCTACAATTTTACAGTCCAATCTCGTTTCAACCGATTAATATTAGCACGTTTCATGCTCTCTCCCTCTCTCTCTTGAAAGAACTCATTGAACACAACAAATTTTTTCTTATCATATCATTAGTTCATCCAATAAAGGGTAATTCTACCCTTGACAAGAACAATTGTTTCATTCGAACCTCGTCAGATATACTGTTTCAAGGACGATTGTGGTTGCTTCTAATTATTGCAGGAGTGAATATTTTTTTCTAGTTATAATTGTAGTTTTCAAAATACTACTTTTAATTTAAATTATCACATTTTTTGTCTGACATATACAGATTTAAATGCAGAAATTCTGGGTCTTTGTTGTGGTCAATATTTGCTTATTTTCAATTAACAGTCACGTGGAATGTCAACAAAATATTGCTGAATGTTTCCATAACAATTCTTTTGGCGAAAAGTGTAAAATTCAATCAATCCGAATGGATTGAACTGGAACTTCGTACCAATGAAAAAAACATAAGTTGATTGAAAATATTCACCATTCCTATTCAGTAACTTTACACATCTTTGTCTTTGACATAAAGATTTATGAAATTTTGGGATTAAGGTTGTTGTACAAAAAAATTGAAGTAAAAGTTTATATCGCACAATGCTCTACTTTATGAGACAATTTTGTTGCAACTCTATGTCAAGCGTATGATGAAAAGTTAATTGTGGCAATATGCAGCAAATTTGAGTGTTCCCAAAAATTATTTCATGACCAAGACATGATCAGAAAAAATTGAGGATAATTCTGTTATATCTCAAAAAGATGTAATTATTTTCATGGCTTCTAAAATTGATGTTGCAAATTTGCATCATCAATTTTGTATTTGTAACTGATTTAAAAATTTTTTTTTTATTTTTGGCGAAAATAATTTTTATTATCTCCATTCGGATCAGATTATATTTTTTTTGTTCTAGTTTTAATGATTGATAATTATCAGAAAACATTTTGAGCTTTTAAAATCATGCATGACAAATAAAAATTAGACGATTCTAGTCAGAAATACATGAGCTTTGAAAAAAAGGGTTAAACAAACTTTATCAAAATGCTCTTTTGTGTTAATTTCGTTAAAGCGTAATGATGAATAAAAAAATAATTTTTATTCATTTCGTCGCTACTCACATTTGACTTGAGTGTCTACAGCTTGTCCTTGACGACGGGCTGTGTTAATTGCCTGTAAATCGACAAATAGTGCTTAACATCGCAGCACGAGAATTGCAGATAGATTTTTAACATCTAAACAAACCTAAAAAAAAGTGCAAAAAACCAAAATGGCAAATAAATAACGAAAGCTCAAAAATCACACGTTGTTCCAAATTTCTATATTACCTTTTCCGATTTTGCTGCGGCACCTTTTGTCACACGTTTTCGCAATGTGATTGGTACCGTGTCCCAATCTGACATTCTGGAAAAAAATGTATAGTTGCACAAAATAAAACGTATATATGGTCTGGAACCTTGAAATATTTTTTCCCCCTGATTTTCTCTCCCTGATTTTCTCTCCCTTTCCCTCTTTTTCCCGATTCCAGTCAACAGATAATTTTCGAGTTTTTTTTGTCTCTGTACAATCGCGATCCTTATTTATTTCTGCTTTATAAATTGTGATCTATATTTTTTTTTCTACCACGCGATAAATACAGAACGACGAATAACACGCTCGCAAAAGTAATCGAGAACCCTGGAGTAAATAAGTTATTGGAACTGCGGTGTTGCCGTTATTGTCGTCGTCATCGTCATCGCCATAATAGGGACCGTGCGTGAACTATAGAGAGCAGCACCACCGCCGATGACGCGCGCTCTCGCGACTAAATGTGCAATTTGTGAGGTGTTATTTTAGCTGTAAATAGAATGCAAAACAAATAAATATTGCAAATAGCAATGTTAAAAATCATTAAATATGGCTTTCGCCCGGTCAACAATGACCGCATTCGAGGTCAAAATGGTGAAAAAGGGAAAAAAATTGTTCGAATCGGGCCATGTTTTGAACGTTGTCGAAACTGAAAACCACAGTGGACGGAGTACTAATAACAGGGAAAGTCGTCGCTCAGACTCATATAACTATTCTTTACAATGTCAAAATAACGGTATGTATTGAAAACTTTTGCATGATTTAAAAAAATATACACACCCTCGAAATTATAAAAAATTAAATTTCTTCGAACTTTCAGCTCGATTGCATTATAAACTATCGTATACGCCCGTTATAATTTACTTATTTACACCTCATTAATGTTGGGATTGGCCGCGTGGTGGCACTGTAAACGCTGCGCACGGTCCCTACAGTGATTGCAATTTTAGACAATTTTTCATTCTACACGAGCGCCTTCAAATCTGCCTTACCTGCTGAGACGTGTTCAGCAAAACTGGACAAAAGTTAAACATTTTTATTTCGAAGATTTTTCAATTGTTTACAAAAAAGTGTGACGTTCTATCAGTAGAAAATTTTTTACTGTCCTCGTTGTTAATAAATCAATTTCTATTTCTCTATAAATCGTCTATTGATGCGATTTTTTATTGTTTCTAACGCGCTCTACATTATCTTCCAAGAAATGTGTTCTAAAAATCGACAAATTGCCTTCGTTCCAAAAGTTAGTACCATTTCCATACCACTAGATCGCGCGAGCATCTGTTTCCGACTTTTTCTAATCCTAACCTAAATTCCGAAATAAAGATTCGACTTTTAGTGCTCGATTGTAACCAATAAACAAAGATGTGTCTTTACCGGTGTAAATTATTTAATAAGAAAGTATTATTTATTTCTAGCACATATTCGAAGATGAATTTAATTCATCTTAATTATATAAAACGTGGTATTTATTTGCAAAGAAATTGTCGAAACAAAAGAGAACTTTCAGCCGGTATTTTCCAATTGTTTCCTAAAAATAAAAATTCTAAAGTCAAAAATTTAATGTAATTAGATCGATAATTATTTTTTTCTTTATTTTTAAATTCAGAAATGGCGAGTTCATATACGTGGAAAGACTCTAAATATTGGGACAATGTCTGGGAAGAAAAAAAGTATTTTTTACCTAAAGACAATGAAAAGGAACATTTCAAAATGATCTTACCACCGCCTAATGTCACAGGGGTTCTTCATTTAGGACATGCATTGACTTGCACCATACAAGACCTCCTCGCTCGATGGTCCATAAATCATTTTTTCTATGACACAAAATGTTTATGTTTAATTTTTAAAATAATTTTAGACTCGTGCTTCGCGGTATTCTATATTCCTAAATAATGGAGTAAATTGTAAAAATAATGAATAAATAATAAATTAAGATTTTGTGCATGCGTTAGCAGGACACGCATCGCTTTAATTATGACGCTTAATTCCTTAGGAATGATTGAAATTAAAAAAAACATCCTTAAAACAGTAATTTATAAAATCAAAAAAAATAATTTCATAGTTTTTCTGTTGTACAACTTTTATAGGTTTCTATTTCTTCTCCTGAATTTGTATTTGTGTTTGTTTGCTTGTTGTGTGTCTTTTGTAATTTTCTTGTATTCCTATTTAAAAATTGCTTATAATATGTACAAACTTTACAGAATAATAATGTGAACATAAGAATATAAAGCACTTTAAAAAAAAATGTTTTTTTTTTAATAGGCACAGAATGAAAGGGAAATCTGTAATTTGGGTGCCAGGCTTGGACCATGCAGGAATAGCAACTCAAGCGATAGTCGAAAAATATTTAGCAAGAACAAAAGGAGTCGATAGATACGAGCTGGGTAAAGAGGAATTTCTTTCCTGTATTGAAAAATGGAAAGAAGAAAAAAGCGGCACGATAAGAAATCAATTAAAAGCTATGGGCACGAGTTTGGATTGGAGTAGAGAATTTTTCACAATGAGCAAGGTGAATTTCTCATTTCTCGCTTATTTGCAATTCTAGCTAAATAATTACAATAATTTTTATGTAATCAACAGGAACATTGCGAAGCGGTAACTGAGGCTTTTTTTATATTGAGCCAGCGTGGTCTTTTGTACAGAAACAAAGCTCTGATTAATTGGTCGACGAGTCTTCGCAGCACTATTTCCGACATAGAAATCGAACACGTTCGTGTTACCGAAAAAACGGATTTTCTCGTTCCTGGCTATCGGCAAAAAATACCATTTGGACTGATGGCAAAAGTTGCTTTTAATTTGCGAGATTCGAGTAAGATCAACAATTTTTTTTTACGTACTTTTGCATCAAATGCTATTCAAAAACGAATATTTCCACTCGCTCCACGAATTTGCAGTTTTTTCAAAATCTGTTTTTTGGCTTTTAGTTCTCTACTGTCAAATTTTTGTTTAACAGAGGAAAATATAATAATTGCAACAACCCGAGTGGAAACATTCCCTGGGGACGTCGCAATCGCAGTTCATCCGGAAGATCCAAGATATTCTCGTTTCATCGGCCAGCAAGTCTGGCATCCAATCAGAGAAACTTTCATACCAATTATTGGCGAATCTTCCGTACAGCAAGACTTTGGCACAGGAGTTGTGAAAATTACTCCTGCTCATGATCATGTTGACCTTGAAATAGCAAAACGACATAATTTGGACATTATCGATGTGATTGGGAATGATGGAAATATGACTAGCAACGCAGGGCGTTTTGAGGTGAAAAAAAACTACTTTACAATTATTTTATTATTCAAAATTTCAAAATTTTTCACATTTACATTTTTCCAATATCTTGTTTTCAATTTTTTGATTAATTTTATTTATTTATAAATTAACAATTTGATTCAAGATCCATTAAAATACTGAAAGTGTTGAATATGTACTGGAGTTCAACATTTTTAAATATCGGAGGTCAGTTTCGACGATTTATGTAAAAGCAATAAAAATTGTTTCAGGGTGTCGGAAGATTCGTAGCACGAGAAAACATTTTGGACGAATTAGCGAAGCAAGGAGTGTTGAAAAGCTTGGAAAACCATGAGATGCTGGTTCCCGTGTGTTCTCGATCAGGCGACATTGTCGAGTATCTTATGAGAGAACAATGGTTTCTGAGGACTCAAAAAATGGCGGAACAGGCTGTTGAGGCGGTCAAAAATGGATCGTTAAAAATTGACCCACCGGAATGGGCACAAGTTTGGTGTGATTGGCTTGGAAATAATAAGTGAGTTGTGAAAACCTCAAAAAAAAACAAATTTTATCGAATAACACAAGAAAAAAAATTATTTATTTAATAAATGATAATAATTGAATAAATTTGATCGAATTTTATTAAATATTTAACTTTCTATTGTTATTTCATTTTTACAATAATGGGGAAGTTAACATTTTCGTGTTTGCAGGGATTGGTGCGTATCTCGACAAATTTGGTGGGGTCAAAGAATCCCGGCTTATCGTAGTGAAAACAGCGATTGGATAGTCGCGCGTTCCGAGGAAGAAGCTCGTCAGCAAATTCTTCAAAACGGAAACCACAAAAACGTCGATTTAAAAATAGAACAAGATCCGGATGTGCTGGACACGTGGGTCTCGTCGGCACTCGTTCCTTTAACCGCTATGGGCTGGCCCAATCCGGTTAATTTACAATCGTACATTGAACAGCTCAAAAAGCTGATTTTATCGTTATTTTTTCACAAATATATGAGTCTAACTATTCTATTTGTTGTTAGAAATTCGAAAAATTTTATCCTCTCAGTCTGATGGAGACTGGACATGACATCATATTTTTATGGGTCGCCAGGATGGTCATGTTGGGAATGGAACTCACAAACACTCTTCCTTTCAAGGTAAAAACAAAATTTACCCTCAAAAATGAAGATTTCATTTCTAGAAAAAAATTCTTGTAAAAAATTCTTTTTTTTTTTAAGACTGTGATAAACAAAAATGAGTTGATCTACAATTTATGTAAAAAAATAATTTTATGACTAAATATGAACAGAAAAAATAACTTCTACAAAATCTCGCCTTGAATTTTTGTGGCAATACCTTCTCATTTTTGCTCCTGCAGGAAATATTGTTTCATGGAGTTTTGTGCGATGCTCATGGTAAAAAAATGTCGAAAAGTCGAGGTAACGTTATCGGGCCAGAGCAGGTGATAAATGGCATCAGTCTTGAGGAACTTAATACCGAAGCTGAGAAAAGTGCAAAAAATGGAATTTTGAGTAAAGAAGGACTCAAGAGAACTTTGGCTGTTAATAAAAAAATGTTTCCTGATGGTATACCGGAATGTGGGACGGACGCACTGCGTTTGACTTTGTGTGCACACAATATTAAAAGTGCGCATGTCATTTTTTTACATTCGAAAAAGAAAAAAAATAGATTATTCGTTTCAAGTTTTAAATATTTCCTTTTTTAGGCAGCCGAATAAGTTTCAACGTGATCGAGTGTCAGACGAACAAACATTTTTGTAATAAAATCTGGCAAGCGACAAAGTTCGTTTTACGAACGACTGAAAACGATGGAAAACCGGTGAAAAAACCTGAAGAATTAAGTACCGTTGATCGATGGATACTCAGCCGATTGAGTTGTATGGTGACTGAAGTTAACAATGCATTTGAGGATAGAAACTTTTATAAAGCAGTATTGGCCATAAAACAATTTTTCTACTACGAATTTTGCAATTTTTACTTGGTAAGAATGAGAACGTAGAATTATTCGATAATACAAAATTCAGTATGAATTCTTATGTGTAGTATTTAATGTTTTTTTTACGAAAACAAAATTTCAGGAAGCAACAAAGCCAGTTTTCAAGAACGAACAACAAGAAATAATGGAGAGTCACAAGTACGGCCTTGCTAAATGTCTCGAAGTTTCTCTGAGAGCCCTCGCACCGATCACTCCTTATTTATCCGAAGATTTATACGCTCGGTGCGCGAAAACGTTGCCAAATATCTTTTTATCCTTGCCTTCGCTACTCGAGGCCCCTTTTCCAACAACCACCGACGATTTTGGGGCGACGAGAGATCTTGAACTCGAAACCCAATTCTATCGGATTCTCGATGCTGTAAAAACGATTAGAAACGCTCTTGCTCAAGTGGCTAAAAAATCTGATGCAGAAAGTAAGCCATTTTATCAAGATTTGAAATTTTTAGTTCAAATGTCAAAATAATTCAGTATTTTCATTATTTCATGGCATTTGCTTATTTTTCTTTATCAAAATATTACGAAAAAAATCTTTTTTGTGACTCCTCAATAATTTACTTGCACGCTGCTTCATTTTTCTTTCAGAGTTTTTTTAAATAAAATATTTTATTTCAACAGTTCATATCGTCACCAACGTCTCCGAAGGCTCGGACTATTTCGCCGAAAACTTAAATTTCATCACAGCTGTAACGAGAATCCAAAACGTTCGAGTATTTCCATCGAGTGAATACGAGACGAAAGAAAACAGTCTTTTATTCGGTGTCATTGAATCCGAATGTCAGATATTTTTGCTGCTCAGCAGTGGGACTGACACTGCGCTCGTGAGAGAGAAAATGGAGAAGAAACGTTTGCAGTCTGAAAAAAAATTAGCAAATCTTCTCAGGCTGACGAAATCTGCAACGAAATCCGAGGACGAAAGGTTTCAGGATGAAGAGAAGGTTCGTATTGATATTTGAACAAAAAATATTCGAAACAAGCAGAATTTCCATTCTATTTACATAATAAAGCTTCTTGCGGTATAAAAAAATAAAAGAAAAAAGAAAATTATTTCCAATTTTGCAGATGAAAGGTTTGGAGGATGAATTAAAAAGATATCCAAAACTTTCCTAATATCTGTGAAGATTTTCGAACAGTTAAGGGGTGAGTTGAGAGTCGATAAAAAAAAAATGAATTTATTCAACGTCCATTTCCTCGTCGCTCTCGTCGCTGCAACTCTCGTCCTCGGAGTCTTTCTCATCGTCCTCGGAGTCGGAGGACTCGGAATCGAGCCACACTTGCGAGGAGAAATCATCTTTCATTATAATTTTCCATTCGTCTAATTTTTTCGTATCTGTAAAAAAATTAAACAAAAATCAGCATTAATGACAGTGAAATTTGTACGAATGAAAATGTGTGAAAAATCGATTGTTACCTAGCGAATAAAAATCGTTGAGAGTATATTGCTTGTCGCCGTCCTCGAACATTCCTCCGTACAAATAAAGAACACCGTTTTTCACCGCGACACCCGCGTTTATACGAGGCGAAGGTGTGAAAATATTTACAGTCGAACTTTCGCTGGTGTTCATTGCGGAATGCACGGCAGCCGGACCTACGGTCATCTAAAATTGTATCAATTTAATTAATTACGGAGTTGAATTGACCAAGTAAATCGAAAAAAAAAAGAACTTGCAGTGAAAATTCCATCGTCGTCAGTGACGAGAGCAGCGGGTTGTGCGCTGACTTTTGACGTCGATTCCTCGTTTTCGTCTTCCGACTCGCTCGCTACTTCCTTGCCATCATCCTTAGCTTTTCTTCTTCGTCTTCGCTCAGCGGAAGCTTCTTTTTTACCGGTTAAATTGACGCAGCGCCATTGATACTTCTCCAGGTCAAGAGCAAGTAGCTCGTTGAAAAATGTTCCATCGAGTTGTTCCTCATCCTCCATGTCATCGTGAACGCCGCCGAACATGTACGCGAGACCTGGTTGAACGAGAACCGCCGAAGCGCTGCATCGTGGCGAAATAATTGCTCCGCTTTGTTTCGTCAATGTCCATTTCCACTTCAAACCACTCTCGTCGTTTTCTAAATTAACACAAATTGATATCTAAATTAATCTCTAAATTAACACAAATTAATTTCTAAAGTAACGGAAATTAATTCCTAAGTCAACGCAAATTAATTTCAAAATTAAAGTAAATTAATTCCTAAGTCAACGAAAATTAATATCTAAATTAACGCAAGTTAGTTTCTAAATTAATGCATATTAATTTCTCCATTGATTGTGCAATTTGGCAGCTGTTTGGCTTAGTTTCAGACTTAGTTTGAAAAAAGAGCTGAAATTTTATTGTCATTCCGTCCCTGTTTTGTACTCACTCTGAGGACCCAAAATAAACATATCCGTGTGAACGTGACCCTTGTCCACGTCTTTTTTTATTCTCTCTTTACTGTATCCCCCATAAACGAGGATTGTATTTTGGGGTGTAGGAAGAACAATGCATCCTGATCGTGGAGCAGGAATATTTCCTGTTATGCTGAGATTGTTCCACTGGTACGTTGACAAATCAAATATGTAAAGGTCATTAAAATACTTGTAGTCCCGGAGATTATCGTGAAAACCACCAAAAATAAACAATTTCTTTTTCAAGTGAACCATCCTGTGTCCGCTCCTTGGAGAAGGTCCACCAGGAACTCTGTAAATTTTTCAATCATTTTTATTCTCCATGAAAACGATTTATCACAATTATTTAATGTTGAAGCGATTTTTTGAATTCGTAATGAAAAAATACAAGAATCCTCACGTCACTTTCTCCCATTTTTTTTCTCCTATACGATAAAGCCACAAATCTTTGTAATGATAAAACTGAGACTCCGAAGGACTCGAAAATTCCCCTCCAAATATCCACATCTCTCCTTTTCCGGTCGCTGTCACAACAGCCTGGTGTCCACATCTCGGCGGTGGAGCGCCCGGTGCTTTTACCACTGTCCAGTCTTTTTTTGTTGTATTATAAAAAAACAAGTCCCCATAAACTGTAGTCTGTGATAAATAATATAAATGTTTAAATAAGAAATAGTTAAATATTTCATTGTTGTTAATAATATCGAATTAGAAATTTTTATTCGGACATTAAATGAAAATTTAAGGAAATTGAAAAGCCGATCAAAAATTAGTTGAGCATTATTTTTCTTTTTTAATTGTTTCAAAATTTTGTAGGATCTTTTTTTGTCTTGCTTTTCGAATCTAGTAATTTTAAGAGTTTTAATTATTTGCATACCTTTCTACCATCGTGAAATTCTCCACCGAACATAATCAATTCGTCCTTGAAAGGGTGCGGGCAGAGAGAAAAATTGACCCTCCTGGACGGAGGTTCGACCACGGCTTCGACAACCCGTTCTCTCCGTCTTTCTTCTCGTTCAATTTCAGCAATAACTTTTTCGATGTCATCCTGAAAATGTGCCGAATCAAAAAAAAATTTTTGTACAAGCAACGATTTTTAAGTGCTTTTAATTAAAAGAAATTGTTATACTTCCTATGGAACTGAAGGTTCGAAAGTTGATTTAAAAAATTTTAATTTCTTCGATATCCAAATTTAAGTATAAATAAAATTTTTGACTTTTTGTTATTTATTATTAAATTCGAAAAAAACACGTGCCTATGCCGGTTTTTAAAAATATGTCTATTTTTCTGTATTTTTACCTCGCCAACCGCAGCCAATTCTTTCTTTTGTTTCGCATTTAATTTCTTTTCCGTTTTCATCGCCGTCTTGACACTGCCACTAACTTTTTTCTTATTTTTGTCCTTTTTACCCATTGTTAAAACGAGATTCAAACCGCTTTCTGTTTACACGCAATTTTAGGTTATAATTCTTCGGAATTTTTTGAGGTTAGGAAAACTTAAAAATGCGTGGCGTTGTTTGTCGCTCCTGTTCTGTCTTGAAACCTGTCGAAACTGATCTACACCAATCTACACGTAGATATACGAATTTCGTAAGGTCGTACGTCTCGTACAAAGAAAGCTTCTCTCGATAAGAATCTGCAGGTACGTTCTAAAATAATTAATATTATGATTATCTTATACGCGGCATTAAAACATTCTTACCACACTTTTGCATAGGGCTTTCTACGTGAATCTAAAGTAATCAATGAAAATCGGAGAATTCATTCGAAGACTTTAAATTTAATTTCTAGACGGGAAACGTCTTTGAAAAACATAAATATTCGATTAATTTAATTTATGATCAAATTCCATCGAATTCTTCTTCCAAAGCAATTTTTCGCGTAAACAATTTCGCATAATTTCACAAAATTTGCTCTTCAAATGAAAAGCCTCGTACACAAAAATACATCGAATTTTAACAATCAGAAAGGCATAGACTCGCTATAGTTCAGCACTCGAGCATTCAAATATACGCCTTTTTGTTTGTCAACACTAAATAGTTCATCGTAAACAAAATGGCGCAAGTCCAATTCAATAATATGTCCAATTCCTGGAGTTACGCCCTTTTGAAAATTGAACCTTTATCTAAGCAATTCAAGCGCATCGTGCCTTATCACTGAAACGTTGTTTATTTCGAAATGAATAAAAACAATGCCGATGACCCGTGTTCTTTCAGTTGAAAAAATGAGTACAAGCTGCGTAAGCATTTCAATTTATCTGTTTGTTTTTTTTTTCTCACCCTCACTCATCGAAATTCTTGGCTTGTGTAAAGTTTATCATTTTTCAGTCTTTCCTCAAAAGTTATACTAACAATTTGCTTTTTTGACAGAGACCAGAATTCCAATCATGAAAAACATTGAGATATTTTTGACGATACTCCTTTTTGGCGTCATCGCACCAATCTCTGCTTGGCGCACTTTTCTACGAGGTCGAAGTAAGCACGGTCTTGGAGTTCCTTTCATAACTAAAGATGCTGACATTCCTAAAGAACAATGGATCGAACAAAATCTCGACCATTTCAATCCAACGGATGCTCGAACTTGGGAACAGGTAAAGAAAAAAATTAAAAAAAAGACCAATCTATTTTTGAGAACTTTGCACATATTCGCATAATTAAAAAAATATGTACCCATCATTTTTTTCTCATCCGAATGAAAAACTTTAATTTCAGGAAAATTCCGTTGAAGCTTTTAGTTATAGTGCGAATGTTTTAAGCTTAAAAAAAATTTCAGTATTCTTGCTCTAATTTTATTCTGACCATCATAAAAAATATTCTCCATACTAAAATTGAATTAATTATTTGGAGCTTAAAAAAAAATGTTCAGTCGCTTCGTCGATTTTGTTTTTAACGAAATTAATATTTTGGGTCGTTTACATTGTTATTATTGTGCAATTATTTCGATAAAATTTTATCTTCACTTCGCTAAATCTTTATTAATTAAATATTCCAGGAAATTGAACATTTTTATCAAACTTGTTATTATCTTGTAATCATTTTAATTTTCGATCAAATTTCAGCGCTACTTCGTCAATGACACACACTGGAAAAAAGATGGGCCTGTTTTTCTGATGATCGGAGGAGAAGGAGAAGCCAGTCCTAAATGGATGGTTGACGGTCAATGGCTCGAATATGCCCGTCAATATGGAGCCCTTTGCTTCCAAGTGGAGCATCGCTTTTATGGAAAAAGCCATCCCACGCAGTAATTAAAAAACAAAATTATGAATAATGACAAACATATAAAAATAATTAAAGATTTAATATATGAAATATTATGATCGTTTTTGAAATTTAATTTTTCAGGGATCTCAGTGTCAAAAATCTCGTATTCCTTTCGTCCGAGCAAGCGCTTGCGGATTTGGCCCATTTTATTGAAACAGCAAGAGTGAAGTACCAAATCCCAGCAGCTACTAAATGGATTGCATTCGGTGGTTCTTATCCTGGATCATTAGCTGCCTGGGCCCGATTGAAATATCCTCATCTCATTCATGGTGCCATGTCCGCGAGTGGACCACTTCTTGCTCAAATTGATTTCCAACGTGAGAATTTATCATTTGTCGTATTAATTATTTATTAAGAGTTCTTAAAATATCGATTTTTTAAGCCTAACATTATCAAAACTCAGAATCGTGTGAACTACTCGAATTTTTATTTAAAAAAAGCGATCAAAAGGAAAGAAACTAACATTTCAACGCAAAATTCGGTCCGAATTTTGAGCTGAAAAGAACGTAGAACAAAAATACAAATTTTTTTTGTTAATTATTCGCAGAATATTACGTTATTGTTGAGAACTCCTTACGAAGACATTCGCAAGCTTGCGTCGATGCTGTAGCCGCTGCAAATCACCAAATTTATATAATGTTACGTCATCGTATTGGTCAACAGGGACTGACGAAAAAGTTCAAGTGAGCCGAACGAAAAATATTATAATATAAAACAATGAATGTTCGAATGCAAAGAAATGGTGATTTTTAACGAAAAATCTTTAAAAAATTGTTATCAAACGTGGAAGTTTATTAGAAAATGATTTTTTTCCAGCCTTTGTGATCCGATCGACTCGGCTCACTCGAAGCGCAACGACATCGCAAATTTCTACGAGACTTTAGCGAGCGAGTTTGCCGAAATTGTGCAATACAACAAGGACAATAGAATCGGTGCGAGAGCAAAGTCTTACACGATCGACGAAGTCTGCAATATTCTTGTAGACGAAAAACGCGGAGTGCCTGTGGACAGATTGGCGGAAATTAGTAATTTGTTGCTTGCAGCTAGTAACGAAAAATGCCTTGATTACAAATACAGCAAAATGGTCGATGATCTGAGAAATGTAACGTGGGCCAGTGAAATGGCTGAAGGAGGTCCGTAAAAAAAAAATGAAAAAGCATATAAAAATAAATTTGTTTTGTTAAAAAATTTCTAATTCTGAGGTTCCTTATGATATTCAGGTCGCCAATGGATGTATCAGACATGCACGGAATTCGGATTTTTCCAGACCTCAACCGCTCGGCCAAATTTGTTCAGCGAAACTTTCCCCGTTGATTTCTTTGTTCAGCAATGTACGGATGTTTTCGGTCCGCGATACAATCTTCATCTGCTTGAGAACTCGGTCGAACGTACAAACATATTTTATGGTGCTAAGGATATTGAAGTAACGAACGTAGTTTACGTTCACGGCTCGATCGATCCGTGGCACGCTTTGGGAATCACACAGTCGACGAATCCGAAAGCCCCAGCTATATTCATTAACGGTATGTCCAAATTTTTTATCGTAATACGAGATAAAATGCAATTTACACTAAAATTCAAGATCAAAAAGTTATTTTGAAATAATCAGCGATAATCAGACGGTTCGAATTATGTATTTTTTTTTAAGGTACTGCTCATTGTGCCAACATGTATCCGGCATCCTCCAACGATTTGCCAGAATTGATTGAAGCTCGTAAAAAAGTGAATCAACTTATAGGGGAATGGTTGAAGGAATAAAATTGAAAGTTTCGTTGATCCGAAGTGTGCACCAAAATTGATCAAATAATATGATAACTTTATTTCTCTTTCTCTCAGATTCATTCTGTACAATTCTTTAAAATCGCTTTTGTATCGTTGAATCGAAATGTGTTTTTTTTTACAAGTTTAAATTGGCAACGAAATAAATCCATTTCCAAAAAATGAACCGGAGATTCTTTCTTTACTCCCAAATTGCGTCGACCTCGGAGCACAAAGAGCGGAATAAAAATAATAAGGGAGCAATAAAAGTACGAGGGTTGCCGAAAATGGCACTAAACGTTAACGAACCCTAAAACTGCATTCATTTTTTCTGCACGCTGTATTGTCAGTCGAACGGACAAATGAAAATATCGAAAATCTGTATTTCCATCAAATTTTCATTCGCTTTCGCTCTCGTTAAATTATTAACAATTAAATTATTTCGAGTGTCGATGAAAGAACGAAATGGGCTGCGTCGGCCTGTCCTTGAGTCGATTTATCATCGTATTCTATTCAGGCCGAACAATCGAAAAAAAATGCGAAAAAAATGACACTTTGCGACTCTCCTTTCAAGGTGAGGCCAAAGAGCCCATAAAACGGAATTTCACTGCGATCAGATCGCTCGTGTGAATTCCAAACGTTCTTGATACAAGTATAAATATTAATTTTTATGTTATTAAATTAATGTGCGCAGAATATAGCCTTTCAAAGCGGAAATGAGCAACTTTCGTTACTTGAACAAAAACCGATCTCGTTGAGTGAACAGCAATTCAAATTTCAAACAATTAACAATGTTTTTTTCTTAATAAATACGATTTATTTGATTTTATTTTACAAAATAAAAATCGTATGTGAAATTATTCTCAAAATTACGTGGAATAAAATAATCGACTGGGATCAAATTTGAAGAAAAAAAGTACGAAAATGTTTTTAAAAAAATAACTAACAGTGCTCATCTCTGCTTGCGATGAAAATAATTCGCTAAATGCAAAATCACACTTTCACACTGATTCACACACTCACACGTACACAGGAGCGTAATATATAAAATATATTTATATATTATATGTTTTTTAATATATTATTATGTATATTAATTAATAATTATATAAATTGATGTATATATTAGTTATATGTATAAACTGTTCTCGTTTTTTTGGCATGTCCTCCGACTCAGGGCGAGTCCCACTCGCAATTGCGATGAGCCACGAACTCGAAGTCTCCGAACCCTAACGCTACGAAATAATTGATTAAAGATATTTACAGAAACGTGCTCCCTTCAATTATCGGGTATGTTTGAAAAATAGTGTAATTTCATTGTTTGAAAAAGAAGGAAAACTGAGTTGAGGGCCATGGATTGAGAAAATTAAACGTACGCACGTAACTGGACAAAAACAAACACACTTCAGGGTGTCTGATATTTTCTGCGACCTTAAAATCATTTGTAACTTTTTTATAAAATTCCTTTTTGGTTCCTATTATAAAGCCCGTTAGCAAATTTTAACTTTTTATTTTTAAAAAATCATGGAACTGTAGCGAATTTTCTCGATCAGTGCAAATGGAATTTTCGCTTTCAAAATTTTGCAATATTTTCTGTGGAATGTTTATTTTTCCATTCCAATTTCAATCTTATGTATTTTAATATAAATATATTATAAAATTTGATATGTGAATACTTTAATTCCATGTGACAAAAAAATATGTAAATTAATTGTGGAAATTTAATGACGGTTTAAGAGGATTTGAGGAATATTTTTCTACTGATTTCGGTCATCAGACAGCTCGAAAAATGCGGAGAATCGAAAAAAACTTTCGAAAATAAAAACTCGATTACAGTTAAATTCAGTATCTGTGATGAGTTTGTGATTGTCTCCAATCAGGTGTCGTAGAATTGCCATGATGATGGTGATGGTGATGATGATGGCGTTTCTTGTCGTTAACACTGGTTAGTTTGCTCGCTGGATATGAGGAAGTTTCATTAACCGGAAGTTCGTTAATTCCCTCTCTCTCGTTTCCATTCGCGCCGCGATAATTGTCACGATACCCAGGTTCATCCAGGGTTTCCTTGCGACGAAGTGGCGAATGATTCGCTTTCGTGCCAGCTGTCTCATGAAGATTTTCCCATGCTTGCCTATAATAACGATTCAATCCTCCTCGACTCTCCGACGAACCACTGTCGAAACTCGCCACGGTGTTGCAATCCGGCGATGCTCGATGACGATAATGCTTGCTTCGTCTTCCACGGTTCCTGATTTTTTAACACCGATTCATTATTATTATTATTTTTTATTGTTATTTAAATCATTGCTGACCTTCGTCAAATTCCCCTTGTTTCATTTTTTCTATCAATAATTTTTAACCCAACTGACAAATTTTAACAAATTTTTTTTTCTTTTTGACGCATTTTTTGCAATATGTTTCGCTAATGTATATAGAGAGTGTGACCTTTCAAGTCTCAAATGAACTCAAAAAATCCCAATTCGCCTTATTTCATGAAAATTTACTGACTCCACTAAATCGCTGTAAATTGCAATTAAAAACATAAATTTCAATTAAATATATTTTCCACACAAATATGTATAAACAGAATACAGAATTTACGACATAAATTCCCAGTTTCATCGAACTTCTTCGATACCGGAGTACAAATAACATAAACATAAAACAAATAAAATGGCAACATGAATATCGTCCACGTGTCTCCTGTACTGTGTCTCAAAAAAAAATCCCGCTGTGCTTGGAGTGCAGAGGCGAAAAGTATCCGTGAAAAGGTACGAGGCAGAAGAAATAAAAAGAAGCAAAAAAAAAAGGGAAGAGCGAGGAATCCATCACCACCATCACCGAGTGATTATAACGAAGAAAAAAAAATGAAATAAAATAGCGAAGGGGGTAAGCGTGCGGAATTCCATTTCCTGCGTAAATTGGGGAGGAAGGAAAAATCGATCCGAAAAGAAGCTCTGACTAGAGTTGAAAAGGTGCTTCGGTATGATCGCGAATGAATGATAAAGGAATTTGACCTCGGATTGATGTGATTACCTTGACTAGGGTTGTTGAGGCGCGACGATGAAAATTCAAAGGCGACGATAAAACGTGGTCTCGTTGGTACGTGTTTGTATGAAGGGTGTGGTAGAAGGTTGGTCTGACGAGGCGTAGCAAAGATCGGTAGGCGGACGAACGAGCAGTTAGAGAGAAGGATTGGAGAAGTAGCCAGCGCGATGAGCCGCCGATAGACTGAATGAATACGGATGATCGCTTCCGCGACGTGCCGTTAGATCACGACGGCCGAGGTGTTGATCGGGAAACGGAAGCGCAAGAAGGGTGTACCAACGAGATGGCATTCCAGGCTCGGCTCTACCGAGGCCACCGCCGTTACCACCACCGAGACCACCGATCCCGGTCAGACCCCTTCGACTTCTGCTTCCTCGTACATTTCCGCTACCGCTAACCATCGCATCGCAAACGTATACACAACATTTAGACTCTGTTAGTTCTCACCTTCCTTTTTTTTTTTTTTTCATTCTTTCTTTTTCTTTTCTTTACAACCTACGCTAAGATGTACCGATCATAATAAATTCCGAGTCGCATGAGAAAAGAGATCGAAAGATCGAGGAAAAAGTAGAAATATAAACAACAGTTGTTAGGGCTTTGTATCACACGCTTCGAAATATCTCAAAAGCAATATTTTTCTCGATTATTCGAACGAAAAGTCGCTCAGCCCGCACAGAATCGTAGCCGGGAGGATCTAAATATTTCGCATTTTAGAAAAACAGTCCCTTTTGGAGAAAATACACGTTTTGCAACCGTCTCGTTCGGTTCGCCCGCTTCGAAATTTCGAAAGCAACATTTTTCTCGACGGTCCGACCGATCGACGCAAAATTTGGCTCGGCCACGTGGAATCGTAGCACGGAGGGGCTGAATATTTCACTTTTTAGTAAAAAAGCTCATTATTTTCGAGAAAATACGATTCACGTTTTGGAACGTGTGATACTGCGCCCCTTAACGTCAAATTAGTACAAAGTGATGATGTTGACAGTTGTGACAGTTGCGACTATACAAAAAAAACAGAGAATACCGATTTGTACATTTGTACTGTACAGGATTCGATAATTTCAAATTATGCCATCTATTATGCCATCAATTTAAAAAGATGAGGCAATTTCTACAAGTTTATCAATTTTTCGGATAAATCAATCAATTCGACGACTAAAAATCGTTGGATAATTATTTAGATTATCCCTCGAATTTAATGAAAATTCAATTTATCGAATCATGTACTGGCAGTGGATTTTTCTAGGAGTGTCCCAACGAGATCCGAGTCGCGAAAATATACAAATTCGGCATAACGTCACGAGTTGCGAAAGATGCGGAAAGTCCAAGGAGACAGTACGTGGACTGGACGATATAGATATTTACAATGCTACAGGCCTATGCACAGCTGGGAAACACGTAAACAAAAATATATTTAAAAAAACACACCATTTTCGGACCGAGTCACCACAAAAACGAAAATAAATACAAAAAAATACCAAACAATACAAAAAACAAGCAAATCAGACGAAAATTCACAAAAAGAAAAAAAAAGGAGAAAATTTACCTTCGAATGAGGATCGTTACGGTCGTGATGATCGCAGCGAGAAAGACGAAACCGCCGAACACGCCGAGACCGATGACAGCGCCTAAATTGAGTTTTGCCTGATGAGCTGGTGCGTCGGAACGATCGACTCTGAAAGGTCCCGAAGGTTCGGAAACTCCAGTGCCAATTTTCGCCTGAGCATTGTCAACTCCGCTGCCTGAAATCTCGTTGTCCTGAGGATGATCGTTGCTACCTTCGCCCTGGTAATTCGTTGGTGGCGAAGGAGTTTTTCCGAGTCCTATCGTCGGTCGTCTCCCTATGGTTTCTCTCACAACTGCCGGAAGTTCCACTCCACCGGGTGACGCTTTTTGCGAAGGACTCGATGTACTCTCTTCTTGCTGGATCGTCGTCGACCTTGTTACTACCGTAGTCGGCGTCGTCGACGTTGTTCGCACTTTCGTCGGCAGGAATGGTCTTCCTCGCGTTACTGCTGGTCGGGACGTTACTCTTGGCGGCAAAGACGCCGTCGTACGTACCTCTTCTGCAAGGTAACGTTAGAGTGTAAAGTAAAAAAAAAAAATAATTTTTCCATTTATTTGTTTTTCGGCTTATTTCGATGATATTTCACCCAAAAACACACTGAAATCGCCGATGAATTTTTTCTACACTGAAATTTGTGCGAGGAAACCTCCAAAAACAGTTTTTCTGAGCACTTCCTTGACTTTTTCTCAAAAATCTCTCAGAAGATCAATTTTGTTGGCAGACTTTTTGTTTATCCCGATATCACAATTTTTAAGAAAATGACAGCATTTTGAAAGTTCAAACAAATCGCGCCCTACTCGCTTCGGACCCAATTTTCCAGAAGTCAACCGGCGAAGAACTTACCGGAACAAACAGGAGTCGGATGATCGTAGACTCCAGTGGGTAAGCAAAGGATTTGTCGATGTCCAGAGATTCGATATCCACGATCGCAAGTATAAGTGACGATGCTGCCAACCAAAAGGCTGCGATTCGTATTTTTAGCTTGAGTTTTATCCTGGACATCGATTTCGTCGATTTCGATATCGCTGTGAGCGACCAGTGGTGGAGAGTCGCAACGAATAGGTTCGCAACGAGGTGGAGGACCGTTCCAACGTT
This sequence comes from Rhimphoctona megacephalus, assembly GCA_963989365.1. Lineage (NCBI taxonomy): Eukaryota > Metazoa > Arthropoda > Insecta > Hymenoptera > Ichneumonidae > Rhimphoctona > Rhimphoctona megacephalus. Next base: position 29,310,052 of record OZ022418.1, read on the forward strand.
CGTCAATGTCACAAGTAAGTCGAGCACGTCCGGTCATCTCGTATCCATCCTCGCACGAGTAAAGAACTTGACTCAAATAACTGACAGTGTTATTGATCAACGTGTACTCTCCGTGTTTTATATTCGCTGGATATCCGCACTCTATACTTTTGCACACTGGCGGGAATTCGTTGTAAAAACCGGTATCGAGACAAGTTCTCGTCGACGGTCCGATCAACAAACTTCCGGCGTTACAACTGTACTCGACCAATGCACCCACTTCGTAATTTCCTCCGGTATTTCTTTCCTCGGATTGATTGATTATCATCATTGTCGAATTTGGCGGTTGTTCCGGTCTTCCACAAGCCCGAGGCTCTGAAATTTCATTCAAAATATTCGCAGCTCAAATACCAAAAAAAATAAAGAAAACATTTTTTCTATTGTATTTCTTTTATAAGAGCAAAAAATGGAGATTCTCACAATTTGTACTTTTTTCAGATAAATTCAATATTTCCTTTTACAGTTATTTTTAGCAAAAGTGTTTCATTTTTTTACGAAGTATTCAACAATTATTTATGTGTTTAATCTTACGATGTTGGCAAATATAATTGAGCCTCGCTAAGCACGATGTATCGGACCAGAGCCAACCACGACTTCCGTCGTATCTCGCGCAATCTTCCTCCGTTCCTTGAGGAAGACTCCAGAATGAAACGGACACTTGATCACCGCTCCCCGTCCATTTCCACACTGTTTTATCCTTTTGATCTCTTACTGCTCCCATCCAATATTGGCTCGAAGTGTCGCTTCTGTTATAAATATACAAAATTGCTTTTAACAAGTTAACAAAATAAATATTCGCTGATTCACTTGACCATCTCTTTACTAAATTGGAAATTCAGTCGAAATTTACGAATCATTTAAAAGTTCTCATAATCCCTCCCAGTGAATTCCCGGAAGAAATGTCAAAAAATGAAAAAATATCCACAAACTTATAAAAAAACACTGAAATTCTAAAAACAGTTTGAAATCGAGTAAAAGTTACTTATACGGATTTTTTTTATTGTTTAAAAAAAATCGTGTTACAAAAAAATCCTTAATTAGATCTCGAAATTGTTGGTGTAAAATTTTTCTAAATAATAAAAAAGTAAAAAAAAAAAAAAAAAAAAATCAATTACCTGTGTCTTCGCCAGAGTTCCCAGGAGATGAAACCCTGAAGTGCGGGATTGCTTTCGTCGACGAGAGTACCGCCTCGGGCCCGACAGAACGCGAGAGCATCACGAAAAGCGAGAGGCTGTCGATTATAAAAAATGTAGCATTTGCCGTTGTAGGTGGCGGTTGAACCGGGTGGTTGATCGCGGAATTGGGGGCATCTTTCGATGGGAAGTGCCTGATCGGTGTAGACGAACGCTTCGCAGAGTGAGAGCTGTACCGGCGTCGCGGTTTGACTCGAAGCTTCGAGATGAACCGAGACAAAAGCACCGGGCATCGGGGGATTGCAGGGAAGAAAGAGAGGCTGACCTTCTTCGAGCGGTCCGGTAAAACGATTACAAATTGGATTTGTACCGAGATCCGGACGATTGTTGCCAACTCTAACGATTATCGTTCCTGGTAAACCCTCGCCTGCAGAAACGAACAAAAAACAAAACAATTCTCATCACGTCACCAATATACACAGGATATTCTTTGCTCAAAATTCAAACTCGAAAATGTTTAATTTCGCGATTATTCGATTTCTCCTTTATTACATATTTAAACGTTAAAAATTTTGGATTTTTCAAAGTTTTTCTTGCCCAATTGATTCCTCAGTTTTTAACCAAAGCCTGGAAACCAATTTCCATTTCTTTAGAATAAAAAATAAAAATGGTTATATTGAAATAAAAAATTTGTTGGAACAATGCGAATTTCAGCATAGTGTATAAGATGAATTGAATTGTAGGAGTGGTTTTGTGTATCCGGTTTGAAGAAACAATGACTGTAACCTTCGTGTAATTTCGAGAAAAACCCCTCAACTTTTTTTTCACTGCCATTTGTTCCGGCTTTATGTTCTCGTGGGGCAGCTTTCTCCGATCGATTTAGTGGCAAATAACGGTTTTGCTAACACGTACCCACACACATAAATTTATACGGCAAAACGATACGAGAACGAGTCAGAGACCTCTTTATAATCCACGGGACGGGAATATCGTTCGAGCGTGCGTCACGTAGTAAACATGCCACAGAGATTCGAGTGAGCTTTCACTTGTGGTTTAAATATGTATCGTACACTCCCCACGAGAAATACGAAAGATATGGCGATTTTTTCTCTCTTTTCTTTTTCTTTTTTTTCTTTGTAAAATCCTCTTAGTGGACGGTCAGCTGACCCAGTAAGTATTTCAGCTGTGACCAACTCGAGGCAGGTTATTAAGGAGACACCGAGAGCATTTTTCCACATTTACGTGGTACATTGAATGAGAAGAAAAAATAATTCAAATCGGTGTTTTTTTAACATTTCGTGATCTATTCTTTCGCGAGGTCCAATTGGTCTCAAATTTGTCGATAGAAAATACAAGTACACGCGTAATAATAATTTACAGAATTAAATTTATTATTATTTTATACGTTTTTGTATTTGAAATTCTAAAATTTGACTTTAGCGCTGATTCCTCCGAATTATTATTTCTAACGCGATTTTCTTTGTTCCATTTATTTGGATAAATGTAAAAAAAAAAGTATTTGAATAATATTTGGATTTGAGGCGATAAAATTTCCATCAGGAAATAATGTGAAGCTCGGATAGCACGTATCGAAAAAAATGTTTAAAAAATAGCGCGCAACAAGCAAGTGAAGAATTAAAAGGAGATTGCATCGGGTGAGAGAAAATTATCGCTGTAACAACGACGTCTAATTAAACGTCGAAACTCACGAGATCATCTCGTGAATTTTTGTTTCCGGTTTCGTAAGGAGCCAATCGGAAAGTGCGAAATAGAGAAGAAAATAAAAAATAAATTCTCGGAGCAACGCACGACGTTTGTGTATTGTGCCTCGAGCGAGGAATTTATTATCGAGGCAAAGAGCGGGCTCTCGATTTATTATAACAATCGAAAGTGTTGAAAACTTTCGCTATCTCTCTGGCATTGCACATTTGAGTGAAGAATTTCTCCGGGAGATGGTGGATTTTACACGTAAGACAAGGAAAATCGGCAGGTTCGCTGCACTTTTTATTGCGATGTTTCATGCCTCGTTTCTGCCACTCAGGAGAATTATCATTATTGTGTTTCCTTTTTTTTGCCAATTTAACATTTTCCCTGACTCCTTTCCTTTTTCCCTGCTCTCGTAACGTTTTTTTTTTTCTTCGTGTCCGGAGAACGTGAAAACGACGATTTATCGGTATCGATTCGCTCTGATTGTGGAAAAATTGTCCTGACCAACGCGACGGTTAAGGAGATTGTCCAAGCTCTCGAGAATGATCCTGATGCGATGTTCCATCATTACTATACCACTCGAATCGCGCTCGACCGAGTTTCCTGCCTGCTCGAGCATTCGAATATTTCATTCCCGGAATTACCGATCCTCACGACATCCCCGATGAAAGTCTCGATCGTTACAAACAATTACGGGAAACGGTGACGATAATAATTACCTATGAAACTAGTTCCTTTTGTCACGCGAATCTTTTTCTTTATGTCACGCCTCAGGGTGATAGTAATTTTCTTTATGCGTTTAAATGTTGAGGAATTATTTAAACAATTAAAACGTCGTTCGCAAATAACAAAAAATACGTTCACCAGTATAATTTTATTGAACAAGTGGTCAAATGGAACTTGGACCTCGAAAAAGTTTCCAATTTAATTATACCGCGTTCACTTAAACATAGAAAATGAAAGTAATTGTCATCGAAACCCTAAAAACTCTTTTTTTCTTACTCCAAACAAAAATATATTTAAGGCCAATTATAAAATATTGGTTTACAACAGTAAACAACACTCAGAAATTATTTCGCGAAAATACGATTTAACGCATTTACATTTTTTTCTGCTCGGCCTTCAAAGTACTGCCATTTTTGTTAATTAGCACGTTTTTTCTTATTTTGAAATATATATATATATATATATATATATATATATATATATATATATATATATATATATATATATATATATATATATATATTGAATTATTATGTTCAAATTGATGACTTATTACAGACTTTTGTTTCCATCAATTTCTTAAGTTTTGAAATTTTCCAAATTTCTGTGGCTGATCCAGTTTTTGAATTCGAAAAAAAGATTATCCAATTTTCTCAGCCTAATGGTACAAATAAATTTTGAGCTAAGGAAAAAAGAAATTTCGTTACATTGACAAACAACATTTTCGTACAATTTTGTTTGTATTTTTCGTAATTTTTTATAATAAAGACTTCTTACCGCAGCAGGGTTTTCCAAAATCGAGACGAACCAATTGGACCATATAAGGCTCCAACAGATTGACGTACCACCATGGTCGAAGCTCTTTCCTCGTCAATGTACAAGTTTGAGACGTGTAAATTTGACCGCTGCTACCGTCCACTGCACGTTGAGGTATTCCACCCTCTGCACTGCTCGACTGCATCGGTGCTTTTCCACCAGCAACGTTTAATACTGTAAAATAAAATATTAAACTTATTTGGGGCTCGAAGAATGACTGGAAAATCGACTTTACATATTTTATTGTTATTTATTTCAAATATTCTCGTTTTGGAAACGAAGAATTATGTAGAAATAGAAATAATACATTTTTACTCATTTTATTTATTAATATTTATTTTCGAGTGTGAGGTTTTTGCGATATTTGAGGTGAGAATCGATATGACACAATAAAATAAATGTTATATTATTTTTTTGTCGTTTTAAATAGCCCTTAAGGTATTTCGAAATAGCGAAAGTAAATTCGATCGTTAATCGTTATGTATTGTTATAATTTTCAACGATATTTAATGTAATTGACTTTCTTCGATTTCTTGTCCAACAACAATAGTCTGTTTCTTAAATTTGATATAAAAAAAACCAAGTTACGACCGGATTTTTTTACTGGAGCAAACGTGGCGTTTATTAATCAGAAACTTTCTATGACGATAAAATTAACGTTTGCTAATGGTCGGTAAAGTACTCGATGGGGTAAAGAAACATTGAATGCAGTTGAGAAAAGAGGCAATAAAAAGTAAACATAAAAATTGGAAAACTGCTTAATTTTTTGTCGAAAACTATCAAATTCCAATAAAATATTGATTTCTGCATTTCACTTTTAAAGGGTGAAAGTCATGTAAAGGTACGTTTTTTCAAGATTTTTTTATAAAGAAATGCTATAGTTTATTGAATTAACTTAATGCATATCTCAAAATACAGGATGTAAGGTATATTGACAAATTTTTGTAGACTAAAATATTTCAAAATGGCGACGCCACAGCTGCTGGAAGCAGATTTGCGCCGTGCAGCCTACAGGTCTCAAAACTCAACTAAAATAAAAAAATCAAATTTGTATTGTTAAAATATATTAATACGCTTTGCATGATGGAGAGAAAAAAAAACTTAAAAATTGAAGACCATTTTGAAAAAAGTCACTTATATTTGTATTTTTGTAAATGGTCCTCAATTTTTAATTTTATTTTTTTCTCTCCGTCATGCAAAGCGTATTAATGTATTTTAACAATAAAAAATTGATTTTTTAATTTTAGTTGAGATTTGAGATCTGTAGGCTGCACGGCGCGAATTTGCTTCCAGCAGCTGTGGCGCCGCCATTTTGAAATATTTTAGTCTACAAAAATTTGTCAATATACCTTACATCGTATATTTTGAGATATGCTTTACGTTAATTCAATAAACAATTCCATTTCTTTATAAAAAAATCTTGAAAAAACGTACGTTTACATGACTTTCCCCCGTTAAGAGAGCAATTTCCAGAGAATTGAAAACCGAGATAATTTTGGCAAAGTGTAAATTTACAAAATTGAAAATTGCCAAGGTATAGAGAAAAGGAGCTTGTCATGTTTCCCATGTGCAACGATTTCAGCCCGTGATTATTCAGATCCGGTAAAGTTTCCGTTACAGCAGAAAAAAATCCCTAAACCGCTAGATGGCGTGCGTGTAAATGTGCGTGAGGTATTTCAACGGTTTTATGAATGGTCGTTCAATGGGGACGCTGCAATCGCTTTAATACGTAATAACGAATGTTGGAGCTAATTTTCCGTGAATAATCATTGCGTCCAGCTCTTTTTATTCATTTTTAAACTCTGAAACGTCGGAAACGTTACAAATTAAGTGGAATTGCGTGCTTGGATTGAGAAAAAGACAAACGAACGAGGAATTTTATCTTTGTAGAAATAAGAAGAGCATTTCGGATCATCTCGCGCTCTGTTTCTCTGTATCATTTCAGCATTTTTCTCTCTCTCTCTCTCTCTCTCTCTCTCTGCCAGCCTCTTTCTCTTATTTATGTACGTTTTAAGGGAAAGAGACAACTCGTTGATCGTCCCAGAGTTTCCGACCAACGAAGACGACAACGACTGCGAAGACGCACCGCTCTCGACATTTTGATCGTCGAAGCGCGTCGACTCGGCTTATAAATATAATAAGACACAGCTGTTGTGCATATATACAGTCGTATTGTCGTTGTAGTGAATACCCGTTGACCCACTTGCTATGACCGCGAGGGCCACTTTGGACAATCTTCACGACTTTCCTGCATCTCTCTTTCTCTCTTTTTTTTTCCTCTTTTTCCGTCTTTCGCTCTCTTCTTATTTAAACACCGAATTTTCTAGTTTTCCCCTTATTATTCTTAGTTCTACTTATTTCAATATTTATCAGTTATTTTTGTACTTTCAGACAATTTGAATATATTATTTTTATTTATTAAATTTGAACGGGTGGGGGTAAAATTTTCGAATGACGAAATTTCGAACAGCTAAAATAGCGAATTTTAACATACAATTATATATATATATATCGATAACTGTATGTTAAAATTCGCTATTTTAGCTGTTCGAAATTTCGTCATTCGAAAATTTTACCCCCACCCATTTGAACTGCTTTTATCTCATAAATTCCTATCTTTTGAATCGGTTTGTTCCATTGGAATAAAAATGAATAGAGATAAGAACAAAATTCACTATTTTTTTTTCTTTTCTACCCAAAAACAATATGATTATTCACTTCTTTGACGAAGTAATTATTTTTCACAAAGTGTTTGATTGAATGAAAAACAATTTTGGTTAATGATTCCTTAAAAGTGATTATAATTATTATTCCACGATTATTTTCGTTAATTGCTGCTTCAATCTGAATATTAATATTATTTTTGATTAATTATGTATGGTGATTGTTTTGGGAGGGCGAGAGAAGTTAATTATAATGGCTTTTCGTTCGCTCGGTTGCCTGTTTCTTAAATACATATAGACAGCATGAAAATATGAATCTTCAAAGCTCGAGGCGATTAGTCACGCATCGAGGTATTTTTTTTTCTTATCTACGATCTGACCCTAAGCAAAGTAACCCTTCAATCTGATTTCGTGAACAGGGAGTTCAGGAAGTGTGGCCATTACTTTTTAATCGCACCACTTTCGAGTTACTAAATTCATTAATATTATTAAGACAGAAAGGAGTAAATATTTCAACAAATATCTCATGAAACATCAATAAAATTTCAATAAAATTTGTTTAATGATAAATAGACGTGTTTAAACACTTGATAAATTTGATAAATTGTGTGTTTTTCGTTCTAGTTTTTAACTTATCACTCTCCTTGTAGAAATTTAGGACAATTAATTTTCCGGACGTTAATTTCGATATAAAATATTTCTTTTGAGAAATTAGAGTTTTTATTTTTCTCATCGTAGGTAGAAATAGTTATTCGATGAAAATAATGCATCGGCTAAATATGGCTCAAGGAGAGTCCAAAAATTGTGAATTTAAAATAAGGCAGTGATAATTGTCAAACTGCGGCAAAGAGGCTGAGAGAGAAATATGTTTCGGGAGAATTTGACCCGATTCCTCGGTGTCCTTGACCGAGGTGACTCAAGATGGCTGGAAAACAGGTTCTCGATGGTAGCAGGTCTTGTTGGCTCGTTCTGTGGCGGGAGCGAGAGCGTGTTGTAGTCGGTACGTATACCGTTATATGTACCATAATCCAACTTCGAGTAAAAGAGAACCTGCTACTACGATATTATATAGTGATGCGTTTCCGAGGAGCGGCTACCGACTCACCATTCTTATTCTTCCTCGTCTTTCGTTCTGACACGCGATCATGCGTTACAGCCAGATCGCTATTTCCAGAGGAATTTCCACTAACTCCCTTATTCCTTTTCCTCATCCTGTTACAGTTTATCTCCAAATTCAAGCCGATTCCAATTTATAGAGTATCCGAATCACGAAATTCCGAAGAGACAAGTCTTTAGCCATTTTTCACTTCGATGTTCGTTAATTACTGATAAATTGACGTTACTCCTTACTTATTTTTTGACTGTGTTACAGTTTATGTCGAAATTCAAGCTCATCCTGATTCACGGAGTATCCCGATCACGAAATTCCGAAGAGAAAAGTCTTCAGTCATGTTTCCCTTCGATGTTCGTTAATTACTGAAAAATTGACGTTACTCCTTACTTATTTTTTGACTGTGTTACAGTTTATGTCAAAATTCAAGCTCATCCTGATTCACGGAGTATCTCAATCACGAAATTCCGAAGAGAAAAGTCTTTAACCATTTTTCACTTCGATGTTCGTTAATTATTGATTAATTGACGTTACTCCTTACTTATTTTTTGACTGTGTTACAGTTTATGTCAAAATTCAAGTTCATCCTGATTCACGGAGTATCCGAATCACGAAATTCCGAAGAAAAAAGTCTTAATCCTTTTTTCTTTGCGATGTTCGTTAATCATTGATTAATTAACGTTAGCCGATTGGATTCAGAGAGCGGAGGATTGGAGGAAAAGTAACGGATAGAGTCGCCTACGCCTTTTTATCTGCGCGCCGGAGGATTGGCTGTTTCTGCTTTCTTTACTTTAATATTTGATTTAATCGATCGATCAGTGAATTCAAGCCATTTTGGTTGACCAAAATGGCTTAAATTCACTGATCGATCGACTAAATCAAATATTAAGGGAGCTTTCCAGTGTGAAATTTTCAAAAAATCGATTTTTTTTTTGCTTTATCGAATAGTATACACTCTTCCGAATATTCCCTGAAATTTTCATGCCGAAATTCAGATTATTTCGGTTACTGTACAGCATTTCTTGGAAGAAGGCAACGGAGCGCTACAGCTGCCGCGTCGGCTTTGAACGCGTTTTTCTCGAAACAGCATTTTTCAAAACGGTGTCCAACTTGGAGGGCAGAGTTTTAAAGCTATCGAGTTGAATTTTTTACACAATATTCTTAACGTCATTGTTTATCGTGCTATGGAAGCTTTTTTTTTTGACATCTTCCTATTTTTTTGTAAAAAAACTGCCAAAAAAAAATGCTAAAATCGATACTTTTTGTTCAAACCGGCGCCATTTTTGCAAAAAAAAAAAAGCCTCCATTGCACGAAAGCCAATTATATACCGATCAATAATCTTTTTGTGTTTTTTGTTTCAGATCAAAATTGTGACCCCCAACGTGGACACCACATCCAAGTGCATTTTCTGCAACAATTGTTTCATCATTTTTATAGATATTAATTAATAAATAAATCGATCTTTAAAAAATTGTTTTGTATTCTTCAATACCCAATTAATATACAAAAAAAAAACCAGACCGATTAGATTATTTTTTCTTTAAAAAAAAAAATCGCGAAAAACAGCAATTTTTCGGGCTGTCACACTGGAAAGCTCCGTTAAAGTAAAGAAAGCAGAAACAGCCAATCCGGCGTACAGATAAAAGTTCAATTTTGAAATTAAACTTTATATTATTCCGTGAGTTTCCAATTTGTTTCGAAGCCTTATTGTGTGGTCCAGTCTTCGAAATTTTGACTCAATATCTCTGTTGCATTCTATACAAAAAATCCATCATTTTTTACTCATTAATTACTGTATCAAGGACAATTTTTTGGCACTCGTTTAAACGGATTTTGGTCAAGCTTCCGATTTCCAAAATTCACTTTATTAAAAAAAAAAACTTTTTACTTAAAAAAAAAACAAGGATTCATCTAGAATTCAATGCTTTTCTGGCAAATAGAAAACGTTTGACGTTTTGGAATAAAAAGGGTATATTTTTGCTCCAAAGTACAGAGTGTAAGTCGAAAATGTTACGATGATTCGAAAATTGAATAAAATTAGAAATTTGTTAAAACGGAGGAAAGATCGAATATTTACCACAAAAGGGAACACCCTCTGGCGACCAAACGCCTCCTGGTGAGCATTGTCGTCTGGCAGGTCCGAGAAGCTCAAATCCCCGTTCGCACGAATAAGTGGCGACGGTGCCAAGAGGGAAGTTCGTGTCCTTGAGCAACGCCTCTTCCTCGTCAAGAACATCGTCGACGCCACCTCCGGTGAAGCGGACGGTGCTGTGAGCCGGTGCGCCTGGATATCCACATCCTTCGGTTCCTCGACTCTCTGTGAAAATAATCATTATTTTCAGGTGTGTGAGCGCGGCCAGATTGTTTTGCGGCCACGGAGTATATGCGTGACGTTATGTGTACATGCGGTATAACGGACCGATTGGAATCTTCGCGTTTATATATATATATATAGATGTTTATTAAGAGATTAGTACAACGATTTCTCGAGAGAGGACGTTGCCTCATCATCGAACATCGGCCTTTTGCGCTTCGTGCGAGAATCATTTCAATAGATGCCAAAGAAAAAGACAGAGAGAGAGAGAGAGTAGAGTTGTTTATTTATGCATTAAGACACATGAGCCCTTTGGCATATAAGATTTTTACGAAAATTAAACGATTTAAGTGATAACAATTAACCAAAAATAATACAAAAGAATCTTAAGATACTCAATTTAAACCGAAAATCAATTACAAAGAAAATAATAATAACGTAATATTAAAATAATAACAAATATAATAATGATTAACTCAATATAAAATAATAACAAATACAATAATAAAATTATACAAAAGAAATGAGAGAGACAGAAGGAGAGAGAAAGAAAAGAAGAGCGAAAGGGCAAAAGTGCAAAAAAGCGCCTTAAGAAGGCGCTGCTAATCTCAGCGTCTCCCTTCCATCTTATTCTACTCGCGACGCTCACTCCCTCTTTCTTTGAACGCATACGACTTCGAAATATATACTTGCAACGGTTATTTCGTCCATCAGAAGCCGTGCGTACATCTATACATATAAACTCGCGATTACCACAACCTTCCAGCGCGATTTCTTTCTTTTCACGTTGTACACATTCCTCATCGTCTCATTCTCCTCGCCGATTACTTTGCCGGAAGCTCGCACCGCGCAGTACAAATGGGCATCCGCCATATAGGAAATAATATAAGCCTAGCGCAATCTGCACACTCGCAATGCCCCCCCCCCCCCCCCCCTTCCTCCTCAATGCCCCTTAAGTATTAATAATGTTATTAGCATCGAGCAACGTACACCCCCTATGCGTCTTCATGCTCGCCATCCGAGACGCGATATTTATCTTCTAACGAAAGAAGTAAAAATGAAAGACTTCTGGCGCAATGAGAAAACTATTATTGTTCAATCTGCGCGATTTCCTCGGACCAAAATTAACGATTACTTTTTTATTTATGAAGAAAAAATAATCGTTTCGTAATGTTTACGTTTTCGGTTATTCTCGTTTCATCAGAAAACTCATTTTTTATTTCAAAACCAACCTTTTTGCGTGCATGAACAAAGTTTCGCAAGTTTTCACGCTTCACATATGGAAATTTCACGTCCAGTTATGGACCATTGAAATATAATTGATTCCAAAGCTAACACTTACTTCCGCTCCATAACTCACGTTATTATAACAAAGAAAGTTAGGGAAGATATCAAATATTCGTTAAGAGGAAGTTGTTAATTTAAAAAATCCAACGAGTCACCGGATATTTGACGAACCAATTTCACTTTAAGTGGACAATTTTATCCGCAAACAAGACACTTAACCCAAATAACACTACTTTTCTAACATGTCGTCGAAACGATCGAATAAACATATGAAAATAATGTATTTGTGAGTCTTATCTTCAATTCACACTCATTCAAAAACTCTCAATTGAGCTTGAAATTATCACAATTAAGATAATACCGCTTACTTTTAATGTTTCGAGTCAGAACGATTTTAATTTCCGGCTCCATTTTCTCTGCACGTTTCATATAGCCCAAAATTATTATTTATCATTTGAATCGCACTAGTTTCGTACAAACCATTGAAACACCAAGGATCATATTAAAAGTTTCGAAACACCTCGTGGAATGATGAAAAATAGTTTCATTCAGATTTGTAACGAACTAGAACTGATTAAAGGAGATTTTATAGCGATACGAATAACACGCTCGCTGCCCGCTTCGAAATTTCGAAAGCAACATTTTTCCGAACGGTTGAAGCATTCGTAATGAAATCGAGCTGAGTCGATGAATAATCGTGGCACAAATTGACTACCTAATTACGTTAATTTTTTAGGCAACACTTGACTGTTTCAGAGAAACTACAATTTGCAGCTTGCTACATACTTTTAGACTAGAACGATCGAACCTTGACCTTCGATCATCAATTATTAGAGGACAGTCGCAATGGTACGTTGAGCAAAGTACCCCGAAGGCTTGTTCTTGATTCTTCAAATATACATATATAGCAACGAGCGTGTCATAGAGCGACGAGTGCAGCGCCAGTGGCTCGTGACTCGAAACGTGCTACTTTTTCGCCGGTATACAGCGACGGTGAATCGGCCGCGAGAGAGGCAAGAAGCGAGCGTGACTTCTATGCCTCGGCTCTCTCTACTCGTCAGCCGTGTGTACCGCTTTGCTGCGTGTACTGTCCTGGCGTTCAACGGATCGCCGAGTACATATTTATACACACAAGTATTTATTTACACATATATATAGATATGTACAACAAATAAACGTCGAGCATCTGCTCCCAGGGCGTCTGGCATATGGTACTTGCTTACTACACAAGAAAAAAATTAGTCTCGCGCGTTTTTTTTCATCCACCTGTAGCTTACACACATATATGGACAAATGGACTCTACTTTGCGATTAGCTGTATCGGGATTCATTGCGAGAAAACAATTTCCAACAGACTTCCGAAAGTTTATATTGAAAAATCTCAACGTTATGAAAAAAAATACATTTTTTTTACAATTTTAATTCTTCGTAAATACATCGTCCGAACATAAATTCCAAAGACGATTATGGCGCTCTTGATTATCGTGGGAGAGAACCTCTTTTTCAAATTCTAGCTCAGACTCTTCAGCTTTTAAAACACCGTTCCGATTTATTTCATTTTTTTCGGGAGCACGTTTTTGACGTCGATTCGGACCAGGTAAATGAGATTATATAACATTAGCATCAAAATTTTTGGAACAAGTTACGACGGTGCGTATCAACGATTGGTGTTTCTTTGTACCTTTAGATGGAACTTCAAATCGCGACGCGGACAATCATCTTTCGAAATAAAGGTATTGCTTATGGAGAGTAGAAAAAAGTAATTATAATTTTCTTCACATATCGTGACCATATTTATGATTTCTTAATATCGTTTCCAGTCGAATATGTACATCGTAATTTATGCGTACGTAATTCGAGAAAATTATGGATGAAAAACGTTGTTTCGTGTGACTGTTCTTCGAACATCTTGCTTTTGCGTCACTATGACGACAGACTTTAGATTTGTATAATTTATGATTAGAAAAAAGTACTGTCCAACTTCAATTTTCAATGTAATGGGCCTTCGAAATCGAAATTTCGTTGCTTACATCAACAAACTAGATGGGTATTAGTTTTAAGTTTGATCGAGCCTTGTGTTTTCTCGTCAAAAAAACAGAACAGAACAAAAATATAACGCACGCGACCACGTGCTTTTAGAACTTCAGCTCTAACTTCCAAATATCAAAGAAATAAACTTTTGGACGTTATTGTACTTTCTACGTGTCTGGAAAAAAAAGCTAAGCAAAATGAACTCGTGAAGTACGATATGCGTGAATTTACAACAGGTTTAAAATATCGGTATATGCGGACTCGTCCACATTGTACGATATTCAAAGGGGGCAAGTGTTCATTGGTGCGGTTATTATCGTTAACGTTCCCACGATCGTGTTCCTCAATCGCGTGTGTATACGTACATGTTCTCGCAACTCCGACACTCGTGAAAGTGTAACTGTAATTCTGTAATTGGATCTCATTGCGGAAAACACGTGCAAGTTTTCGGTCAAGGTAACGATTTGAGAATTATAATAACCTATCGATTTTGTCAATTTTTAGTTGTCAATAAAATCTAATTTTCCGAGCGTCAACTTTACAACGGGGTCGAAAACGATCCCAATCTTCTCTTTAGCATAAAATGTTCCTCGCATGTGATAATGACATTTTATTATACACGAATTTCTTTATTTTTTGATAGCGAAGAGTCTGGTGTAGGATAAAACCGCATTTGGTTAACATTTAATTATGAAAACTCTATAAAACGAAAAACAGTTTTAAAAAAAATACAACAAAGAAGTTTTTACAAAAAAAATTGAGGTCGAGGGTTAAAAGGACTCTGATACGCGTATGCGATGCCCGTGGAACAAAATTGAAAATTTTACTGAAGTAAAGCGACGGAGAAGGCACTAGGGCAAGAAAAATGGCAGATCGATTGTAGCGGAAAGAGTAAAATCGCTACTCGACATTCTTTACTTTAGAGGATGGTTTCGACCCAAAAAACTATTTCTTTGCCGATGAATAAAATTTTTGCAAAATTGCACCATCCAAATTTGCTCGCACATTATTTCATGGAATAAGATGTTTGGAGTCGCAAAATGTGCTCTATAGTGTCGGTTTACAAGAAACATATCTCTTCGTTTTACTGTTACAGCTTTGGGATTATTATTCCATTAAAACTCGCAAAGGATGATACAAAAGAGGAATTTCGTTTTTATAGAAAAACTGTAAAAACTGTAAAAATTTGAAATCATAAGATGTTGAAATTTACATCTTTGGAATCCGAAACAAATCTTTATTTCTGTACAGCTGAAGATTAATATCAAGTGCTACGATAATTCGACAATATTTTTTTCGACCTAAGAACCAAATCTGTGAAAAAATTTTGAATTTTAAAAATTTTATAATTTGACGAAAAAAAAATGTATCGTTGTGCTTCAACGATGCAAAATTTAATGCCATTCAAATCATTCTGTCAAGCGGATTTTCAAAAAACCTGCCACCCCAATTGACGAATTTCTTTTCTATGTCACCTTAGCAAGAAAATGGATGTTCCCTCATTGTATCAAATGACGCCAATGTATGTCACTAGGATAATTCTTTCAATGTCTTTTCAATTGTATCGTCCGTCCTGAATTTTATCACCGCAAGTGGCGCCTTGTATTTTTTTTATTCAAGATAATTCGCTCTCGAGTTTCCACAACGATTTCACTCAATTTTGTGGTCAATTGTTTTATCCCAAGATTCTAATGTTCTTGGTTAGCAATATTTTTTCAAGCAAATTCTTTTTCCATTTCAAAGGATCGTAATCAAGATGTAATTGTCCGGAGCTGGTTCATAAAAATCGGCTTTTTCAAGTGCAACGTGAAAACTCGAACAAACTTTGTTGCTGTACACAAGTGTAGCAATCGTGGGAATTCTAATCTGGAATAATTAACAGTGCCCCTTCGTTCTAACTGCTTTGAACGTTTTAAATAAGTATATATATAGGAGAGAAACAGTTTAGATTACTCGAAGATATGATAGAGAAACAGAGTAAAAAACACGAAGACTCGGATTTGTTGGCTCTATTATAGGGATTCCTCCGAACGTCGTTGACTCGCGTGTGTGCCTTTGCATACATATTATTATGCAGTGTACAGCGTGGGACGCACTCTGGCGAGCAGCTCTTGAATTTTAGCCGGTCAGTGGGTCAGAGATCGACGTGAAACGCGACAAGCTTTTGAATAATCTTCTCATAACGGTCTCATTTTTCGTGTTTATACAAAATTTGAATATACAATACAATAAAATGGCAAAAATAAAACTATTTTACTAAAGAAAAAAAAACAATGTGTACAAAAATCTGAGATTGCCGGTAGGGAAAGTAAATTCTCGTGAGAACACACACGAATCAAGAAGCCATTATTTTCCTCCCACAAAAAGAATTACAGGTGCCTAAATGCCAACCTTTAACAGTCCCAAATTTCAAATTACATAATTCAATTCTTGAACACTACGATTAATCCTGACCCAATAAAACGAGCATAAAATAGCGCCAAAAAAAAAAGCGAGAAAAAATATCAATCAAATCTTCAACACGAACTTTCGAAAACGCATTAGTAATAATCGTCACTTGTCCAAAAAAAACCCTTTCACCTATGCGTCGTAACAAAATAATTACAGAGGCGCCAAAAAACTAAACAAATGCCACCAAAGAAGAAATAATAAATTTCATTTCGTTCCAATCGTCGTAATGAAGTCATTATTTCTTTATATATATGAAAAAAATGTATATCAATCTACGTTTTCACCAATCAATTATAATTATTTTGTTAAAGAGACGATCTCATACGATTTTTCGTCAGAATAATGAGCTTCTTTCGTGGCTCCTTTTTTTGATAGCGATTCAAATCTGAGCGTTGATCGATCGCTGTTAAAAATATAGAAAAAAAACTTCATTTCAACTTTTACAAGTTTTAAATGAACTTGGCTAATTAGCGAACGGAGGTGAAACGCGTCGGCAGTCTCTTTAAATGCGTGAAGAAGTATGTAATTGCCGGTAAAGCGCATAGCTAGAAGTTTGATTCTTGAGGTAGAGAAAAAAAATATCTTTTATCCACCGTGCAGCCAATTATTTATTTATTTGTTAATATTATTGTTATTATTCATATAAAAATGGTCAATGTGCTGAGTTAGGGATCTCATGGCTCTGAAATGCTTTATTATTATTATTATTGTTGTTGTTGTTGTTGTTGTTGTTATTTTTACGCTCCAAGGTCGTGATTTTAAAATGGGATAATCATTCACGCACCGTACATTTAACCAAATAAGCTTATCGTTAAATCCCGAGAAAGTTGAAATTCTTGATTCGAGAGCCTCCGAATTTGTTCAATTTCTATTAGCGAATCATCCATCGTGCATTTATCGCCTATCGCGATTCTTGCAACGTTTTTTTAATTCAAATACTATGAACTGAGAAAAAATGTCGAAGAACTTGGAAAGTCGTCCACTTCTTTTCTTTGACCTTGAATATTTTCACGCCAAAAACATCTCGTTGATGACTTTTAAAGTCTTTTTTAACCTGTAGAGGACAGGACTGGCCCCTTTAGGGACCACCTGCTTGGTCGGAGACTCGTCCTGGGATACATTCGATTTATATATGAATTAGACGATTTGAAAGAGGTCGATTTGCACTGAAAATTTCCCATCCTCTAAAGGTTAAAGACTTTTATGTTGGCACAGAAAATAAATACAAAAATTCACTCAGCTATCGAGAATGTAGTTTTTTTATTTTTGTTTTTTAAAGCGAAGTATTTTGTACCTTGAGTAGAAACGGCTACGAAAAGAGTGACGAGCAACAGGTGCTCGAAGAATCCGAGTCGCCTTCGGAACATCGCACTTTTCGCTATTCCTTATGTCCTTAATCACCCTGTTTCTTTTTTCTTTTCTTCCTGTTTTATTCTCGTTTCTCGAACTGTATTCCAGTAGTTTTTTAAAAGACGTATTTAACCGGTCACGGGCACACGATTTCTCTCATCAAACCCGGTTACTTTAAAGATCTTTGTTTTTTTATTTAATTTACTTTTTCTTTTGTTAATACAACGTGTGTGTGTGTGTGTGTGTGTGTTTCACCGAGAGAACCGTGAACGCGGCATAACTGAAGATTTCGCACTTTTCGTTAATCGTAAATGTCCACAAAAATTCTTTCGTACATGCCTAAAAAAAAAAACCACATCAAGTTTATTGTTACTATTTTTATTAATTAATTAATACGCCGAGATGTGTTTATTTTTATTTTATACGAATTGCCAAAAATTATGACTTATTTTTACTTCTTATACGAATTGACAAACGTTATTTTTGTTTATTTTTTATTTACTTTTTGCCTTTCATTCGATTTTTCAAGAGTGTAACGAAGTGATCACTCGTTTCCAAAGAGTTCGACAAGACTGAGACACCGCGAGTCGCATCGAACTAAGGAATACAGAGGTGGTTGGCTTTCCAGGCAGGAAGTCGTCCAGGTGTTGTCGATCCCCCACCTCATTCCTTCTCGTGTCCTCCTCAACCACCACCAGTTTTCTTAGCTTTACCTCCTCCTTTACTTACTAAACCTATGGGCCCCATGGGCACGCTTACTATGTGCCATAGAGAAAACTATGGAGACTAGAACAAGGAGTCTCAACTCTTTAGGGAGGGGGTAAAAGAACTGACTACAAAAATAGATGAACGCAAGCTTGGCGCTGCGATCGCTAGAGATACTAACGAAGGTGACTACGCGTGAGAGATGGAATGAGACGTTGGGGTAAAGTAGTGCCCCAGGTAGCAATTTTTAAGTTATCCAAAAGTTATTTAAAGGGTTCGCCCAAGAGTCATCCGAAAGTTATCTTTTGTAGATCCTTTAGATAACTTTTTGGAAATTGCTACATGGGGCGTCTCCTATTCAAGGTACAGGCAGTTACATCTAACCTCTGAATCGTAAACTGCTCGTTCCATAAAATTGAAAAAAAAAACTTGCATAGTTATTCGCATGCTCGGCCATGCCTTAATTATTGAACAGAGTAATACTCTCAATCCCCTAAAGGAATATGTTCTTCGGTGAGCCAATTTTAAACACTGCAAATCTGAATAGTTGCAATAAGTATTACTATTTTTAAACGTCAGCCATAAGTTGAAAATTTGGTCTCGTGGTAGAGGATTGAGCTCATGATGTTGATATTTTGAGTTCGATCCCAGTTGTCGTAATTCTTTTTTCTACATTTTCTTTCTTTTAGCAACCAACAATTTCATGTTTCGTTCTTTTTTTTTACGTTTCACTTATAATAATTTTAATTACTTTTACAGGGAGAAATGTTAACGAGTAAATTTTTTGACGAATATCAAACTTACATTATTACAGTTTATTTTGTAATAATTGTAATTAATTACAATTATTATTAGTTATTGTGAAATAAAATGAAATTTTACTCCTGAAGGCGATTACAGACGAATTCTATATCAATAGCTCTGCTTCTCCACCTGTCCTCATTCTTGGATAAAAAATTTCACCCCAACAATTCAAAATGTAACAGAGCTTTCAATTGTACAAAATAAAACCTGTACCTATACGCACACGTATTTAAAGATCGGATTAATTTACCTGAATGTAATTTTTTATAATTATTAGTACATTATTCCTATGGTAATTTTCTTATTTCTTTTTTAGGGTCCTTTGAAAGAAAACAAAATTGAAATATTTATTTTCTCTACTGTGTCGAAACATTAAATAAATATTTTCTACCATCACAATCTTATTATATACGTGCCATCATTCCCGTGTACAATTTCTCATACACCTACCGCCTACCGATTTTGAAAAATAAAAGTGTGGTTATGCTTTCCGCGCGTTATCCCCACTTCTCAGAGTTCTAAAGCGACCCCTTGTGCTGCCCCTTGTGGTATTTTCATCCGATTTTGTAGCCACCTAAAGGTGCAATTTCATGTTGACGCTGGACGTTGGATTCGAGCGTCAAGCTAACCACGTGACTTCCCCCTCCAGAAAACGAGCGTCGAAAATGGTTACGTGACAGCGTCGAGCGTAAAAGTCGAATTGGTTTAACTTTTACGCTTGACGCTGGAACCTTATCGCTGCACCTTATCGGCACCTTGTGATTGGTGCACCAGCGATGGGCGACACTAAACTCGAGCAATTCCGCGTTATCTTCCCCCTCCACTAACTGAGTGTGTCAAAACTAGTCACGTGACTGGTTTGACGCTGGAATCGAGCGTTTTGACGCTTGAAGCCAGCGTCCAGCATCAGCATGAAATTGCACCTTAAAAGTACACTGTTGAAACTCCTTGTTCTAGCCTCCATGGAGAAAACGCTCTCTCTCTCTCTCTCTCTCTCTCTCTCTCTCTCTCTCTCTCTCTCTCTCTCTCTCCTCTCTCTCCCCTCCCTCCCTCCCGCCCTCCCCCCCCCCCTCTCTCTCTCTCTCTCTCTCTCTCTCTCTCTCTCTCTCTTTCTCTCTCTCGGTGGAAATTTATAGATTGAAACGCAGGGCACAAACTAAAGCAAAGGAATTTGGCTACAAGTTTGTGTGGGTCAGAGATGGGAAAATTTATGCTCGTAGCACTGAAGGCGAACCGAAGTGTGAAATTAAGAACGATGATTTGTAGAAATTTGTTTAGACGCCAAAATGTGATTACTCCTGATAAATCGATCGTAATTCAACGAGTTCGCACTCTACTGCGGCTTATTTTGCGCTTTTTTGTTTGAGTCTCAACTTTATTTCCATACTTATTCTTTTATCTCTGCGGCATGTTATAAACAGTTCTTCGGTCACTTTTGATTCGGTGGTTGTGTTTTGCGCTCTTATGATAGTGTTTTCAACCTGATTATCATTGGTTCATCGCGACTCAGTCTTCATTATTGCTACTCGAATTTTTAGCGCTTGTATTTTTGCGCGTTTATTTTTACCTTCACTATTACTTTTATTATTATTTTCATTTTTATGTTGTTGCTTTTGCGCATGTTTCTTGCGATTTTCATCGGTTATATTTGTTGTTCGATTATTTTGATATTAATTCCCATGCTTTTCATGTTTTTGTTTATTCTTACTTTGCGTCACTAGTTTTGCCAACATTTTATTATTTTGTTATTCTGATTTGTACTTTGTTCTTCCTTATTTGCCCTAAGGCTTGCCGGGGCATAATTAATAAATCAATCAATCAATCAATCAATCAATCAATCAATCAATCAATCTCTCTCTCTCTTCCTTCCCTCCTCTTTCTAACTCTTTCTCTCTTCTGGCCCGTTGAAAATGCACAAATTGCTCGTAGCTATCGAACTCTGTTATCGTCTTTACCGCAACTTTGATTTTTAGAATTGTACGAGACGTTCGTGTTCAATTGGATCTGAATTTATTACACTACTGTGCCAGCGGCTTTGACTGTATTATTGTTACAAATTCTCAATATTGCAACAATTATGTTCGGATTTTCGAAAATAGGGTCCAGCGAGATCCTGGCGGGGACGTTTTTTTTTTTTCAAATTTCAAAGTATTGTCTTTTTCTTCAAAATTAAGATATCGAACTACACGAAAAACCATTTTCTTCATTTTTTCATCAGCTTTTATGATAATTTTTGAAAAAAGTCGGTTTCTCAGAAAGTCCTTGAGAAACAGTTGACAAAGTATGTACAAGAATTGTTTTTAGGAGGTTTCTCACACAAATGTTAGTGTTCAGAAAAATTTCGATGCTTTATCGTTTAAAAATGATTTTTTAGGGAGTTCCCACGAAAATTTAAAGTTCCACAAATAATGATCAATTATCTCTGTCTTTTCGGATCGATATATATCGGACTAAACTGGTTAAAAAAAAGGCAAAAAAGTCAGCATTTAGGAGCTTCACAGAAATGACAGAGTAGTACTTTTTCTATTTGAAATTAAGACTCCACGGGGTGTTTAGTCGATTTTTATTCGATCTTTCATTTCAACCGCAATTTTAAAGTTAAAACTGATAAAATTTGAAGACTTTCGTTAACAGTCATTGCGATAACAATAATTGATATTATTAGCGGTAAGAATAAAACCATAATGCACAAACAAGAGTACAACAAACATAGACGGAAAATCCAATTTTGTTGAAATATTAAAATATTTTGTTGGACGTAATCAACAAAATTATTTCGTCCAGGCAACAAAATTTCGAATTTGGAATGTTTCAATAAAACTTCGTTATACCGAAACTTTGTTAAAACAATAAAAATTTTGTTGCCTGGACGAAATATTTTTGTTGGACGTATCCAACAAAATATTTTACGGTTTCAACAGAATTGGGTTTTCAGTGTGAATTAATCCTAGAATCCCACAATCTATTTTTTTCCAACATAAACTCCACACTGGGGTAAATAATTACCGCAACCTTCTCTTTAGCATGAAATGTTCCTCGTATGCGATAATAAAGTTTAATTGTATACCATTCTCTTTGTTTTTTGATAACGAAGAGAACGGTGTGTGATTAAGTCGCGTTTTGTAAATATTTCATGGTGAAAACTCTATAAAACGGAAGGAATGGTTTAAAAAAATTAGTTCGGGAAGGAAATTCGACATTTTTGTGGGGTAACTAATTACCCCGTTGCGGGGTTCTAGGGTTAATTATTATAAATCCATTATTTTACGGTTGGAAAAAATCATATGGAAAGATTAAATGTTTCGTGCTGATCTGACGTCAAATGCCCCTTGTATAAAATTGTCTTAAAATTAAAAGGCCTCAAGATACGGAAATTTACACAACGAAATGTTCGATCACAAGCCCCTTTGAGCGATCACGATTGGCATGTAAATCTATGACACTATTTCATTACGAATGTATTTATACAGGCGTATAGTGTGTGAATAAGAAAGAAGGAGACCCACGACGAAGTATGAGCATCAAGAGACTCTGGTATTCAGGACAAAAGTCCCGATACCATATTAATTCTTACGACCACACCTTCTATCCGCTAATTTGTGTCGCTAATGTGTACAAAAAAAAAAAAATCAATATTTGTTTGGAACTTTGGCTCGCGTTGTCCACGTATCTTTTCCAAATAAACTCGGTCGATGGCGGAGAGGGGGGAATATTTTTCTTCAATATCCAAAGAGTTGCCATTTTTTGTCGTAATTTTGTGAGCTTTTGAGAGAATTTTTGTAAAAATAAAAATTTTAAGAATAAGTTTCACGCTAGAGTGAAAAAAGCTTGCAAAAAATTTTGCAAAGTAGCAAAAAAGTTACGTAATTTTGTACTCGGATTCGTCGGTTTCTGTTATTTCAAGCCCAATTTCGCTAATAAATGAACACCGAAATTCGTTTTTTCGTAATTATTCGTAATTTTGAGTCACGCATGATCGCGTGGAAAAGCGACAATTTGTCAGAAACTTTGACCTAGAGTAAAGTGTAAAAAAAAGAATAAAATAAGAATACAAAAAAAAAACATGATTCACCGAAACGAGAATAATATGTCAAAGATTTTTGGCGAGGCGGAAATTTCATTGGACGAAAGTTGGACTGTCGCGCTCGATTCGAGTCACACACGCCGGACGAACCGCGTTCGGCTTCTTGACGTTGGTTTCCTGACCCACATACCAACCATGTCGTATTTCTACCTTCCTACCTACCTTCCTACAATATACACTACGAAAATTCTACCTAATACGTATGTGGGTTTACGTCCCAATGAAAAGGATGACGCATCAAGCGCCCTCTTGTTCCGGCTACGAAACACTAACAAACAACTCTTGTAATCGTTATTAGTATGAGCAGCGAATACTTCGAAATATTCTTTTACCGTGACCCCGTGCGTCTCGAGATGGAAACAAATGTCAACGTCCATCATTATTCATTTTTTTTTCACATTTATCTCCATCAAATTTACTTTTTTATGCACTTGCGTCTATTTTCTCCAACATATCAAGATATTTCAATGTTTTCAGTATAGTTTCGACACAGTTCAACTTGAATTTAAACTTCGACGGGGGGTCGTTGGTTAGATCTGCTTGAAAAATCGAATTACGAGTGTTTCCATTTTGCTTCAAGTTGTTAATATTCCTTGTCGATTTTGAGGATGCGTGACAAAAATTAACGAAATTATAAGCATTAAGAACAGCGTTGGTAGAGCAGCAGCACATTTTTCTTAAGGCGCTACATCCTACCTGAAGGCCCGAAAAAAATAGCCAAATTCCGAATTTTTGTTCTGGGACACGGTTGGTGAAAAAGAAACGCATTTTTTAAATACAAAGGTACATATTATGAGAGCCTTTAAAAAAACATCACCAAAAAATACAGAAAAACAACAAAAATATGGTCGCCGGCAGACGGTGAAATTTTTTTCACGACGTTTGGCGGTGGACACTCTCCAGCTTAAACGGTCCATCTGAAATCTATAAAAATCAAACGGAACTGCATTTTCGAAATCGTTGCGACTTTAATACGTCGAAAACTAGTGCATTATTTTTCCCTCCTAATTTTGTAGGCTTGTTATACATCAAATAAATCAAGTCTTTGAACAAAGGATTTTTCGATGTCGACATTTTTTTTTTATTACCGAAAATCCGTGCTATTTTCTTCCGAAATAACATTTTTTACTTTGGATATCGGTCATGTTTGTTTTTAATTGATATTTCGAACGAAAATTCTTTCGTACAAACATTGCGTTCTATAATACACAGGCATTTTTTCTATATTTGATAATCCGAATTTCGAAATATTGAAACCTTTGACAGAATGGCCACATTTTCGTAATTTTGACATATTTTTATGTTGAAAAATGTATGAATACTTGTTTGAATACAAAATTGTTTCTTAAAGAATATATTATAGTTACAATGGAAAAAATTCGCAATAAACATCCCGTTTTCGGCCTTCTAACCTGACCTCTTAACATCGGAGAAGTCGGCCTTATTTCATCGAACTAATAAGGAAACGACGACACTTTTTACAAGTATTTCGTATGAGCGAAATGTGCATATTTTATGCTTCGTTACGATCGAGTCAACGAACACACGTTTCTTTCATTCATTTATGATCTTTGTGATACTTGTATTAAATTTTGAGGTTATCAGATAACCTAAAAATGTCCGATAGTTCAGTCCGAAAATTAATAGATGGAAGAACAGAAAAAATCAGGGACTCTAGAGATATGTAAAATGGTATTGTGGGTGAAGAAAATAATGAACACACAAATTGTCTCGAAGATGAGTCGTTCGATGTGATCGGATTTTGACATCGGCTCGAAGAAAAGGTCAATACAAAAAGAAAGGAATAGATCATCACTGAAAAAAGTGCTTGCGTCTTTCTACGGATTTCTTCAAAGTCATCGAGGATGATGGTAATCTTGCTAGCCTGCTTCCGAGAGCGCGCTGTGAGCAACGAGGATCTTGCGACTACGATGAGTAGAGGGGGCGCGCCTGCTTGCCTTTCCTCGTATAAACCGAGAACAAGTCACCAGCTTTCTCTTTTTTAACGTGTAAAACGTGTAAATATAAGACACGCAGAAGAGTATATATTTCTCTATACTCTTTGTTTTATTCTGTGTATTCTTCACAACGCACTTTTCTATGAACCAACTTCTGTCGCAGAGACATTTCGTTATTTGCGTTTAATTTTCGAATATCCGCTTCCGGGTTCGTTACTCTGTTTGCACGAAAATTCACTCTGAGAGATGTTTTTTTTTTTCGTCTCAGTTGCTAAAGACCATTTTGCGTAACATTCGCTTTTTTCCATAGTTCTAAGAACGTTTTGCGTTTTAGTGTCGAGAGAAACAACGCCACTTAGTGCCGTTTGTTTGAACTAATCGATCTGGCCGATGCGCAGGTTGTTCGAGTCGTTTTTACACGTAGAATCCATCCGTAGAAAACATCGGGAATAATTGTAGTAAGAAACTATTTTCATTCGAACTAACGATTGTTCTTTAATTTGCCCTTTTCCCTCATTTGTGATAATTAAATTGTTCACGCGTACGAAGCTGTAATTTACGACAATAGAGTCTTTAAAGAGGGAGAGCGAAATAAATAGACGACGTTTGTCTCCTGCGTAGTACATGCGCGCTTCAAGTTAATATGTGCTAGTAATATGCGATACGTTCCCGAGGATTTCCAGGTCAAAGTTTCCAAGCTCGCTCATCTAGGTCTCTTTTAGTTGTTTTAGGAAAAAACTACGTCACTATTACAATTTACGGATTGCACGTACATGCGTAATTGGGAAATTGAATAACGGTTCGTAACTATCGTATTACAACTGTCTTTTAATCATTGTCATCGTAGTTGAGTGATCGCAAAAGTAGGAATTCCGATAAAAATGTGGGCGCATGTGTTACGACAAAAAAGACGTATTTTTTCATAAATGAGTACGAAATGTTTTTTGGTTTCTATTTCAAAAATTCCGCTGCACTTGAAAAAAATTCAATTTCATTTTTTTTAATATGCAAATGACGACCTTGTAATTCGGAATCAACGATATGAACTTTTGCAAGTGTCATTATAAGTATAGAGGGGACACTTTTTTTTTAACGTGGTCGCAATGATGAGCAAATCACGCGCCAAATTAACGGTACGGTGAGAGGGCAATAGCTTCTTTGAATTGATTAATCGTGCATTGACTCTGTGTGCTTGGAACTCCCTCGTCGCGACTCGTTCCGCAACTCGAGCCGTGTATAGCCAGCACTAACGATTGACGATGACCAAGTCCCGGCAAATACATGTGTTCAATTGCATATTGAGAATTATAGAAATTACGAACCTGTATTTTGTATGTTCGATCGAGGGTACGCCCATGTTTTGATAATAATGCAAATGATGATACCCTCCGCTTCATCGGTGTGCGTTCTTTTGTCTCTAATAAAAAAATGCTCGAAAAAATACTCCTAGGTCAGCTGGGCCGCGACGCGAGTGCCAAAATTATCGTTGGTTTTTAAAATTGCACAATTTTCTTTGAAATAAAAATAATGTCGAAAAATATAGGTTGGTTACTTTCTGCCACAATTTTGCATCTACTGATCAAATTTTTATTGCAATCGGATGTGAATTTTCCGAGAAAGCATAAATCGCGCTTTCAAAGTGGTCGAAGCGTGCGATTACGTCGTCCTAACCTTAAAATCGGAATTCTAAGAATCTTGCAGTAAAAGTTGGAACTCGAATAGTTGTTTGTTAGGAATCTGTCATAAAGGATCATCGAAGAAAATAAAGATAAATAATAAATAACAAGAATTTTGCGGGATAGTAAAATGGTGAGTAAGCGTGATGCTTAAGAGAAATTTGGTATTTTCACTTTGTTAAATTAACCGATGAACGTTAAATCGATCAAAGAGAGTAGATAATGCACCGAGGAATGTAGCTCGGCCACGAGTCACTGCGCGAAAGTTTTACTCGTTGATACAAATAAAAATAATAAAAAAAGAAGTATGCATATACGCTATAACACAAAAAAATGAAGACGAGACAAACTACATTTCGATCGTTTGTTTGTTGTTTGTAATGCACATATTTTCATGTTCTTTTTTTATACTTCGCAACCGCCACAGAAATTTATTGGTAGAGATATTCGAAAATTACCGCAGGACAATTTATTTATATACGAGGTGTTCTGTTTCACTTTTGCCACCAAATTTAACAACCGATTAAAAATCATGAAGTTCTGACTTTCGAGCTTAAAAATGGCTGATTCGTAGAAATTTTGGATAAAAGTTATTTTTTTATCGCCTCAAGATCGATCGATCGCGAACCCATCGCTGTTGTTGCGGCGGCGTGTTGTTTCGATAAAATCAAGACACCCTATACACAGCCAGAAATAAAATTCCATAAAAGATCTCCACCACGCGACTATCAAAGTTCTCATTATTGTCTTTACTATTTCCCCATTTCCACCATCGCTTTCACCATTATCGCGCGATATAAACTGCCGTTAGACTCGGAAGTTATTCACACAGATGAGCTAATAATTATTAAGTATCACCGTCAACGAAATGGTGCATTGTTTTTCAGTAATTAAAGATCGAGAGGAAGAAGAGACGAAAAGCAAAGTCAGGGACATTATGACAATAGCCACTTACCTGATATTTTTCTTCATGAAGTTTCCGTTTGTGGGACAGGAGTTTCGATTTTCTGGGTTCTCGATGTTTTCCCACGTTCGAAGCTGCAATGTCAGAACTCAAACACACAAGTTTTCACAATAATTTATACTAATCCAACGAATTCACATTTATATAGAATCCCAGTTCTTATGGACGGCTTGAAGACAAGTTTTCTGCGATATAAATGGCCGCTTGGCGGCGTGGCAATCACACTGTGACGTCACCGGCGATTGCAGTGTGCTCGTACGAGACACGGCATACGATCAAGGGTTCAAGACCTACTTTATTTCATTTTTTTTTCCACTGAAATAAGGAAACCTTTTATGACGTCAAAATTTAAGAGTCAAATAAGAGGACTTAATACTTATATTAATTATTTTCCAATTGAATCGGTCTAAATAGTAAGCGCTAATTCATAATTTATATATGGGTTTCATTGCTCAGATTTTAAGATGACGCTGTAGCGTCAGGACAAAGTTTTTAACTCCCAAGCTGGAGGTCCCAAGATCGATTCCCGTATTGTCTATTTTTTTTCTCAATTTAGCTTAGTATTGTTTCAAATTGAAACAAATTAAAATTACATAATGATTTTTAACAGTTTAATAAAAAAAAAAATGACCTAAAAAAAATTACCCTTTCCCTTTTAAAAATAAATAATAATTACTGAACGATTTTACATTTGAATGAAAAATAAAATATCGTTGCTATTGCAACGATATTTTATTAACTTCACTTCATTTCCATCACTTCATATTTTGCTTAGTAGTTGAATAAAAAAATAAAAATTAAAAATATCGCGGGATTCGTTCCCAGAAATTCAGCGTACCAACTGAGAACGTTACCACCGACATCACGCGGCGTTACCGTTATCGGTGGAACAAAACAAATATATAAATTGTGGCTTATTTTTGCGTGCGATTTTTTTAAGAAAACCATTTGAGACCATTAGTTTCATCAAAGAGTGTTTTATTCTTAATATAAAAAAAATTATATCATAATTTATAATATACACAAAATCCTTATGAACTGGGCTTCTATATAAATGTGAATTCGTTGACTAATCTTTTTCGATTTCCAATTCTTGTACTCAAACTCAAGTCCAAACCAAGGTCCGTAGATTGGTAGCATTGCATTAGTAAGGTCCAGGGTTGCAAATAATGCATTATTTTTTTAAATGCATTATCATTTTCATTAACCATTAAAATTAAATGGTTAGTGGAAAATATTTCTATTAACCATTAAAATTAAATGGTTAATGAAAAATATTTCCATTAACCATTTATTTAAATGGTTATAATGGAAATTATTTCCAATAACGATTAAAATTAAATGGTTAATAGAAAATATTTCCATTGACCATTAAAATTAAATGGTAAATGGAAAATATTTTCATTAACCATTTAATTACATGGTTAATGGTCAATAAAAATATTTTCCATTAACCATTTAATTTTAATGGTCAATTAAAATATTTTCCATTAATCATTTAATTAAATGGTTAATGGAAATATTTGCCATTCACTATTTAATTAAAATTAAATAATAGTAATTGAGGTTTCCTCGGTTACTGGTACCGGCAGTAGTTTCGGCTTGGGTCAAAATGACCCGATGGTAGTAATCGAGGCTCACTCGTTTACCAGAAGCAATACCAGTTTTGATCTGGGTCAAAATGACCCTATGGTAGTAACCGAGATTTTCTTGGTTACAAATAGCGCGAGTGGTTTTGGTCTGGGTCAAACTGACCCAATGGTAATAACCGAGGTTTTCTCGTTTACTAGTAGCGGGAATCGTTTTATTCTGGGTCAAAATGACCCGATGGTACTAACCGTGGTTTTCTCGGTTACTAGTAGCGGGAACGGTTTTATTCTGGGTCAAAATGACCCAATAGCAGTAACCGTGGTTTTCTCGGTTACTAGTAGCGGGAACGGTTTTATTCTGGGTCAAAACGACCCAATGGCACTAACCGCGGTTTTCTCGGTTACTAGTCGCGGGAACGGTTTTATTCTGGGTCAAAACGACCCAATGGCACTAACCGCGGTTTTCTCGGTTACTAGTCGCGGGAGTGGTTTTAGTCTGGGTCAAAATGACCCAATGATAGTAACCGAAATTTTCTCGGTTACTAGTAGCGGGAACGGTTTTATTCTGGGTCAAAAAGACCCAATGGTAGTAACGGAGCTTTTTTCGGTTACTAGTAGCGGGAACCGTGTTACGCTGAGTCAAAATGACCCTATGGTAGTAACCGAAGTTTTCTCGGTTATAAGTAGCGAGAGCAGTTTTGGTCTGGGTCAAAATGACCCAAAGGTAGTAACCGAGGCTTTCTCGGTTACTAGTAGCGGGAACGGTTTTATTCTGGGTCAAAATGACCCAATGGCGGTAACCATGGTTTTCCCGGTTGTTAGTGGCGGGAGTGGTTTTAGTTTGGGTCAAAATCACTCAGTGGTAGTAATCGAGGTTTTCTCGATTATTAGTGGCGGGGATGGTTTTGGTCTGGTTCAAGTAGACCCAGTGCGTAAATTTTTATTGTCCTTTTACGCACTTGAAAAAATGCTCTCATCATGGTGATTGTGACGAATAATAAGGGGGGAAAAAACTATTGGAGTATTATATACACGTTATTATCTCACTTTTCTAATGACTAGATGTTCTCTTCGACTACATATCTATGATAATTCATCCCGCACTTTTATGAACTTCTATATAAGTACGCAAGACAATTTTGATGCGTAGTGCTATACTCGTACAATTTACGTCTAAATCATAGAGTCGGTCTAGGAGCTTAACACAGAACATAATCAATTTCTTCCGTTGCTTTGTCTACCCTGTATTCGTCTCAATTTTTTTCGTCGACTACACCGCGGGCCAAGGGCAGTTGAGTGATCAGAATCCGAGGGAAAGGAGGAATTGAAAATCAAGAAAAGAGAACGATTAAATTTTAAAAAAAGGTGAGAAGGCGCGCCATTGAGTTAGGGCCAAGGTACGCAAAAGAGCAACGAGAGAGAGAGAGCAACGAAAGAGAGAGAGAGAGAGAGTTTTTCTTGAGTTTGACGTAAAAAATATTCTTTATTCTGTGAAATAGTAGTAAAATATTTTAAATACACTGGTCCAGACGCGGGTTTTTTTCCACCGAACTATTTTTGAGATGATTTTACGTAACTAAGAAAACCTTGGTTACTACCATTGGGTTATTTCAACCCAGAATAAAATCGCTTCTGCTACTAGTAACCGAGAAAACCTCGGTTGTTACCATTGGATCATTTAGACCCAGAATAAATCCGCTTGTGCTACTAGTAACCGAAAAAACCTCGATTACTATCATTGGTTCATTTTGACCAGAACAAAACCACTCCTGCCACTAGTAACCGAGAAAACCACGGTTTATACCATTGGATCATTTCGACCCAGAATAGAACCGTTCCCACTACTAGTAACCGAAAAAACCTCGGTTACTACAATTGGGTTATTTTGACCCAGAATAAAACCGTTCCCGCTACTAGTAACCGAGAAAACCACGGTCACCGCCATTGGGTCATTTTGACCCAGAATAAAACCGTTCCCGCTACTAGTAACCGAGAAAACCACGGTTACTGCCATGGGGTCATTTTGACCCAGAATAAAACCGCTCCCGCTACTAGTAATCGAGAAAACCTCGGTTACTACCATTGGGTCTTTTTGACCCAGAATAAAACCACTCCCACCACTAGTAACCGAGAAAACCGCGGTTACTACCATTGCGTCATTTTGACCCAATCTAAAACTACTCCCGCCACTATCCAGATAGAAATTCGTGCAGTCACCGTGCCGTCACTGTATCACAAATCGTCTATCAGGGTAGTAACCGAAAAAACCACGGTTACTACCATCGGGTCATTTTGACCCAGAATAAAATCATTCCCGCTACTAGTAAACGAGAAAACCTCGGTTACTACTATTGGGTTATTTTCACCCAGAATAAAACGGTTTCCACTACTAGTAACCGAGAAAAGCACGGTTAGTACCATTGGGTCATTTTGACTCAGAATAAAACCGTTCCCGCTACTTGTAATCGAGAAAACCACGGTTACTGCCGTTGGATCATTTTGACCCAGAATAAAACCATTCCCGCTACTAGTAAACGAGAAAACCTCGTTTATTACCATTGGGTCATTTTGACCCAGAATAAAACGGTTTCCACTACTAGTAACCGAGAAAACCACGGTTACTACCATTGGGTCATTTTGACCCAGAATAAAAACCGTTCCCGCTACTAGTAACCGAGAAAACCGCGATTACTACCATTGGGTCTTTTTCTCCCAGAATAAAACCACTCCCGCCATTAGTAACCGGGAAAACCGCGGTTACTACTATTGGGTCATTTTGATCCAACCTAAAACCATTCCCGCTACTAGTAACCGAAACAACCACGGTTACTACCATCGGGTCATTTTGACCGAGAATAAAACCATTCCCGCTACTAGTAAACGAGAAAACCTCGGTTATTACCATTGGGTTATTTTGACCCAGAATAAAACGGTTTCCACCACTAGTAACCGAGAAAACCACGGTTACTACCATTGGGTCATTTTGACCCAGAATAAAACCGTTCCCGCTACTAGTAACCGAGAAAACCTCGATTACTACCATTGGGTCATTTTAACCCAGAACAAAACCGGTCCCATTACTAGTAATCAAGATGACTGTATTTACTAATATTGGGTCATTTTGACCCAGAATAAAACCTCTCACGGTACTTGTAACCGAGAAAACCTCGGTTACTACCAGAGGGTCATTTTGACCCAGAACAAAACCTCTCCACGCTACTTGTAACCGAGAAAACCTCGGTTACTACCATAGGGTTATTTTGACTCAGGCCAAAACTGATACTGCTACTGATAACCGAGGAAACCTCGATTATTATTATTTCATTTTAATGGTTAATGGAAAATATTTCCATTGGCCATTAAAATTAAATGATTAATGGAAAATATTTCCATTCACTATTGAAATTAAATGGATAATGGAAAATATTTCCGTTGACCATTAAAATTAAATGATTAATGGAAAATATTTCCATTGACCATTAAAATTAAATGGTTAATGGAAAATATTTCCATTGACCATTAAAATTAAATGATCAATAGAAAATATTTCCCTTGACCATTAAAATGAAATGGTTAATGGAAAATATTTCCATTAATCTTTTAATTTAAATAGTTAGTGGAAATAATTTCCATTAACCATTTTATTAAATGGTTAATGAAAATCATTTCCATTAACCATTTTAATTAAATGATTAATTTAAAATATTTCTATTTACCATTAAAATTAAATGGTCAATGGGAATTATTTCCATTAACCATTTAATTAAATCGTTAATGGAAATAATTTCAATTAACCATTTAATTAAATCAATAATGGAAATAATTTCCATTAATGATTTAATTAAATC
Organism: Rhimphoctona megacephalus; assembly: GCA_963989365.1. Lineage (NCBI taxonomy): Eukaryota > Metazoa > Arthropoda > Insecta > Hymenoptera > Ichneumonidae > Rhimphoctona > Rhimphoctona megacephalus. The sequence goes on from OZ022418.1 coordinate 29,343,309, forward strand.
GTTAATGGAAATAATTTCCATTAACCATTTAATTTAAATGGCTAATGGAAATTATTTTCATTAATCATTTAAATTAAATGGTTAATGGAAAATATTTTCATTAAAAATTTCGCAGCCCTGGTAAGGTCTTCTCAAAGGCAGCCTTTTTGGGTCCACGGAGAAGTTGTATTAGTCATATCGGTGTATCGGTGTGCGTTTATGTTGGTATCGGTGTGTGTGTGTGTTCGTAACCGTCAGTGAACTATAGGTATACTGGCATGAGTATTTCTGCCATTTTTGATCCGCGTATAGAAGAAATGTATGAGAGGACCAGGGAGACTAGAGAGAAGGGCTGGACACAGCATAGGAAAATAAGTGATGGGGGCTTCCTCAAAATCCCGTCCTGAATTAGTTCTCCGCTCTGCCACCAGTATCGCGTGGGTCGGAAAGATCGTAACTACAGTAATAAAATTAGTCCACATAATGAAAGTGACCGTTCTTTCGCGCTTGCGCAGTCCGATCTCAATATATGTATAGCTATGATCTTTCCGATCACAGCGCCGCCCGTTCAGGCTGGGATTCCGTGTACATTTCTAAAGCACGCTGTGTCCACTCCTTCTCTCTAGTCTCCCTGGAGAAGACCTTACTAATGCAATGCTACCAATTTACGGACCTTGGTCCAAACTTGCATAAATACAACTGATAATATACACAGATTTTCATGTCATGTATTTATTTTGAAAATTGTTTTCGATAGCGCCACTGACAGCGAGCTCGCGCGGCATATTAATGAAGCATTACGAACAGTCGGTAAAATATTAAGAATGCGATTGATTGAATAGTTTTTTGAAATTTTCTCACATTGGAAGCGAGTTTATATTTCGACAACGTAAAAACTTACAAACCGACGTATTTTTACAACAATAAAGTTTATTAGCATCTCTCCTAGTTATTTTTGAAAAAAAAAAAACCGACTTGCTAGAGCCATTGTAGTCACGTTCGTGCGGCGGATCAACAAAGCTCTAATATTCTGACTTTATCAACAGTCGGTAAAAAAAATGAGAACAATCTTCTGTACCGACGTCAGAAAACTTAGAAAGAAGAGTTAACGAGTATCGATTTTTTTTAGTGCGTTGTAGTCGAGAAAAATGAACGAGAGGCGGCGCATCAATCGTGTTGAACAGTCGCGAGTGTTCTGGCGGCGCTCTCGTGGTGTCCCTCGGCTCCCGGGTCGGCCATATTTTTTCTCGTGGTCGTCTGGGCGCCTTGGTTCGTTCCTCGCCTATTGTAAAAAGTGCGGAGTCCGCGTGAGCCGCTGGGCGCCGTTACGAAATTTCGGCGATATAAAAAAAGAAGTTTGCGATGCTGCAAGGTACTTGCATGTGCCTCATCGAGTGATTATTGTGTCGCGCAAGTGTGAGTGAGAAGATATAGTAATTTAAGGAGGAAAAAAGAAGGCGAAGAAAAAAAATGGCTAAGAGGAGCAACAATTCACTGGGGAGACGCTCGTACGGCGGGAAACCCTACGACGCGAACAACGTGAGTAGTTTTTTTTTTTACCCTGGCGAGAGGACCTCCTGCGACAGAATCGCAACTCAGCATGCTCTCTCTTTCTCACACGTTTTCCCGAATCTTCTTCCCCTCCCCTCCTCACTTTTGCGTTCTCTCTCTCTCTCTCTCTCTCTTTCGCACTCCTCGTTTCGTAAATGGTTGATCGAGCGCGCGCGCTTCTTTCCAAAAATAGATAACTTCGATTGCGATTACTATACGCACTAATTTCTCTTTCTCACTCTCCTCTCACTCCCTTGGTCATTCTCGTCGTACGTTATTATTATTCTCAATTTTTATTGTTTCGCACTTTTTTTTATTATTTCATCATTGTTTTTTTCTATTTTTTTTCCATTATGGATTTTTTCTAGGAAAAAATGCGCATAAACAATTAACCGATCAATCTGTCTCTTTTCCTTATTTCGTCAATAGCATCTTCATAGTATACGCGATATTTTGTAATTAATCTTTTGATTTTGTACTTTCATGCAATTGTTTTCATACTTGCTGTCAAAATTCATTGATTTTCATTTAGTTTTTTTTTGTTAACTTGATTTTCAACTTTATTCTTTGTTTGGTTTCTTCGTCACTGTCGAACTAAACGCTTTTCAGTCCTTCGTCAAGAAAATGGCCACCAAAGTCACAGATCTCATTCCGCAAAGATTCAGCAAATGGTTCTCTCCCCAAGACAATGGCGACGCGTCCAACCAAGAGTCCGATTTTGTCAACGGAGAAGAGGAAACTCAACAACCACCTGCCAAACGGCCAAGAATCCGTATGGACGTCACTCATCCACCGGGAACTTTTTCCATCAGAACTCTGGACAAAAATCAAACTGAAAATCATGGATCACCAGTTGATAATGAAAATGTAAGAATTTGTTGTCAAAAAGACTTTTTTTTAAATTCGTAATGGATGGAAACCATGCAGTTATGCGTTTGGTCCTCAGAAAACTATTATTCGTGATGATTTTTAAATTAATTCCATACTAGATTCAAATTATTGCATTTTTTTATGCAATTTCTAAAATATTCTTCAAATACATACATTTTTTTTCTTATACAATCTCCCACGTACAAACTTTTAATTGAATCCTTGCTGGACGTGAGTTATTGCATGTTATTGTGCAATTTCTTGAATCTCGTAGTCTGTGAGTTTAATGTCTGCTAGCGACATCTTTTTGTGCGGCTGATAAATATTTCGGAGAAAATGTATGATAAAGAGACAAAAAATGGTTTTTCTTTTAGGACGAATTTTTTCTCGAGCCTGCAGTGGCAGGACCCAGCGGCGTATGTAAAATGGTATCATCGACGCTGGCTGTGCGAGAAGTGAGAAACTCTGAGTGTGACAGACCTCGAGGAATGGCTCATTTAGGGACGGCAAATAACGGGGCGAGCAATGGAGTCGATGACAATTCCGAGTCCGGAGAGAGTACCAGCGGCTGTAGTTCCCTCATTCCGCAGACAAATAGACAGGAGGGGGCTTCGAATTTGGCTTACGGTTCTAATGTGCCGGAAGGAAGAAACAGGTTTATCGACGATAAATCCTCTTTCGGTGAGTGTTTTTTTATCCCACTAATTTTTTAATTTAAATTCCAATGTTGACATAAATTTATTGACGATTTATTAAATTCCAGCAAATCATCTACAATCTCCGCGTTGCCTGTTTCTGGCAAGCGGCGGTAGCAGAGATTCGCTGTCGAGTAGACGTCCAAGTTTCAACGCTTCGATAATGAGCAACAACAGCAACAACATGGAACGTTCGACCTCGCTGTCATCGCCGTTTTACAGTGGGAATGTAACTTTTGGTGGTGCGAACGCGGTCGGTAATTACAAGCGAAGTCGTTCGTTGTTCAACAGTGGTAACGAGTTTCAATTGAAAGTGCCACGAAGAACGAGCGTTCAGGTGAAGCCATCGAGCGTCGAGTCGATCGACGCTTCAGGAATGAGTCAAACGGCCAAGAGGATTCTCGAAGCAATGGAATATTTTTCGTCGCCGATATCGGACGCGAAGAAAATACCGATGAAACAGCTGTCGGAAACTCCGGGGGGAACGAAGCGACCGCGGGAGGAGAGAACGAATTCGACGGGTCCGATGACGAGAGTCGGACTTCGTCATTTGACGAGAGAACTCGCTGTTCCCACAGTCCCAGAAATGTTGAAACTTCGAAGAAGACAAAGATTACAAGATACGACAGTCGCTGCTCGAAAAATCATTTCCGCCAAGAGCGGCTCTGCCCCGTCCTCCTCTTGGCCCACAACAACGAACTCGACGATCGAGGATTATCATTTCAGAACCGAAATCGATCAAAGTTCGAAATATCAAGGGAAATTGCGCGCCAAATTGAACAAAAATCCTAAGGAAGAAGGTCCAGTGCCGAGCGTCAATTTGCCCAGTATATCTCTGCCCATCACCTCGTTACCGAGCTTCGAACCTCTCCCGAAATACACCGCACCCGTTATCATTTCGAATCGAAAAGAGAAGAAAGAAACGGAGGATTCGAGCGGTTTCAAATTCGCCAGTCCTATAAAAATGAGCGAAACTTCTTGGAGTCTCAAGTCGATCAATAATTTCAGTTTCAGCAAACCTATAAACGCTAACGAAACGACCCAATCTTCTAAAGACAGTAATTTCGTCTCCAAGGATTGTAATTTCGCGTCTAAGGATTGCATGGATTTGAAGAGTCAAGAAAGCAGTGGTGTCGCGATGAATTTCATGTGGTCAGGTTCCTCGACAGCCCCGAGATTAAAAGTCAAGACGAAGCAGAGCGAACCAATCGCGGAAATAGGAAATACTCTACTTTTTGGTAATTCACCGATGAAAGAAATGGCGAAACTGAAATCTGAAGCTATGGATTCGGGAATATCGTCGTTCGATCGAACTTCGAGTTCTGAAATTTGGGAATGTTCCGAATGTTACATAAAAAATGATTCGAGAGAGAACTCGTGTATCGCTTGCAAAGCGTCGAAGCCTCGAGCAACCGAAAGTAACGAAATTTCGAAGGACGCAAAGAGGATATCGCCCGTGAAAAATATTCCTGCGGAAATGGGTTTCGATACCCAATTCAAAATGAGCGGTAATCAGTGGGAATGCGAAGCTTGTCTGGTGAGAAATCAGGCGACGAGTTTGAAGTGCGTTTCGTGCACGAGTCCAAAACCGTCGGGTGTTGCGAAGAAAAGCGATTCTTCGATCCCTTCGACGATTCCGACGAGTCACGATCTCGCTGAAAAGTTCAAGCCAGCGGAAGGTTCCTGGGAGTGTCCGGGCTGTATGCTGAGGAACCCGAGCTTGGTTATAACGTGTCCGTGTTGCAGTGCCTCGAAGCTGAGTTTGGTTAAAAACACTCCGAAGAAAATGAGTCTCGAGGAAGAATCAAAGAAAAATATTGGCGGGAAAGAAGCAACGGGGGAAGACGCGAAATTAATGGAGAAATTCAAACCGGCTTCAAGTTCCTGGGAGTGTTCCTCGTGTTTGCTGAGAAACTCTGACACAGCGAGCGGTTGTGTTTGCTGCATGGCTCCAAAGCCTGGGGCAGCCTCAGCCCAAAGTGTTAAAGAAACGGCGCCGCTGGTGCAATCCAGCTGGGGTGACAAATTCAAAAAACCCGAAGGAAGTTGGACTTGCGACTCGTGTATGTTGCAAAATAAATCCGAGATAACCGAGTGTGCTGCTTGCAATGCTGTCAAGCCCGGAACCGCGCCAAAACCGCAAACAAGCTCGCAATTCTCTTTCGGCGTGTCAGCAGCCAACAACAGCGGTTTTAAATTCGGTCTGGACAAAGCTGACGTCAAATCGACGTGGGGCTCGAGCGGCGAAGTTGCCAACGGTTTCGCGTTTGGCGTTAAATCCACGACGACGGACGTCGATCCTGGACAATTCAAATTTGGAATTCCCAAGGAAACGGAGAAAACTGAGGCGACAAAAGCGCCGGCAAACGCCGGTGGTTTCGTCTTTGCTTCACCCAAAACTGCCAAGGACAACAGCCCGAAATTCGAGACTAAGAACAACGAGAAGACGAACGAATCTGACGACACCGGCGAGCAGAAAAGTTCCATACCGTTCGTTTTCGGTGTGCCGAAATCTGTAAATAAAAGGCCAGCAGCAGATACCGTGCTCGAAGCTACGAAGGAACAAAAAACGGAAACAGCCACGAGAAGCAGTCCCACCAAAGCTCAGTTCGTTTTTGGGGTTCCAAAATCCAGTGAGAATTCTACTAACGATAATAAATTGAGATTCGAGGCGCCGACGAGCGAGAAACTATCGATTTTTGGAAATCAGACACAGCCGAATACGAGCAACGATTCCAACACGATTAATCCTTTGAAATCCGGAAGCAACCAGGAACAATCGAAAAAACCAGTTTCATCATCGATCACAATTTCGACTACAAATACTTCCGGACAACCACCTCGTATGCCCTTCACATTCTCAGAGCCGAATCCGAAAATGGCGTCGGAAACTCCGGCTCCTAGTTTCGGACAAATTTCCATTCAAACTTCAATAACCGGAAGTTCAGCCGCTCGAGATGCGAGCGCTGATTCGCCAGCCAATAATTCGGTTGCTCCGTCAACGGGTTTTGGACTCGCCGCGAGTTCGGCCCCTTCAACTTCAATTCCCGACACTTCGGTCACTGAGACGAAAAATTGCTTCGCACCAGCAGCTGACAACCCGAAATCCTTTTTCGATATTTCCGGGGACAAAAACCCGCCGGTTTTCGGTGCGACGAACGAGAAGAACAGCCAGATTTTCGGCAACCCGGATAACAAATTGGCTTCGACGTTCGGCACCACCGACAAGCCCATCGCCAGCACTGCGATGTTCAATTCCACTCCATCGTCAAGCTTCGGGACGAACACAGCCGCGGCTCCACAACCCGTGTTCGGAAGCTCGACTGCTCCAGTTTTCGGTGGTAACACAGCGGCTCCCAGTTTCGGAGCCGGTAACAACATCGGGACAAATATTTTCGCAGCCGCTGGAAAATCGAACGCCGCACCAGCTCCGACCAATAATCCAGGACTTTTCACTTTCGGTGGCGCTAATAGTCAACCAATTCCAACCCAAACAACTCCGAGCACTTTTTCGTTTGTCACCGAGAACGCGGAAACCACGAGCTCAGCCGTTAAGCCGATTTTCGCTTTTGGCAATACTTCCAACACTTCGCAACCCAATCCGAACGAATGTTTCGGAACTCCTGCTACGAACACCGGAGCTTTTGGCGCTCCGGCCTCGAACGTCAGCAATCCAACACCCTCACCCTTCACCTTCAATGCTCCCGCTGCCAAACAAGAACCTCCAGCTTTTGGACAAACTTCGGCTCCGATTCCCAGTATGTTCGGCACTCAACCTACCGCTTCCGGCTTGGGACAACAGACATCCGCTCCTCCTACTTTCGCAACTAATGCGCCTGCTCCTTCCACCGGATTCAGCTTCGGAGCCGCTCCACCTGCTACCGGAGGCTTCAACTTCGGCGGAGGAATGGTCAGTTTTCTCGTATTTTATTCAAAATTCATCATTCGATTCAATTACAATGAAATAATCATAAATTTTGTTACATTTTATGAATATATTTATTTCGTCATTGAATTTTGTCTGAGAAAGATGCAATTTTGTTGCATTTTGTTCAAAATTTGTCATTGGATTCAATTACAATGAAATAATCATAAATTTTGTTACATTCCATGAATAATTTATTTCGTCATTTAATTTTATCAGAGAAAGATGCAGTTTCGTCGTATTTCTTTAAAAATTTATTATTCTATCATAATTAACACTAATTCGTAACATCTTTTGAAAATTTCAACTCGTTAGCTATTTAGGAAAAAAAACACAATACGAATTCTCGTATTATTTTAAATTATCAATCAAATTTACAGGCACAACCAGCGGCAGCCCCATCTGGAGGTTTCAACTTTAACGCGCCTTCTCCCTCACCAGCGATCGCTTTCGATCCAAACACGCGGCCATCCTTTAACTTCACTGGTGGAACAGCACCAACAGCTTTCAAGTGAGTATAAATAAATAAAATCGATTTCCCGTACAATATTTAACATCCATTTAATAACAATTATAAAATCAATAAAATGTTGACATTTTAATTTTCCATCGACGTTCTGAATCATTGTATTAGAATTTTGTTTCAAATTTCTTCATTACTTTAAAAAAATTGACTAAACAATTAAAAAAATAAAAGTTTACAATGTTTTTTACATTTTTTTTTCATCCAGCGCAACACCGCAGCCGGTAACAACGAGAAAAATCAAAAAGGCTGTGAGAAGAATGCAGCAACGATAGACGACGAAGCAAAATGTGAATAAACGCAACGTTCAACACCGTAGAAAAACTTTAATCTCGTGGTTTCATTCGTCAATCGTTTAATCGTTGTTTTTGGGGTGGATCGAGGGGGGGGGGGGCGGGGGTTAAGAACGAGGAGAAAAGGTTTACCGAAGGAGACGAGACGCAAAGACACAGTGGACGTAACGAGATAAAAAAGAAACTTGACGACGACGACAACGACGAGACGAACCCGGTGGTGGATAGTGGTGGTGGTGGTGTTTTTAATGCGAAGCATTTGTGTAATATAGTTAAAATGACGAGAAACACGCGATGGTACGATTGAAGATGTGTGATCGACCAAAAAAAAGAAGAAAAAAACAAAAATACGAACTGCCATCTCTCGAGAACGCTTGTGTTCGTTTACGGAAGAGAACTGTAAATTATTAATCGTTTAAATTATACAATAGTAATGGATTTAAATCAAAGACGAACCTCCGGAAAAAAGGAAAGAGATCGGGAGAGAAGGAGAGAGAGAGAGAGAGAGAGGAAGATTAGAGCGAATTAGGGTGTCGGACGAAAATGCCAGTTTTAAGGTGCGAAACTCACGCTTTTGAGCATTAAAATTCATCAGCGAAATCTCGAATCCAATTTGCATCGAACGGAAAAGAAAGAGAAAGAAAAAGACCATAGTTCGTTGCAAATATTGCAAAACGAAGGTAAGTATGAAAAAATAAAAATAAAAAAAAAAAAACTTTGAGGAATACATTAAATTTGAAGAAATTAAGTAATTTCGAAAACTTAAGAAAAAAAACAACGCCTTTTCACTGGACTCGCGACAAATACGTTGTGACGAACGAACGCGGAAGCTGCGGCGAGATGATGATTAATCAAGTTTAAAATCATCGCCTCTAGTTCCAATTAGCGATCTACAGTCGCTCAATTATCGTTTTTTAATTTAATTTTTTATCTTTTCCATTCCGCCAAAGACGGCTCGATCCGCGATCGTTCGTCAATCTCGCGAATATTTTAATTTAAAATTTATTAGTTTTCAATTAGCATTCTCGAAATTTCTATTAATTTTAATTTAAACGAAATGGCACGGTGGACAACGGTGGTATGTAAAATTATGCAATACGTACGAATTGAAGGATTTATGGGGGATAATGGAAAAAGAGAAGTAATTAATTTAGTTGAAAGAAAAAAATGAATGAAAAGAGCGTGAAATACGATAATCGAGAGCTTATATTCGTAATTGTTGCGAGGGTCGTGAAACGGCTTAAATCGGTGATAATTCGTCACTATAGAAATAAGAAAACACGTTATAATGGAAGAAAAGGAAAAAGAGAAAAGAAAAACAACTTTTTCGAAGAAATGTAACATTATATTTTTAGTTAGGTCTCGTTACACGAGGTTCGCTGAAATAATGCTAAATAAAAAAAAGTAAATAACATGTAAAACCTACACAAACACATTTACACACGCGCGAATAATGTAAAAACAAAGGAAAGAAAGAAAAATGAAAAAATACATAAAAATGGCATTCGGGATAGTACAAAGAAGGCAAGATTACCCAGGCTGTTTATATTGAGTAGTCGAAATTTTCTATTTTTTTTATAACAAACGAAATGATGAATAATCCTATAAGAGAATAATACTGAATGCCATTTTTTTTGTTAGCTCTTAAGTACGATAACGTTGCGTGTTTTATCAATACCTACTGATGAATCATAAACGGAAATTCAAACGAAAAATGGAAAAAAATGTGAAACAAAGAAAACCAATTTAAAAAAAAAATTGAAAAAAAAAGTAATATCGCCCCGAGCGATTTTACGGAATTGCTAACTCGAGAAGTATCAGGCCGGGGCTTCGGGAAAGTTTGTTTTTTCTTTTGTGTTGAAAAAATGATGATTTTTCTCTCGAACCCCCCCCCCCCCCCCCCCCTCTTTTTTTAAGTCGGCGTAATTGAGTGGTCGGAAGTATCGAGTATAAGGAAAACTTGTACGACCGAGAGATGGGCAACGTTCCAATGAAAAGAAGAAAACGAAAAAATGAAATTTTAATAGTAAATTCATTGTTGAATCAATTATTAACGATTTATTTAATTATTTAATAGAATATGTAAAATAGTACGAAAGAATAATTGTTTCATATGATTTTTTTTCTCGAGTATTGAAAAAATGAAAATTCTGCGATAATTTTCTTAGGTTTTTTTTTGTTTTATCGATTTTTTTTTATTCGAACGATGCTCAGCCTCTTGGTGCAGCGATTATTCCATTAATCTGGCTTATCCTTTTGCTTATATGAATCATCGAAATTCAAAGCGATTTTTCCTTTTATCGATATAAAATTCTTTTTTTCTTAAAAGAATTCTCCCAGCCTCTATGTAGTAAAGTGCAAAACAAGATGTAATAAAATATACACAGTTGGCAAATATTGACTCGCGTGACGAGATCTACGGACCGAAAGATCGAAGCCTCGGAGCGTTATTATTATTATTATTATTATTATTAATTATTAGTTATTATTAATTTTTGTTTAAGATTAAATATAGAATAGTTGTGTTATGTATTAAATACCTCTATACTAGGATGGTCCTTGATAATGCGAATGAAGAAAAAAAAGACAAAATAATGAAAAACCAAAAGAAACAGAGAATAAAAAATACGACGTGCGGACCGATTAATTTTTGTTGTTTTTTTTTCTCTCTCTATCACTTCGAGTGTCGTGCATCGTATACGACGTTGTTAATCTTCCAAAACCGTCAACATTATCTGTCCTACACTTTGCATGAAATTTTTTCAGTCACGTTGTAAGAAAACAGAAAAAATTCTAATTAGTATATGAACATACTCTGACTCGATCACTGCCCGAGAGGCAGACAATTTTTTTATGAAGAATCTCTCGCAAAGATGGCCTTAAAGAATAATCAACCGTACATTAACAAAATGAGAATTAAAAAAAAAAAGAAAAAAAAACAAACAAAACGATTGTAGACATTTTGATTATCTACTGCGTGAATTTGAGGGAGAAAGTGTTGACGCGTGTGCACTAAACGAAAAAGAAACTCAAGAAAAACAACAAATAATGATCAATATTATTTTGTTGATATATATTTTTTAATTCTTCCTTAATCTACGATCGTTTTTGCTCATATTTTCTACGTATAGCTGCCTCCAATGTACTCGTATCAATAATTGTGCTCATAATTAAAGCCTTGATATGGAAATATTTGAAAATTTAGAAAACTAACGAGGCTCAGAAAATTATTCGGGATTTTGATGAATAAATTGATTATTTTATCGCTTCAATTTCAATGTCGAGAGCCGCGTTCCACTTTTAAATGCCTTCGGATCTTTCTTTCCACCGAGTTTGGCAAATCAAAAGAAATTTGAAATACTGACTTATTAGATATTGCGGGATTTAAAAATCTATATTTTTCTAATAAACGAAGAAATAACTTTCAACGGTAAAGTTCAATTCTCCCTCGAAAATTCGCGGCTGGTGGTCGACTCGAGGACTAAATGAAATGGGACTTTTGAAACTTCCAATTGTAAAGTTATAATATTAATTCACGATTTATATTGAAAGTATAGAATTTTTTTTTTAGATATTTGGGCGAAAGAAATCTGATCAATTTCGAGGTTTACTTTCTACTTCGTTGCTCATTCAATTTTTAACTTTTGCATTTTTTTTTTAATGGGACTTATAAATCCAATTTCGCTAATTACGACTGAAAAATTGACTCAACTTTTCTGTCAATAATTTTAGCAATTTTTTTTTGAGGTGTATCAATAATCCTATTCAGAGCTGCTTCGGGAGATGAGAAATGACGAGATTGCTCTTCGAAAACATCTTGTCAAATATTCCGAGGCCTTAAATTCTCCGGCTTGGACGATTTATATTGTATATCAATAATTTACTTTTACTGAGAGAAGAGTGTTTGACGCAAATTACGCCCATAATTCGTTGCTGTTATAAAGCGACGTTTTGTTATTCAATAAATTCAATGACTGACTCTAGAGTTTAATAAAGATATGAAAAGGAAGATTATTGATAAAGTGGATAATTGCGAAGAGACGAAAACGCATGTAGAACTATAGTCTAGTATTAAAAGCGAAAAATTAAGGAAAAAATTTTTCTCATATCCATCGACGATCTGCATCGTGAATATTGGAGCATAATTTGAATCTAAGGAATTTTCGATCCCAGAAATGAATCCTCATTTCCAGAAAAAATCATTTTATCATTTTTTCTTTACGAAATCTTCTTTCAAAATAATCATCAAAAAATTCATTGAACGTTTTGATGAGAACACAAAAAATCAAGTATTTTTCCAAAATCATAAATTCCTTCGAATTTCATAACTTTTTCAGTCAGCGACAAAGACAGATTTTTCCTGAGTGTGAATTGTTGATATATAAAAACAACAAAAAAATAGTTTCTAATAGAGATTTTTGTGAGTATAATTCAATTTAATTTTTCTCAACTTGTATGATTTTACGACGAAAGCTTAGCTAGATAAAAATTAAATGAAATAAAGTATATATAAAAATAAGGACTCGGTGTTACGAAGGTCTGAACCAAAGAATTTTGTAACATTGTCCTATTGCAACGTGATAAACTTAGTTGGATAAGCTTTATCACGAAAAACAAAAGAAAAATAAAAAAAGACGTAAAATTGTATAGAGACGAATTTAAAAATGATAATTGTACCGAAGAGAGGATCAAGAGAAACCTCGAGTGGCTTTGAATAAAGAAAATTCTTTGGATCTTGCCCTACAAATATATATATATAACATAGAATCTAAAAAACGTACGATAATTATAAATAATGGGCACGTGTAACAAACGATAAAAATGTAGATAATTTCGCGCCGAAATAAATGGTTCGGATAAATTGGCTTGTGTCGTCACTAAACCAATATTTGTTTCTTATAATAATTTGATCCACGACCAAAATAAATTGGCAAAACACTGGATTTTTAATTCCAGCGTAACGAGATGATGATTTTCGTTTAAAACGAATGAGGCAACAATTATTTTTCGATTAACTGTAAATATAGGTTGAAAGATCCGAGTCTCGAGGACGTGCCTAAAAATCCATGAGGTAATTATTCGTTATTTTTAAACAAGGAACTGCGACGAACGATGCGATTCCCTTGTATTGAAGATCGATATGTGCGTGAAGGGAGGAGGCGTGGATGAAAAGAGAGAGAGAGAGAGAGAATTAATCGAACAAAAATACTGTAAGACGACGATCAATTAATTAGTTCAATAAATACCCGAAATACAATAACGAGAGCAATTTCTGGGTGTGTTGTTGTTGTTGTTGTTTCGTTTCATGGCGGGCAGCAGGGGGGCGGGGGAGATAACAAAATTTCTAATCGGCGATTTTACCGCATGCGGCAAGTATTTTATTCCGAGATTTACAACAAAAACTGTGTGTGTTTTCTTTTCCTTCTTCAACTAGTTAAAATGCCGCATAAACTTGAGGGCCAGGGGCGAGGGGATATGAAACATTGACACGTACAACATAGGTAATACAAGACGATGGTGGACAATTCAGATATACAATTTTTCTCTCTCAGATACACATTCGTTACAGCTGTTTACCTTTGCACACAGCTGAGAATCGTCGATCGTTCAAAGCTTTCCTTTCCCCGTAATATAATTTTTTTAGCGTTTGTTGATGATTTTCTATTATTTCTTTTTTTTTTCTTTCGCGTTTCACTTTTTTTCTCAACGTTCCACGGATGTGCGAGTTAATTTTTGTTTGCTTTTTTTACCTTGGGTCTAGGCCTCGTGTGCTTCCCAGAGAGGTGCTTTTTTTTCTTTTCTAATTTGTTTTTATAATAATAATAATAATAATTAATAATAATAATAATAAGACTCGTTGACTGACAAGCGTAGCAGCCCAACCTCTCTGGGCAGCCCGAACAATCATTCGCTATTCGTATCACTTCTATAATGATATTATAATTTAGGTACAATCTTAATTATTCAATATTAATGAGAATATTATTATGTTTTATTTTTTGCTTTGTTTCATGTTGTTGTTGTTGTTGTTGTTGCTGCTGCTGCTGTTGTTTGTCTTACTCTTTTGTTTTTTGCATGATTTAATTATAGGTTTCGTAATTATTATTATTATTATTTTATAAAGTCCCTACACTAAGAATCATCTGACATGAAGGAATTTTGGGATTTCAGCTCCTCCAGCGTTTGTATCTGCTGACGGAGAAATAATATCCTGAAACATTCCGGGGTGCAAAAACACGTTTTGTACCGTCAATATTTTCATTGCCTCTTTTTTGTTTTTTAGATTATAGATTTTCATTTTTTACGCACCTTTGTTCCTGTAGCGTCGCTTGAATTTCGGTCAGCCTCACGATCGATCGTGCAGTCTTGAGTTCGGCGGATACTCGCGTACACTGTAAACTGCCCATTGTGTGTGCCTCTTCGCTGAGCTTTTGAGCCTGAATCGCGATTTTTTTTTTAAGTACATCGTATCAAATTAATAGAATTAAAAAATAAATAATTCGCAAATAAAACAGGATACAAAAATATATATCTATAAACGTAGGATGCCAAATCTAATGGTATAAATAATGATCGGTCGAAAAATTACTCACTTGCTTCTCCAGGATATCCGCAGGAAAAGCTCGCACATGTTGCGTCAAATCTTCACGATAATGATTGGCGAGGGAGGGTGTAAGGGAAGGCGTAAGAGGCGGTTGAACTCTCGAAAGTGCCTGAAGACCACCCCCGTTTCCGAGACTACCCAATGATCCCAAACTACTCAGTCCTTGCAACGAACTAACACCTTGAACACCTGTACTTCCTCCAACTGGACTTGTTACTGTCAAAAAAAAGCAGAATTGAAAAAAAAATAAAAAAAGTTTTCTAACATTGGACGAAACGTGATTTTCAACTTATTCGCGGTAAAAATTACAGTTGCCGATTTTTTCATGATAAATTGTAATCTTTTGAGAGTTTCGGCGTTTTTTCACTCACGTTTTCGGGCGTCTATGCAATCCTGGGTCTCCGAATGCGTCGGAGTCGGTGGGCCTTCGTTTGTCACGTTACCGCTCGTGTCGACCTTAAGCGGCGCCATAACGTCACCACCGCTACTGTTTCGGTCACCGCCGGTACTTGACTGCTGGAAAACACACGGATGTCAAATTTATCTAATAAATGGAGTCAAATTCAAAAAACGAAGAAAAAAATGTAATCTTAACAGTAACTTTGTTTCAACGTAGTTTTCTCCGCTGAATTTCGTTAATCTCTAAAAAGATGATTTATCATTAAATAAAATTGTTATAATTCGATTAGAATGCTACAGTAAATGAAATCCATTTCAGATGACATTTTTTTTCTACGTTTACGTCTTTCGATCGCTTTTTTCCTTTCGTTCTTAATATTTACAAGAAAATATAAACCGTGCTTTGTTAGCCACAGATCCTTAAAATCTATTTTTCCAAACGTAAACCCTACAACGGGGTCGAAAACGACCCTAATATTCTCTTCAACAAAACATGTTCCTCATATTCGATAATAAGGTTCAACTATACACCATTCTCTTGAAAGAATGAAGAAAATGGTGTATGATAAAGACACATTTGGTCAACATTTAATCACGAAAACTCTATAAAAGAAAGAAGTGTCGAAAAAATTAATTTTTGTACTAAAAAGATGGAAAAAGATAGATATATGAGAAAAACTCACTTGTCGCGACAGATAAATCGCCGTTTGTATTGTTTGGAGTGCCTTTTGTGGCGTTATATCGGTTTGTTCCTTGCTACCGGTTATTTGAGATATAAGTCTGGGTAAGCTGGCGAGAGAGACCGGGGGTCCAGGGCCAGCGTTACTATTTACGGATAGTTGTTGCGTCGGAGAGCTCAGTTTTCCGGGTGTTTGCGGTGTCGTTGGTGGATGTGATGTTAGACGAGGTAACGCTGCATGAAAACAAACAAAAAAATATATTTTGAGCAGACCTGAGGAGATTAAAATTTGAGAAAAAAATTTTGGGCGCTTCGACCTTAAAAATTGATTAAATAGAAATGAATGAAATGGAAGGAATATTTACCCGTAGCAAGAAGGACAGGTCCTTGTGGCAGTGGATCGTGAACACTCGACGTTTGAGTTTCGGAGGTAGGAGTCGAGTCACCCGGTGAAATATCCATGTCCTGTGCCTGACGCTCAACCCCAATTTCTTCTCTGCAAGATTCTCTTTCTCTCTCGCGTTCTCTGTCCACACGATCCTTCTCGCGTTCTCTTTCACGAGCTGAGATCTCCTCCCTGCTACTACCGCCGCTGCTACCGCTGCACGAGCCCCAATACTCTCGCTTGTCCGAGGACGTTTGACGCGACGATTTGCCACCTTCGCGAGCATTGCTACTGCTATTTGATCGCGAGTTGGAATGTTTATCATGACCTGAGAAAATTACCAAAAAAAAAAAAACATTGTTGACAATAAAAACTCCTGATTAGCTGCTCAGTTGTTTAGAGAAATAACGATAAAAATTTTGTAGTTCCTTTAAAAATTGATGTTTTTCGAAGGACAACAAAAAATCTTGATGTTTTTAGAACAATGTCTGACTTTTTGAAACTCTTCAAAGTATGCTCTCTATCTTTCCAACTATTTGAGTTAACCCTAGACCTGTACGATCTATTTTTCAGAATGTAAACCCTTCAACGGGGTCGAAAACGACCCCGATCTTCTTTTTAACATAAAACGTTCCTCGTATACGATAATAAGGTTTAATTGTACACCATTTTCTTTGTTTTTCAATAACGAAGAGAATAGTGTATGATAAAATCGCATTTGGCGAACATTTAATGATAAAAACTCTATAAAACGAAACAAAATTTCGAAGAAATGCCAAAAAGAAGTTTTTTTACTAAAAAAATTTGGGCCGTTTTCGATCCCATTGTAGGGGTGTCTAGGGTTAAAAATCTGGAATAGTTGACGAAAATACCGCATTGCTAGGACTTTCAACAATAATTATGATTGCTAAATAATAATTAATAAGGAAATCGTACGATAAAAACATTTCTCTGAGTTTCTCGCATCAATTGAGTTTCTTCTGAAGATTAGTTCGGATCCAGTGTAATTAAACACGAAACCCTACTTTTGCGAGATCCAACGAGATTAAAATTGAAACGAAAGAATGTTAATAAACACAAGACTCCTGACGTCGCGATAACATTCGACGTTAATAAATTTGAAGAAGAAAGAATATCGTTGTTCGTACTCACTTGACCTGGAAGAGGAATAGTCGTTCGATTGACGTTGTCTACTGTCCACCCTGACTATCCACTCGCGTGGTTTCTCCCACTGTGAGACCTCGGTCTTGCAGTTGTAGTAATACTTCTTGCCCGACGAGCTCATGTGTTCCGACCAGTCGCCGGACCTCGCTGTCCTTTCCATGGCACCGCCGCCCCCGCCTCCTCCACCTCCTCCACCGCCTCGCTCATCGCCTCGCTTGTCCTAAACATATCGTTCTAAAATTTCCGAGATAATTGAATCGTCGGGAAGGGCAGGAAGATGTTATTCTTTCCAAACTTTTTTTCAACTTTCATAGCGAAGCTAATTTTTCCCACTTTTTTAATCTCATCGTGATGCTATTTTTTTCAAACGTTTTTTTTTGTTTTTTCTTTTTCTTACTTTCGTTTAAGGGGCCAGTCCGATTTGAAAATTTCAAAAAATCGATTTTTTTTACTGTTTTCGAAAGTACATACATTCAGAAATATTGTGTCAAAATTTTATGAAAATCCGAGCTAAGTATTTTTTTTTTTACCTGAACGTCAGGACCTCATTTCGTCTACCTGAGCGTATAGCGCGCTCAAACGCGTTTTTCTCGAAACGTTTTCAAAATCTAGCTCCATCGTATCTCTAAAACTAATAAACCGATTCTCTTGAAATTTGAACTACATATTGTAAACATGATTCCCAACAAGATGACCCTCGATGGTTTTAACATTTTGATTTTTACTCTTTTTTTTGCGAAAAACTGCGAAAAAAACGCGTTTTTTTTTTACTTTTTTCGTTTTTCATCTGCCATTTTTTTATTTTTTGATAAAACTTTATATGCGAGGGTCATTTTGTAGCTGGTGTCATACCGAATCTAATGGACCTTGATTTTTTTGTTTCAGACAAGCCGTTGTCGAGTTGTGATGGAGCTACCTAGCCCACCTATTTTTGAGGCGTTACGTTAAACTATAGTTTTTGTACTCAAAAATGAATAAAAATGAATTAAACTTTTTTTTTTTATGTATTTCAAGACTTTATTTATCAAGCCCAACAACTTTTATATTCATATCTTTTATAAAATCCTCAAAAAAAATCGCGAAAATAGCCTTTTTTTCGTGGCTCCAAAGTGGACTGGCCTCTTAAGAATTACAAGTGTAGACGAAACTGATAAACTCGTAAAAAAAAGCCATCGCGTGGATGAATGTTTCATTTTATTCTCGAATCATTTCTTTTATTCACGTTTTTGTTTTTTTGTTTGTTAGAATGTTGTTGTTGGCGAACACGGGGTATTTTATTTTTTATGGTCCAATATCTACACACCTGCTGACAGGAATTATGTGCTGGTTTTCTCTGCGACGACGAATCCCTCGACGAATTTGATGATAATTTTATGGGATGCAAAATCTGCCGAAGGAAAAAAAACGTATCACGTGCACATGATTCTTTTTAAAGTTCTTCATTCATTCTTTTTTTAAGAACAATGTTTATGCCACGAATAAGGGATCCGGTCTATTTGTATTTTGCTTTATCCAGCTGCCCTTTTCTAATTTGTGTTATTTCGTGTCGTATTCAGACTTTTTGCATTTCAATTTTAATTCATATTTTTTCAAATAATACACGAAAGAATTTAAAAATAATGGAATCATAAGAAATACTGAGAAAATGAAAAAATCGTGGAACGAACTTCATATTTTTTCGTTATTGGACGATCGAATTTTTAAACGTTTTATACGTTTCATTGCTTTTATTTTGATAACATTGGTTTAATCTTACCTCTGCCGCGCTCCTATCATGATTGGTCCTGTGCTCTGAATCCCTGCTCTCGCGGCTTCTCTTGTCCTTTGGAGATCGTGCACAATCTACGTACGTTCAAATAAACAAATCTAAGCATCTGCTTATCAAATATTAATGAGGCTTTTCGCGATAAATTGTCAAGTCGCCGAGTATCAGTTGAAAATATAACAATACCGATATGGCTGACAATAATTCGAAATTTTGTATTGATCAAATACAAAACATTTTCATTTAAAGTTGCTGCTTCATCGAATAAAGATTTTTCTCATTTTCATAATTTTTATATTTTTATCGATAAACTCTATATTTTACTTAACTAATTTTTGATCGTATTTATACAATAATATAATTTATATAGTAATACAATTGCATGACCACTGGTTAATGAATATAATTTAATAGATTGCGTTTCAAAAACAACCACGAAGATGGATTCGATATCGTAAATTTCATTTATCAAAAAGATGGAAAAATTTTCAAAGAATTCTGTATTCTATATCGAAGTGATTGATATGTTTTGTTGATACACGCGATGCTAATTAAATAACGTTCATTTTCTTTCACAAATTCTCAACAAATATGTGTAAACTTAGTTTTCAAATGTTTCTTACTATCTCAAAAATGAATAAGTATCATTTTTAAATATGAGGCTCAATTTTACTATCGAGGCTATGCGCAAACGAATACAATGTTAATTAAATAATATACTTGTTGTTTTTCATAATATGCCAACAAGTAATTTTTTATTTTCTCGCTGAATTATCAGTAAACTTTTCGAATAAATTGATTCTCTCATTACTATTGGAGATAGCGCAACTAATTATAATGTTAATTGAACCTTTTAATCGTTTATGACTGTCCAATTAATATTTTTATGCAACAATTTCTATAGAATTTCAACTGTTGTCGAGTTACATATTTTTAGTGCTTTTTCATGAATTATTTCTTTACAAAATTATTGATAAACTGTTAATGAATATTTGTGACACTATTTTCATGAAACTTCGCATTTCTTTGTACACCAAAATCACCAAAGATCCTCCAAAATGATTCTAATGTAAAAAAGAGATAAAAATGTATATTTACCGGAATACTTGTCCCTAGAGGAGGATAACTTGTAGTCTCTGTTTTCTCTCTCCTTCTTGTATAATGGTTTGGCTGTATAATTGCGGGGGCTATCTCTCTCTGCTCCCATGCCCATTCCCAAACCTCCCGCCGGACTGTAAGAGTTGCCATTTGGCGATTCTCGCATCCGACCCTCGTACCGACCGTCCGCTGATGCGGCTGCCGAGGAATAACCACCCTTAGAACTGTTGTATTTGGCGTTCTGAAAGAAAAGCAACAATAATTGTTTACCGCAGCATCGATCACCATGGACTTATGATTCTTTTGTTTAAAAGAAACAAATAACACAAAGAACTCCAAAAGCATGAGATTTTAAAGTAATAAACAAAATTTTTGTACATTCGAATCTCATTTTTGATGACAAACTCTATAAAATCTCACCAGGACTCTTTTATTGATTTTGCTCAAGATTGAGGTTATGGCCAAGTTTTCTGAATTAATAATTAATAAAATATTTAGATTATACATATTTATATCCCTTTGTATCAACAATTGACAGCTAGTTTCACACCTGTCAAGTTTCAAATGAAATAAACATTTGTTGATATTGTGAAAAATGTTTTTTTTTTATCAGATTTCAGAGGTCCGAAATATCCGGCATTAATGAAAATTCAAAGATTCTCATGTCGCCAAAACAAAGAGCTTCTTGTCAAAATTTAATGACAATAGAAAGACAATAACAAAATTTATACAAATTCAATGCAAAATTGATTGCTGTATGGATAATCAACTTTTTTGGCAACATTTTGTAAACCATAAGCATACAAAAATTTGACAAGTTTTTTTTTTTACGGACAGCAAGACAATGGGCAGCAGATTGTATGTGGAAAAAATGTGCAAGAAACTTGGCAGAGGGAAAAAATAACGATAAAAAGTGGAAATAAAAAGGTTTTCAATGTGGGGCAAAAGATTTTTGTGTGGTTTAATGACAAGGAAAAGTGTGCATTCATGTATGTTAATTACGTTCGCGAGAGGGAGAGAGAGATGGATAGATGACAAAAATGGGACAAATTTTTCCGCGATTTTGACGTTTGAGAATAAACAAAGGAGAAAAGTGGGCAAAAAAATAGATTTAGTGACAGGAAAAAGACGAATTATCCCTTCCCTTGAGCCCCGCGATTTCCGGATGGACGATTTCGATATTTACCTGATAGGGATGGGCCTGATGCTTTTCGAAGTACCTGTAAGCATAGGATGACAAAACGATTATTTCATGAGTATTATTAAGATTGGGAACGGGATCGGGAAGATTGAAATGAATCCGTTCTTTTTTTTCCCCGGGGGAGAAAAATGATCGGAGAGAGAGAGAGAGAGGGAGAGATTGGTGTGTATTGTGAATTCCGCGGTATAATAGCGATTGAGAAGCAAACGCGGAGGGACGGACGTAAAGACGCCTAGGACAAAATGTTGATCGAAGATTTATAAAATTGATGAAGGCCCAGGATGAGGATGATGAGAGAACGGGAGAAAACGGAGGATCGTGAAAAAATGTAAGTGTGTATACGTGTGAGGTTGCTCGGGTGTCAGGGGGATTTAGTACGGGGGGGACTTGTGTATTTTTTTTGTTCGGACTTTTTTCTCGGAGGTTTTTTCTTTTTTTTTCGTGCTTTCGATCGAAAACCCTACCCATCGCTGATCCTTTGTGGTTTCCTCGCATGCATTACCATCAATGCCGGTGTCTGTGGTAAATTCGCGCCCTCCGAGATTTCCTTTGAGCTTCGTCAATGTCATAAAAACAACATTAACGCTTATTTAACAGTCAACTTTCTTACTACCCGGACGCCATGTCACATACGTGATCGGCCCCTGGCGGTCTGCTCGGACGTGTTACGGACGTACGAATCCGCGACTGCGCTCACTCAAACGACCACCAAGAAAAACCTTCCAGCTATATACCCTACATCCTTTTTTTTCTCTTTATTTTCCTATCAGGAGCGTAACTAACGATACATTTTTCTTCACTTTCTCCTATTTTGCGGTTGTTTTTGCATTTTTCTTCCAAAAATTTGTGCTTTTTTATCGTAGGCTCTATTTTTCTTCGTTCGATAATGAATTTTGTATTTAGAGTTTTGGCGGTAGATTTAACCTTGTCCAGCGTGCGACTCAAGAAGATATTTTTGTAACGCAAATAAAAAGTAGTAGATGCACAAATAACAATAAATTACGTGCAAACTGTTTATATTTCGAGCTATTTTATCAATAATTCGAATCGTGCAATAGAAAAAATTGGTAGTATGTCAAAAAAGTTGAAGAAAATGGCAGGTGGCAATTTTCGAAGATATTGGACAACATTATTACGGAACAAAGTGTCTGAGAAAGAAATAAAGTTGACCGTACAAAATATTATCAAGCTCTCGCATCTGGACAAAATTTGTTTGAATAACAGTACAAATAAATGAATCAATAAATATTTTCAATTCGATAAAAATGAAATTTGTTTAATTAACCTCGAATTTCAAGCGACCGTGATAACTCTGTGACAACAGCGACACCATTGTTAAAACGTTTTTCAACAATAATTACTTTCAATAAAGAACCCTTGGTTGTGCGGCCCTGCTCCACTACTACGAGTATCTAAAGTCACGTCTTCAAGGATTGTTTTTCAAGCTTTGACTTTACTACGTGCTTTTTCCACGGCAACAAAAAATCGTAAAACATTGAAATCTTTGAGCTTATCGTGTGATTATTCAAAAAATAACAATCGATAATTGAAAAAATGTTTTTAACGAAAAACCTCGGGAAAAATAATCGGTCAATTGTCAAAAAACATTTTATGAATCGTTTTGTGTGTATACATCTTAGCATGTAGCAGAGGAGGTAAATAATACGAACATCTTTCAGAAACGTGTTGTCAACAAAATCTTTGATGTATATTTTAATATTCAACAATTTAGTTATTTAATTATACACATATATACCATAATTTGTGCGTTTCGAGAGAATATTTTTCTTGAAAATACATTGCTTGAAAAAAAAAAAACAAAAATTTTCAAACTTGTCAAACATTTTTACGATTTAAAATATTCCGATTTTACTTTGTCAACGTTTTTAACCTTTTTCTCCAATATATACAGGATTTTTGTTAGAAATATGGAAATGGCGTTCACAGAAACTCATCCAACCCAAGATCGAGACGTAAGTAGCTCTCTTCTGCCAAGAGCTGACGTTTCGGAGGATAATCATTTTGTCGATTGGTGCAATGACGATTCCACTGATAATTCCATGTTGTGGGCAGAGAGTTTTGATAACGATATTAAACAATCCGTTGGTAAAAAGAGTTACCACATTCTTCATCATCTGCTTGATGTTTATTTGAGGTAAAATTATCTTTTTTGTTTTTGTTTCAAATTTTTGTGTCCCATTGTTTTCATTAATCGCTCATCGTTCAATATGGTTTACAAGAGATATCTATAAATAAGAAGAAAACTAATGCACATAAACATAATACAGTAAATAAAAACTAAATCACTGTTAGCAATTCCTTGACTTTTTGCTCAGGAAAGGGGGAAAATCTCAAACGCATTTATTCCCACTCTCGCCCCTCATTCAATGACTCACAGATTATGTTGAAAAATTATGTTTATTAAAAGAATTAATGAACAAAAGGCTCAGCTTCTTCGCTTCTCTCGTGCGCTCTCAACTCATACATGCTTCTCGAATGTTCTCGCTCTTCCTCCTTTTTGGCATTCCGTTCTGTGTTCCACGTCCCTCTCATTTGGTCTCACCGCATACTCTCATACTAATACCACGTAAAGTTGATTTAAGGGACAACACCACTGTGACCCCCTATTTTTTTCACATTTTTCAAGAATTTTTTTTTGTGGGAAAAAAAAGATTCAAAAAATTTTTTTTGGGTTTTGTTTCTTGTTTATTAATGTATCAAAAAACATTTTTTTCACATTTTTCACGCCGCATGGTGGCACTGGGGAAGCTCTCGCGTCAGGTGCTGTCATCTCCGCAGTGGTTCACGGCACGCAGCAGAACTCTCTTCAACGTCGATCTGAAAAAAAATACCGAGTGTTTTCGTTAATAATATGATATTTTGAAGAGAAGTACATAGGGATTTGGAAAAATATTGATTTTTAAAAAATAGGCAAGCCTTTGAAATTAAAGAATGATTTTTGAGCAAAATTTCTCGTCGAAAATAGGCTATAACTTTTATAATTATTGAGATATCGAAAAAATCCTATGTACTTCTCTAGATAATCTACTTTTATTGATACAGTCAAAATTTGAAGTCGATCGAATAAAAATTGCTCGAGTTCTGCTGCGTGCCGCACTCAAAAAAGTGGATTTGAGAAAAACGCGTTCAAAGTTTTAAGTTTGTTAATTTATGTTATAAATTGAAAAAAAAATTATTTACCTTCAATCAGCGATGCCGGCACCATATAGCTGGCCTTCAAGAAGCAAATCGTTGTCTCCTGATTCTTTCCTCGAATTTGCTAAGGCTTTTCTCGCTTCTTTTGCAGCGTCTGTGAGCGAGCGCTCCGCGAGCTGGATCCGCGCTGCGTCGGTCTCAACGCAAAAGTGGAAACAATTTGGGCCGATGGTTATCCCCAACGTCTCCAGTACTTTCATGAGACTTCTCAGGCCATCATTGAACACTAATACCGCGATATCAGTTGCAATATCAATGATTTTTTTGCTGCCGGACTGGCACTTGGAGGCTATTGCCCAAACTGATTTATTGTGGCTTTCGTTATTGTTTTGCGTATAGCCGCCCAAACAACGCTGCAGCAAATCGTCCCTGCTCAAATTTTCGAAGATTGGCTGAATTGCCTCCAATATTTCCTGAGGAAGAGGCGGTTTATGGCGATATTTAGAAGTATCACCATTTGCGACCGCGCGCGCTGCCACGAACACCACGACTCGGCTCCTTCCGGGCAATCGTCATGTTGTGGCTCACTGTCTGTGGACATTTTATGTTTGATAGTTGCCCAAATTGCCTTCCTCATTTTGTCAACATCATCGCTGTTCCTCCGAATAGCCAAGCCGTAATATGTGCTCAACTCGTCAATCAATTTTCCGGTGAGCTTTCCTCTGCCAGACAATCCTTTTTTTTTTCACGATTTCGCGGAGGCGCGTCTCCATACGTTTTTGGACATGATCGATGCACTCTTTTTTTTAATATTTAATATTTATATTTTATGCCATAGAGCTCTTCAGACCGTTGAAACATTTCGATAGCTGCGTCGACTTCCATTTTTCCGGAGGAGCCGCTATGGTTCGCCTGGCACTCATCGTCGTGGGCAGCTTTCCATTCCCAGTACTCCGCGGTATTTTCTTTTTTTTCCCAATGCTCGCAAGCTTTGCAGTATTTCGATTTAACCATAACGTCAATCACTTTTTTAGTGTACCAGCCGATTAGCGATGTTATAACGAAAAGCGAGCTGAAACCGCGCTTTCGCCACGATCCGTCGCCTGAAACGATAATTCCGTCCGCCACCCCATTTTCCAACGAAATTCTCTGCTCCTCAAGTGCAGCCTTTTTTTTTGCTCATTGCGCTCACCGCTTTAGTGGCAATCGAAATCGAATTTGTGATTCGATCGTAAAAAGACTGAAATATGGGGCGCGGTAGGTCCATGAATGCACAAAATTTCATCAGGCCATTCAAACCGACGCCAAGGAGACGCATACTGAATACGATCCGACGATTTATTTCGTATGCATTGTCAATCATAGGACACGAATTGATTAACACTTTTTCACAACGGCCGCAATCGACCTCGATTTTGAACCCGAGTCCGCGCAAACTTTTTTCGTTTTATGTCACGATCACACACTTTACATTTCACTAACGTGGATATAATGTTCAATGCAGTGAAAAGTTGTACTATACGATAACTGAAATCGTTAGTAACACCGACCTCTAAATCGTCCGATGATTTTAACTTTTTCGCCGACGTGCTCACATGCTCTGCAGAACTGTTTTCGGAGCTATAACGGTTCGGAGCTTTTCGATTCGAAATTTTCGATCGACTCTTCGTCACATAGCTCCGTTTTGTTCCCTTTTTCCCCGTGTACACTTTCTTATCCTCCATTTCAACTTGAAAATAATAATTTGGAGCGTTTGATATTCACAATCGAAACGATTCGAAGCGATTAGACACGAATAGCATCGCTTCTATTCGCAAACTGACGCTATGACGCTATCCCTATACCTGCCATGGAATTTTTTTCAATTATCGCCACCAACTGCTATTTTTCGAAACTATATTTATAACAATAGTTAACCGGCTAACAATAGCCGGTTTTTGTGAAGGGAGCCAAAAGAATACCTGAGAAAGGCGGGAAGAATACCTGGCGATCCTGAGGCGCCCAGCTGCGTGGGACCCCGAGCGTCGCGGACCGCTGCACCGCTCCACAAAATATTCAATATCTACGAAAATAATTATTTTTTCGACCTGGGTCCAACGGCATTTCAATCTTAAAAGTATTTTAGATTTTTTAAAATGGTTTTCAAAAAATCGATTTTTTGAAGCCGTCACAGTGGTGTTGTCCCTTAAAAAAATGAATTTTATTATTAATTCAATTAATCTAATGGATTCAAAATCCATTAATCTAGTTAATCCTAAAAAGCACCAGGGTCAAGTGCCATCCTGGATGAATTTGGAACACGAGGTTTTTGTCAATTTTTTGTTTTTTTTTTTACTTGTAAATTAGTTTGTTGGCACTATGAAATTCATTTTTTCCCATTTGTTCACATAAATTCTAGGGTTAATAGAATTTTCTGGAATTATCATTAAATTAATTGAAAATCTAATAAACTCTGAATAATGCAGTTATTATGATATGAAATTGTTAAACTTTTCAGAAATGTTACAAGCGACGCAGTTACCTCAAGAATTCACTCACCTGCTAAATTGAGAGATCACACACGGAAGGTTCTAATGTTCTTCCATCTTTTCTATCGTGACGTCAAAGATGTATGTTAAATTTTTTCCACAGATTAATTTTAAATCAAAATTTTATTTTTCAATCGTGCTCTATTGAAATTTGAAATTTTTCTGATGCATTTTAACACTGTGTAAACTTTCTTATTTTTTTGTAGATAAAAATGTGATTTTTTTTGTTGACTATATTGTTTTCTACAGGTTGTCGCAGATCATAATTTCTATTTGGATAAAATGTCTGAGATAATTGAAATTTACATTGACACAGAACTAAGAACAAGCAAAATATCGGATCCTGAATCTTTGTTACAAATTTCTGCCAAATTGATTGCAGCTTTGTATATTTATCTGGGTGAGGAGTAATTTTTGAGATATCTAAGTTCTGGACAATTCTCTTCGCTGGATCCTTATATATTTTCGTTTTTATTTAACGATCTTTTTAGATAACTCCGAGGAACATGTGTTGAGAGTTTTGTTTCGAATGAAAATGTTCAACAGCAAGTACAGCAAAATTTACCGTTCGATTTTGCGGTAAGTAGTCGGAATAAAGTTTCAGCTCATTTGCTCATTTTGTTCGACATTAATTTGCGGTTTTTCATAGAAAATATTGTACAAATATGGACGGGAGACCGGAATCGATATCGGAAGTGACGTACGTTCGTTATTTACTCGCTCTAAAATTATGGAAAAAAACATGTGAAGATTCTGAGGAAAGAAAGCAGATCGACGAGTTGGCATTGAAGATTTTGGGTCCGCGGGTGCCGAACAGAGGGACCGAGGTGACGAAATTCTTGTCGTTCTTGCGACAAAAGAGCGGCACTCTCAGGCTGATGAAACAAAATTCTTTCGACTTGAGAACAGCGTGCGAGGATTTTATCGCGTTCGAGAGGCGAATAAACGAGGCGAGTTTGTCGGGGGATGGGATCGAGTACAATTTATAACACGGGGAGGCTCGACTCTCGAGTTTCTCGAGAGGTCGAGTCTCGATGTCTTGCGAGAATCGCGTCAGAGCGAATCGCTCAAAAATTCCAATGTCCAGGTTGAAACCGGGCGAAGTAGTATTGATCGATCTTACGGATGATCGACTGGACGAGAAGAAATCGTCGAGCGAAGAAGAGGCGAAGAAACGTCGCGAAAGAATCTCCAAAAGGCTCGAATGGCTGAGGAAAATTAAAAAAGTCAATTGGGTAAACAATCTTGACACTAGATCGAAAAACACGGGCAATCGAGTGGAAATCGCTGATGCTCACAGTACGAATTATTACGAAACTCATCAGATGGTCGGTGAAGTCGAGGATGTCAAAAAAAATCAAAATTGCGTCGATTCGACGGTCGTCGCGGAATCTACAGTGGAAAATTTCCCCATTTGGCAAGATTCTTTTCACAGTACATCGGAAATTTCTACAATTCCACTCGACAAATGTTCCACAACGAACTCTCAGGATAACGAGATGAAAATTCATTGTGGGGCTTTGTGGTCCTCTCACAAATCATCCTACAACAATTTGATAAACGAATCTTTGGGAGAGAAGAATTGCGTCGACAATTTTGAGCTCGACATGACCGAAGAGCCGGTAATTATGAATCGGGTGAGTCATTACGATAATATACTCGATAGTATATTAAACGGTGA
The DNA here is from genome assembly GCA_963989365.1 of Rhimphoctona megacephalus. Taxonomy (NCBI): domain Eukaryota; kingdom Metazoa; phylum Arthropoda; class Insecta; order Hymenoptera; family Ichneumonidae; genus Rhimphoctona; species Rhimphoctona megacephalus. The sequence goes on from OZ022418.1 coordinate 29,371,805, forward strand.
CATGAGTATGCTCGACGATCGATCGATACTCGAAGATTCCTCGACCAGTCCGAGACTGATGGTAAACGAAACCGAAGAAAATACTAAAAACGACGATCTCAGTTGTCTCGTTGATTTTCGTTTGCCCAGCATCGATTCACCGCCCAGTGATTCCCTGTACTCGAGCGTGCGTAGCGTCGATCCGCGTTTGACGCGAAAAACTCCGAGTATCGACGAAAAATTGACGATTATGAGCGACCTCGATAACTTGGACATTTTCGTTTCTCCCGGTGTTTCTTCGACAGCGAGAAAGCGAGATTCCCTTTTGAACGGGGCAAAGAACGAGCTGGTCTCCAAGAGAACGAGCTTTGATTCGAATGACGATGACGACGAGTCGAAAACGTCGAGAACTCTCGAAAACGACTCTTTCAACAGACCGAGATGTGAAATATTCCAACTTTCATTCATGGATAACAACGAAACTGCGATGGGACCGAGAAAAAATATTTTGGAAGATGACCAATCGCACGATTCGTTAATTATCGATGAATACAAGAAATCCCATGATCCTAATGGAAAAAACACCAAAACGCGAAACAAGCCGAGCTACGAACCCTTAAAACTCTCCGACAGTATCGATCCTTACGTGGAAAAAATAGAACAAACCACGAAAGACTCCATCATCTCGATTTACGAAGATTCCCAACAACAAAATCCTGATTCCGTTGTTCTTAATCATCTCCCCAATTCGACGAAACTCTCCAACGTTTCTTCTACAACCGCCTTTTACGAGTATCTTCTCTTGGCAAACGAAACAAACCTTCTCGCCGATAACGATACGAACACTCAGCCAATTATTCCATCAGGAGTCATGATCCAAGTTCCTCAAGTTTCCAGCCCTGACAACAAATCCATAATGAAGAAAATTCAAGCTGGACGAACTTGTGACAATTACGATTTTTTTACACAACAACAACAATCGTCGTTTGGAAGATCCCTCGGAATTCTCAGCAATGAAGATTCTTCTCCACCAATGAAGAGACGAAAGGAGGTGAATTCAATCGTGTCCCTTTTTCCATTCGCTTTCGTTCTTCTCGATTCTCAAAATAACGTAAATAAATTTTCAATTATTATTCACTCAAAATACGATCAAAGAGAAAATGCCGGTTAACCAAATTTCTTCAGTATCATCCAAATGAATGGAAAACAGTTTCTAGTACATTGAAATTCATTTTTCGTCTCGTAAAAATTGGGATTTTGAAATCGCGCGACCATAAAAATTCTATTTCCGAATCTTCGTTTATCCGCGTGTAGCCACGCTCGCCCTTCGATTCGTTTTCACGAATTGTATGTTCGAGGTAAGAGTCTTTTTACGATGTAAAAAAAAAACGGCTACGCTGAATTAAAAAAAACTGTTCCTCGTATTTTTCATATTCATTTCAGAAGAAATAAGAGAATATTAAAAAAAAGATTAAAAAAATAAGAAACAAAGAAGAAGTGTGACGAATGACAGAAATTCTAATCCACTCGTAACTTCTCAGCGATCAAATATCTAATTCTCTTTTTCTTTTTTTTCTCGCAGGAGCCAGAGAATCGAAGCTGAAATGATGAGCAGTAAAATCGTGTGTCTCTTGTCTAAAGCAAAAAAAAAAAAGTATCCATAAAAATCCGTGAGGATGTTCTTTTGTCCTTGAAGGATGGAAGCTGTTCGACACCCATGGGGGATGAGGCTTTGGTCGATGGGGTGTCGTGAACACAGGAGCCCTAAACCACATTTTCTACTCCTCGTAATTTGAAATTACGAGCACCTTGAGTCGTCCGTTCTCGTCCGTCGGAGCCGACCTTATTATCCTTATCTACCATATAGTATTATTATTACTCTATTTATAAATATATACATACAAATAAAAATGTGTGTGTGTGCGTGTGTATAAAATACTCGAGTAATCTTCGGTCTGCGTTCAGTCAATTTTTTTTTTTTTTTTTTTTTTCGTTATTACTTTTCAGCATGCTACAACTATAGCTATTTCGACCCTCGAGAGTTGAGAAAAGAAAAACACGATTTTTCCGACGAACCAACTGATTTTTTTATATGATGTACCTTTCGGAATTTCCGAAGGGTGACAATTGCCAATACAGGTTTCGTTGTTTCGTTTAAAGTGCCCTACAAACACCCACGTACTCGTAAAAATAAATGATGCCAAAAGGAATGTTTTCTTTTTTCTATTTTATAAATCGATCGCATCCAATAAGGTGTGAACTGCGCTGAAGGCTCTCCAAGGACTTGCAAACACAAGAAAAAGCGTGAAATTGAATTGTAATTTGGAATTTTAGCTGGTTTTTTTTTTGCAATTTAAATTCAGTGTTTTTTTTCCATTCTCACTATTTAGAACTTAATGCTAATGAGCAATAATACTAATAGAAAAATAGAAATTTTTTTTCGAGTACGTGAAAAATTGGAGGGAAACTCTCAAACGTTTTACAGCATACCAAAAACTAATTTAAGAGACGTAACGATATGTTTGTAGATGTAAAATGTTTCATTCGCTAATATATGAGCGTTTGAACATGAGAATATTTCTATTAATATATTAAATACGAAAGTGAATCTATCGATTGAATTATTAATCCGATTATCAAAAGATCCTTGAGCTCCGTTACATGTAAATTATAATGACGTTTGATTTTTTTTTTTTACAGTTATTTTTATCGATCTTTGTATTTATTTATTTTTTGAATAGCTTCTTCGAGGAATTTCCAATTAAAATTCAATCGGAAGGAAAATATCAGCTCGGTTGATTTTGCAATATAATCAAAATGAATGGAAATCAATTTCAAACGAGTCTCGATTCATCATTAATTACGATTTTACGTTCTTTTTAACATTTTTTTTCTATCTTTAATTAAAATTTAATCAGAGGGATAATCCTCACACAATTTCGCAAAAATAATCGAAGTAAATGGAAATCGAGTTCTACACTTCAAAGTGCATCATGATTCAGCTAAAATTGCGCTTTTACGTTAAAATACTTTTTTTTTATTTTCCGGCAATTTTTAAATCTTTAATTAAATTTTAATCAAAAGGTAAATATCAGCGCCGTAAATTTTGCGAATGCAATCAAAATTAATGACAATTGGAAACACATCGAAACAAATCTCGATTCATCGTAAATCGCGATTTCACATTCAAATATACAATTTTAGTTGATAATTGTTTTATTAAAATTCGTTTAATCTCCAATTAAAATTAAATCAAAAGGATCATCCAGCTCACATAATTTCGCAAATATAATGCAAATAAGTGAAAATAAGTTACGGACATGCTCAAATAAATCGCGATTCTGTGTAAATCCCGAATTTATAATCTCGATTGCTTTATTTTTCTAGCATTTACTCAAACTCCAATTACCATTTGATAAATTTCATAAATATAATCGAAAAAAGTGATCATTAGTTTCATACACATAAAAATAAATCTTGATTCTTCTCAAATCGCGAATTTATATTTTTGTTAGTTTCTTTTTTCAGCATTTTTCCAATATCCATTAATATTTTTATCAATTTCACAATTATAATCTTAATGAATCGAAGTCAATCCCAAATGCACCGGATCAAATATCGATTTTTCATAAAAAGCGATTTTATGGTGGAAATTAATTTTTTGATTGATCGTCTTTATGATTTTTCTTTTAGTGTCGGTGTGCTAACCAGTTGATCATCGTTCCATAGTTTATTGGCACAGATTGGGAGGTATTGGTAGTCGGTTCAATGGAAAGTGTTTTGAAAGGAAGGAAGAAAGGAAAGAGGGAGGAAAATAATACGAGACGCGGGGGCGTTCGACGGAGATGCGCTTGCGCCTCGTAAAACCGACCTACATATAGCGCTAGGTAAAAGTGTTGTTCGTGGGGTGTCCGGGCGAAATCCGAATTCGTTCACCTCGTCTCACGTTCTCTGAGGCTGTGGTGTGGTCTTTCGCCCGAGTCCGCGACTCGGTAGTGAGTCAGTGAGTGTCCGAGAGGAGCCGCCGGGAGGAACAGAACTCTCGATCGACCAAAAAACACATGCCAAAAAGCTCGTAAAATTAAAAAAGTACATCGTCGCATTTCGGAACGCCCCACGACGACAAAATTCAAACATTTATTTTACTCCTGATTTTTTTTATTTCCCATTGCCTACTAAATTCGTGGCGATATTATTTCCGCGTCGTAAAACTTTGAGAAAAGTCAGGAATAGTGAAAAACAAGAATTTCGAAAGAAAAAACTTCGCAGCATTTTGACGCCCTGCGACAATTACATTCAATTTTTTTAATTCTCTATTCTTTTTGTTTTTTTTTTTTATATAAACTTTGATACTTTTGAAAAAATAATCATTTCCACGTCGCAAAAAATTGAGCAGAGTGACGAGCGTGAGAAAAAAGCAGGGAGAATTTGCGAAGGAGATTGAAAAAAAGAATATTGTGAAGCTCAAAAAAATTGACGTTCGAGCCAAAATTAAAAATCTCAGAACTACGAGAGTGAAAGTGAAAACAAATATCACGTAAGTCTCTACAGTCTTTTCGGTGTTTCCGTGATTGAAAAAAATGTTAGAAAAAACAATGGAACAAGTAAAATAAAAAATAAAAACGATGTAAGAACTGCAAGAGTAGATTGAATAATAATTTTGAAAAACTTGTTTTTGTTTTTAGAAGTAAGGAACGATGTTACTTCGTGGAAAATCGACCCGCTTATTTTTCTGAGTAAAAACAACAAAAGAAGCAAGAAAATAACTAGCGCTGCGCCGAAAAATAGGAGTCACGTGGACGGGCGATGAATAACAAGAATTGTGATGGCTCGTACCGGTAATCGCTATATTTGTTGTCCGAGTTGCCACCGATTGGGAGGAAGAATTTTGGAAAATTGCCTTGGCTCGTTTACCACTACCGGAACCTGAAAATCCGCGTCTCGCGAAATCGACTCCGAACGACGATGAAGTCGTGCACTTAAAATTTCGATACTATGACGAAGAACTGCGAGTTTTAAAGTGAAATTGCGAGGAAACTTTTGAGAAACGAGGAAAAAAAGTATTTTTCGTGCTTTAAGAGTTGACTTTTGGTTTCTTGAATATTTTCGAGCACGATCGCGCTCGATTTCGGTGAGTTTTAATCATTTTTTACTTTACATTTATTTCTCATTTGAACGAACAATCACTTTTAATGCAAAGAACAAAAAAAAAACGAAAATAGTGAATTTTGATAAAAAACAAAATTGGAAGAAGAACAGTAAGAATTTCTGGAGTAATTTTCGGGAGTTATAAATGTCCTGAGGGCGTAAGAGCGTATGAACGTTTAACCCGAGCCAATGAACTCGGTGGCGAGTACCGTGTCGACGTATGTATGTATATCTTCGAGTAACAGGAGGTGAAAGTCGTGCCCAGACACAAACATATCGATTGTATGGTCGCGATACGACGACCAGCCCAGCCTTCCATCTCCACTCCCATTTAACCGTGGACTAGCCACCCTATTTTATTTTTATTTTTCCTCCCCATTTTTTCGCAGAATCGGATGTTTTCACTGGATCGCGAAATACAGAATTTTCGTGATCAATTTAAGATTAGATGGAACTTTAACTTCGTAGTTTTTTCATTTTTTCAAGAGATTTTCTAAATTGTCCAAAAATTAGTTCAAAAAATAAACAACAGGAATAAACGATTGAGAAAGATTTTTTTTTGGGAACGTTGCCGGATCATATTTTTGCATTTTTTTTGTGTACAATCTTTGGTCTGTAATTTTGTATATAATTAACGTTAATTAAACGTGTTTACACGTTATTAACGTTAATTAACGTTAATAACGTGTTAATTAAACGATTAATTTATTGTCGATTGAATGAAGCTCGAATAAATTTTCTCGAAGAATTTTTCACTTCAGTGTAATTAAAACCTTCTGATAAGGGTTAATTCGCGAAGGGGTGAAAGCGCAAAGTAGGGACTTATCGCAATTAAAGACAAATTCATTTAAGCCCATGGATTACCCATCCCTTATTATCGAGTCTCTTGTCAATTTATCATTTTTCTTTGTTGTTATTTTGTTCTCGCTATAAGGGTTAGAGTAAAATTGGATTGAAACTATTTTCGTCAGTATCGAGGGTCCCAACCCTCGTCATTGATCCTTTCATTATTTGTCCTCACAATGAGGGCCTATTTACGAAGGGATGAAAGTATTATGATGTGCTTATCGTAATTAAGGCAGAAATTAATTGATATTATTTTTCATTACCAGACCACCCTCTTTTATTTTTATTTATTCATAAAACTATAAAACGATCATGCCGGAAATTTATCAAGGGCTTATGGCGATGTTAACATTAAAGTTAATCAATGTTTTTTCTGTAGCTCCTTTTTTTCTATTGTTTTTTCATCATCGAATTGTTATGGCGAAAATCCATAACGAGTTTATTATTTGGATTGAGGGAAACGCGAGGAAGATGAGGGATAAAGGGAACGAGGGTGAGAGAGAGTGAGAGAGAGAGAGAGAGAGAGAGAGAGAGAGAGAGAACGACGAGAGGAATGGAAGGTGGTGGTCCCGGCAAAACTTGTTCAATCGATACAGCTTGCTCCGCTCTCGTCTCTAGGGACTGGCGAAATCCCCACCGGTCGCCGGTTTATTCTCCAACTCGATGCCGATCGTTGCTTCGATAACATTCGGCCAATTCTCTCTCTCTCTCTCTCTCTCTCTCTCTCTCTCTCTCTCTGTCTCCTTCTCTCTCTTTCTCTCTCTCTTCGATTATCCCAAGATAATACTTCAAACGCGATTCACCACCAATCCCTACCCTTCCATTTATCCCCCATACGTTCTTGACCACGAGTGTCTCGAGGCCTGTTGCTCGGGGTCGGACACTTGCTTTACGATCATACACTCACATCGATTCACCAAACCCTCATTCACTAAATTCGCAATAAAAAATTTCTAAAAAGTTGAAAAATATGAAAAGAAGCCAAAATTCAATTTTGAATGAAATGTTTGTTTAGAAATAATAAAAAAATCTTATTCTTCCAACTTTTTTGATTTTATGGAAAATTTGGATTTATATTCTTCAAGTTTTATTTTACGTTCGCGAAAAACTGAATTTTATATTTACTTCTCCTTACGAAGATCAGATTTGAGTTTTCCATATTCTTCTCTGCTCGGGACGAAGTTTTTTATGATCTTTCAAGAATCATTTTTACATTCTTTACATTTTTATTGCATTTAAGGAAATTTGAATTTCACATATTGCGATAAAAGATCGACTTTAATATTTTTTCAAATTTTTCTTTCTGCACCTGAATAAAGAAAAAAGTTACAAGCTTTCTATCTCTTTTGATCCAATAGTGGCATTTCAACGTCAAACAATATTGTTTTGCACAGTTTTATAACTTCCTTTTGTAAATTATAAATTTACTAACATTTTCTGCGCAATTTAAGGGCGACCTCGATTTCGTAATTTTCTTTGATATTTCTCTTTTTATATTCTTGATCACGCGATTTGGTTTCGCGAACCGAGGTAATTGAGGCAATATTATTACGTACGATCCTCCCTCGCGAGGCCCTTTTCCCATTTGTGTTGCACTGGCCTCGACATTTATTATCGCACTCTGCAAGCCTGTAATTGTCGTTGGAAAACACGCAGACATCATTATGCAGCTCGAACAATTACGATGGACAAACATTAATTAATTAAATTCGCGATGAATAAAAATTTAATCACTCATTCATATTTTTCATTGAATATTTTATTAACTTTTTTATTAAAGAATTTTCATTAATTTGAGTATTTCTTGATAGGCCGTAAACAATGAGACTTTTTGAAGTTTGAATGAATCGTTTACCCTCAGAAGTTTATTTGAATAATGAAGAGTGGCAGTTTGGGTGGAAATGATCTCGATAAATTGGATCTTATTCCCCGATCCTTGTTCACGATAATCCTAGATATGTGGCGACGACATTTGTATCAGAATTTTTTTTTTTCCTACTTTATCGATCATTTCCACCCACTTCCGATAATTCCACGCTTTGTCTCCACTATTTTTCTTTCTTTTTTACATTCTCCATCAATTTAAAGACAAAATAATTAATAAAAAACAATTTTAATTGCCATGTTTCTTCTTTTTTATCGCAAGGTTTTTTCCATTAATTTCACAATAAAAATTCTTGCACAATATTGAGACAGAATTGATGAATGCTCGAATAAATTTTGATAGAACATTTCGAAACGATTTGATAGTGATTGTGATGACAAAATTTCAAGAGACCACGTAAAAACGATTTAGCATCAATTTCACTAAGTGTGTATCGTCGCGAACGACCTAAATAATTCAGAAGACTGCTTTACTCGTGACAGGATGATAAATTCTGCGTGCCTCAAATTTCTATTTTCTCCCCTTCATAAATATTTTTACGTAATGTCCACGTTTTTTTTTTTTTTTTCGAAGAAGAAGAAGAGGCAGAGAATCGATTTTCCTACTGGGCAATTTACGAAAATAATTTGAGGGCTGGAAATGATTGTATCGTAGGTTGGATTGATCGTGCTATATGATGAACACAATTTCCCCCTATCGACCAGTTTTCCTTGTCACTGATACCTGCTTTCACATTGATTCCCGTTGACAATTTCATTTTATGGATATTTCACGTTTAACGCGAAAGAAAAACAAAAAATGCTTCTTCATCCTTGCTCTATTTTCGTTTAATTTAAAACCTTTTTTCTTCTTCTTCTATTTCCTTCGAATGAGATTTTCTTTATGACTTTATTACCAAATAAAATACATGTGCGAGGCTCATCAAAATGTATCGCGCGTATAGAAAAATATATACTAAGCTGATGCAAATAAAAACAATATTTTTTTTTGTTTGCGCAGAAGGGCTGTTAGTACATGATAAAAAAGTAGTTCTCCCAAAATTTGGGCTCTCCAAAAAATGTTTAGAGGTCGCTCAAACGACGTTTATTATTTTTTTCCAATTCCGGCTAAAAATAATAAAATAGTAATTTCGGTTATTCGGTGTTGCATCAAAAAATGTTAGTACTTAATGGAATAATAATTTTACCAAAATTTGAGTACTTCAAATTTAAAATTTAAATTAAATTTAAATTAAATTTAAATTAAATTTCAGTGGTGGCATAACCGACTTTTAATTTTTTTCTTTTTCGGTTTTGGCTGAAAAACATTGTGTAGATATGTCGATTTTCCGGTGTTGCACCAAAACATGTTACCACTTAATGAAAAAAGAAATTCTCCTGAAATTTGGGACATGGTAAAAGAAAATGGTGGTCGCTCGAGCGAATTTTTGAAATTTTTTCATTATTCTGACTAAAAACGTTATATTCATTTTGTTTCATGGAACAACTGAACAAACGGTGCATTGACCAATGTGTATTTGGTTTTTGAGAGTAAGTTTTGAATGTGATATAATGAAATATGTGACATATTTATTTACAGCGGGACTTTTTTTTTTATCTATTCACGATTTTCGTAGAACGTAAATGATTTTCTTTGAAACTAACGAGCACTGACGAGTGCACCAAACTTAACGTTTATCGTCCACAAAACTTTAATTTTTCGTTATCAAAGACAATTTTTCTTTGATAATATTTTATAACCAATCGATCGTTACCGATAAATATGAGAATCGGTAACGATCATTCGGAACTACCGACTATCATATTTTTTGGTAACGATCAATTGGTGATAAAATATTTTGACAGAAAAATTGCCTTTGATATTGAAAAATTGAAGTTTCTCGGACGATAAACCTAAAATGTGTTGCGTTCGTCGAGTGGTTAGTCAGTTTTAAAGGAAATCATTAATGTTCTAAGAAAATCATGAATAGGTAAAAAAGTGGGTACGAAAAGACACATCAATAAAACAAAATATGAAACAAGTATAATGTGACAATATTAAAAATTAAAAAAAAAACAAAAACAGACAAATGGTTTTGAAGAACAAAAGGACTCCCGACTGCTAAAATCATATAGCTTGATAAAAATAAAATGAGAAAAAAAGTTTGAAAAAACAATAGAAAAAGAACAATCAAAATGTTTAAAAAATAATAACTAAACAAAAAACAAGAAACTCATGGCCACAGCAAAAATATTAGTAAACTTCAAAAAGTGTAAAATAAAAATTGATTTAAAATAGCACAGATAAATAAAAATACAAAATCATTCAACCGGTAAGGGCAACTCATTCGAGATTCTATTTTTCTGGTCAATGTTAATTGATGGTAGGATAAGTAGTTTGCACGCATAAATAAAAAAAAAGTACAGTTATAACAAAAAGTTGAATAATTGTACAGGAAATATGCAGATAATGAAAAAATTTACAAATTACAAAAAAATTAACAAATATTATAATTATAATTGAATTAAGCTGTGGTCGGGAGAAGTCTCTAAGTTATTTGAATGAGAAATGGAGACTTTCCCCAACCACAGCTTAATTCGATCTATAATTATAATATTTGTTAATTTTCTGTCAGGTGTAAATTTTTTTCACCAATTGATCGTTACCGAAAAATATGAAAGTTGGTAGATCGTTACCGATTCTTAAATTTTTCGGTAACGATTATTCGGTGATAAAAGATTTTGAAAGAAACATTGCCTTTGATAACGATGAATTAAAGTTTTGTGTCAGTTTCAAAAAAAATCATTAACGTTCTACGACAATCACGAATAGATAAAAAAAAAGTCCTGTTGTAAATAAATATGTCAGATATTCTATTATATCACATTGAAAACTTATTCTCAAAAACCAAATACATGTTGTTGCATGGACTGTTTGTTTAGTTGTTCAAAAAAAAAATTAATATCATGTTTTTACTCAGAATAATGAAAAAATTTGAAAAAATCGCTCGGGCGACCTCCAATTTTTTTTCCATGTTCAACATTTTAGTAGAAAATCGACATATCTGTACTGTTTTTCAGTCAGAATCGAAAAAAAAAATTAAAAAGTCGGTGCACCGTCACTGAAATATTTTTTAGAGAATTCAAATTTTGGTATAATTACTATTTTATCAAGTACTAACATTGGTAAATATTCAGAAGAGCAACTTTTCCGAAAAATGGTGATAATTTTTTTTTTTCTTTTCTATTAGTTAATAGGCATGTCTAATAATGATAATCCGTCGGGGGAGCTTGAAATTTTTTCATAGAACTTGGATTTTTAGGAAAAAAAACAATTATTCAATTTTAGCATTTTTCCAGTTTTCAGGCATTATAGGCATCATCGTAACATGAATATACGTATATATACACAATTTTCATTTCACTATTTATGTCCAAACAAATTCACAGATATGCGTTGAATTTCAAAATATATGTATTGACAATTCTACAGATTTATTTTCAAAACAAATTCACAGCGTATGCTGTGTATTCATTTTCAAAACAAACTTTATATTTTTATGTTTCGACATTTTTTTATGTTTTTTCTTTTTTATCTCTCTTGGTATCTCATCTTTTACAACTCTTTCTTTTGGCACCTCCAAAATTTTTTATGTTTCGACAAAGTTGCCAATTTGCCACACTCTGAACACTTTAATTGCTCTGTTGTAATATCGTGATTTTGTAAAAAATTAATATGCTTTTGTAAAAAAAAAAACAATAAAATTTTGTAAAAAATCAGTAAAATTGTTTGTTTGTTTGTTTGTTTGTTTGGGGTTTTTTTGGGGGGATGTCTGAGTTAAATATGATGGAAAAAACGTGACAATCGAATTTTATATTTTTTTGTTAAAAAAAAATAAAATAATTTAAAAAAATATATTAAAAAGTCGTTTGAGCGACCTCTAAAAAATTTTTTCGAGAGTCCAAATTTTGAGAGAACTACTTTTTTATCATGTACCAACAGACCTCCTGTGCGAACGAAAAAAAAAATATCGATTTTATACTATATATACACGTTATTTATATACTTTGCCACTTTTCACTACGAAAAGTTTCCTCGGTCAATAATTCACGTCGTGCACACGCTTGGGATTTTCTTCTCTATCACTTTTTTTTTGTCTCTTTTCCACTAAAGCTCTACACTCGACGAAGCAACAAGTCAGCCCTCGTTCGTTCATTCACGAACTGCCCTATAATAATAATAGTAACAATAGCAAAAAATAATCCACACTGCTGACCATGAATACAAATTGATTATTATTTTGTTAATATTATTTATTGTATTCTTCATTGCATTTACATATTCAACAGTTATGAACATTTTTTTGAATAATTAAATCTATTATTAGTTTAAATTTGTCTCAAGGGCCGAAGATTCGATCATTTTTATTCAACCTTTTCGATAATTTTTTGTTCACCTTTAACCTTTTGTGAGAAAACCCCATAAACCCATTTTTATTATGGTACTCGTTCGATATTACTGTGTTTGAAATTGTCTAAAACGTAGCGAAGGCTTAAAAAGTTGCAAAAAATCCATATCTGGAGACAAATCGAAAAACTGAACGTCATTTTAAAAAGAATTCGAATACGAATCGAATAAGCACACAGCAGAGTCTCAATTCCACATGGAAAAAAGTTACGGCTAGTTTTGTGAAGTGCCTGAAATAGTAAACATTAAAAAAATTTTAATATTTTTTTGAACCGTTTATTTTGGTGTATTTTAATCCCAAAATCGCTTTTTTGAGCACTTTTACGACCAAAAAATTATCGTAAAAGTTGATGGGAAGACGAAGAAAATGATTTTTCGTTTATGATCGTATCTCAATTTTGAAGAAATTGAAACATATAACAATCTGAATTTTGACCTTTCAGATCGTGGCTCGAGAATGAATACTACAATGGCGGAAAGTTTGTCAGCGACGACAACCTCAACAACGACAACACCGGTGACAACAGCTGCAGCGGGTGCGGAACGAGGACTAGATTTAACGAGCACCCTCGCTGGTTTACTCGAAATGGGCGTGGACGTTGCGGTGGATCGAACAAAAAAAGCATTTGCCGATGATCTCGACGTTTCACCGGTGACCCTGTCCTCGGATTGGTCGAGGGTCGCTCGTCTTTTGCTTTTAGCATCACTCGCCGTAGTCGGTAGTGTTGGCAATGTTTTTATGATATCCGCGGTTATGGTCGAGGATCATCTTAAAAAAAGAGGTGAGGCACGAGGAAACTTTATTGATTTTCTCCAGGGAATGTTCCTTTCCTTCTTCTCTTTATCTTTTACCCGATAAAGGAAGGAAACAAAAAGTTTTCTCGTTATTTAAAAAAATCCCAGAGATTACCAGAAAATTGTAATTAACAATAAATTATTATTATCAATTTTGATCGAATATTATTTTAAGAAAGAAATCGAAAAATCAGATTTTCACAATTTTTCAACAATAATTATCGACGCTCATTAGGAAACGCGTTTCTGGTGAACGTCGCCCTGGCCGATTTGCTCGTAACGGGTTTAGTGATACCGGCCTCAGCGATTGTGATTCTTGCCGGCCACGAGGAGTCTTTATCAACGTGCAGATTCGAATGGACTCTCGAGGCGCTTTGTTTTCTCGTGACGATTCTCACTTTGGCGACTATAGCGATGGAAAATTACGCGAGATTGTGTTTACCAGCGGAGAGGTGAGTTTGAGAATATAAAAACAAACAAAAATGCGACAGCGAGGGTGGGAGTAAAATTTTCGAATGATTAAAACTTCGAACGGCTAAAATTGCGAATTTTTAAATTGAAGAATAGTAGTATGTAGACAGATCAATTCTACTATAGCCTTTATGTTGGAAATAACAAAATAAGAAATTAAAGAGTTCGAAGTATATTTACGTCAGAAACAAAATATAACAGTAGCCCAAATGACGAAGACTGGAATAGCGATTTTACAAAAGTTCGACTGTTACGCATTCGAGTCGTCAAATACTGAAATCGGCAATATTATGAATATTCACAATTTCAAATATATTTTAACGAAAGACAAAATATTAATGTGGTCAAAATAGCGAAACACCAGAAAGTCGAACGGTCGAAATAGCGAGAGCCTCTGGGCTGTAAAGTATTGCTTGTCATTCTTCGTGCTTCACAACGTTCGCTATTCTGTACTTCTAGTTTTTAGTCATTCGAAAAATTCACTTTCGAATTACTCATACTATATATTTTGGTCTCTCAATAAAAGAATTGCTCTCCATTTCGAATTTAGAAAATATAAACTTCTTACATTAAGACAATTTATATTATCTGCATTTGAAGTATAGACAGTCTGAATATATATTTTCGAATAAATGCGCGATCAAAGAAAAAATATTACATCAAATACGTATTCAACTTAATATACTATCGAACATATAAACTTCGAATTTTTTATTTTTCGTTAATCGAATGTTATGAATACTAAAATTTCGAAATATTAACCGTTCTACAATTTGGTTATTCTACATATTAACCCCCACCCATTTGATGAATAATAAAGAATTTTTTGACAGTTACGCGGCTTTGACAACGAGTCGAGTGACAGCAACGACGATGGCCGTTTGGGCCATAGCAGGAACAGCCGTCGGATTGCAATCGTCGCTCGATCTTGGACCGGATTTTTGTGGACGTCGTTTCAACGGGATTGCAACCCAACAAATCGTTGGTGCATGTATTTTAGTCGTTTTGCCGGCACTTGTGACGATATTCGTTTACATGAAGCTGGTGATACGCGTACGTCGGGCAATCAGAGGATCGTTCAAACCGCCGATAGCCTTCTCCTGGGATTACTCGTTGACCAAAACGAACATATGTAGCTTCGTAGTTTTCGCCGTGTTTTGGTTACCGTTCGGCAGTGCGATTTGCCTTAGCGCCGTCAGACCCGTCAGTGCAAGAGTCTTGTACAATCTCGCCTGGTTCGCACTCTGTAAGTCTTGTTTCAACAATTTGCTATATTGCGTTGCCGATCGACACTTTAGAAACGCATACGTCAAACTCTTTCATTATTGCTGCTGCAAAACCACCGTCAGCTTCTCGCGTAGACCTCGAGGCGAAGGCACTCGATCTTCCGGTGATGTCAGACTGAGGGTTCATATTATTCACTCCTACGCCAGCCCGGCTTCCTGCAGACCCACCGTTGCTCGAGTCAATGGTCGCGATGGTTACGAACTTTAATTTTTTATTTTTTTCAAGTTTTCTTTTCTTTCTCTCTATTTTTTCTCTTCCACCGTTCGTAGCTCAACGCACCATTGCCCGAGTCAATGGTTCAGATAGTTAGGAGCTTTTATTAGTTAAATAATCTATTCTTCCGTCGTTGAACCTTTTTTTGAATTCTTCTTTTGCATTTTCCGTCTTTGATCTTCCAAAATTTTTGTCCGAATTGCTCGCTCGCTCATTAGAGCTCACATCTTATTTATTCATTCTCGAATATGTTTTTTGTTGTTGAATTTCTCGGTCAAACTAATTTCGCACGAATTTTCTTTATAGATTTTTGCTGAATAGAATTTTATTTCAAGACATTATTTATTAGCAAATTATTTGTATCTTATTTGCATGATTCTATTTATTTATAATTAATTTATATTTGCTCTCACTATTTCGTGAAAGAATATTGAAAATACAAAACGAAGAAATTCATTTGTGCGAGATTATATTCGTTTTTCTCTTTATTTTTCACCTATTAATCTCTCGGAATTTTTGCTTTCGACAACGAGTCCAACGAATATTCTCATTCCGTCCACTATTGCAGAGCACGCAAATTAATTTTCGGTTTTTCGCATTGAAACAAAATATCGTACTAAGTCAAAAAGTTTTAATTCTTTCATCAATTTTTCCATTGTAAATTTCTTATAAAAAAAAATTGAAATGAGAATTTAGCGATTGATTTTTATAAAATAATTGGTAAATATGTGAGAGAGGAAGTTATTTACAAAAATTAACGAAAGTCGCTCATTTCCGAGTAGAATCGATTAGAAATTTCGGGATAGCTCGATTTTGCAAAAACAATGTTAAAAAAAAGATTTTTGGCAAAAATTTGAGGCGAATCGTTTGTCATTCACCAACAACTATTCTTTATTTTTAAAAATGTAAATATAAATATAATATACATATATATGTATATATATATACCAGTGTAAAAAAACTCGAAAAAATTGGGAATTTGTTTGCGGGAACGTAATTGAATTGCTCGTGATAAAAATCGTGAAAAAAATTCGAGTTTACGCGTAAATTATGTGTATTGAACGTCGACTGTATTATAACATGTATATTGTCATACATGCCTTCTGTCAAACTGTGATCACATTCTAGCCTCTCGAAAAATCCATTATTTATTTATTTATTTATTTATTTTTTTTTTTTCAAATTTTCCAGCGATCGAATAACAAAACGAGAAATCGTTTATCAAATTTTTCTTTTGTCTTTACGAGACCTTGAATGGCTGATAAATTTTGTAAATTTCATTCACACAATGAGATCCGATCGATTATATTGTTCCATTATTTTTCATTTATGAGCTCGATGCTTTGTTATTTTGTACGAACAAAAGGACACTGATTTTGAGACTGATATTCTGTCACACAAATACAGATCGAGTATTATATATATAAATATCGATATATATATATATTATGGTGTTTTAGTCGTGCATATAAAGTGCGGTGTCTGTCCGTCGATTTTTTCATATAAGTAGATAAACTCTTATATAAATGTTCATGTGAAAAATGATGAAATTGAGATATATGGGACCACGAAGTTTAAATCTTTCTCGAGTTTAGTAACATATAATAATAATTATTATTATTACAAAAGCCTCTCGATATCGCGTATGTTGTCTCGGTCGTTAATTCTTCAAATCAAATCTCTTTTTTAGGGTTTACATCTTTTTTTACTTCTACGAAGCTTTCGAATATTTCATGAATGTTTGTATTGGCCACATTTACTGTCTTCCATTATATTTCTCGGCAATAGTTTTTACAATTATTCGAAATTCGTTTTTTTCGAAAAAAAAAAAAAACCATTTTTTTGAATCGATTCTCTAAAAAAAAACGAATTTTCTTGATTTGATTATTTTCGAAAAAATTGCATTTTTTATAATTGGACTAAAAAGTTTTGTTATCAGCGAGAAAGTTACCCTACTTTATCAACCCTAATTTATCTATTTTTTTGCGATTCAGCGAGGCCAAAGAAGAATGAAAACACAAACGAGCATGCTCGCGGGTATAGTTGTACATATCATAGGCAAAAATATATCCGTAGGTCGTTGTAAAAAATGACACCAAAAACAAAAGCTGCATTATATGATGGTATATGCATTTTTAAAAATTAAGGTTACATTTTCTAGATAGATGTACCGATTCGCATTTATTAATATATTAGTGGTACATATATATGTATATAATAGCATCAAAAGAATTGTAATTTTGTTAAATTTTCTTAATATAAAGAAAAAACTTCATTTTTTATATTCTAAGATCAGAAATTTAATTTTTTTTTTGTTTTTGAAGTACTTTAGTCTGAAAGTAGAAAGCCCCGAGTAAATATTTTCGCCTCAATCTGGTATGGCACTATTATTTAAATAATAATTTTGATAAATATTACGAGACAACAATGCTGGGAGGATTCAAATTACAAAAACGCGAGACAAAGCCTCTGGCACATAAATTCTAAATGGACGTAATAACAATTTGATTTTGTGATGAAATATGTCATTTCATTGTCTCCTGACAGCAATGTTTTATTAGCCACACGCGGCTCTTGGTTCTTATTCGTAGTGTAAAGATGTCTGAGCTCTGTAGTAACCGTAAAAAAAATATTGACAGTTGTAAAATTTTCTTAATATATTTAAAAAAAAAAAAACAAAAAATATTCGTACTTTCGACTATTTTCTGTTTTTTTTTCCTGCTGCATTTTAGCAATGCAAACTCAATGACAAAAAAGCAAAAAATATCCGTTTTCTCGATAATTTTTGTTTTTTTTTCTCCTTTTTTGTTTTCGATTCGAATGAATAGTATTTTTTTTTTTTTGAGCTCGTCCTAAAATTGTACAACATTCCGATATTATAGAGCAGATTCGGTATTATTTGAATTAAGTATTATTCGAACAGTGCGCATTTTGAAAAAAATCACTAAATAGAGATGAGTCTCATTGTTTTTTCCTTTTTTACCAAAATTTCTTTATTTCACAATATTTATTATACTCACGCAACTCCGAGGACCACGAATTCACAATAATATTTGGACGTAAACAAAATCTAATGAAAAATAAAGATGCAAAAAGAAGAAAAAATCATAATAACATAGAAAATTCAAAATGTATGCGTGTATGCGAGTGTTTCATCCGTGTCGTTTTCGCTGTTGTTCTACGAGAATTTAACAAAAAATGTACGGATTTTTCGTGAATCGTACTAACGGAACAGAGAGAAAAAAAATGAAAAAAACAAATCAAATAAACGAGAGCGCTCGGAATCCGCGTTATGTGTCTATTTAAATAAAGTGGCTGTTAAAATTATCAATGAATATTTATACTCGATATATAATGGAATAATTGTTTTTATTTGTTTCGTCCAAATGAAAGAAAAAAGAATGCATTTTTTTCGATGTACGAAAAAAAAAAAAATACGAATTTGTTGTTATAAATTTAATACGAAAGAAAATGTATCAGGTGTCGAGACTCGTTTCTACGTTTGTTATTGTTATTAGCAATAATTATTAATTATTTATCGTTCATTGCATCGGAAAGTAGTGAGAAAATAGCCATCCATAGACGAGGATAAAATATGTACATAGTAGAATGTAGAACGTAGCTATTTCGTATAAACGAGAGGGAGGAAAAAATTTGAAATTCTGAGAAGTAAAAAAAAAAATACTCAAAATTGTGAAAAACTAAATTTTAAATAAAATCTGATACGTGTTGAATATTTTGTGGTAATAGTGTAAATGAGAAGAGAACAAAATGTGTTTGGATTGAAAGTTCGTAGTTACTATTGAATGGAATTAAAAAAAAGAAATTTTTTTCTTTTAAACCTTTCTTTTTTAATAAAACATAAGATTTCATATTGATGTACTTTTCATTAGTCAATGTCCTCTCGTTTTTCAAACGTAAACACGCATACATACATACATATACCCCATTTTTTGAATATACATAAATATATATGAATATTCATTGTCGCACTTGTCGTTGGTGTAGATTTTATAATGTTGTAATAAAAAGCATTTGTTTTTACAGGAAATCAGTGTCGATTCAGAGATGGCAAAGAACGAATATTTCTTCTTAGCCCTTTTTATTATTGTTAAAAAAAATTCGCTTCATTTTCAGGTTTTTCATGCATAAGCGAAAAAAACTTCTGGAATTGAAAATCATCGATGAGAGCTGAGGAATTTTTTTTTTATTCTTGAAAAAAAAATATGAAAACTAGTTTAACCACCATTTTTTCAGAGGACACGTGTTTTTTTTTGTTACCACATATACAAATAATAAAGATATTTTTTTTAATGAGTATGTCTCGCATAATTTCATCCTAAATACTGTAAGATTCGTGTTTTTTTTTTCATCGTGCACGGTTTCCTCTTTTTAATTGAGTTTAAATGAGCTTCTTTGTTTGAATGCCGGTCAAAGTCCCGCAATCAGCGTCATCCAATGAAAGTTCTGATTTTCCAAACGTCATGTCCGGAAATGCGCTAACGTATTTCCGGAATTCGAAAGACTAGGTTTGTTCGTGCTAGCTGCACTTTCTGCACTTTCTACACTTTTTTTTGGAATTTATATTACTATATATTACAAAAGTGTAGAAAGTGCAGCTAGCACGAACAAACCTACTGTTTACCACCAGCTAGTCTCCCTGTTTACCACCATCAGTTATATATTTTATATAACCTAAAAAGCGACGATCCATATTTCGTGTCGCGTCACTTTCCACTTCCTGACGTATTTTATTATTAAAATGTATCTCTACAAAATATTTGCTCAAACGGGACTCAGATAATTTTATCGATGTATCGTAATTCGTCGTGCGAAAATTAAGGTAAGTAAAATTCTTGGATCTCGATCCAAAACATTAGAAACGACGAGATAACCTTCAAAAAATCGTAATTGTACCCACAAATTTTTGTAATTTCTAAAAAAATACAGTCCTTCGGACCAGCATTAGGTTTGTTCGTGCTAAATGCACTTTCTGCACTTTCTACACTTTTTTTTGGAATTTATATTACTATATATTACAAAAGTGTAGAAAGTGCAGCTAGCACGAACAAACCTATTATTTCTGCCATGTCCAAATATGGTTCATGATATACGAGAAATATCGAGTTAATATTTTCTGGGGTTATGTTGATATTTTGCATTCTCGTAAATTTTGTTACATACACGTTAATTTTCTCGGGAATTCGTCCTGTTTTGAAATAATAACAATTTTTGAGGGGTTTAGATTTTTTTCTATTTTTACGTACAGTTTCACCAAATTATTAGAAAAAAAAAAAATTCATTGAAAAAACGATTGTTGCAATTTTTGGGTCCCAAAAGCTAATATTTTGTTAATATGCTTTTCTTTAGAAGTATGGATCCAGAATTTTTGTCGAGGCTTATTCCACAAAGCAAGGAACAAGCAAGACCAGCTTGTAGAAAATGTGGTTACGCGGGTCACTTGACATATCAGTGTAGAAACTTTATAAAAGTGGATCCGAACAAAGAAATAGTATTGGACGTGAGCAGTACGAGTTCAGACAGCGACGAGGAGTACGTGACACCTTTGACGGAGCTTCGTGAAAAAGAGCTTGAATCTAAGAAGTCTAAAGCCGCTGAAAAGCGCAAAAGCAAAAAAACTTCCAAAAAGTCAAAGAAACGAGAAAAAGCGGTAGCAAAAAGTTCAAGCGACTCGGAGAGCGAGAGTACGGATAGCGATGAAGAGGAGAGGAGACGCAAGAACAAGCGAAAGAAGAGGAAGAAAAAGTCTAAGAGCAAAAAGCACAAAAAGCATAAAAAGGCAACCTCAGATTTGAGTGACTGAATTAATATTAATGGTTAAAAAAAGGTAATTCTAAAAATAAATGTAACAATAATGTCAATTATAAGTGATTTCATATTTTTTACAAACAATATAAAAACTGATTTTATATTTTTTGATACCCTTTAAAATGCTCCAAAAAGTTGTACAGAAGACTCAAGATTTTGAGAATTGACGCCGTTAATCCTGGGAAATGTCTCTGGCAAACATATCCCGTTTGAAATGTTTTTTTTTGTTTTCATATTATGTTATGAATAAAATAATAACACTCTACCTCTCATTTTTTGTAGATTCATGTTTTTTTATTTTAAACATTTAATGTTCAAATTTATATATAGAAAATCAATTCGCAACTATTTGATGATGAATCGACCAAAGTCTTAATCAATTAAATAAAGTGCTTTTAACTTTACAATTTTAACACTTTACAATTTTCAAAGCTTGTTCAAAAAAGTAAATGGCGCAGTTACAGCAAACTTACTAATTGCTTGTCGATTTTACTCGTGTTCTTTGACGACCGCGATTCTAAAGTGCAACCTATAATTGTGAAGTAGGACATATTGGAACACTCCATGTGTAAAAAATATCCATTAACCCTAGACCTCTACAACGGGGTCGAAAACAACCCCAATTTTTTTAGTAAAAAACTTTTTTTTGGCGTTTCTCCGAAATTTGTTTCGTTTTATAGAGTTTTCATCATTAAATGTTCACCAAATTTGACTTTATCATATACTATTCTCTTCGTTATTAAAAAACAAAGAGAGTACTGTATAATTAAACCTTATTATCGCGTGCGAGGAACATTTTATGTTAATGAGAAGATTGGGGTCGTTTTCGACCCCGTTGTAGGGTTCACGTTCGGAAAAGTAGATTGTATTGGTTCACGTTCGGAAGACACTCATGTGTAAAAAAAGTTGGTTGACGGCTGTCATGATTCCGAAGGTTTTGCTCATCTGAAATCAAAAAATCAAACGGCATTTTAATTTGTAGACCTGAGGCTATCGCCGGAATTAAAGTAAAGTGAAAATATCGAAAATTGAATTTTTGGCAGGGTTTTAAAAGTTAAGTTCCAAGTTTCGTCATTTTTTTTCGACTTTTTCAGCTTAAAAAAAAAAAATTATGGCAGATATCAGAAATATTCCAGTTCGGGTGAGAACTATAGATGTGCTGACTATACCATAGAAATTTGAGCTAAATCCGTTCAATAGTTTTGAGATATCATGGAAGCCAATTTGAAAAATACAGTTTTGAGAAAAACGCGTTTAAAAGTTCAAGTACGATTTACACAAAGAAAATGTTGACTCACCATTAGTTTGTTATGCCGGGTCCATATAACACGCCTTCCTCTGTCTCGTAAAAGTCACGCAATGCTGCTTCTTCTTCCCTGGCTTCGATCCTGGCTTGTTTTACAAAATCATTGGGGCATCGCTTGGTGCGGTCGATGCGAGTTTGATCGTGATGGTGAACATAAATTTGGGCTCCATGACCAATTTCACATCCCATTGTGCTCATTGTCTTCAGAATTGTTACAAATCCTTCATTGAAAATCATTACAGCCAAAAAAGTGGCAATTTCCACAATTTTTGGACCAGAATGAAGGTGTTTAGGATTGAAAGTCCAGATCAATGAATTAAGTGACTCATTATTATTTTGAGTGTCCCCTATGCATTCTTTTTTTATGACTGGATGTTCTTGTTCGTATGGACAAGCTTTCAAGATCCTGTAAAATGTTTTACTATCGCCGTCACCGATGTATGTGCAGTATTTCACAGCATATTTACCTATGGATCGCAAAAACATTTTGATGATGGCATCGATCTCCATTTTTCCAGAGCTACTGGTGTCATTGATAGTGCAGTCATCTGCATGAGATGCATACCATGCCTCATAGCCCACTGGTCACTCTTTTTTTTCGTTTTCCACAAGTGGCATCTGCCACAAAAACTGCTCATTACGCATGCATCCAAAACTTTACTTGAATATTTGCCAATCAAAGTAGAGACACCGTATAAAAACGAAAAACTTCGCTTTTTTCATGTACCATCACCGGAAACTGTCAATTCGTCTAGAGGTAGAAGCCGTAACCCTCGGAACGACGATTTCTTGGAAAAATAACTTTTATAGAAACACAATATTCAATATACAACACGAACGGGTATTTGAAGGAAATAACTTCGACGGAAAATTTCAAAATGCTGAAATAAAACATATTTTCAATTTAAACTTCGTTGTATAAGTTATTTTTCAGTTACAAAAAGTAAATCTGAAAAAGTGAAATCAAATTGTTACATTAAAAGTACGAAGCAAGATTTTGCTAAAAAATATTTCTTATATAATTATTATTATATTAAACTAATTCATTGGTAAGTTACACGAACAATATCTTGAAAAAAAAAAAAAAAATTATGTGCAGAAGGGTTTGAACATGGAACCTCCGGGTTACTACGCTGGCCTGCTATCACTCCAGATATCTGGACATTTGGATGAAAATTAACACATTCTAGTATATAAATTGTAACCATGATTTCTCCAGCGTTTTTTTTTTGGAAATCGGTGACCATCTGGCCCTATATGGCTGTACCATAGCAACGCCATGGGGTAGTACTGCAACCACGTGTCACCCCATCCCAAACTGCATGTCCCAAATCTGGCACTCTCCTTGTGAAATTTATGTTTTGCGTTGTGTGTTATCAGATCATATTATACAGGAAAATGGTTAAGTGTTTCAATAATCAATATCTGCTCATTAGGATCGAGAGAGCCTGATCAACAATCATTATTACATTTATCGACACAGAATCGATTTCTAACAAAGAAAACAACTGAAAGCGAAAATAACATTTCATTGGGAAATTACTTACCTAGAGGTTGGAACAACCTGCCCTCAGAGTTGTTAAATACTGTTCATATATTGAATGTTCACTCTCATATTTGGATCAAATATTATAAACACCGATTTCATAAATTATGCGCAAAAAATTACACGCAGATCGACCATTTAAATGTCCCGCCATTTGCGTAGTACGTAAAATTGTCGCACTTCATGACGCCACTGGCCTGACTTGTCATTGTCAATCATCTTTCTGCTTGTGAGCTGATTCGCATAGACGTAAACAGCAGCTTCGTATTGCTAACATTGTCAAATTTGTTTCCTACTCAATAATTGATTAATCGGAATAAAAATGACACGACACGCAAGAAATTGTACAGCCGGAGCAGTGTACACTTATCACGAGAAGAAAAAAGACGCTGCCGCTTCAGGTTACGGGACGAACAGTCACAGGGTTGGAAAAGATTCTGTCAAAGATTTCGACTGCTGTTGTTTGACTTTGCAGCCTTGTAGAAATCCAGTTGTCACGTAAATATCTAGATTTCTTCTGAAAAAAGTGATCGATCTCTTGAACACTCGAATATTTGTTTCATGTGAAAATTTCAGACGCGATGGTTATCTCTTCGACAAGGAAGCCATTCTCGAATACATTCTAACCAAAAAGAGAGAGTACACGAGACAGTTGAAGGAGTATGAAAAACAGAAACAACGGGATGAGGTATTTTAAATTTTAATTTTTTTTGTACTGAAGTTAAAAATCTTTAAATTTTTTCCCCAATTTTACATCCCATCCCATTACTTTAATCCCACTTTTCTTTCACTTCATTAATTTCTAATTTCCTGTGACATCCCATAAAATATTATCCCCAGCCACTTCTTCCTGATGTCCCCATGTAAATACTGTATCGTATTTGCATGGGGGCTCATGGAAATTGTGGGAAACCTGTGCCGATAGAGACAATTACATTTTCACTGAGTTTTTAGATAGTTAACACCATCAGAAACTCAGAAAAAGTGCTTCCCGCTCAGCAAAAAGTACTCTGACTTATGCATAGCTAAACGTTCACTCATCCAAGTATCGGCTTTACCCAAAGCTGCCTTAACCTGGGTGCCAAAATGATACATCGGCTGTATACTAATCGCCGTTGGTTTTACAATGTTTTTGTATTTTATTTGTGCTATTTATTTTGTTTATAACCGTGTATTGTATTCGATTGAAAATGATTTTTTTTTCTCTATCTTAATTTTTGTTACATCTTTTTTTCCGTGTTGTATTTAAAAATATTTGGGATCTAATTGTTGTTTAAATTTCATGAAAACAGGACGAGTCCCTGGAACAAACGGCGAACGAAGAATTACAAAAGCTCCAGAACTTTTTGAAAGGAGAAAAAAATATTGTATCCCGAGTGAAAGGGCAGGACAAGCAGGAAGCAGAGAGTAGTAATTCAGTATCGAACATGACCAACGGACGTGACAAGAGTTTACCGAGTTTTTGGATTCCTTCAAAAACACCACAGGCCAAACCTGCTCCCATCAACAAACCGGATAAAAATATTTATTGTCCGGAGAGTGGACGTGTTTTGAAACTGAAAGATCTCATTCCGGTAAAATTCACAGAGGTCAAAGATCCTGACGATAAAAAAGCTCTTATCGTTAAACAAGCTCGTTACATGTGTCCCATCACCCACGATATATTGGGCAACAATGTTCCCTGTGCAGTTATAAAAACGACGTAAGAAACCATTTTTAGAGTCCAAAATCAAGAAAATTTTCTGAACTGGAAATGTAAATTGATAATTTTTTAATTCAAGAGCTTTATTAAAACGCTTTTAATTGCAGAGGAGACGTCGTTACGGTGGAATGCGTCGAGAAAATATTGAAAAAAGATTGGATTAATCCGCTGGATAATTCTAAAATTACGGAAAACGATATAATCCTGCTCCAGAGGGTAATTATTATTTTTTCAATTTTAATATAATTTTGAATTTGGACAATTGATTAGTAGTTTATTTGTTATCAAACGACATACTATTGTTTAAGTTATAAGAATTTAATTCATTAGTTTATTCAATTTTACATTAAATGTCAAATTTTGTTTTTTATATATTAGGTCTGCGAGTTAAATCGGTACTTTTTTTCCGTAAAATCCAGCTCGAAACAAAGCACCGAATTGATTTGTCGATAAATTTCAGTCGATTTTTTTATACCCTTTATACTTGAAATTTTAAGCTAAAAAACAAAATTTACTTCGTTCAACAGGGTGGAACCGGCTATTCCGCGGCAAACGATCGTCTTGAAGGAAAACACGAACGTCCAGTACTTCAGGCTTAGCGATATCTAATCACGTTTTTTTTTCCAATAAGTTGTATATTATAAACCACTTGGAACACTGAATATTTTAATAAAACGTTTGCAAATGCGATGCGATAACTTCTCATTTATTTCAAATACCAAATCGACGTTGCAACTTTGATGTTTGAGAAATTTAAGATTTCAAAAATTCGCTAATTTTTTCCTGATAAGCTGTAATTCCCTAAACTTTGACAATTTTTATTGTTTATTTCAATATAATTGGTATTGAATTGTCGAGAATGGATAGTGTTTGAATTATTATTACTTTTTTTTTTAGTAAACATGAAAAATTGAAATTTTAGGAGAAAAAAATTTAGGAAACTTGCAAGATTTCTATTTGGTCATTTTTTATGTATAACGTGTATTTTTTTATAAAAAAATATTTTCGTAAACATTTTTATTAAGGGTATGGGTCAGTCGGTATCTCGCCGCCGTGAGTGCGAGAGAGATAGCTGCAAACTTCAAAAGTGAAATTCTTCGACACGGTTTGACTGATTACAAAAAGGTCTCGTCAGCCCATTTTTACCATCGTCCTGCGTGGGCTGACAGAGCTTTTTTGCAATCAGTCAAACCGTATCGAAAAATTTCAACTTCGAAAATTCGAGGTGAGGTTAGGTGACTGACCCATCCCCTTAAATTCGACGACGAGATGGTAATTCATATGTCGATAACTTACCGACAATAGGTAAAGAAAATAGCTCCAGTAAGTGCTCATTTTGAATAATCACGAAATTTCTTTGTTGCGAAAACTGCGCGAATTTGTCGTTGATCGTCGACTCGTCGATGGCGATCGGATCGGGCGGCAAATCGCAACTTGTGTCTCAACAAGTTTTTTTTCCTCTCAACTTTTAGTCGATTTTCATCGTGTGTTCGTACGTGTGTGTGTTCGATTTTATCTTAATGATGAAAAGCGACTGCGACTATAAAAAGATCCACAGATTCGTGGTTAATTTCCGGTGAGTTTATCAATCGTAAAAATTATTTATATGAATCGGTCATTGTTTTTATAAAGTCGACCAAAAAAGAATTGACAGTCGTGCCGGTTTTTCTCAAAATTCGCTGTATTTACAGGTAGAAATATTTTTTCGAAAGGTTTCTTATATTCCTCAAACTTCGTGCTCGAATATGAAAATACTGCATACATAAAAAATACATAAATGTATTAAATGCAAGGTAAAAGCCCGATTAGCAATAAGTACCCTAAAAAAAGGTTAAAAAATATTGAAAAAACGTTAGATGTTTATTTCATTAACCAATTACCGGAATCGTTGTCGAACGTGTAGTAAAAATGAGTGAAACGACGTTTAACTATATTTTTCGAGTTACTCAAGAAAAATCGTTAATTTCCTCTTTGCACAGCCAACTAAAAATAAACTAAAACTAAACTAAAAATAAAAAATAGCAAACGAAATTGCGATTGGTGCAAACGAAAATTAAAAAAAAAAAAAAACTCAATTCGCGTTACGGATCATACCTAATACGAGTGTAAACATGAGCCTTTTTTCGGAGTGTAAGAAAGAGAGAAATAAAATATAAAACACACTTTAGTGCATTTTCCGGAAGTCCTCCTCGCTCCGCATCATTATTTTTCATTATTTTCTGCTGAACACGCAAAAACGATGTTTGCAATAATTGAGCATGATAATCAGACGCAATAAATTACGATTTCAAGATCGAGTCCGTCAAAGAATCGACACGGAACATAAAATTAACTGTTGAGACATGACGCTAAAGAAGAGAGACAGGAAAAAAAAGATCGTACAAAAAAAGTGTAGAAGCAGAGATTAGAGCGCCACCATTTACGAACTTTTGAACATACATCGAACATTGCGTACAAAAAGGCTTAAGTCGCATTATCTTTTGGATTGAAATCTGTTAGTTTCGCCGTTTTGTGCGCTCAAGCCTACGTACATAGCATTAACGCGTATTCAGGTACAGATCGGTGTCTTTCTCTCCCTTTCTCTCTCTTTCCATCTCTCTATGCCATGAGCTCCGTCTTATTATGCAATTTTCAGAGTTAGAGAGTCGAGTAATATATACATATATATATATTAACGTGCTACTGTAGGTTTGTACACATAACAGAGCGGCGGGGACGACGGAGGTTCGATATGTTACCTCATACCAAAACAAAAAAGTGTTGCACACGAATTACCTTTAACGGGGGATATCGTTCGGTCATATTCCCACCGCTGGGCCCCGGGGGGAGGGCGATTAATTAATTAAAACGTTGGTTGTTAGTTTTTTTTCTATTTTTTTCCCTTAATTGACAAGACTGTATCTTTGCGCCTTAAAGTCATAAAAACCCCCGCGATATCGACTACGAGTCTAATTCACGTTTAGCCCAATTATTTTTCTCAAAAAAATCAAAGCAGGCTCGAAAAATATTCGGCAAAAAAAACATCTCTTTTGCATCAGTCAAAAAAATTGCATGGAAATTAACAAAATTTTGACATTCTGTCTCCTGAAGTATTTCTTTAAAAAAAAGAGTTCATAGAAAAAAATTGGCACGAAAAACTTCGATTTCTTTCAAAATCGAGTAAAATATTATAAATCGCCCTGGAAAAAAAAATCTTAAATCAAGACGAAAATCTGAATAAAAATTGATTTAACGAATTGAGTCCTCGTTTGCCCAGGTCGAAAAGTATTACACCTTAGGCGAGTGTTTACGTAACGCGTATACGAAGAAAGACTGCGCGAACGAAAAGAAAAAAACTAGATGATAAATAAAATTCAATGCTTATCGCGATTGTTGAGAGTTCGCAGTACAAATCATTGGATCGAGAGGTCATGAACGAGAAAATCGTGATATAAAACCAGAGAGGGATAGAAAGAAATACAGAGCGCAAGAAAAAGAGAAGATTGTATCGAGTTGAAAATGCGTGACAGAAAGTCACGCATAGAGCAGAGATAGCTTTGAGATGTGATTTGTACGTTCTGTACGATGCTCGATGCTCGGTCTGGACAGGAGACTCTACAAGCAGCGAGGGCGCAAAGGGCGGGAGGGTGACAGCGGAAAAAGAGAAGGAGAGGTGGAAAAGCAAGCGATACGCTATAGCTGACGAAAAGGTCGAAGCGTTTTCAAATGTAAATCTTAGTATGTTGATATCGTCGTCTCGTGGACGCGGTATTAGAACTCTCGTACGCTCTCGAGCGGTACTGAATACAAGTTACTAATGCAGGGCAATGGGACCTTTCTATCACAGTCCTTTTCTCTAAAATTCTACCATATTTCCTCGCTATTCACGACGTACTAAAATCGTGTATGACTAATGTAAATGTTATCATTTTCTATGTACATTCAATATACGTGTGTATATGTATGTATTTATAATTAATATTATGTGTGAACGAAAGATTTTGTATGACTGAATATTAACACTTCGTATGATAAATGTAAAATTCAATTTACACTCTTGCTTGAATCGCCTGTCAGCGCGTGACTCAAATTTACAAAGAGTGGTTAAACCTTGCAATAATTTAGAATTTCGCATTTAATCAAAAAAAAAAACTACGGTTGTTTTACAAACGTTGCTAAATAGCTATTTTCGTAAATGCCTGCATATTTTTAAAGGGGTACAAGAAAAAATGTTTTTTCACCCCTACGGTGTCGAAAAAAATCGACTAAAAACTTGAAAAATTCGTCAAAAATTGAAAAACGAAGTAAACCTATTATATCATAAAACCTAACGCGACTTTAAAGAAAAAATTGAGAAAACACCGAGAACGGAGATAATTTTTCTTTTTGCTTCCAAATTTTCGTGAGAAACCTCAAAACACGAGCTTTTAGGTATTATTTCAACATCATACGAAGCAGGGCTCGAAAATGAAAATTTTCGGAAAATAATCATAAAAGCTGATGGAAAAACGAACAGAATGGTTTTTTGTTCAGCCTGATTCTACCTCAATTCTTACGAAATTGATAACACTTTGAAAGTTGAAAAACAATTGCCCCCCCACCCCCCTCCATAACGGGACCCTTCCGGACTCGATTTTCGAAAACCCAAATCCAATTGTTGCGAGATTTCGATATTGTGACAATAAAGTTGACCAAGTCGCAGGCACAGATGGTTAATGTATAAAATCGTAAATTTTAAGCATATTTATTATGCAATTATTAAAAACGATCGTGGCATCTTGTAGCTCATAAATACGTAATGCAACAAAGCGTGAATCCAAAATCGAGCTGAGCTCTATTTCAACATATAAATTATTCAATATTGTATAATTCAATTGTGATTACAATTATATGATTTAATTTTTCATTAACGTGCACGAACGAGCGTTGTAAAGCGATAGTTGTTTAACGAAGGGTTGTATGAACGAACTTGTCTTTGGCAAGACGAGATGTGTCAAACGCAGATTATTCGTATCTGTACACAAGCCTCGCTCGTTTACGTAATCGCGGCTATTGTAGTCGCACAGTCAAATTGTGTTACCATCGATTTTATCAATCTTAATTCAGGATACGAAATATTTCGTTAAAAATCTAGAAACGATCTAAATATCGAGCTCAATTCAATTATATTTTTAATTATATTAATTCTTAAAAACGCGGACTTGCGCATTTTGCATTATCGTATCAATCATTTCCAAATAATTTGTTAAAAAAATAAATAAATAAATAAATAAATAAGTAAATCGAACACAGAAAAAAAATTTGTTCATCGAACTAATTTCATTTTGTTGGACGAAAAATTGGTGGATTCAACAATTTTTTTGTCGAATGGCAAATGATTTAGTTTATTCAACTAAATAATTAAAATTTCTTGTAGATGAATCAACTAAATCATCGGAGCCAAATGATTTTATTCGATCAACTGGCACCATTTATTTGCTTACGCATACTTCTTAGTTGCTTCGATAAAATATTTCTTTGAATCTCAATTACCAAATTGACTAACGGTAATCGTTAGGACGAATAAATGAATTAGTTTATTTGGATGATATTTTGTTGCATTAACATTAATTTGTTTAGCTGCACCAAAGTTTTGTTGGTTCGGTCATTGGTTCAGCATTCACAAATTATTTTGCTGCCCGTATCGAACTAAATATTTTGCTTGAGAGAAACGAAATTTCTTTCAGTCAACAACATTTTTGTTTCTGTGAAGATTTTTGACCTAATGACCGTGGGAGTTGATACAGAATTATCCTGCATGTCGAAGCGTATTCGTGTGTGTATATAAATATATATATATACACGGGGTTCTTACCTGGATCAAAGATTGCGCAACCTCGTCAATCCGAACGTCGTTGAGCATGTTTTGTCGTTTCCAAACAATTATATATATGCCATATAAATGTCTAAAAAAATATATATCTACACATATATACTCGTATATTTTTCATTGAAAACTGACTCGTGCTTCGCACAGCTATATCGAAATAGCGTCAGAATGACTAAATATCTATGAAAAAAACTCGCTTTTATTAATTTTTCTTCCCGTGTTTGCAATAACAATTATATAGTTTTTCAGAAATGACAAATATCAAGAATATTATTAAAATTAACAACAATAGGAACAGCAACAATAATAATAATAATAATGATTATTATTATACTCGAGAACGAATGAAAACAGAATCTGTTCAAACTCTCTCCAGCAATAAACTAGACATCATTTTAATAAGTAAAAAAGATGAAAAAGAACACACATGGGCATCGCCATAGCATAATAATAATAAGCAAAAAAAATACAGAGAATCTGTATTCTGAGGTTCAGCAGGGCGTAATAACGTAGCATCGATAATTCGTGAGGAAGAGAAAGTGTCTCTCGTCTTACTTTGACACGAAAGCGTAATAACAATAAGTCAGGAGCCAATTAAAAAAAAGGTGGCTACGCGGGGATTGCAGAAAAAACAGGGGATAATTTCATCGACGCTAGGGACGAGAGAGTCTCGGACTGTTAGACCGTAAGAACGACATTCCATCGTATAATCGGGGAATCGTTAATTTGAATTGATTTTTTAATTTACAAAAAAAAATAATAATTTGTTTTAAATTTTATTCCGATTTTTTGAAAAAAAATCCTTTTCCATCGTTTATATTCGGAAAGATTACGCAACCGAACGTCGCTAAGATTTTCGAACGACACTTCGAGCGTCTCTTCTCGTCCGAGTGAGACGGAAAATCGAGGGCAGGGTAACTGTGCGTTTTGCCGGAGGCATCGGATTTTTCTCGGTCTCGCTGTATCCTCAATGTCTCAACTTACCAATCAAACGAATTTACCCCATACAATTGGAATCACACTTCCTTATAAAAAAAAAAAAGCCAAAGAAATCTCATTCAGGGCTAATAAGAGGCTCAAATTTCTTCGTGAAGATCATTCACTAAGGCGAGTGTTAGAAAAAAAGCTACTTTTCTCGTATTATTGTCGTTAAGTGTTAATTATCATTTTCTCATCGTATCATAATTTTTGAAGACTATTTTTCTGTGACTATCATTTGAAAAAAATATATTTTTTGTAGCAAAATGATTTATCATCAGATTCTCATTTTATTTAGTCCATTCAATTAATGCAATTATCAAAAATAATCAATAGATTTGAATATCAAAATAAAAGTCCCTTGAAAGGTACGAACAAATTTGAAAATTAAAGGGATAACATTGAACAAAAAAAAAGCAACAAGTTTTTCAAATCCAGTCAAAAACTTTCGTTGAAAAAAAGTAAAACTGCGATTTTTTCTTCATTCGGAACATTTCTGACAGGCTAACTATTGCGACGTTCAATTATTAATTACTTTTTACTGTTTTCACCCTTATAGGATCACTCCTGTGTCAATCTGTCTGTCCGTCTGTCACAGCCAACTTGCTCCGAATCGACTGGACCGATTAAATTGAAATTTGGTACACGTATGAATTTCTGTGACTCAAACACGGCCGTGCAACGTAAATAAATGAATTTTGAATATGGGGGTCACTTTTGGGGGGCAAATTAGAAAATAAAAAGAAAAAGTTTTGCAAACTGCATCGTGTGACATATCAAATGAAAGGGCTTGTTGTGAGGATCTCAAATATATTTTTTTTTATAATTTTAAAATAAATAGTTTAAAAGTTATTTAAGAAAATAGATGAAAATTGACCATTCCCTTCCCCCCCCCCCCCCCCCCACTTATCGCCGAAACTACTGAGCCTAAAATTTTGAAAAAAAAAAATACAGAAAATAGTTCTTTACTTATAGATTACAGGAAAACCTATAAGAAGTTTATGGTCTTAAAATTTTTAATTACCACAAACAAATTTGGGTCAGATTGAAAAAAAAAACATGGTAGACAACATATTCATCGTACGGAATCCTCTCCATGCGAGTTCAACTCGCACTTGTCCGCTTTTTTTCATCTCTACCCGATTTCCATGTTTCTCGAAATTCCAGCTTTTTTGTTTATCGTTATACGAGGCTAAGCTTTTTCAACGCTCACACTCGTACGATGATGAACATTTTGGACAGTTGAAAACGAGAGATAGATTAGAAACGAAAAAAATGGCGAGGGTGGGGGGAGAAAGGAAGACAAACGCGAATGCCGCTAATGAATATAGAGCGGTGAGTTCAAACGGGTATCGAACAGAGCGAGGGGGAGGCTTATTGGAATCGGCTGTACGGGATAATGATGATGGTTGCAACGGTGGAGAAACGGCGTTAACCAATCGGCTCTTGTCTCTTCTATGCAACTGCAACACACATGCGATATTGTAAAATGTACAGGGTGTTCCACTACAGATAGAAAACTTGAATTAAGTATTGAATTTCATAAATAAAAGTAGAATAATTTTTTGTTTAATCATCTTGAGTTTCATTAGGTAATAATTACCAAAACGCTTGGAGATAGAGCAAAAAGGCATAGGACCAATATTGTAGAGCATAAAATTTCCTATAAAAAAGTCACTAATATCACTTTGTTATCTTTAGTAGTTCTCTCTTGAAAGCGGCTCGAAAGTCGACTTGGCCGTTTTACGACAGTTTTTTTTCAACCGCTCTCTAACTAATAAAGATACAAAACTGTTGTCGACGACTTTTTTGTCGGAAATTTCTCGCTCTACAAGATTGCCCCTGTACAGTTTTTCTCTATCTCTCACCGTTTTCACAGCACGTGCGGTAAAAGTGAAAAAAAAAAAAAATTAATAACTTCAATAAAATTAAGAATTCAGGGAGAGAGGCAGGAGAAGGGGCAATGAAAAACCTCAAGTTTACGGTGATGACCATCGGACAACCTGTATGTGTACCCAAAGCTTATCGCTACATATGTACAAAGGCAATAATCCGGATGCCTGGATGATGGCTAATTAATGCAATTAACATGGATCATCGGCTAGGATCGAGCTAATCCTTCGCGTTCATCGTCAACCCAAACAAAATTGATACGATTTCGTTTGAAACTATGTAATATCGTGATTTTCAAGAATCCCTTTTTCCTCCCTCCGCTTCTCTTTCCATCCTATAACGGACTATTTTAGATTCACTAACCTTCGTCAACATTTTCCACATTTTTTTCCCTCTATTCCCTTTTATATATATTCGTTCTGAAAACTTTTCTCATATATGCCACAAGTACCCAATCGCTCTCGAAGTCACGAGTATTATATTATTCGAACAATCCTGCGGGAATTTCATCGCTTCTTGCCCAAAAATGAGAAAGGAAACACCACTTGTGTGTTTGTTTACATCTCGTCGTCTTCCTCACGATTTTTCGCTCATTTCTCCCTCCCCCCTCGGTTCTTCTCCTACACGCGATTATTTTTACACGTTTTTATTTTCCTTTCCTTTTTTCGCTTCCGTACGTATTGAGAGTGGGACAAAAGCGCCACTTTGTCAGCTTCTCGTCTCGTGAATCCCGCTTAATTCACACAATAAAAAATGCGAGACACGCACTAAAAGTTGCCAGCACAATGCGTGATTTATCACGCATTTGAAGTTTATTTTTTGATATTTCAGAAAATAATTTGGTTTTTATTTATTTAATAATATCTTTGAACGATTTTTCGTAAATCTGTCGAATTGAGGAATAAATCGTCAGAACAATGACCGTTCGAAGTTCTTGACCCAATTTATCAGGAGATTAGCCTCGGAAAAAAAATCTAATAATCCCAGAATTTACTTTGCCAAGACGCCTCTTTGCGAAAATCAGAGTTTTATTCCTTTACGTTGTTGTCATATCCAGAGATACTAAGAAGAATATTATTTTCGTAATTAACTGGATTTTTAAATTCATTCGTGTTTGAATTTTTTAAATGATTCTCATCTTTTCTCTAAGGGATTCTTTGATACACAAGATAACTATCGAAAATTCGGATGCCGCTATTAATTGAAGGGAAACAAAATTAGCGCATTTAACACGCAAAATAGTAATCGAAATATTCAAATTTCAGTATTCGTCAAGTAGAAAGCTTTATGAACGTTTTGTATACTCTCTTTTTTGCTGTACATCTGCATAAATCATTATGACTTCTTTTTTTTTTTTATAGTGGCCTTTAATACGAAGTTGTTCTATAAGTTGATTGACTTAACTCTATTTATAATTAACTTTAATTCGATACTGCACTGAAAACAAAATTAAAGTATTACCAACTACGCGATAAGGTTGGACGAATTTTTCGTTACGCCAATAGTCATATTACGTTTAGTTTATCACCCGCGGTGGTTGATTCGTTGAAAGTCATGTCGTTGAAACAACTACGCCACGATATTGCCGCTAAATTTTAATTTATTTCAGTTGAGTCTATTTCATTATGTGATACAACCGCAATAAATTGTTATATTGAAATAAAATAAAATTTCAGACACAGAATCGATTGAATTTGAAATAATCACACGGAGGTTCAGTTGTATACGGTTTGTCCGTGACTCGATAAAATAATAGCATCGAATAAACTTCTCTGCGAGAATTGAATTCAATGACATCATAGATCAGCGGAATATAATTTGTGATTAAGCTAATTACCTAGTAGTAATTCGAATAAAATCTTTTGTTACTATTCAAACAAGTAAACCTTTTGCTAAAGCTACTAAAATTTCATTGCGCAAACAATAAGTTTTGTTTAATACGAATTATATATATTGTAACCGGACAGCTTTATTCCCTGGCTGGATTTCTGGTGTGGCTGAAATCCGCTAGAGGGCCACGAGCGGAGCGCTCTCGCGTGAGCGTCGCAGCGCCCGTGTGCCCATAAGACTTCGACATTGTATCGTTAAATAATTATCACTCCGACCGATGTTCGTCGAGAAAACCCGAATCCTTGTTTTACGAGGTAGAAAGGTTTAAGTCCATTTATCGTGCAATTGAAGTACGCTTGATACAAAAAGGTTTTTTCACCTAATTATGTCAGGATAGGCGCTCTTACGAGAGACTAAAAAATCTCGTATTTACTATTGAAACTCGCAAGATATCGAATAAAAAATATTCCAAAAAATATATCAAAAAAAAGTTCAAATATTTCTTACTGTCATTTCAAAATGATAATTGTTCAGTAAAATTACTGTACGTTTTAATTACGCAATGCAATTCATTTAATCCAAACAAGATTAATACAATTGACTGAAATACTTTTCCGCGTTTCCCGAGCAATGTCATGACACTATTTCAAATATTTATTGAATTTTATTGATAAAATGTTTTGGTTCTATTGAATATTTAATGTTTTACCTCAAATTTTGCGGGTGTAGTTAGCTCAACAAAATACCTTCAATTACCCGCGGAGGTTGCGTCAACTACGTCATTGGTTTCGTCGTATCCAGCCTCAGGGC
The DNA here is from genome assembly GCA_963989365.1 of Rhimphoctona megacephalus. Lineage (NCBI taxonomy): Eukaryota > Metazoa > Arthropoda > Insecta > Hymenoptera > Ichneumonidae > Rhimphoctona > Rhimphoctona megacephalus. The sequence goes on from OZ022418.1 coordinate 29,408,617, forward strand.
GTAGTTGAGCCAACTACCTTTTTTTTAGTGTTCAAACCTCTGTAATTATAATTATAGAATTGATTTCAATGGACGAATTTTTCCGACGTTCTCTGGTATGGAAAATGGCTAACAAACGTTTATAAATGCTATTTATAGATTGTTTTTGTTAATATTCGCATTGATATCACGTTTGACGTCATTATACTTCTCTCGTTCTCTCGCTCAATCCCTATATTCTCTACGCGTATCCCTTACTCTCATATAACGCGGTGAACGGATATAAAAGAGGCCCTCTGCGATCGTGGATTGGGTAGTTACGAACCCCCGGACGATGATGTTTGTGGGAAATGCCGGAGAGGGTGGCGACCGCCCTCGCGACTCGGAGGTACTTCGTCGATGGGTATATAAGCGTCGTTGCACGCTCGGTTTTCGAGTCACTCCCACCTGCGCCGTGGCACGCGACCACGTGTCTCTTTGTGTCCGTGTATTTGTATAAGTGTGCGCGCGCGTACGAGCGTTAATACGAGTGTGTGTTTGTGTCTTTCGATGCGAGGAACTCGCGTTCTCCAAGCGGAGAACTGTTATTACATATCTTCGAGTTGAACTCTCGAGTGTTGTAGTAAACTGGCGTCGAGAAGGTCCTCGTTATTGTATAATAATCGAGTGGACGCGTCGTCGATCGTCGCATTTTATTCGATCGCGTTCTCGACTGGTGGCAAAAAAATTTTTTTACCTTTTATCGTTTGTTTCGTCGCCATTTTATTGCCGAAGTTTATCAACGACCCGGGGATTATCGTGGTTAAATATATAAATTTTACAACTTTCAACGCAACGAAATTCCCCAACGAAACAATCGCGACTCCGTCCAACAAAGAAAACAACCATTTTGGTCCCACTGGAAAATACAAATTAATCATCAACTCTTACGTTTCCCAGGTGAAGAAAAAACGAGGACAAGTCCGGGAACGACGTCGCGGTGTTCCCGCTCCGGGACGTCGACGACAGCATCGTTATCATCGCAGAATCGGCCGGAAACGCGCTATTCGACACTGGCGTCAATCACGCAAAACTCATAGATCCGACGCTACCAAATTATTACGCCACCAACACGACTCTCCCGCTCTTAGATTCCTCCACAATTTGGCTTTTCTCTTCTTACCAACTGTCGCTGTTTTTGCCAAACCAGCCGCCAAAATTATCGCTCTTTTTATTGGCCTCGTCGATCCTCTTATTCGCGGAGATTTCACCATTTTTACTGGAATATTACAATCCCTCAAAAATCCTGGAACTCCCAATTTTTCCGATATCGAAATTCGACATTTTGCTTCTCAAGCTCACGAGAAAACTTCCCATTCGAATCACCCCAAAATTATGGCATCCTGAACCCTCTCCCGAGGCTTCTAAATTCAACGTTTTTCCTCTTAAAACTCACGAAAAAGTTCCACGATGAAAAGTTACTTCCGGTTTCAACGATCAGCCAAAAAATCACTCGTTCTGTCGTGCCTCGCCGGAAGTCCTTCTCGTCGAAAGAATCAGACCTGCTCGAGGAGAGGACATTGATCATTTTTTTTTGCGATAATCGCAAATCTTCCGAGGAAATGGTCGCTCAGGACATGGCACAGAGCTACAATCAGCTCTTTCATACGAGCCAAGAACCTCAAGAATTTATGTCCTTGGAGGAACTTGCTCCCCCCCATCGGATTCACAATGAAGCCCAAACGCGTCCGCGTGAACATCAATGGGTTTCCACCTCTAGCACAACTGCCCACCTTTATCCAACTTCCATAATGAAAAATTGTCGGAATCCCGATGACGAGCAAGACGACGATGATGGTGAAAACGACAACGATTCCGCTCCTCAGTCAGCCAAAGAACAACAACAACGAACTTATTACAATTTATCCTCCGCCGTGCAACGGTAAGTTCGAATATTTCTATAGTCTATTTTTGTTTTATTTTTTTTTTTTTGCATTTTTCGAATAATAAATTAAAAAAATATATTTGTTGGTATGTTGCTGAAAATGTTGGGAAAAATTTCGTTTGTTTTTATTTTTTTGATGTTGCTAAATGGAATAAAAAATCGTTGATACAGTGCTGGAAACATCGATCATTTTTTTGGTACATTTCCGCAGTACGGAATTATCGAGAATATGTTTAAAAAAAACTACTAAAAAAAGCACATTTTTGCATTAAAGCTAGAAACTAATTGAATAGTTCGAATAAAAAATTATTGCCAATAACGAATTTTCCATATTTTTAATTAGATAAATTTCTATTGCCAAATTCGTGTAAAATTTGTTGAAATACAATTGTAAAAAATTTCGTAATACCTCGCGAATGAGCAATGCGAGAATTCAATCGAACCCTATTTCCGGCTTTTCTGATACGAAGGAAAAATTCAATGAATATTCAGAAGCTTGATAACCGTTTGGATTACGAGATCTCAATGTAAATTTATTTAATTAAATTAACGTATTTTATTTCGTCAGTGAAAATGACGCGAAATGCTCTACTTACGTACATTATTTGATTTTTATCAAATTTCTATCGATAAAGTAATTACATCCAATGAAAAATAATAGAAATTTATGATCCAAGCTTATACGAGACGAATTTTTTTGAGTGCTCAACAATTTTTTATGCAATACCGTTTTTTAACGGTAAAACAAAAAGAAATGAACGTGGCAAATTATGCATAAACATTGCACCACTATTGAAGAAGATCCATTTCAAATTCGCAGCAAAAGAATATCATCAAAAAATGCTTTTGTAAATAGTTTGAAGAATTTTTCATTCGAAAAAAGACAAATGAGATGCAATAATGATGGAAGACAATTTAGAGTTCAATATCCATTCATGCACGAGATAAAAATCTGCATTTCTTTTTCCATCTGCATCTTTTCCCAATAACGAAAAAAAAAGTATCACAAATGAAAAATATACGTTGACGAGTCGTTTCGCTCCCTCTCTCTCTTTCTCTCTCCTTTTCTTTTTCCCTGTGTCTCTCTTTCTTGTTTATATCTCTTATAAAAAAAGTGGTATTAGTGCAATCGTCGTTGCGTCATTGATGTACGCGGAACTTGTTGAGCTCGTGGAACACGCGTTCGATCGACTAGACGACCTTGATTGTACGAACGAAGGAGCCACAAGGAAAAGAAGAGAAAAACGACGAAAAAAAAAGAAAGAAACAAAAAATTAATCAAACAAAAAAGAAAGACAGAATGAAAAAAATTGATCAGTTTACAACACAATTATCGTCTCTTCGTTGTCAATGAAAATATATTCATAAAATTACAGCGATTCCTGCAGCACCGTTTATTTTGGTGGAGCTGAAGAAAATTCGAGAATCATCACCGATACCGAAACGATTATCGTCGATAATCAAATCTGCAACAACGATCCGAATTTAATCATCGATCCAATCAACACCGATAATGACAGCAATTCCGAACGAACAACCAATAAAAGATCTCGACCGATTTGGGCTCAGGTGGACAACGAATTGACCACCGGTGATAATCATCGACGACGACGTCATCATCATCATCCGAGACCCGAGAATCGATTTCAAATCGATGACAGCCCCAGCTTGGATGAAACTAACTCCGAACCCTGTGACGATTTTTCACCTGGCGTCACGAGCAAGCAAAAAATTTCCTTTCAGTAAGTACTTCATTGTATCCTTTTTCAGGATCAACATTTTCTTTTCCGAATTTTACGATATTAATTTTTTGTAGATAATCTCAACCAAATTTGATCAAATTTGTCCTTCTTATTTTTTCATTTTTGCACATAGCGGACAAGTAGAAAGTCCTCGTATCGAATACTTGCTCCAATATTTTTGTTGCATCGATTTTAATAGTTTTTACAACATTTCGAATAATTTTGCGATTTCTTTCGTTTCTAATTCTTTTTTTTTTTTTCATTGTAACATTTTGTTTATTTTTATTTTTACAAACCTCTGCACTTATATTTTTATTGCGTGTTATTTTAAATTTGATTCGCTTGTTTGAAATTTTAGAGAAAAACATGTTTTATAACTTGATCGATCGTCGTTGGTTATTTTTTAAATATTTTTTTTATCTCCTGACTTTTTGGGGGAAAAAAATGAAAAAATGTAAATCTGAAAAAAAGACTTTGGTTCATTGTGAATTCACGTTTTTTTCATTATAACTTCGTAAGACAAATTCACAAGCAGAATATTGGATTTTAGCAAAAACAATATTTTTTTCAAATTTGAATTAGTACGTAATATCTTCAGCTACGATTCGTGTCATTAAACTCCGACAAACAAGGTCCATCTTGTGATCTGAAGATCGAGTCCCTCGAGAGTCTGTACTAATCAACGTGGACGACTTTTAGGTTCCAAACTTTGGTGATCAGTAATTGATTAAAGTCGGTAAAAATGATAATCCAAATAATTTAAACTCGTTGTTTATTTTTTTATTAAAAAAAAACTAGATCTAATAATAAAAAAAAGAAGAAGAAATTGATAATAGAAAAACATATGAATAGTCCCAGGGGGAAGAATGTCAAAATTTGTACGATACATGTAGCTCGTGTGCAATCGAGCGAAGAGTTCGAGGTGAGAGAAGCCGGACAAAGTCGTTTCGCGACTTCGCCAAGTTCAAAGCGTCAAAGGGGCAAACCGAGTACATTAGAACCCTCCGAAGTTTACGAAGACAGAGAGAAAGAGAAAGAGCATGAAATTTGTATCGTCCTTAACTTATGACGAATGTATTATGCCAACGAACCCATGGGAACGATAGAAAAAGAAAGAAGAAAAATCATTTGGACGGAAACCTTATCAATAAATCATGTTGATTATTTTTTTTCGCTAATTTAACATTAAAAGAAAACAATCAAGTTTTTTAAACATTGCAATTCTTATTTGCATATTCCTGAGGGAAAAAAAATATAGTTATTGAAAAAATTCGTACATTGTATCACTTTTAATAACGGAGGATTCAATTGAAATGCTAATTAATCAAAAAAATGATTCAGAAAATCAGTTCCCGTGCTAAATTTCGAAAAAAAATTAGGAAATAGTTTTTGCCATGTTTTGAGATACCAAATATTTGAAATTCATTATTAATTATTTGTTATTTTGTGTTTTAGCGACGATAACGAATTGACCGATGCAACTGGTGACGAACCAAAGTCTGCTAAACCCAACATCGATAGCAAAAAGTGAGGATTATAATATTAAGTTTTTGTTATTTTTTTTTTTTTTTTTTTTTATAACTGTTATTTTGAGACTGAGAATTAAAAATTGGAAAATTGTCTTATGTGTGTACGATTTAAAGGCTGAAGGTAACAAAAGGTAATGATCGTGAGTATGGCCTTGACCCACCTTGTCTCGGATCATGTTCGACACTCCAATGGCTTCTCTTACCGTCTGTACTGACGTACTCTGTACTTACTATACATATTAATATAAAATGTCGATTTCGCGTTTACGAAGCTAATTCTCAATATATAAATCCGTACGCACGATTTAGCATTAAAACAAAGAAAATGCGATAGCACTTTTTTTTACCATGTCGTTTATAAAATTTTATTTTCCTGTTTTCAACTTTTGTCATTTTAGTTTTATACATTTTCTTCTTTAATTAACATTTTTTACAATTTTTATTCAATAATTTTATAATATTTTCACAAAATTTCATCATTGTAATTTTATAAATTTGTTATTCACGTATAGTTTTGAGAAAACTTATTTTTTAACATATTCTAATTGAATTTTAACTTTTATAGATCTCGATTTAATTAACGATTGGAATGACTCATTTTTCGTAGACAGAATCACAGTGAAATCGAGAAACGACGACGCGACAAAATGAACACCTACATAACTGAACTTTCGGCGATGATACCGATGTGCCATGCAATGTCAAGAAAGCTGGACAAATTGACGGTACTCCGAATGGCGGTGCAACATTTAAAAACAATCCTCGGAGCCGTGACGTCTTATACCGAGGTTCATTACAAACCCACGTTTATCAGCGACCAGGAACTCAAAACGCTTATTCTTCAAGTAAGTTTTTACGACTCTGTGTTTTCGTTCCTTTTCGCGCACCCTTTCATTTATCATAAATCATTGATTTTCAATTGAATAGAAATTCAAACGAATTTTTTGCGCCTCAATTGGAAACTGGTATTTTTCGACATTAAAAAAAAAAGAACAATGAAACCCTGGGTCAAAATGACCCAATGGCAGTATACTGGAGTCAACTTCTTGTTAGAGAAGTCGACTGAATTAAAAAATTCACGAAAGTTTACCAAAATACGAAGGAAATAAGTTAACGTCGTTCAAGATATTTCGATTTAAATTAAATCCTATTATTTTGGTTTTTAGAAGTCAGAAATTCAGAAATATCAAATAGTCATAACTCAGCCCTTAAACTATCGATTCTAAGATACTATCGATTAAAACTGTCTTTAAAAAAATAATAAAAACATCTCAAATCCATCGATGGAAATACAAGAATCCAAAATGTACAATATTTCATCGAAAGAGACGCCGCATTCGTCACCATAAATGCGAGCATATTCACACACTCCTGAAAATTGTACGTCTTCGCCGCGCAAAACGTTCTCCCGAGTGTTATATACATTCTCTATATATACATACATTTGTACGTCAAAGTTTGCAATTGCATAACTCCCAAGTTATTACCCTACGGCTGGTGGTACGAGAGCACGAGTCCTTAGGCTCCCTCAAGCCCGTACAAAGTGTCAGGGAAGCCTCAGCCATGAAAAATATATATATATAGTACCTTAAAACACACACATACTCACATTTCGACGTATATTTCGTGAGCATGCGTGAACTTTATATCCAAGTATTTCTCGGGTTAAGGCGTTTGTTTCTTTCCTGCCTTTCTTACCAATCGAATCCTGTATGAACCACTTGATTAAACCTGCTGCTGCACCTACTTCCGGTTTCGAAATTAACAGAAAATTTCGAGAATTATAAGTCCTGAGAGAATTTTCATTCCTAGATCTAATTTAAAACCGTCTATATAATTTTTTCGATATTTAACCCTTACGGCACAGACCTACGTATTTCAACCTTCCGTACATATGGGGTCACGGACGACCCCAATTGTTTTTTCAGCTATAATTATAAAAAGAAATAGTTTTGTTGATTTTAATCGTACATGAATAGAAAGTATAGACTCTAAGCAACACGTTTATGAAAAACGTATTCACTTAGGAGGTACAGTTTGCACCCAAAGAGACTGAAAGTAAAAGGTGCAGTACGACGCCAAAATATTCAACACGACTGTTATAATTTTTTTCATACAGTACAAGCCATTTTAATATGAAAAATCAGATCTTTTCTCAAAGTGGAGGTTTGATTTAACAAGAAACAAAAAAGTTGCGCCTCCCTGCATTGCAAAAAGTTAAAAAACTTGGTTCTAGGGTGTCCCTTAAATAAATTTTTAAAAAGGTTTGGCGTACTAACCACGGTCTAATTATATTAACTACGGGACATGTAAAATCTTATCGGTATATCGGTAAAGATTTTTTTCACTAGGCAAAGAAAAGTCAAAATGTTCCTCCTACGAGCTCACAACGCAAAATAACGAACGCTGGGGGCTCACCCGTGACCCTAGTGTCTACAGTAAGGGTTAATATTCCACTATTTATTATTTTTTTGGCCAGATATACTTTCTGCAATAATTTTCCATTTTTGTCATTTTTTGTTGGTTTTTTATTTTGTTTTGTTTTTGTTTTTTTTTTTTCGTTACAGAGGATTAAATGAGAGAGTTGAGGGAGTGCATTGTAGTGAACCAGATGTGTCGCAATACTAGAGGCATAATGTGTATAATGCTCTTGCGTTTAAATCTCCAGGCTCTCTTATCGGGGATCATGCTTTCGAACGAACGGATTTACCGGGCGGTAAATAAATTATAATACAAACGTAGTACTACACGTTATCCTAGAGAAGGTGACCGGCCACACCCGGCATACCAGACCGACTCGGGTCACCGACGCGTACACCGCCTCGCAAATACTTGCGAAATTACATGCTCGTTATCATTGTCCATTTCCTTCGACGCTTTTTTTCCAAATACCAATTATTTTTACGTCCACATTAACTGCAGTCGAATAGTGTTAACTAAGGCTCTGTGATCGCAGGATTCATTTTGTTTTTCTTGTTTTCCAGTACCCAAAATCGAGCAACTCCATTAATTTGTTCATCGGAAAAAAAATTTAAAGAGTAAAAAAAGAAATCGAAATTCCATCTTCGGGCTATTATCTTTGCGTCATTTTGACCCTAGGATCGATTTTCTACTTTATCGAAATAGACTTTTTATTTAAACGATGAATGCAGCAAAAAAAAATGGAAAAATACTAATTTCTTCGAGAGTTATGAGCACCCAAAGTTGCCTGGGTCGTAAAGACTCGTGGTGTAGTCACTTAACAGGGTCAAACTTTTGAGAATCCAGTGATTTTTCAAAAATTATAGCCATTTTTTGTTCTAGGCAGCCGAGGGATTTGTCTTCGTAGTGGGATGCGATCGAGGTAGAATTTTATATGTGTCAGAATCTGTTTCCCAGACCCTCAATTATACACAGGTGATACAGAAATAAAAATAATAAAAAAATCAAAACTATTAACATTTCGTTTTGTCTTTTTCTTATTAATTAATTTCTTTCTTTCTTCGTAACAGGATGATCTCTTGGGACAGAGTTGGTTCGACATTCTCCATCCAAAGGACGTTGCCAAAGTGAAGGAACAACTTTCTTCATCTGATCTCAGTCCGCGTGAGAGATTAATAGACGCCAAGAGTGAGCACACTATTTCTTATTTTTATTATTGTAAAACTCTTGCTACGTTATTACGCGCACTGACCAGACGTTCTCCAACACTCTTCCATTCACCAACTCGTGTAAAATGTCAGTAGTACACAAGGATCAATTTTTTCGTCTACGTTTCTTACGCATTTGGCATTTATCGCGAATCCTCAGTTAATAAACACCAATTGCATCATTTTCATAAATTCATCAATTATCAGTTTTCTTCTTTATGTGTATAAGCGCGAAGTATTAAATTTTCCATATTTCTCAATAATAACCTGCTGATCATTCAAATCTGACATCATTTTATCAACTCATTTTACATTTTCGGAATTTTTGTTTAATACTTTTTTAGGAAATCATAAAAACAAATCCATTCGAATGTTGAATGAAATTTCTACAAAATTTCTTTTGACTGAATCTTTTTTAATTACGACACTTTTTTTTAGCCATGTTACCTGTTAAAACGGACGTCCCTCAAGGAGTTTCAAGACTGTGCTCAGGCGCGAGAAGATCTTTCTTCTGTCGAATGAAACGCAAACTCGATGTTACCGGATCTTCCGAAGAATCTCAAGTCAAAGAGGAAGCTTATACCACGACGAGATGTCACAGAAGAAAAAAGCAACAGAGCGTAGGTAAGCACAGGGTAGATTGGATCAATAAATCCTAAAAACTACACGAGCCATGAGAAAAAGGAAATAAATTGCACACATTTTTTAATCCAACTTTGATTGATATTTTGAATTTTCTGCATTTTTGACACAATATTTTTTTCTGTTTTTTTTTTTGTTACGAAATTATATTCGTAAAATGCAACAAATACACATCAGCAAACGTGAAAATCTTGTTGCATTTGATTGATTTAGAAATTAAAAATATCGATTTTCGAAATAATTTCTGGTCTAATTTAAAGTCGTCATTTTTTAAATTAATATTTGTTCTATTTCGAAATAGATCAATAACATCGAATTGAAATTAGAATTTGATTAATTACAGATTGGAAATATTGCGTCATACACTGCACCGGTTATTTAAAATCTTGGGCACCGGCAAAAATTGGCTTGGAAGAACACGAGGGTGACGGCGATGGTGAAGGATGTAGCCTGTCTTGTCTCGTTGCAGTTGGACGAATACAGCCTGGATTGCCGTCCTTACCGAGAGGCCCAACCGCTCCACCATTAAGAACCGTCGAGTTTATTTCACGCCACGCCATTGATGGAAAATTTCTCTTTGTGGATCAGAGGTCTCCCTTTTATTTTGCTATCTCATAGTCAAAGTTTCGTCTTTATCGAAAAAAAAAATAAAAGCAATTCATTGTTTTTTTTTCTTTTCAGAATTTCTGAGTGAATAAAAAAAATTGATTTCATTGAAATTTCTTTAATTTAGAAAGGAAATTCGGTGGCTATATTGTTTGGTCCTTTTTTCAGGGCTACTCTCGTTCTTGGTTTTTTACCGCAAGAACTTTTGGGCACAAGTATGTACGAGTATTATCACCACGACGACATTCCACATTTAGCGGATTCTCACAAAGCTGCGCTTCAAGGAACTGAAAATGTTATTACCAGGGTAATGAACTTGCACATATTTTGGGGAATTGCCGTAAAGGCGTGGAAAATTTGGAAAAAAAAAAAAAAACAATCGAAACATTGAAAAAAGGTCGTTCGCTTAAAAATTTTGAACAGTAATATTTTCTTTTGGATATTCTTAGATATACAGGTTCAGGGCAAAGAGTTCGAATTTCGTTAAATTGCAGTCGCACTGGAAATCTTTTAGAAATCCTTGGACAAAGGATATCGAATATCTCATTTCGAAAAATTCGGCTGTTTAGTGAGTATTTTTTTTCTTTCCACTACAATAAAAATAATGAATTTTCTATTTTTTAAATTCTTCGAGTTAAGTTTATATCGCATGTAATAGATTTTTCTGATTTTTGATCTTTTATCAAATTTTTTTAGCAAAAAAAAACAAAAAACTATGATTTTGATCGAATATGTAACATTTCAGCTGCGATACGGGCCAAGTAGACGGTAGCGTAAACAGATCCGAGGGTTTCAGCGTAAAAGACAATTACGATTATTTCGCCCAAAGTAAGAAACGTTTTTTTTTTTCAATTCTGCTCTTTTTTTTAAACGTGTGGCCTTTATTCGTTACATCCCAAATTTCCAGGCAACGGTGGATTAGAGAGGCTAATTTCAAGTCACGTAGAAATGAGCAAAATCGGGCGTAGAATAGCGGAACAAGTTTTGGATAATCAGAGAAGAAACGAGGACTCTTGTTCGGTCAGCAGTCCGAATTCGATAGTCCAAGAACGTGTCAATCCTGAAGTGAGTTACGTTTCCAATGAACTTTTGAATATTTTTCAAAATTCAAATATATGTTAAGAATTAATTAATAATTCATAAATAATTGATCAATTTAAAAATAAATTTCAAATCGATTTTAATCGTGAATAAATAAAAAATGTCATTTTGTAGTTTCAGGTCACGACTTTAGTTCCCTCCGAAAATATTCGAGATATTTCGCAGTCGACTAGTTTAGGTAGTGCCGAAAATCATATAAACAGCACCGGTCAAACTATAGACTACAATCAGCAAATTGGCCGAGACAGTGTACACATCAGCAGTAGTATCGCAAATGATCAAGGTCATTTTTTTCATTCAATGTACTCTAGAAAATCAACAAATCCATTGCATACGACGAAAAAAAAAAATCATTTGATCATTTGTCGAACAATTTTTGTTTAAGAATTTGTTAATAATTTTATCATCAATTTTTGTAATGCCCTGAAAAGGGGGCTGTGTTCAGATTTTTTGCGAACCGCTAGGCACTGAAAATTTATGGAATAAAACAATTGGGACGAATAAATGAATAATTAATCCAACTTAAAATTAAATTTGATCACAGGTGCGCAACCGGATGACGATATGCTGGAAATGATCGGTGGAACGGTGCTAAACGAATCGCCAAATCCATTGCCCTCGGACGGTAACGACGAAGCCGCGATGGCGGTAATAATGAGTTTATTGGAAGCGGACGCGGGACTTGGTGGACCGGTAGATTTTTCAGGATTACCGTGGCCACTTCCTTAATACCGTGGTCGTTCGAGTTATTTCAAATTTCGTGAAGACTTTTGATTTCAGCGACATTCCTGCCGAATATTATTACGAATATTAATATTAGTAGAAGCAGAAAAGGGAGGACAACCGAGGGATTGTATCTCGATGCTTTTGCGAAGCATCGTAAAAAAAATATATTCTCGTTTGAACAATGTTTGTTTCAACGATTATTGTTGTATTAGCGAATGTTTTCGTGGCTCTTTCAACCATCGCTAAAAATGTCGGCGAAACGTTAGTTCAATATGGAAGAGAACGAAGAAAATAAGTAATGTATATTTTATTATGTAATATATAATCAATGTCTCACTATAAAACAACAAGATTTTATTGGTTTATCTCATTTTTCGTGTTAAATCTCTCGAGGGAATATTTTCGTATATACAAATATATATGTACTTCTGTACAAATATATTTTTATAGATAGGCTCGGTGAATATTTCGTCATACTTTCGTCGTAATTTCATCCCGCCGTTTCGAGGAATCCTCCGGCTCCCGTTTGATCCTTTTCTTCGATGAACTTTCCACGTCTGACGTTTCCGGTTCTATTTTCACTCGTACAGTCTCTGACGAAGTCGTCTCGTGAGTATGCTTTTTAGATTTTTTTTTGCTTGATTTAGAGTCTTCGACGTCCGACATAAGTTCCTGCTTTATTTCAACATTCCCATAAATATCGTCACGTTTTTTTATAACTTGATCTTCTCTCTCCGAGTCCTTTCTTTTTCTCTTTCTGTCCTTTTTGCTTGGTCTAAAATCTTCGATGTCCGATGAATCTGGCTCGATTTTCACTCTCACGTCACGGAAAAATTCCTCGGAATACTCTTCCGCTGCAATAGAATTTGTTTCCTCCTCCGTTATCGTTTTCCGCCTTTTTCGCTTACTCTTAGTTACGGGAGTTTCAAACACTTCCAGGTCAGGTTTTACGAACTCAAACTCTCGAGTATTTGCTTGAGTTTCTGTCGCAACCTCTCCTTCGACTTTGTACTTTTTCTTGCTCTTCGTTTTCTTGCTACTGTCCTCGGATTCTGTTTCTTCGTCCTCTGATTGACAAGCTTTGGATTTTTTCTTTTTCCTTTCCTCTTCTTCCTCTTCGTTCTTGAGCTTTTTGCCCTCGTCTTCCTGCGGTTTGGATTTTTTCTTTTTTCTCTCTTCTTCTTCCTCTTCGTTCTTGAACTTTTTGCCCTCGTCTTCCTGCGATTTGGATTTTTTCTTTTTTCTCTCTTCTTCTTCCTCTTCGTTCTTGAGCTTTTTGCACTCGTCTTCCTGCGGTTTGGATTTTTTCTTTTTTCTCTCTTCTTCTTCCTCTTCGTTCTTGAACTTTTTGCCCTCGTCTTGCTGCGGTTTGGATTTTTTCTTTTTTCTCTCTTCTTCTTCCTCTTCGTTCTTGAATTTTTTGCCCTCGTCTTCCTGTGGTTTGGATTTTTTCTTTTTTCTCTCTTCTTCTTCCTCTTCGTTCTTGAGCTTTTTGCCCTCGTCTTCCTGTGGTTTGGATTTTTTCTTTTTTCTTTCTTCTTCTTCCTCTTCGTTCTTGAACTTTTTGCCCTCGTCTTCCTGTGGTTTGGATTTTTTCTTTTTTCTCTCTTCTTCTTCCTCTTCGTTCTTCAGCTTTTTCCCCATATTTTCATGTGTATTTGATTTTTTGGGACTCTTTTCCCTTTCATTCACTTCCATTGTCTCCTCTTCGTATTTCTTCTTTCTTTTTTTCACTTTCGCCTCCGGTTTCAGGTCCACTTCACTCATAGTTTCTTCCTCAGAATCTTCTACTCGATTTTTTTTCGATCGTTTCGTCGGTGACGTCGGAGCTTCGTTCCAAATCCTCGGTTTACTCGACGCTACGGTTTGAAAGATTTGTGGCTTTTCATCCACGCTCGAGTCCGAATCGATGCTAGACGATTTATTCCGAGAAATTTTGTTGGAATCTGATTTACTTTTGGCCTGAAAATTCAGCGATTTTTTCACACTTGAGCCACGATTTGTTGCATTTCGATCGTCGTTCGAACTTTCTGAATCGACAGTCCTATTTTTAGGACGAATTTGTGCGTTTATTTGTTGTATCGTACTCAAAATCGATTTTTTCGTTCTTTCATGATCGCTCGAATCTTCCGAGTCTGATATCGTATTTCTACCATTTATTCTTTTATTCGTTAATTTTTTTGGACTCGGCTTTTCGTCGACGTCTTCGCTCGAACTTTCCGAATCTACGACAGCCATTTTATGGTCTTTTGATTTTTTCTTTGTCGAATTTTCTCTTTTTACCTTCTCACTATTATTGATCGATTTTTCCGTATCTGCAAACTCATCGTTTCCATTGTTCATCCCATTTTCCCGTGACGAATCGATCTCGTCGTCCCCGTTGCACAAAATTGCACGGGACTTTTTCGATTTTTTTTTTCGTTTGCTTGACGAATTTTCTTCTTCAACCACTGAGTTTTTCTTGGCTCTCTCGTTGTTTATCGTGTCGTAATAAACTTGGCCCATTGTCTCGCTAAATAAGGCGAGGAAAAAATGTTTTATTTATCAATTTAGTTAAAAATATTGATTGTAGAAAACAAATGCAATTTGAAAATTTGCTTCAAAGAATTATCAATTTTTTTCAAATATTAGAAATCTTTAAGGCCATTTTTATTGACAATTATCTTTCTTTTCATTTTTCAACAGCATTTGATGCAACAACAAAAAATTTTTGGGATTTCATCTTCCACTTGATTTTTCCATAAAATGTTTCAACATTTTTTTCTCATTGTTCATTCTACACATTTGAAATGTATAATTTTGTCTAAAAATTAACTTTTCGTAAGGACTTCCTTGGATATAAATAGTTGCTAAAAACTGATTAAAATCTCATACTCAGCGATGAGCTCGCCCCGAATAAATGGCAATCTTCCTTTGAAGTCCAGGTGAGTAACTGTGAATTTGACTTGTTGGCCGACGTAGACAAAATCTCCGAGCCATTCTTGGCAGTTGTCATCCTTGACAATGGAGACATTGAAAGCTTTATGGACTAAAACGCCCAAGTGATTTCCTGCCTTTTTGTTCGCGATACCTTAATCGGTTGATAAAAAATCAAATGGTAAAACAAATTTTTACAAAATGATTTTAAATTACATAGATTTTTTAAAAAATCGCCAATTGTAACTTTTATGCGCTTTGTTTAATTACCTTTTAGAGTACAGCCAATCTTAGGCCTAAAAATATAAAAATCTGCCTCTATGTTCACATGGATAAAATGGGAGTCGTGAAGAATGCCTGCTAAAGAATCTAAAAGTTTTTGATGTTTGTATGCCAGGACTAGACCCTGCAGCCTATTTTGGAAAAAAAAACAAACATAAACTTTTATAATTATTTACATTTATGATCAATCTTTACAATTACACATGAATTGAACAAAAAACTAGTGAATTTTTTGCACAAAAATTAACTTTTTCGTATCGTTTGTTTATTTTGTTGTCAACAATGAAAATTTGATGGAAAAAAAAAATTAGTCGAATTTTTTTTCAGTCACGATTTAAAAAAGTACGTTTTTTAACCCTAGCTACACACTACGGAGTCCAATGGACCAACAGCAACACTACATTTTCACCTTTTTTTTATCACGCGCCTTTTCATAAACATTATAACTTTTTATCAAACGATATTTTGGCTTTACTGATTGCTTTTCCGGATTGGTTGGAGTTTGGCATTTCGATTCCACTACAATTAAGGTATTCCTTTCGCGGAGGGACATATTTTTTGGGCGCATAAGCAGGGCCCTCCACATTTGTTCATAAATTAGGCTGCATTTTGTTTAAAAAAGTTATAACCAATTATATTATTAGTCCGAACTGTAAACATGAATCAAAAATTTTAGCTTAATTAAGCTGAAATTTTTGATTTATGTTTATAGTTCGGACTAGTAATTGATTATAACTTTTTTAATTCTAAAGTTGTAAAAAGTTATAAAAAGTTGTTGATATTTTTTGGAGAGCTGAAAATGTCAACTGCACTGTCAAAGGGAGAAGCTGGACTCATTGTATTTGGTTACAAAAAATAGTGAAATATGAGTGAAAATACGTATAAAGTGACATTGGTAAAAATGTGAACCAATTTGTAACGGGCAAAAATAAGAACAGCGTTAAAAATGTTGTAAAAACTGCCGAAGATAACATAACCTCTTGAACATGGCTACGAAAAATCGAATATTCTTTCAAGTTCTATCGTGAATATTTTTTTCAAATGTGCGGTGACTGTTTTTATCGTTGCTACGGAATCTTTAGAATTTAATTTACCATAAGACAGTTTATATCAAACATCTATCATTATTTAATATATGAATTATTAAATAGAAATGTAAGCAACAGGTCATCTCCATAACGTGTCGTGTAAATTAGACGATTTTCAAAGTTATAATTCTTTTCTAAAGGTTCGGTAACCTGGCTCGATATTTTTCCAATGGACTGGGATGTGTTTTTACTTTTATGTACAAAAAAATCTGTTAATTGTCAAATATTCGAGTTCGTGAAAGGAATACCTTAAACCTCAATAGACAACGTTATAGAGCAATAAAAGTTGTCGGTCCAATAGACCGACAGTGTGTAAGTAAGGTACTAAAAATTATAGTGTGTAGCTAGGGTTAAATCTATTTTTTAATACGTACTCATGATCGTAAAAATTAACTTTGGAAGACAAGTTTTCGCGGAGTGCTCGGTTCAAATCGTTCAGTTGAAAAGGATGCAGAGCGAGGTGTCTTGTTGATCGCTGAAAAGTAACACGAGCGTCCTCGTCCTCCAAAAGGCCCTTCAGCTCGAGCATTGTCCATTTTATACAGCTATTTATTCCCATCGGCATTGTTATTTTATTGCACTGCGAAGCGTGCAAACATTATTACTTTTGTGTACAATTACAAAATGATACACGTGTTGCGTATAGCGCGTACAGCATTCCCGAACACCGACAACTTTGTGATATGATTCGCCACTCTGTGACGTCACTTCGCTCGACGGTGGCGTCGTCGAGTGTCGCGTTGGAGAATTTTTTTTTAACGAAGTAAATTCTCACCGACAGATGGTAATGAGTTATCAACCGAGTAATCAGTTTGGGCTGAGACGAAACGTCAAGATTGACGGTCAAATCTTTGAAGAGGCTTTTTCTCTCTTCTCTCATTGCGACTAAAGCCCCGTTTTCCCAGTCGGCGTTACACACAAATAAGAATTAACAAAAAAAGCAACAAATCAGAAAGAAAAAAGGAAGAAGCGATAAAAAAAGACGAACGCTTTACCAGGGGAGACGCGCAAGTAAATGTTCGCGAGTAACACAATCGTGTGTTTCGTGTGATAAATTTAAAAGCGGTGTAATTTTAACAAGGTAAATGGAAAATATTCTTGATATATATTTAGGATATGAATTTGTGTGTGTATTTCGTTCGATCGTCGGTCGTCAAAACTGCATTTAGTTGTTTACGGCATTATTTTTTTTCCTTATCCGTGGCGATCACAATTGGACAATTAACGACCTTGCATTTTTTTCACTGATTCATTATTTTGCTCGATCTTTCCGTAAGATTAATCACGTTAATTGATTCGCGCTTGACCATTATTTTTTTTTTACTCCGAAAAACGATCGTACGGTATTTACGACCTCGAATTATTTTTAATAATCGTCGAACTTTAACTGCAATGTTATTATTACGGATATAAGCAGAAGAGGAATCTAGAAATAGAGAAAGATCGAGCGCGTCGGAAAACGAGCGCGGAATTAGGCGAAATTAATTGATTTATTTTATGTTCGTTATTTTATAATATAGCGATAAACAAATAATCGATATTTTCTATCAATAGAATCTTGCAACATAATGGAGGGTGGTGGTGTTTTGACGGCGGAGCGAAGTCCTGCGCGAGCCAATCTTCATGTCGCGTTTACAGAAAAAGGCGAAGTTAAGGAACGTCGCGAAAAGTTCCTCACCGCTAAATACGGCTCGCATCAAATGTCTCTTATTCGTAAGAGACTTGCCGTTGAAATGTGGCTATTTGACGAACTGCAAAAGCTGTACGAGACCGTTGTAAGTATGAATTACATGATTTTTTTAATAATACATTCTTAATTGCAGCAATAATCTATTATATCTGTTTTTTAATAATTTGTTCTCTCTTTTTATACTCTTTTTGCAATTTTCTGTGTGAAAGATTTTCCAAGTTTCTAAAGCATCGCTTTAGAAACTCAGAAAAACTGTCTCCTGCTTCCATCACTATCAGTTATTTGTCTTTGACTAAAGATCAGCCTGTTTAGAAACTTGTAATTTTGAATCGTTTCTTTTTTTGCAGAATGATAACGGAAAAAGCCGGGAAGTAGAAGTTGACATAGATGAATTGCTCGATATGGACAGCGACGATCATAGAAGGAGTTATTTGCAGGCATGTTAAATCTATTTAGAAATTTTGCTACAAAATAATTTACGTCCACCAAAACAGCGCTTGAATGTTATTTTCGTGAATTTTGTAATCTTGAAGGAATATTTTTAACATTCTTCAATTTCTAGGATCTTCTGGTAGACGCAAAAAAACCTCACGATGTGAAGGTGAGCATAATTTCTTAAATTTACCTATTCGACTCAAAGAAATACGAAACTTGTTTATAAAAATAACGAAAGTACTTTAGACGTTAAAAAATTGTAAAAATCAAACAAATCTAAAGAAAAATCTGGTTTGAAGGTACAAAAACAACGATACTAAATCGCGCGAATGAAATTTTGTTTCAGAAATTTATCAACGATCTGCTAGAAAAAGCAAAGACACTCTGAAGATTATACAACTGCCACGAAGCTGGAATCACTGTTGGTACTTGGGATCGCGATATTTGCTCAGTTTGAGTGTCTATATATATTTATAAATATGTGCAGGCGCTAAAACGCGTGTGGTAAAGGTTTTAAAAGAATGATGAAGGAACAATCGAAGGTCAATACGAAATAACGAAGGAAGAAAAGTTGGAAAGAGGTGAAAATTCCTCATGACTAAAGGAGCACAAGTACCACCGATATATTTTCGTTCGACCGCTACTTTTTTAATTCTCAACACGAATATACACAAGTCAATCAATCCCATCTCGTACTGGATAATCAAATAAGTTCACTACGTTTTTACCCTTTCGCAAGAAAGAAAAAAAAACGAAAAAGTACAAGGTGCGAAAAACGCGTTTTTTCTTCCGACTTTGTTTTCCTCTACAATAATTTTCGCTTTTTTTCCATTAAATACTTGGTGTGCGCACCTACTCGGTGAGACTCGATTCGAAATCAGCTTACCAAGTGCCAAATAGATAACGTGTACGATTCGCGATGAAAAAGAAAGCAAAACAAATAGAAAATCGTCGATCGCAAAATCGCTGAACAAATTTAAACAATGTAGAATATATTTTTCATTTTTACGCACAAATAGAACGGAGCTTAACAATTGAGCGAAGATTGAGCCGTTGAAAATCACGTCGCGTGAATTTCCCACTGTTTTATAGATGGGCCATTTTTCTTTCCTTTTTTTCTTTGGTCCCCCGGCGCATTTGCAAAATATTCTTCCAATTTCGCGGCTAAAAAACCGTCGAAAAGTTAACAAAATACGCACGAACGGTTGCACAAAATAATGTTTTAATACGCAATTATATGGCATTAGAATACAATAACCTCAGGGTATATTGATATTATTCCAGTACTGATTAGCAATGAATCACGATTGTCCGATAGAATTAATTACCAAGTATCCCAAATACTAACTCACGTAGGTAAAAAAAAAAAAATACAAAGAAACAAACAAACGAAACAACACAACGGTGCATGCGATTTCAGTGTTTTAGTGTTCTTATCGTTTAATCTTACTTTTTGTTTTCTTTACGTAGATGAGCAATCAATTGCTAATAGTCTCTAGATAGTTTTGTAGCGGAATTGTAACACGCTCATAACTTTTTTGCAATCGTTTCGAAGTGTTACCCCATGAGAAAAAAACGTCGTACACTTTTGTTGTATTTTTAAGGACATTTGTTTTTCCTTCAATTCTCGTCGAATTTTTATGTGAAGTTGTAGTTCGAGATTTTGTACTCTCGAACCCTGTTTTATTTAATCCATAAAAATTCGAGATACTCTTCACGACTTAATTCAAATTATAAAACATTTTTTTGTCTATAATTATCGAAAAATGTTTTGGCAAATAATTATTATTTTGATTCAATTACTCAAATTTCGTGGATGCTTTTTTTTTTTTTTTTTTTGGATGGAAGCAGTATCAAAATTATTAACGGATTGGATAAACGAGCGAAGCTGATTGCAAAGTAGTGTGAAAATTACAATTCTGTTTTTGGTAGTCGAGGCGATCGAAAACGGCCAGTAATGCATTGTGTATTTGAATTTGTCTACTTACTGGAAAGTTAACAGAAAAAAAACCAGCATCTTAATGAAATGTTTTGGCAATATTTCGAAATGTCAATGCAATTTTCACGATCTCATCCCGGTGTAAACGCCGTTTTGCTAATTGATTTACGCAGCGAATGTGTACTTAAAAATCGAGTACTGTAATGAATTTGACATTTGAAGATCACTTTTTCGT
Organism: Rhimphoctona megacephalus; assembly: GCA_963989365.1. NCBI lineage: Eukaryota > Metazoa > Arthropoda > Insecta > Hymenoptera > Ichneumonidae > Rhimphoctona > Rhimphoctona megacephalus. The sequence goes on from OZ022418.1 coordinate 29,429,080, forward strand.
TCAACGCTGCTGTTTTTTTAATGAAACGTCACTGCCTCTGTTCAAGGAATAAAAAAATACGGCAAAAATTGGTATATAAAAAGAAAAAGTAAGAAAAAAAAGTGGATTCGCGAATAGATCGCCTAATTGCTTTGTAGTTAGTTAACATATCTCTTTGCTATATCAGTGCATATCTCATTTAGAAAATAATTGGTATACGTGATGAAGATTGGGCGAGAGTGAGTGCGAGATCCCTAATTTAGATTACGTACTATTTAGGCACTTTAGAACAAAGAAAAACGAAGAAAACAAAAAGTAAATCGTTAAATTAAAAATACATGTTGTACGACTATTTGATAAATTTTAAAAGCTGCCAAGCAATATTTCATTGACGTTTTTTAGAAGAAAAAAAACGAGCCTATTTTACAACGTAGCAGGGTATTTATAAATTGTTGATGTTTTTCTTCGAGATCACAGCTTCCTTGTCTTTTTTTCGAAGATTTTATTCGACGTACCGACGAATCGGAGATTTTTCGAGTAGATGAAAATTTTTAATGGCTTGTTAAAGTCCACCAAAGTCTTCTCTAGTCCTCTGCAACGGAAGAGACAAAACGGCGTATCCAATTTTCACTCGTTTTTTTTTTAATCATGTGTATTTTTCATTTTGTTGCGATTTAAAAGTGCTCAATTTTCAAAAATCTCAAAGTTCGGTATTTCGAATGATCGAAAAAGAAAAGAGCTGTGATAATTCATACCAAAGTGTTTCGGTATACGTGAAACTGATTGTTTGCTGCAATAAAGTCAGCGTCGGTTTCGTTAAACTTGTTTCGTCATTTAAGGACTCAATCGACTTTTTTTTATCGTCAGCAATTGTTTTTTATGATTTGCAAATATTTGCCTCGATATAAACTACTGAAAAAAATAACGAACGACTCTCACACATTTTTCAAGACTCGTACAAAACAATGCAAAAATCGTCCTACCAGAAAACTACTTTATTTATTAATTATAATTTCCTCGAAATACTCGCATGAATGTTACGAATTTTCAATCAGGAATCACTTAAAGAAAATTCACTAAAAATTACTTTTCTCGAACGTGTGTGCGCGCGTGTGTATGTGTAAGAAATTTTTTTTTTTTTTTTGAAGCGTACTCTTCCATACTCGACGATTAATATATACATATATACACATATATTTTCGATCGCGATTTCACTTTATTGACTTTATACACATTTTTGTACTTTCATCGAAACGACGAGTGTTTTTAAAACGAGGGAGGGAAGGGGGGATGCTAATGAATTCGGTGCGCTGAGTAGAGATAAACGTATGTTAATAAATGTGACGATTTTTATTCGTAACTCAGCCGGATCGATAATGCGTATTTGTAGTCTATTTATCCACTGTGTATTTTATATTATTAGAATATCAAAGCGCTCAAACTGCATCTCTGTACTGCTCTCTCTCTCTCTCTCTCTCTCTCTCCGATTATTGTAAAAACAAAAGAAAAATTATTGTAAATTCAAAAATCGTTCCTTTTTCAAAAGCATCCACAGTACACACCTTCCACACCGATGTAATCTTATTTATGCATTTTTTTTGTCTTCCTTTCCAACCGTACCAATGTAATATCCAAATAAAGGAAAAACAAAAACAAGCAAATAGATAGTGAAAAATAAACATTTTTTCAGCTTCAATCAATTTTGTATTTGCAAAGAATTTATTTATTTCTAGCCATTTTATTATTAGAGAAAAAGAAAAACTATGAGGTTACAGTTGCTCGGACGTTCGACGCGAGTATTTTGTTTCATTGGTGTCCGTCAATGCTTGGATTTTGATATAGTCGTCCTGCAGAAAATTGGAAAAATGTTATGTATCGCATTTAGTTTTTTTATCGACAATTTTTATGCCAAATAATATTTTTCCTTTCAAATTCGCAGTTAGAAAGAAAATATTTGTGTGAAAAATACGAAAATATAAAATTTTGCTGAAAAACGATCAAAATTTTGTTCTAATTAATACTCACGTTTGCATATGTTTACTGCCACTAAGAACAATGTAAGGTGACTGAGTTTCTTTCTGTTTAGCTTGAAGTAAATTGAGAGTTCCCAAAGGCGTGTCGGTCGAGGACATTCGTTTCATCAAAACTTCTTGCTCGGCTTTTTTCATCCTTTTTTCAACCTTATTCTTCCCGGGACCTTTGCCGTGAAATTTGTGAGACAAATAACGAAAAGCTTCTTTGGCGCAAAGAACGTGCCCGTCATCGTCGATATATTCCAATTTAACATTTGGTTTAAAACCATCGCGTTCTTTGAACTCCGAAGTCGGCCCGTTGAAGCGATCACGTCGTCCGAATTTATCGTCGTCGCTGAAATATTAATAATTTCTTGTTTTTTTTTGGTTTCTAAAAGATTTTTTTCGAAAATGTGGAAAATCGTTAACTTACCCGTAAGTTTTGTCCTCTATAGAATAATTTTGAGCCTGCAAATGAGCGAAACGAGACGCCGAAGGACGATTTGTGTCTTCTTTTTGTAAATAACCTTTGCTCATTGCCAGCCGCAAAGCACCACCGACTCCTTGGCCCAACGAAGGCTCCGCGTCCAAAATAGCCGCCTCCATTGCCACCGGTTCAATTGTCGATTTTTCTGAATTTACAAATTTTATAAATGCATCAATTTTTCTGCAAATTTATTTAAATTTATTTTCTTTCGATCCAATATTTACCCATTTGTTGAACAGTGTTCCAAGCTCCGCGACCATCGTCCTCTTCGTCATCGGGAGCGGCTTCCTCTTCAGCGCCGTCAACTTCGAAATCCTGTTAATTTTTTTTCACTATTACTTCAAAGTTTGTCGCTTCGTTGTTTCAATAAAGTTTCCCTCCAATTTTACGTAAAGATTCATTACCATTATTTCTTGATCATTTTCCTCGCGATTTCCCGCAAGACCATAAGTCGGAATATCGCCGAGAGTTCTGCAGAATTCTGCTGTTGCGTTTAAAATGATATTACCGGCTTGATTGTCATTAACATTTTCGTTTTCGTTCTTAATCGTTGCAGCTATTTTGTCGATGCTCGAGGCATGAGGCTGCTTTAACCGCTGTGCTTTTTTCATTGCCAATTGGAATTCTAGTTCTCTGTCATTGTCCTCGATTTTGATGCCTGAAAGATCTTCTCCGGGTGCTACCAAAAAGTAAATGATTAAATATCTTTCATTATTTTTCTGTTTCATGATAAGACATTTTTTAAAACACTGGGAATATTACTGAAAAATTAAAATTTTTCCAAAATTATCTTCAATTTACCTTCGTAATCGTCCACATCGATACTCATTTTTTCGTTCGGTTCCTCCTTTACTTTGTTCTCTGCACCCCTGCGATTTCTCCTGCTACCAAGATCTCTAAGATAATCGGTACTATCGGCAACGAGATCATCGGCTTTCAGCATCTTTTTCTGTCTTATTTTGCGTACCTTTTTTTTCGGTTTTTTGAATTTGGCCAACTCCTCCTCGTTGTAGTATTCGCTGGCTAATTTGGGCTCGGCAAGTTTGAGAGTTTCGAGTTTTTTATTAGCCAAACGATGTTTAACGATTTGAGCACGACGATGTTTCAGCTCGTTCGCATCGTCGATGCCCAAAGCGAAACTCTTTTTCTTCTCGCCCTCGATCTCTTCGTCGTATTTGTCCAAAACGCCACCTTTCGGGAATCCGAACTCGTCGAAATTCTCATCCGCGTACGCGTCGTATCCAGGCTTTTTCGTTTTGTTTACAACACTCCGTTTGTAACGCTCGTCGTCTTTCATGTTCACGTTCACGAGGACGTCGTTGTCCTCGTCCAGGACTCCTTTGTCCTTCAGAGTGAGAATCATTGTTTGACCTTCTTGGAAATTTTCCTGCAAAACAAAACACCCCCTTAATATTTATCGCATCACTCGAGAAAATTAAACTGCAATTTAAAAAAACCCACTATATCGTGTTCGACCCTGAGGCCCCTCAAGTCCCTAGTCGTGTAAGCGCTTCCTCGGTGAATTTCTTCTTCCTCCTTAACCAAATTTCCAATACCAAATTCCTCGTCCAGCTGATCCAGCATTTTCGCCTGCAAAAAGTGGCAACTATAAGAAAATCTAATATTTTATTTTATTCATAATTAATCAACGCCGTGTTCTTACTCTCTCCTCCGCCTTTCTCTTCTCATCCTGTAACCGTCTATTTTTCTCGACCCAAGCTCTTGCATCGTCGTCTGAATCGTCATCCCTCTCTTTTCCCTCACCCAATAGTTTGACCTTCAACAAATCTGACTCAATTTGTCTCTTTTGCTTTTGAACGTTGAGCTTCTCTTTGATTTTTTGCGACTTTATTACGTCGCTGGTATTCGCCGCCGGCTTGTGATAAAACTCGCCAAGATCATCTTTGATCTTATGAACGTCGTCCTTGGAAGTTGTCGCCTCAACTTCCAATGGCTTTAGCCCCAATTTTGCTCGCAGTCTGTTTGTTTCTTCGATCGACAATGACGCCTGTGACGAACCACCTTTTGGCGGTGATTGCTCTTCTCTATGAACCCGTGATATTTCCGGCGGCGACGGAGTCGAAAGGTGGGAACTTCTAGATATTTTTGGTGGCGGAGGTGCGCTTACTATTTCAACTTTATAATTAACAAAAAGAAGTAAAAAAAAGCATAAATTATTTTTTTTAATTTTGGAAATTATATAAGTTTTTTGCTTTTCTATACAATTTTCTATTACGACCAATCATGACGTAAATGTTCCGGATTTTCGAATTAACATTTCAGAGATGAATGAAAAATTTATAAATTTTTTTTTAATACCTTTTTTTCGAAATATGATTCGATAAGCTATTAATTAACAAAAAAGAACATTTGCCAAATTCGTACAACTCGAAAAAATGTATTTTTAAACAATTTTTGGTATAATCACGAAGAAAGATCGAAAAAAATGAAAAAATGCGCTTTTTTGTGATTTTGAGGTTAGGAACAAAGTTTAACGGGAGAAGTTCAAATGAGTCAAAAATAAATAATAAATTAAACTTTACCATCACTATCGTAATCCTTGCGTTCTTTTCTCTTGTGTTTCTTGTGATGCCTGTGTTTTTCACTTTTCTCGCGGTCCGGTGAATTCGATCGTGATCTGCTGCGATGCTGACGCTTCTTCTTCGGCTCTCGCGTTTTCTCGGTTTTATGACGTTTGTTAGAACCCATTATAACTTATGACTATAAAATTTTGTTTACAGCAATCACTTACAGTATTTATAACAAAACTTGGTTTTCCAAAAAAAAAAATCCCGCTACGGTATTCGAATGAGGACGTACACAACGACGATGACAGACGTTGACGGCTCAAGTTTTTTGTGGTTATGGACGAATCAACTCTGCGGACTTTTTATATTAAAATTTTTTTTATGAATTATAACGGCGCATTTTTCATATTGAATAAAAATTTACCCTCAGTTCTGTTAATAAAAAAATATACAATTAACTCAAATTACTCGCGCAGGGCCTGAAAAAAAACAATGAATCTTAAAAATGGTGGAAATTTCAACTAATTAAGTAATAAGCTAGGGAACGATTGAAAATCCAATAAATTTTGACACCCTAGAAAATTAATGCTACACCATCTGCCGAACGTAGCCGAAACTATATCGTAATTAATTGCAGTTTTTGGTTGTCGCAGGTTCGCGCGCCATTTCGTCAATTTCGTGGCAATCGATAGAACTGTGAAGCTGTTTAATAAAAATCTTCGCTTTGCGGATCACCATTTAAGATTTTGCGATTCACAAGTTTATTTTTGGTAAATTCAAGAGAACTTTTATTCCTTATTTGTTATTTTTTTTTGCCTCAATAGTCGAACAATTTCTCAGCTTCTTAAACGATGTTCTGAGCATAAACGCTTTTTTTCAAAATTATACCCCGCCTATTTATGCGGTCACCATCAACAATGAAACATCAAAATTTTTCTCGACTTGTGACTGCAAAGCGGGTTAATTTTCAACAATATAGATCATTACATTTTTATTTGCAATAACAATTATTTCCTTTCGGCTCTATAATCCCTCATCCTTTCGAATTTCATTTTATTTCATTAATAATTTCAAAATTTTACCGCTCCGTATTGAAAAGAAAACCAAATAATTAAATTAATTAATACCAAAATAATTATATTTTATATATAATAAAAAAATAATTAAAACCATATAATATAAAAATAATTAAAACCAAATAATTAAAATAAAATAATTAAATAATAAATCCGCAATTAAAAAAAAGATTTCAATTTTCAACGGGGAGAACCCAGATGGCAAAACGTACGATTCGGCATAATATAGATATAATATTAGCACGCAATAGTACGGCGTCCTCTGATCATACTAGTACCGTACGGTCACTTGGCTATCTGGGCAGCAATGTGCATGCATGTACCGATGCGGTCGCGAGGAAAAATGATAAATAGTGGAATTGGATATTAGTGCGGCAAGCTTGAGAGAATAGGGGTCGGGGGATGTTGAGGCGAAAAAAAAAGATAAAAAGTAGTATCGGCGTTATCGCGCTTGTTTGGATAGTTGGCGCTTGCGCTTTGGCGATCAATAACATTTCCATACATGAACATATCTGTATACAGACATTTATACAAGGTGAGAAATTCAATCCGAGACAAATTGAATAATGTGAAAGAAATCTTCAAATAATGTTTCAGCCCAAAATTTCTCCATACGTTAAAAACCCAAAAAGCTTATAAAATTTCGGCCCAAGGGCTTTTTTCAAAAAATTCTCTGTAAAGAGCCCTTTTTTTAAATAATATTTGTTATTCTTCCTTACAAAAGTCGTCCAATATACACGAATAGTTGGCGACAGGGGTAGCGGATAGTCCGGGCGCCCTCTGTACGTCGTCAAGAAAGCTGGTCACTACAGTAGGGGCGTTTTGGTAGAAACGTTGCGCGAAAACAGTGTCAGCGGAGGGGGGAATGGGGAGGAAATAATACGGGGGTAGTTTGAAGCGTCGGACGAAGTAGGGGATGTGTGTGCGACGCCTTAGTAGAGAAAGACGCGCGAGAGGGGGAGGGAGTGTGCGGAGTCGAAGCTCATCCTGCGAGAAAGTATAACCGCGCGAGTTTAGAGGAATGTTGGCTGGTTAGTCGTGGGTGTTCCTCGTATGCGTTAAACGTCAGCGCGATTATATACATATATACATAAATATATATAGATTTATATATATTTATAAATACGTACATATATATATCATTATTTATTTATATATATATGTGTGTATATATATATATAATCTAAAACGAAAAGACGAGAAAAGGACAGTTCGGTTGTTTTGTGGGCTGCTGCTGTGCTGCTAGCTTTTGCGGGCGAGGCTCTTCCTTCTATATATACAGCGTAATGGTGTATAAAAGTGATTTTTTTCGCGTTAAACTTTTAATCGAACATTATCAACTTTGCGCAATGATCGGAGCGAAAGTCGTGGCGCCCAGTGTTTTTTTATTGTGCCAATGTTAATCCTTCGAGGAGGATGCTCTAGTTAGAAGGTGCCGGGAGGCGGCGGCTCCTCGCTGCTGCTGCTGCTTGTTAGTAATAATAAAATAAACAACAAAAACGAGCCAGAGATATTGCTAGTGATTTTTGTGAACTTTTCCGCCCAATCGAAATAAAGGGAAAGTTTCGATAAACTAATAAGGACTCGCCGAAAAATATTCGACGAATTTTTTGTATCCAAACGACTGTGCGCGTGTGTGCCCTTTGCCCGATAATGCTCTGAGAAAGCCATAAAAAAAAGTTCGCACGTCAATTTTTGTTTTATTTTTTTCTCCTCTATTTTCTTGAATTTTTTGTTTACTTCTTTTTTCGGGCTCTCGCGTCGCTTTTCGAGCGCCACGGGCGGGGCGAAAAAACTTGCGTTTTCTACTTTACAAAATTTTCGGCATTGTGTTTTTTTTGTTGTGATTTTTCAATTTCCCATCCCGAAACTCACAATCCCACGGTCTTTTATCGCAAATCTACTTGATTTTTTTAAATATGTGCATTTTATTGTTTTTGTTTTTGTAATTTATTCCGCGCTCGTGTGCGGATCCTTCCAATCTTTTTCGCCCTTCGTTCCGGGAACCATGCATCAAATCTCTCAACGGTAGGTCACCTTTTTTTCTCCTTCAATCAAATTAATCAGTGGAGTGCCGCAAAAAAAATTTTTTTAAATGAAATTGAAAATTACCTCCGGTTCCTGCACTCCTTTACGAAATTTTGGGCATTCGGAGGATTAATTTTTTACAAATTTTGCCCCTAACTCGAAGTCCAGAATATCTCAGAAGGTTCTGTTAATCGTCCTAATTTTGTTCTCTAAGGAAACGTCAATCCATCACGCTAAATCGAGCTCAGAGACTTGAGTACGAAATTTTTGAGGTTAAAAGCTCGATTTTTCAAAATAGTGCATTTCTACAGAAAAAAATGTAACAGAAGTTTAGATTTTCGAAAATGGACCAATATTTTTTTTCTCAATTGGTCGAATTTCTTTTGTCATATTTAATAACTAGAAGTTTATCATTTTTGGGTCTTTGTTAAAGAATTTCGTACTAAATGTCGAAAAAACATGAGAGTAGAGAAATTTCAAAATAAATTAGAAAAAAAATAAAATTTTATGTTAAATTCCTTATTGCAATAAAAAAAAATAAATTATAGGTCTTTTTCGGTAGTTACACACCCACGTTTCGTCTCTGTTACGTATGTATGATTAGATCGAAGCTTTGTTACTGTGTGCGCGCGCGCACCCCTTCACATGGAGGTTAACGCGCTATCTGTGCTTCTCTCTCTCGCTCTTTCTCGTGCTTGGCACTCGTCATTTCCCACGGGAAAAAGTAACTCGTTGGTGTCAACTAAAGTGTGTATTAAAAAAAAGTAATCTCGAGACTGGAAAAAAGGAACGAACTGTTCGTCAGTTTTACACATTCCGTGTGAGTTTTTTCGTGTTTAAGAAAATAATGAAATAAGAAAGAAACGTCAAAATACATTTGGGTTGTTCGTGAATTGGGAGGGAGGGAAGTAAACAAATTTCGCGAAGAAAATCAGTGCCTGTGAGATAAACTGGGCTGTTTGCCCTTTGCCGAGTGAAAATCGACTCGTCGACGATTTGTGACCATGGAGAGTGAATAATTTTCGAATTTATATTTGTCGAAATCATTCCGAAAGTTTTGCTTTTTATTTTTCTATGCAAATATGTGCGAAACGAAATAATAATTCGGGGTACGAACATAAAGAATTTTTTTGGCAGAACAAAAGAAATAAAAAAAGAATAATCCTCGTAAATCGTAAAATCGACGAAACGCTGTAGAACGATCCACCGATCGAATAATAACAGTTTTAACATTTTTTTACATTTTTTTGGCGAGGTGCGGAGGCAGTTGATCGAGAAGCCTTGAATTCGATATCTCGAAGGAGTGTCCTCTCCCTCCTTCTCCATTATCAGGCACCACGCGCGAGACGACGTATGTGCCGCACACCCAAAGCGGCGAGAACTATTGACCATCCCGAAACGAGCGAAGCATCCTTGCCGCGAGTGCATGGGCGCGGTTCTTCGCATTCCTTTCACTCTCGTATCTCTCTTTCTTACTGATTTTCAACTTTTAGACCTTTATCCTCCATTTTCATACGGTTTTATAACGAAATACATTTTTTTTTCCTTATCTAAACATCTTTTGGTTCACGCAAATATCTTTCTCGCTATTTAACATTGTTTTGGTGCTTTACAATTCACACAAACATTTTTTATCGACAAAAACATGTTTTGGGACATGTAAACATTTTCTGGAACGTGTAAACACCTTTTAGTTCATATAAATATTTTCTGCTTCATTCACAAACGTTTTAATTCTTTTTAACATGTATTCGCTCACACGAACATCTTTTGATTTACAAAAAGCTTCGTTTTGTCATTAAAAACGTCTTTTAGGAGAAGTTAACACCTTTAGATTCATAAAAACACTTTTTGCAACGTGTAAACATCTTTTGATTCATAAAAACATCTTTCGGAACATTTAAACATCTTCGGATTCATAAAAACACTTTTTGCGACGTTTAAACCTTTTCTGGTACCTAAAATCAGCGTTCCGAGAATATAAACATCTTTTGGTGTACATAAAGATGTTCCTATCTCTATTTACTTCTTTTCTTATTCATTCAAATCTCTTTTGGTCGTTATAAACAGCATTCGCCTTGTCAAAAACTATTTTCGTCCTTATAAGCCTGTATTGGCTCACATAAAAATCTTCCGCAGCATGTAAACACCTTATAGAACGAATAAACATCTTTTGGTGGCTATAAATATGTCTCCGTCCCCATAAACATCTTTTGGTTCATATAAACACTTTATAGCCCACATTAACATCTATTAGTCCACATAAATGTATTTCTTCGTCGACATAAACGTCTCTTCGTCCACACAAATTTCTTTTGATTCACACAAAAGTCTTTTAACTCATTAAAACATTGTTGGGTCACCATGAAACATCTTTCACTGCAACTAAATATTTTTTGGCTCGTACCAACGTTTTTTCTTATTCATGTAAACATTTCTCCGTCCGCACAAACATTTTTAAGTTCATTTCGAAGCTAAAACCGCAATTTTTCTTTATAAAATCATGCAGCCCTCGAAACGGTCTTTTTTTTACTTCGCTCTAAGATATTTCATCTGTACTTCCTGCACGAAAATCCACCGAAGAAAATCACCCCCCAGAACACTGTTCCTTCTCGCCCTTCCATCCTTCATTCCATTTTTACATGCGGGATTCAGCGTCCCCATGACCTGACTCGCCATCCGCAGCATCTTCCTTCATCCCCTCGGCCGTCTTTTTCCCCAGCCCTTCTCGCGTGCTCGTACTCGTTCCAACGATCCTACACCACTTCCCTCATCCCAAAGATCCGAAAAATTCCTTTTTTCCCCGTTTCTATTTTTTCTTTTTTTTTTTTCTTCTCAAAATCTCTCAGTTTTATGCCAATTCCGATTGTTCACTCGAGTTGCTGCAACGATCGATAAACTCAGATGCTCCCGACGGGAGCCAGCGCCGGAGGGACGAGGATTGAAATAGGCTACGGGTTTGTTTTCCACTTTTCCTACGAGGAAAAACAACACTTGACCTCTCTAATAGAAAGTTGCCACCGGGGCGTGGCTGAATTAATATATCGCGTCCTTTTTCTCATCCCATTTTGATCTCATCCTCATCCCTTCGTTCCCTCTTCTTCCTCCTCCTCCCCCCCCCCCCGCCCCCCACTCGTCGTCGTCTATTTTCCTGAACGCAATTGGTGGTCGTCAATCCTTCACTCCTGCGGGTCGTTTCTTAGTAACAGCATTTCAATTCTCCTTCAAATGCACGCAAAACCCCACAGTACGATTTAAGATATTCCTTTCACGACAATTAACAATTTTTTTTGTACATCAAAGTAAAAACACATCCCAGTCCACTGGAAAAATATCGAGCCAGGTTATCAAACCTTCAGAAAAAAATTATAACTTCGAAAATCGTCTAATTTACACGACACACTTTATGGAGATTACCTGTTGCTCACATTTCTATTTAATAATGCATATATTAAATAATGATAGATGTTTGATATAAACTGTTCTATGGTTAAATTAAATTCTGAAGATTCGAACGATAAAAACAGAGTCACCGAACGTTTGAAAAAAATATTCACGATAGAATTTGAAAGAATGTGATCAGCAGATGATTTTTCGTAGCCATGACGTTTAAGAGGTTATGTTATCTTCGGCAGTTTTTACAACATTTTTAACGCTATTCTTGTTTTCCCCCGTTATAAATTGGCTCACATTTTAATCAATGTCACTGCGCACTTTATACGTATTTTCACTCATATTTCACTATTTTTTTAAATCAAATACAATAAGTCCAGCTTCTCCCTTTGACAGTGCATTGTTGACATTTGTAGCTCTCCAAAAAATATCAAAAAGCTTCATAATTTACACAATTAAGCTGAAATTTTCGATTTATGTTTACAGTTCGGACTCATAATTGGTTATAATTTTTTTAAACTAAATGCAGCCTAATTTATGAACAAATGTGGAGGGCCCTGCTTATGCGCCCAAAAAATACGGCCCTTCGCGAAAGGAATACCTTAACCCTGGAACCCCACAACGGGGCAATTAGTTATCCCACGAAAATGTCAAATTTCCTTCCCGAATCAATTTTTTTAAACCATTCCTTCCGTTTTATAGAGTTTTTACCATTAAATATTTACCGAATGCGACTTTATCATGCACCATTCTCTTCGTAATGAAAAAACGAAGAGAATGGTATATAATTAAACCATAATATCGCATACGAAGAACATTTTATACTGAAGAGAAGATTGGGGTAATTATTTACCTCAGTGTGGGGTTTACGTTGGGAAAAAATAGATTATAGGGTCTTAGGGTTAAAAGTACCCTTTTTCCTCATGTCAGTTTTTCTTTATCTTTCCGCATAAAAAGAATTCAGGTCAAGCCTATTAACAATTTAACCACTTTTCCGGCTCGTATTCTCTGTTTACTTATTATTTTGACATTTGACACAATTAGACCGTTTTATTATTCGTACTTTCGAAAAAAAAACATTCAATGCTCCAATTTTATAAATTTACCCAAGTGAATTATGAACTTTTGCCCTTTGGTCCTGTAAACACGTGACTAAAGCACACGCAATTCGTAATTCCCACACTCTATTTACTTCGCATGCTGTCACATCCCTGAATCAAACTCCTCCCCCCCCCCTTCCTTCCTCAGCCTTCTTCGGTTACTGCTTCTTCGCACTTCAATCTTCTTAGAAAGGTCAATGCAATGTCCTCCTTAAATTTCTGCTTGTGCGCTGTCATTTTTATGCAGATATTAACATTTGGCTATTTTATTCCAAGTTCGTCTTAATTTGGAAGATTTTTTTATTAAAAAGCACAATTTTTCTTAACAATTTTCTTAGATTTTATCGTAATATTGTTAATCGAAATAAATATAATTCGTTTAATAATGTTTCTGGTATTTCGAAAAGAACGAATTTCCATTATAGAATCAGAAGTTTTTATAAATTAATAAAAATGTAAAAATTTGGAATTTTATTCTTGTTATTGAAATTCAATTTTGAGATTTTTGTGTGTATAAAAAAAAAATTATTTTTATTTTTATTTCCATACGAAGAAGGAAAAGTATAGGATGATCGAATAACATAAACTAGGGCAAAAAGTAGGATAGCGAGTTCGAAAGGTTGATAGCAAAATAAAAATAATACAATAAATTATCCGAAGCTGCGTTAATCTACGAACATGTCCGCGCACTCGCCAGCTGCTTTTACTCAGCCACGAAATCGCGAGTTTGCAGAAGAGAAAAAGGGAAGAGAAAAATGACTGTGGAACTGATAAGAAGGGAAAAGTTACGGGGGTGAAAGGGGCAGTGGTGGGACGAGGGCGGAAGGGGGGGGGGGGAGTACGTGTTGGTCGAGGGCGTGGTACGTTTTCTCACTCTATAATTCACCTCCTTTGGCCTACGACGCAGCGTGATACACTTCTCTTGTTCCCTCTCTCACAATTGCTCCTTCAAGATCTACCCATTTATAACTTTTGTACACGTGCTCACTCTTGGCTTTTCTATTTTTTGTTTCGTACGAATAACGAGTTACCTTCCTAACGAGAAAAGAAAAAATTAAAAAAAAAAAAAAAAGCCTTTTACGAATATTCTGAGAATAAATATAAAAATACAAATCATTATGAGAATAATAAAACTGGTGAAATAATTATCACGTCGTTTAATTAATCAACAAAAACTGCACAATTGTTTCGTTGTCTATTTCGAGTAAATCGTATTCGTACCTGTTGTTTCTTTCGTAAAATTCATTTTTTAACGAAAATCAATATTTACTGGATTCAAATTGTTTATACGGTTTTTCTCTCTTTTGTTTTTATGCCTTCATTCTTCCACGGAAATATCATAGTTATGGTATACATCCGGGCGAACGACGGTGATTGATCAAAGCCAGGCTCTTATCACTTACAGTGGATAGTTCCGAATTAAGTCAGCCAAGCGTGCTGCCTGTGCAGTAACAGCTACAACTTGTCTGACTGTTGCCGAACATTTTCACTCGTTGATCATCGATAATCTTTTTTTCCATCCGCTTTTTTTTTTGTTCTTTTGTTTTTTCAAATCAACGCTGCCGTATCGTATCCCATTGTTTGCCTGTCCTTTCTTTTCTCCAACATATTTCGTATGTTTCAAATATTTTATTCGATTGGGTAAATTAAAAAAAATTTCTTATTAGTTCAATTATTAAAAAAATAGCGAATCATTTTCTGTAACTTGTAAGCACTCATTTAGTTTATTATCTCGAAGGAATTATTTCAAATTTGGCTTTGAATAAAATATTATATTTAATTAGACAAAATTGATCGTCGTAATAAAAAGAAAAATTTTTATTCGATTTTCAGATGATCGACCGGATCAGACTTCCTCGTTCTTCCTGGACCTGGAATAGACACTGACGATATGGTAAGCATTGCGTGTAAATGATAAAAAAAAATAAAATTAAAAAAAAAACAATAATAAAGAAAATAAAAAGAAATTTGTGGACTTTTACGACTTGGCAAAATTGCCTGCAACTTTAACGAAGCACTGGGGAGCGAGAAAAGTCTTGGTGTTAAAAAAAAAAGCTCGGAAAAAGAAAGTGAGAAAAGAAAAAGATAAAGAAAGCCGGAAAAGAGATCAAGGCCCCGCGCGAGAGTCTTAGGGTTGTAAAGAAAATCTGTTTGCAGGACACAGTATGGCTTCAGTACTCTGGCATGCCTCTGGGAGTAGTTTCGTTTCACCTGCCTTCATATTCCTCCTGCTACTCTGTCCACGTACTACCACAGGTAAGTAACAATCACGTTATCACTATTATTATTATTATTATTATTATTTGTCTAATTTTTTCTCTTACCAATCAATAATAGAATTAAACCTTAATTAATCCCTAGAAAGTAAAAAAAGAACAATATTATTAACCAAAAATCGAATTGCAAATCGCAGGAATTCTAGGGATTCAGTTAAGAGCTAATTATTAATGTAAAAGCAAAAAAAATGCTTAACTTATTATTTGAAGAAAGAAAAAGACTAAAATTCAACAAATATTTTGTAGTATGTTGTTTTCATTGCTACTAGCGCAACTTTCGTCTGTAATAAACATAAACAAATATAAATATGTTTATTAATGAATATACATATTCAGTTATTCAAATATTTACTATATGTATAACGTTAATAAAATATTGTATTGGAAACATCTACACACACTTATTTCCTTAAATAAAATTTATTATTTACTCGCTGCTCCCACGGCTTTGCCCGCGTTACCCCTACAAAGACTCAACCTTCTAATAATTATGATTAGGTTTTCACCTTTCAAATGTCATTTTCTTAAATACGGAGATTTAGAGATAAATAATAAAATCATTTTCTTCGCTTTTCCATCAACTTATACGACGGTTATCAAATTCATTAATTTCCCAGCTGATCGTTGAGATGATGCCAAGAAGTATCTAAAAAAATGGTTTTTCGGGGATTTTTTTTTTCCTGAAAATCCTCTCTAAAAGCCTCACTAAATCTTAGTGTGGGTCGATCTTTCGAGTCAACCGTACAGACAGATTTTTTTTGGTCATTACAGATTTATGTACAGGAATCAAAAACATGATATGCATATTGTGATGAAAAGACTTTTATAATTAAAATCGTACACCCAAAAAAAAATTCTATTTAGATCTACTAGGATCGTTTATTAGAATTTTTTAAATTTGAATCGACAAAATTTCTATTCGTTTTAGCTAGAAAACTGTATTTAAATCAAATATATAACGCTATATGGGTCTGTTTATTCGAGTACCCACGTTAAAGCTTCTTCCTTCGGCCACCACGTGGCGCAGAGCGTCGAGGCATTTCTTACATACGAATTACGCTCTAGATGTGCATAAATTGCGGGAAACAAAGTAGTATCATTAAATCATTATTCTGACTGACTATGTCTAGGAATACGAGCGTGAATTCTTATGCCTACCTAGGATCGCAGACCCATGAAAATATTATTAAATAATATCATAATTGAATATGGTATGATGATTAATGTTATAAATATTATAAATAATAATATAAATATTATTTTTATTTCAAGTTCATATTCGTTCAATTTTTAAAATAAAAATATGTCCGATTTTAATACATATATTAAATTTTTAATTAAGGAGGAAAAAGTTATGTAAACGTACGTTTTTTCAAGATTTTTTAATAAAGAAATCGAATAGTTTATCGAATTAACATAAAGCATATCTCAAAATATACGATGTAAGGTATTTTGACAAATTTTTGTAGACTAAAATATTTCAAAATGGCGGCGCCACAGCTGCTGGAAGCAAATTCGCGTCGTGCAGCCTGCAGGTCTCAAATCTCAACTAAAATCAAAAAATCAAATTTTTATTGTTAAAATACATTAATACGCTTTGCATGACGGAGAGAAAAAAAATAAAAAATTTAGGATCATTAACAAAAATAGAAAAATAAGTGACTTTTTCAAAATGGTCCTAAATTTTTTATTTTTTTTCTCTCCGTCATGCAAAGCGTATTAATGTATTGTAACAATAAAAATTTGATTTTTTGATTTTAGTTGAGATTTGAGACCTGCAGGCTGCACGGCGCGAATTTGCTTCCAGCAGCTGTGGCGTCGCCATTTTGAAATATTTTAATCTAAAAAAATTTGTCAATATACCTCACATCGTATATTTTGAGATATGCTTTATGTTAATTCAATAAACTATTCCATTTCTTTATAAAAAAAATGTTGAAAAAAAAACGTACGTTTACATGACTTTCCCCCCTTAACCCGTCAGCGGTCGCGCTACGTACACTTTAAACGTTGGCCGCGCGATGAGAGATTTTCTCACATGTATAGTTTCAAGTGCTTAATTTGATAAATAGGAACTTGAAAAGAATTTCGTTACAGTGATTGTGGCTATTAACCATTTTTATTTTCTCAAAAACTATAAATACAACGATAATTGACACTAAAAATCATAAAATAATAATTCAAAATTTTTTTAACTCTTCTATCATACTGAAGAATAAATTTGGTAAAGATAGAAAAAATTTCAAATGCTCATACCATTTGAATTTTTCGAGTAATCATCGTTTTAATACAAGTGTGAGAAAAAGTCTCATAGCGCGAGCGCTGACGGGTTAAGGAAGTTCTATCGATATTTATATGACATCATACGAAAAATACATTATATTTGATTATTCCAAGTTAATGTATTGAAATTTGGCGTGAATCTTCTTGAACAGCATTTAATTATGTGTGAAAAATTTGGAGAAGTTTCACCGCCTGGTAATCGAGATATTCATTGTTGAGGGTGGGAGTGAGATTTTCGAATGATTAAAACTTCGAACGGCTAAAACTGCGAATTTTTAAATTGAAGAATAGTAGTATATCGACAAATTATTTCCACTATAGCCTTTATGCTGGAAATAAAAAAATGAGAAATTAAAGAGTTCGAAGTACATTTACGTCAAAAAGAAAATATAACAGTAGCCCAAATGACGAAGGCTGGAATAGCGATTTTAGAAAAGTTCGACTATTACGCATTCGAGTCGTCAAATACTGAAATCGGCAATATTATGAATATTCACAATTTCAAATATATTTTAACGAAAGACAAAATATTAATGTGGTCAAAATAGCGAAACACCAGAAAGTCGAACGGTCGAAATAGCGAGAGCCTCTGGGCTGTAAAGTATTGCTTGTCGTCATACTTCGTGCTTCACAGCATTCGCTATTCTGTACTTCTAATTTTTAGTCATTCGAAGCATTCACTTTCGAATTATTCATATTATATATTTTGGTCTCTCAATAAAAGAATTGCTCTCCATTTCGAATTTAGAAAATATAAACTTCTTACATTAGGACAATCTATATTATCTGCATTTGAAGTATAGACAGTCTGAATATATATTTTCAAATAAATGCGCGATCGAAGAAAAAATATTACATCAAATACGCATTCAACTTAATATACTATCGAAAATATAAACTTCGAATTTCTTATTTTTCGTTAATCGAATGTTATGAATACTAAAATTTCGAAATATTAACCGTTCTACAATTTAGTTATTCTACATATTAACCCCCACCCATTGTTGAAAATGACAAGTTTAACATGGGCTCTTATGGAAGCTTTCAAAAAATTGCGAACTTCAATAATAAATATCTCAATTTTGAGACGATGAATCATCGGCATATTTCGCCAGAAGTTTAATACTGTCTTAAGCTTTCTATTTACAATATTTTATTGCGTAAAGTTGGAAAATAATTTTGACATGAGAAACGATACAACCTCCTTAATTAAGAACATAAAAATATTGTGATAAAAGAAAAAAATAATTTTTTAAAGTTAAATAGACCTCTACTTGGCCGTGAAACAAGGAAAAAATTTTATTTGAATTTACTAGATCCTAGTTGAATCGACTAGATGTGTTTTTTTTTTGGGTGTAGCTTTAGTATAATTTAAGTACTATAAACATATGATTAATGTGGTGTGGTGTGTTCCCGGTGGCGGTGGATCTTGTTCGGGAAACTTTAAATCACCGATCCCTTCTGAAAACGTTCGGAAAACAGGCCGCGAGGTAATTGACGTACCACTGCCACAGCAAGACTACGTACCAACCCTGCCACCACCACCGGGACCCATCACCACTGCCAGAACACCAAGTACGTTCTATATTTCGTTTCTCTTCTTTGTGCTCTGCATTTATTTATTTTTTTCACTGATTTTTCTATCGTTCTATGCTTGCTCATGAATTTTTCATCAATTTTTTTAGTACGAGAATGAACATAAACGTTTAATTAGGCTTAAAAGGTGAACGGTGCAATTAATTTTTTTTTGAGACCCAATAACAGTAGTCAGGTTATTTATTTATCTTTATTTTAGATATAAAAATTATTTCGTTCATCAAGAAATGTCAACGAAAAGCATTTTTTCTAATGTCATGTTTCTTTTAATTTTTCTTTTTTTTTTTTGTATGTAGAGTGTGACCAGAAATTTGTCAGCATTGCGGATGGCCCGCAAAACGGAACATTTGAGGCACCGTCTTTGATCAATCCCGAAGGTGAATCACAGCAGTGTGTTTACACGTTCTTCGCTGGGCCGGAACAACGTGTGGAACTCGTTTTTACTTCCTTTGGCCTCCGCGGCACTCCGCCAGAGTGAGTTACCGTCGCCTCCCCTCGAATATAAATTTTAATACATTTGTATATACTTATATTTGTTTATATATGTATATATACGTGCGTTTAAATATATATGCTATAATTGGCGTTGCATGCAACCTTCTGATAAATCATAATGTTGTTAGACCTGTATTCATCGCATTAACTGATCGTCACTAACGTCTCTGTCATTTATACGCTTTCACTTTTTACGTCATACGAATCTTGAGGTATTATCACGCTCGGAAAGTCCGAAAGCAATTTTTTTCCTTCCAATGGTCTCGTCAAGGGCGCATGTTTTTGAGTTATTGTTTCCATCGACTCTCAGGACTAAATTACTGAAGATGGAAAAATACTGTCAGGAAGTTTTTTGTAGTAAATTTTGTTCTCTACAATATTGTTCCTATAAACTTTTGCTATATCTCCAACCGTTTCGCCGCTATACGCGATTAAAGAAACTGCGTGGACTCCAATTTTTATTTTTATTCTACTCGTCACGACCAAGCACGATTAAAAAACATTACTAGACTTTTTCACTCGAAATTCGGTTCTTAACTTGAATTTTTATTATCGAAACCCTAGAAATAATTCGAGTGTTGAAAAACAGAGAAAATTTATTATTTTCGCTTGACCAATGCGAAAGCACAGGTACAAATCTGCTTGCAGATTTTTAAAAGCTCATTCTTTTTTTTTTCAATATTGTGACGCGAGTCTTTTTTCTGTCACACAAATTGAGTACGCGTTTTGTGTGTGTTGCGCTGCTTGGAATTTCATAGTGGATCCGCTGTCGGAGAATTGCCTGCGTAAGTACATCGGTTAATTAAAATGGATGAGGGACGTAAAAAATCAATACATTCAAACTAATTTTCAAAGGAAGTTCAAAAATTCGATTTTTTTGAGAAAAATCGTGTTTTGGAGGAAATCTTAAAATTTTATTGCCACCAGGTATTACTTTTGTGGGGATTTCAATCGAAAAGAAAAAAGAAAATAATAATAATTTCTATTAAACATTGACAAATTAATTAGAACAATAAAAATGAAGATAAAAAAAAATTCGTTACGCAAATTTCATCATTGCATGCACACATTTTGTAAGTCTTGTATCTTCGTGAGTGTGTTTGTGCGCAAAAAATAAATAAAATCGTACTAAATAATCGACGAGTCAGAATAACCGACAACGACGCTTGGATCTTCGTCAAAACGAGTGAAAAAAATAAAATAAACATTACAGATGTGTTCACGAGTACATGGATGTGTACACGGAGATACGATCGGAGAATACGACCAAGTTGATAGAAACACCGTTCGGCGGACGTTACTGCGGTCCTATTCCACCGCGTAGAAGAGTTTCACTTTATCAGGGTGTTGCTCTGAGCTTCTACACCGATAAAAATGTCACAGAACCGAGCCTCTTCACCGGGCGATACACGTTCATCAATGCCTGTAAAGAAAAATAAATATCATTTTTATTTTTGTTTATTTTACATGGAAGAAAAGATAAATTTGACGAAAAAATTGTTTATTTTCAATTCATTTAAAACAAAATTAAATATTAAATTTCAATTTATTTAGAAATAAGTAAAAATGTTTCAAATTTTACATGGAAGAAAAGAAAAATTTGACAAAAAAATTGTTTATTTTCAATTCATTTAAAACAAAATTAAATATTAAATATCAATTTATTTAGAAATATGTAAAAATGTATCAATTTAATTTGAAAATAGTTAAAAATTCATATTCAATTTGTTTAGAAAAATGTAATAATTTGTTTCTATTTATTAAAAAAAAAAAAAAAAAAAAAGGAATTAATAATTCATTGTTAATTTTTGGTTTTTCAAATGAAGCTGAATACGAGGTTGGTACTCCAGCTCCAAGTACTCCGTGCTCATTCACTGTAGACTCCGTCATAAAACGTACGGGAAACATACTATCGCCAACGTATCCCGGCACTTATCCAAAAGATCTCGTCTGTAACTACACATTCATTGGGAAACCCGAGCAAAGGGTTCGTCTCGAGTTTCGTGACTTTGACTTATTCTTCGGAGGTCCACAGTACGTATAATTTAAACACGTGTCTAAGATTTTTTGGGGTTTCGAATCTTTGTTAAAAGAAAAAAAAAACATGACAACAATGGACGAAGCCAAAGTTATTATTATTCTTAAATGTTTTTTTATATTTTTCACTTTTTTTTTTTTTTTACAGTTGTCCATTCGACTACGTAAAAGTGTTCGACGGTCCGAACACAACATCGCCGGTGATCGGTACTTATTGCGGTCAACAGCGAAATTTGGTGCTATATTCCTCGCAAAATAATCTCACGGTTGTATTCGTAACTCTCGAGCGTACGGCGAATACGCAAAATCGAGGATTTAAAGGAATCTTCGAGTTTTCCGAGAGTTTCGTTAAATTAGGCAAGTTTTAATGCGATATTTTTTTTTTGTTTGTTTTTCATTAATGATAATATGAAAAATATTACGAAAATATATAAACATTGCCCTGCAATTTTTAGTTGGAATGATTATTCACCGAATCAATCAAATTTATAGTTAGAAAATCGTTTTGACAACAAGGAAACTATCGTAATTCAAATATTCACAACGTTAAATGAAATTGTTAAATTAATTTCCAGACTCGATGGAAGAAAAAATATTCATGAAAAATATAAATTTGACATTTGTGATTTTGCAGATTTCATAACCAACTACAATGGTATGCACATTCGTGGCTCGGAGTGTGATCAAAAAATTTTGAGCCAGAAAAAATCGTCTGGTTTCGTGGTCAGTCCAAATTATCCATTTCCCTACATAACTAAAGTCGTTTGTCGTTACTTCGTTTATGGTATGCAAGACTCGCAGCACTTGGAGCGCGTGCGACTGACTTTTTTGACTTTCGAGATAACGAAGGGCGAGGCTAAGGGAGAGTGAGTATATTATTTATTTCAGATATTGAAGAGAAACTAAAAAAAAACACGATTTATTATGCAAATTCAATATTTTTTCAAATTAATGTGTAAATCAGTGACTAAAATAATTTTTTTCCATTTTTTACGTCAACTTATTCAAATTATTATGAAAAAATACTTTTATTCAATTCATAGGTCCGCCTGTACAGACGGTTATCTCAAGATTTACCTGAAAGGACAGGAGGCGACGGACTCTTACGACAAATTCGACTACGAGATGTGTGGCACCGAGAGCAATCCGAGCCACGTAGTTAGCGACGGGCCACGTCTCGTCATGGTGTTCAGCAGCGGTGAAATGAAACAGGGCAAAGGTTTCAAAGCACAGTAAGTTCATGAAACTTAGATACGGAAATTCTAACTTGAATTTGTATGCAAAACCGTAAAAATGATCAACAAATTGAATTTTTATTAAATAATGACAATGGGATATTATTTTTTTTTCTAAAAAATGGTTTTTTCTTTGTTACACAGATACAATTTCGAAACGGAATACAGGATACCTGGTACAGCAGCACCGGACGGTACCTGCACCTTCACATACCGTAGTTCCTCACGTAAAAAAGGCGAATTCAATTCGCCACGTTATCCTAGCAATTATCCAAGCGATACGAATTGTACGTACTTGTTTCTGGCAACACCAAACGAACAAGTCACCCTCGTGTTCGATCACTTCAAAGTCAGAACGAGAAATACCAACTTGACTGTTGGTCATTACGGGTAATTATATAATTAAGTGAATAAAATAAAAAAATTCGAATAAATTTCTCAATTTGTGATTAACCCTTCGGCTGCACACCTATTTTCACGGGCAACTTTTTAAACGCTTGTTTTTCCGGCTTAAATCGTCCAATTTTAATCTATCACGGGCGATTTTCAAATCTCAAAATGTTTCCAAATGATTGTTCATTATTAAAGAGCGAACATAAAATTATGTTTTACACAAAATCCAGATAAATGCACAATTGGCGGTGCAAATTCGCATCAGTGTTCAGCCGAAGGGTTAAATTCGAGACAAAATTTGATTGTCAATGAATTTTTATTCATTTTGGTCAATCGATGAGCGTTTTTATTGTTAATTAATTCATTGATTAACGATATATGTTATTTGAATGAATATTGTTCAATTCAACAGGGCTGAATTGTGCCAAGACGACTGGGTCGAAATTTACAATATGTATCGCGACGCTACAGAAAAATTGATAGGTAGATTTTGTTGGATGACGTCACCGGGTCCAGTGGAATCGAACCTTGGTGCTCTCGGTCTTAAAGTTATTCTCCACTCGGACTCGGAACTCGTCTACAGCGGATTCAAGGCTCGCTACACTTTCGAAGTGGCCAAATCCATTTTCGGAGGTAAAACATTTTTTCTTCTCTTTTATTTTTTCTTTCGGATCGAAATTCATTACCAATCAATCTTTTTTGAAGTAATTTCGACTGTTCTGATGTTGAGATCATTTAAAAGGGAAGGAATTAATAGAACCAATAAAGATATCGGAGCTAATTTTTGGAATTCGCGCTTCAAAGGAGGAAAATAAAATTTCTTGTGCATCAAAACTGACATTTTTCTAAATTTTAAGATTTCGAGATAAACCTCGTCCCATTAATTTCGTATTTTCATGAGCTTTCCGAAAAAGTGTCTTAATCCAAGAATTTTGTGCTTTTATTGTGAAAGCAACGACAATCGAAAATACTGTAAAACATTTAATAAAGTATTTATCATTTGTGTTTGACAGATTGTGGCTCAAACATAAGCAGTCTCGACTATGGTGTTATAACTAGTCCAAACTTCCCGAACAACTATGACAAACCGGCGCGTAATCTTGCCAGTAAAACGTGTAATTGGTTCATCAACGTTCGACCGAATCACCGGATACTTTTGAACTTTGAACTATTTTCTGTCGAGGGTGAACAATCTGGTACGAATTCATTAATTTTTCATTAATTTCAAAACAAATGAATAACCATCAAATTTTTGTTGAAAAAAACCCTAAAATACCATTTTTTAAATTGAAGACTTTCTTCTCAACTAATCTTAATAAAATAATTAATAATTCATTCAAATTTTAATAATTCAAAGACTGTATTTAAAATTTTCGATTAATTTTATTGGTATTGCATTTTTTTCTCTTGTACGAAAACAAAATACATTTTTATAAAAACTGCGTGAAATTTCAGCACGTGGTTGTCCCGCAGCAGTTTTACGAATGTGGCATTCGTCAACAGCACCACCCTTCGAGTTGTGTGGGGTTAAAACTCCAGAATCACAATGGAGTTATCTTTCCGAAGAGAACAATATGCGTCTTAGGTTTGTTCCCATTATTTATACAATTTTCCAAAAGATTGAAAAAAAACAACGAATTCGAAAATATTGATAAAAAGTGTTCCCTGAACAATAAAAGTGTTTCGTTAAATCTCTTGATGTAACAAATTTTTTTAGCATTTCAATATTTGTCTTCATATTTCTAACGCGCTCCACTAACTCGATTCTTTTTTTCAGTTTTGATTCAACCTGCAAAAACTTACGAAATTTTGAGACTGGACGATAGAAAATTTGAAATTTATTTGGAAAATACCTTTTTTCGATAAATCTTTCGTGCGAAACTTATTAATTTGATTTTTTGCAGTTTTATATCTGCTGACAAGGCAGTTGGACAGCGTGGATTTCGTGCAGTATGGACGGAGGTTTCGATCGCCACTGAGTGCGACATGAACGAATTTCATTGCGACATAAGCAGATATTGCATCTCGACGACCCTGCGTTGCAACAAAATCGACAATTGCGGACCGGAAGATACGTCCGACGAGGAAAACTGTAAGTCCTTTAACTAGAACAAAAATCTTATCACGTTTTATTTCATTTTTTTTTTCTTTTTTGTTATTTATTTACGAAATTTATCACAGCGATCCGAATCAATGTTTTATTCTGCTACCACCTTTTCTTTCAAACTGTCGACATTTCAATCATTTATATACATTTGTCTATATATATGTATTATAACGTTATTCAGGATGTCTCATTTTAAATGATCAATAATTAAAACCGAAATTCTGCGCCAAATTTCGAATAAAAAAATCCAAAACCGAAAAATTCATTTTTTCATCGAAATTTATTTTTGATGAGTTATTATTTATAAAAGTTCGATAAAGGTTTTTTGTCGTTAAAACATGTACTTTCAGAAACCCTCGAAAAATTTTGTATTCGAAAAAAATGGTCTTTTTTTCTTAAGATTTGTTACATTTACCATTTCGAATATTCGAAAAACCAGTTATTCTTTCTAGCCGCTTTCACGACTAAACTACTAAAAATAGAAACTCTTCGTCAGGACCTTTTTTGTAGAAAAATCGTTGTTCTACAAGATTGGATCTATGCTTTTTTGTCGTATCTCTAACCGTTTCAACGGAAAACGTGATAAAAGTTTGTGGAATCTTTTTTTCATTAAAATTATTCAGGATTTTCATAAAAAACGGATTTGAGATTTTTTTACTCGACGTTCAAGTCTCAGTTGGATGCAACAATATTGATCAATTAATCTGGAACACCTTATACATATTTACCACATACTAAAACCGTTTTTCAAAATATTCTATTACAAAACTGCCACAATTACTGTTTGAACTGTTGAGCACACGCTATGTCACCTAAAATTCTATCTCTCCTTCGTACCGAGATGTAATATTATCATAGAATTATTTACTATAAACCTCTGTTACATGTATTTCCGATCAACATGATCCGCATACATAATACTATATATATTAATGTGTGAGGATGGCTCTGGTGTCATAATAATTACATACTCGTTTTATAGTACACTATACTCATTTATTGTACCTTGTGACTTATCTATCTTTAATTGGATGTCTCTAAATAACTTAATATACATATACATATACATATACATATATATATGTATATATATTACTATTTATCGTGGCATGCCCATTGTCGATTAAATAAAAACACGAATTTATTCGCCATACTATTTTCCTATAAATTAAACCGTACTCAAAAATTACGAATCGAATTTCAACGTGATTTCTCATTTAGGAAAACTCGATTATTATACAGAACAGGATTCCGGTTTAATTGAAACGAGAAAATGTTGAACGTTCTGTTATTTATTCACTGATCGATAAAACTGAGCTCCATTTTCCCGTCAATCTGCAAATTAACGTTTAATTGGATTTCTTTTCTCGCTTCAAATGCCACTTTCAATGAAATTTATCCCTACCGTCATTTTAGTCCCAATCTTCAACCGCAGCTCCATTTTTTAGACACTCAAAGCTATACCGGTTCATCGCATCCCAATAGAAAGTAGGCAACATCGGTTAAGGGCTCCTGTCTAGGCAGAAGGCTAGAAAACGTTTTTTTTTTTTGTTGTGATTTTTTGGAATAATTAAAATTATAATATTTAGTTAATAAATTGCTGTGTACTTGGAGGGCATTACATCCATTTTTCGTGATATATTCGGAAGTCTTTTGTGCAATTTTTTTATTCTTGAAAAAGATTCTTATAATAATTCTTCCTTCAAAGAATCTTTTGTATATCGAACCTAATACGAAATTTGAAGTAAATCGGTGCAGTGGTTTGTGAGATATTTTGGTCAACAATTTTGAAAATACAATTTTGAAAAAAACGGTTCTATATCTGCTCCTTAAATTTCTACACGTATTATACTCCGATAAATTGTAAAACTCGAAAATTGACTTTTTAAAGCTTGCTGATCAGACATTGTTCCCTTAAAATTCTCCGAATCCGCGATTTTGTACGGTTTGAGATAGTTATTTTGACGGAATTACAGCAAATATATATTTTTTAAATAATCAATCGTCAAAAATCTTTAGGCTTTTTGTTTCATGAGAAAAAGTTCGGTAGATTTGTGAGTAACGCGTAATTTGGTGCTAGATTTTGCCTCCTTAAAAGAGTAGGGTTCTTAATATGTGTCCGAAAAATAGCACTCAATTTACAACAGATAAAAAAATTCAATGAAATTCTAGTTAAATTTCCTCCCTGAAATTTCTGAATTTGTTTATAATTTTTTTCTTTTTTTCGGACACTCAAAACTTTTCATACACTGAAAGAATTATATTCGAAAAATGACGATAAAAATGATAGAAACAAACGAACGAAATTCTAAAGATTTACTCAACGAAATTTTCCATTTTAATGAAAATTAAAACCAGAAAATGAAATTTTTTGATTGTTTTCAACACTCGACGCCGCAGATCGACTACCAAATTGTCAGGTTCATTGAAACTTTTCGTACACACGTCCAAAAATTAAACAGTACAAGTAAAATTCTATCCAGCAATACATCGTTTTATATTTTTGCGAGTGTTCTCAAAAAAGTCGTATTTTTAATGAAATATTCAACAATGTTGTATGTTGATAATGTTGTATGTAAACTTTATTGCTGCTGCACATTGAAAATTTTCATACATTTATTTCTGTGCGAATTTCAAAGTCGATCCAGTGATTCAAATTTCTTAAACACAGAAACCTTTTTAATCGGTAATGAAAACGATACAAAAACTTGTTCCAACGTTCCAGTGCGTCATTTTAATTAAATCGCGAATTTAAGCGTTATAAATTTTTCAAAATAATTCTTTTGGTGTAGATAATAGTACGAAAATGTTAGAAGCGTTAGAGTTCGTGGCATTGAATCGCGTAATAATTTGATCGGGTAAGTACGAAGTGATGGACGAGGACGCGGTCCAAGAGAGAGAGAGAGAGAGAGAGAGAGAGTGAGTGATGAAGAATTTTGGAATTTGAGAAAAAAGAAAAAGGTTTTACGAGAGGTTGGAAAGAAAAAAAGGAAAAAAGAGATTCCGGGGTAGGAGGTGGGTGAATGGTGTTGTATGGTGTCGCAGGTACAGCATCAGCCCCGCTGTCACCAGCACTCACCGGACTTTCTGCCATGCTTCTTCGTCTGTCTCTGTGCTTCTCTGTGTTCGCGAGCATCTGAGGCCTTTTCCCTCGAGGCTTCGGACGATCGGGCATGATATGATCTCTCCCTTATCACGTGAGTTCACTCACAATTCTTCTGCACATGCTCATTACACTGTCAAATAAATATTCGAAAACAAAAACAGAAATCATCATTTTCCCTTTCATTTCAAAAGTTTCACATTTATCGATATATTTACGTTAAAAAAAGAAAAGAAAAAAACAGTAATCGACGTCATTTTATGGTACAATATTTATTTCGCTGCGTTTGCTCATTCGTCATCTCAACATTCATCAGAAAATCACGAACCATTGATTTTGTGCGTTTGGCTCGCCAAAGGATTCATCATTTATCACGGTAAAACAAAAACATCGTAAAAACTGTTTATTTTATTTTTTTATTTTTATTTTTTTTATTTCGTGATATATTAAAAAACGCAAAAAGCCCCATTATAAATAAACATTTATCGAGTAACACAGACTCACAATACTCGTCACTGTGTCTCAACCGCTTATGCATGCAAAATTTACGAATGTAAATCATTGAATTTCATCCCGTGTCTCTCTTCATCGTGCAACATCTTCGGCGCAAGTACAATAGTGCATGCTCTATTTGATGTTTCTTCTTACGACGCTTATGAACGCTTTTTACGATCCTCTACTATTATGCTCTCTCTCTCTCATTGTGGCTTATTTTATTTATGCCTTTTTCGCAACTGATAAATACATCGTTGATCCATTACAAAGGTGGTAAGATGATTTTTCGTAATTATTTTATTGATTAACCGTCGAATCAAAGAAATTTTTGGTTTTCGACTTTTTATTTATTTTTTTTTTTTTTTTTTTGTATTTTTCTCATGAAGGATAAAATCCAGTGAATCTAAAATTTGACGAAAAGAATATACGAAAAAATAAAAAATTTTATCTTCATTCTTGTTCTCCGGTGACATCAAAGTTCAATTGATTTATAATAGGAACAAATAGATTTTAGAATCCATCGAACATTTTTTCTTTTTCGTTTTTTATGGGGTCGAAATAAGTTTAAATAAATTTGCAGGTGCAATAGCGGCGCCAATGGACAGTTACGCTGTGCCAGTGAGTTGCGCGGTCGCGGCCGTCCTCGTAGCTCTTGTGCTGTGCCTCATTTGTCACCGTAAACTGAAGAGACGCGTTGAGGAAGTACACATTGACGATTTGCAGCAGCGTGTTGACGAGGAGCGTCGATGTTATCATCATCATCATCATCACCATCATCATCACAGCCTGTTGAATCATCCTCAAAGTCACAGCCACGCTCATACCCATAATTATAATCAATATCAGCTCGAACAACCGAGTGCGCCGAGCGAGAGTGAGCGCGACGATGACCACGTTTGTTATGACGATCAGAGTAGCCCGGACAGCGTGTGACTGTGGTCTCCGTTTGGCACTATGGTGGCATCCAAATTTCCGCGTCTTCCTCCATTTTCTTCGTCAACTCGAAATCCCCATCGTTAAATAACCAATGAAATTTTTTCATTGTTGCTCAATTTATTTTTTTTTTTTTTTTTGCTAACAAAGGCATTGCGAAAGAAACGAAAGAAAACATTTGCTTCATTTTACGGCTTAAATTACCGTGATGCACTGGAACATGGGAACAAGTTCAATATTTGTATTTATTTTTAATGTTTTTCTGAGAGCGTTGCTCGGAGTCATCAATCTTTTTGTTTTATCATTAAAACAAAAACATAGTTCAAGAATAATTCTAAAAAAAATTCGCGTTGTCCCTTCGTTCCTATGATTATCACGATAATTTTCCCAAATGTTAATCTTCCGGTGAATCCAAAAAAATTCGTCGACTCGAAAAAACTGCAAACAAACCAAAATTTTGATCTTAACAACGAAAGCGAAGAATGTCGTTGCCGTCTAACGACAGAAAACAAGAATTTTTATTCGACCTTCCGATCGCCGACCAGCCCTGTAAATTCTCGTTAAATAATTACAGCCAACAATTTATATTTTTCCACATTCGCTTGCCACCATCAGCAGCCGCGAACCGAAACACTCTCTCTCCCTCTCTTTTTTAAACTGTCATAAGTCGTTTGTTGTTGTTGCCGTTTTTTTTTAATTCGCCCCGGCATTACGAAAAGCTCGCGAATTTTTTTTTTTGCCGATGCTGTTGCTGCTGCTGCTACTGCTGCTCGAATAACTGTGCCTGATTATTCTCCAGCAACGACTAAATGATCGAGTTTACCTCGCCATAAAACAAAAATATAAAACAAACGGAAAAATTAAAGAAAAAAACAACAACCAAACTAACCGCACACGATCAACGTGCTCAGATTGTACTGTATGTATAGCATACTTAAACTATTTTAAAAAAGGAGATGACAAAAAATTCTAACCGTGCGTCAAAATCGATAAAGTTCCCTATTATTATTATTATTATTATTATTATTATAATTATTATTATTATTGTATTATTGCATTACCATGCGAAACGACAGAATACACTCTTAATGAAAAAACACGATTACGATTACACGCGCAGTATCCTTTAGTCGAATTTCAAAAATCGCTGCATTTATTTTCGAAATAAAAGAAAAAAAAAATTGTTTTCATGGAACATTTGGATATAATTCAACGGAATTTCCATTTTTCTACTCTTCTTGGTAGTTTTCTACTTTCAGTTCTACCAAATAGTCATAAAAAAAAAATGTGCGAACAATGCTCAAAAATAAATTACCTGAAAGTTGAATTGCGCTTGCTGAAACAAGACGTAAAGTAAGTTTCGCGGATTCGTTGAGTTTAAAACGCGCACCCTTTGGCAATCAACTTTTGTACTAATGAAACTGGCTGCCAAAGTTCGTTGTTGCTGCACGCGCGCGCGACAAGCATGAAGCGAAAACATCGAAAATTATTTAAATAAATATAAATAAATTGTTATAACGTTATATATGTATATTTACTCGTATATAATTATTTATAAATTATTATGGATAAAATAAAAAGAGAAGAAGATGAAGAAGTTTATGACAAAGCTAAGTAATCGTGGATACATTGTTATAGAAAAAGGAAAAATAATAATAACAATTAATATTATATATAATGATTGAACATCATTTATATTTTATTTATAGCCATTTTTCGATGTTTTCGCTCAATCCTTGTCACTTATCCGTATTCCTATAATTTTTCTTCCACACGTTCCTAAAATTCTACACGTTGCAAATATTTCTCAGTTACATTTTGGTGAAAGAAAAATAGAGGAATTTTGTTTTCTTATTCGTTATCGCGAAAATAAAGTTCCAATTCACCCGTCCACAATCATACGTCATTTCGTTTTGAATTCTCAAAACAGGGGAAATAATTAATACGAATATAATTATTGATTCAATGTTTTTAATATTCCTAATGCGTCAAGGGATTTTTTGAAGAATTTTACGAGATCCTCTAGCCCGGAATTTCTTCGATTTTTTTTTTTTTTTTTTTTTTTAATTGGGCGATAAACCTGCCACGCGTGACATCTCGTTAAATTCCAACGTCGTCGCATTCGTCTCATTGAAACATTATAAGAAAAGCGAGACTCGTCGTAAAAAAAAACTAATAGGAAACGAAAATTAATTCGCCATAAATTATACGGGAACAAATGATCGTGCAGTAACAAAAAAAAAAAAAAAAAACAACGTACGTCAATTTGATAAAAGTAAAAATCTGCTCGAAATTTCGAGAAGAAAAAAAAAGAAGAAAACAAAAAAACGTCTTCGTAAAATCGAGAAAAAAACGCGGTCGATTTAAAATCTAACGGTTATTTTTTTTATAGTAAACAAACGGAGATACCAAAACTTCTTGATTAACGGATACTGCGTGTAAATATTCGATTAAAAAAATGTACATGCTAAAATTTGTAGTTTGTCGTAATATTGTAAATAATAATGCGTTAAATATATCGATATAAGTGAATTTAATTAGCATAGAGATTTGGCACATAGTTATAGATATAGGAATAGACCACTCTGATTTTACGTCGAAATCGATTAGAAAATGAAGAAAAACGATAAAACGAAGAAAAAGTGGCAGTCAGGCGAATCACGTGGATTTGAATTTCCGTGATTGAAAACGTAAACTAAAAAAAAAATGAATATATTGAAATACTTATGGAGCAGGCTGGTACCTGCGAAAACGAGATTGAAAACTTTATGATTTTTTCATTAATTGCGATAATCAACTGTTGGAATAAATTTTCTTGTGCAGTCGATAATCGAGCGTATATTTTGGACGAAGAAACGCTGGAAAAAAGTACAGAGTCGAAAAAGTGCATTGTTCTCGAGAAAACATCGAAAATCGTTAGAAATACTGAAACGAGAAAAAAAAAGAAACGTGTACTATAATTCCGAGTGAGAAATATCGAAGGAGTACGTAAAATCAGAGTCAACAGAAGGGTGATGCACGAAAAGAAACCATTTTTTTCGATCTCTCCCTATTTGGATACTCGTGCCATGTTGAACAATCTAAAATTGCCGCTAGAGGCGTAATCTGAAAAAAAAAAAAAAAAAAAAAAAACATTCATTTACCGTTATTATGAATTTGGAGTTGTGTACAAAATTTTTTGTAATACGAGAATCTTTGAAGCGAGACGATCGAAAAAAATACTTTTTTTTTTTACTTAAAAACCCATAATTGATGTAAAAAAATGGTGTTGGTTAAGATTACAAAAGGAAAAGGAGCGAGTGTAGAAGAGCAAAGAAAAATGGTCTACCAGAAAGATAAATATGAATTACGGATTAAGTGTACACAGCTAGTAAAATTATTCGTATGTACAGGGAGTCCCACGATTACCAGTCGTAAATTAAAACTTATGTTCAGCTCGGACTTCCGAATCGAAAAGTCTCGTGAGCTTTTTTGATCAGGTTTCTTCCTGATGACGTATTAATTATTGAAGTTGACGTACTCGCGTTCTTTT
The DNA here is from genome assembly GCA_963989365.1 of Rhimphoctona megacephalus. Lineage (NCBI taxonomy): Eukaryota > Metazoa > Arthropoda > Insecta > Hymenoptera > Ichneumonidae > Rhimphoctona > Rhimphoctona megacephalus. The sequence continues at coordinate 29,462,168 of OZ022418.1, forward strand.
ATGGCGTATATTTCCGAAACGGTAGGAAATCGAGCAAAAACTCATAGGACCAATACGGTAGAGAATAAAATTTATTATAAAAAAGAACTTAGCCATACGTTTCTATATTCAGTAGTTTAGTCCTGAGAGCTGATTGAAAAAATACTTGGATTACAAGGCTCGTGTGCGTAGGCCGAATGTTTTTAAGATATTTTTCGATCCGCTCTTAGGACCAAATTACTGAAGATGGAAAAGTCTCGTCAGGAGCTTTTTTGTAGGAAATTTTGTTCTCTGCAAGATTGCTCCTAAGGATTTTTTCTCTATCTCCAACCGTTTCAGAGGAATGCGCGATGAAAGAACGCGTGTCCTACAACTTCAATAATTAATAACTCATGAGAAGGGAGGCAGATAAAAAAACGTTACAGGACTTTTCGACTTGAAATTCGCTTCTGAATTGAAGTATAATTTTTCAATAATTGTTTGTGGGACACCCTGTATATGCCATTACGTATTTTAATGATTATTCGAGCGTAATAAAAACAATTATAGAGTCAGCGTATAAAAGCGAAAAGGCAAAGGGGGAGGAGAAAGTCGTTGTTTTGCACGACAAAATGACGGACAAAAGTTTGTGGTAAGAAAAAATGCCCAGTGAATTATCAATCAGATTAAACGCTTTATCGCGCCTCGACAAGAAAATTCGTTGTCACGATTTTCGGGGTGTTTAAGGCGACAGATTAAAAAAAAAAAAAAAAAAAACAAAACAAAACAACCAATAGAACAAAAAAGTCGGCAATAGGGACAAGACGCACGAGTTTTGCTCGTTGTATAGGTCATGCAGGGTCCATTCTTAGGACCTAATCGTTCTAGAATCCATAATAAATTTATACATATAAGTATGTAAGTAAATATATATAAACATATATATATATATATATATATATATATCGCCTGTGCGGGTCCCAATTGAAAAAAAAATAAAAAAAAAATAACAGTAAAAAATCTGTCATAAAAATAATTGAAAAATAATCTGCATCCGAATGGATCGGTAATAGAATAAATAGAGCCCTGTCGATAAAGAAAAAAAAACCCTTTTTTGCTTACTACAAAAAAATTTCTACATAGATATCATATTTAAATACGAATGAAAAAAAAAAAAAAAAACGAAAAAGTTGCAATACCAAAATCACTGAAGGAAAAAAAGAACAAAAAAAATAACAATAACAACAACAAAAATAACGTTGTTACGTTGGTACGCACATCTTCATATTTTGTACACGCAGATGCCGCTTTTTCTACTCAATGTCATCGGCAAACCTAGTGAAATACGATAATAGAAATCGCCAGCTTGTTATGCAACGTGCGGAATCTTCTCTTATTTTTCTAATCTCTTCGTTTCTTTGTTTCTTCGTAATTTTCATCATAAAACAGTGTTCGTTACGACTAAAAATCAAACTGAACATTTCGATCGTGTAAATATCGTGAAGCAGGTTATTTCGATCCATTTCATTATTTGCGCATATTTCGACAATCGATATTTTTCGTCAATAACATCGTTGCAAAGTGGTTATCAGCTGTTCGGCCAGCAGCCGCTGTTTTTTTTCATGAAGTTTATTAAGGGATTCTTACACATTTATTTGCTTAAAAAAATCAAAAAATTGATTTTCAACAAGGAAAAATGTTTTTTTTTTTGCGATAAAACGTTTGAATTATTGAGTTTTTTTGTAAATGTGCGTTTTCATGAGAAAACCTCGGGGCGTCAGTTGCGTTGATCGAAAAAAATAAACCATTCATGAGTAAAGGCATCGATTGCCAATCTTCTAAATTCTAAAGAGAAAGAACACAGTAATATGTACTAATAATAATAATAACAATAATAATGAATAATGTTTAACGAATAATGATAATAGTATACACACGAGTATATGTATATTTCACATTAATCGCTGCCATTGGAGCTATACCAAAGTATATTCTAAACTATAATAAATAAATAAAAAAAAAAAATCATACCGTACGTTATGCACTGGAAATAAAAAACAAAAATTATGAAAAAAAAAACAAACAAACAAACAAACAAAAATATGACAAAACTGGAATAAATGGTGTATACCGGAGAGTATATGTAAAAGATTAAAAAGCTAATTTACTCGAAACGAGTTTGAACAAAAAGAAGAAAAACTAAAAAACAAAAAAAAAAACAAAACAAAAAAAAAACAAAACAAAAATACGAAGAAGATGAAAAACATAACCGACTGACTCAAGATTCCTCGAACAAGAAACAAAAAAGAAAAAAAATAACAGAAAGCTGAAATCCGTTGCTCATATTGCATTGACCCTTTTTCTTATGCGCGAATTTTCACACATTTTATAGTGCGAAAACACAGAGTCGATTTCGAAAGACAAGAAGGGGCGTGTGCCGAGCGAAATATTGTTTGGTCGCGAACCAGGACACGAAAGATAAAAGAGACTAAACGAGAAGAATAAAACAAAAATAGCTGCAAGTATTTAAATGTCAGTGTAAGACTTATATATCGAACCACTGTGTTCAATTACTTTCAATGAATGGGAGAAAATTAAAAAAAAAAAAATAACAAACAAACGATTTAAGAAAACCACGATGTGATATACTCATACCCAAATAAAAGAAAACAAAAAAATAACGTTTTACGTAACTACGATTTCAATTGAAACTCGTCGTTCGTTCTCATTCATTCCAACGTAGTTGAGGATGCGCTCAGAAGTGACGTTGATCTCCCTTCCACGCTTTTTTCATACACACTCAACCTGCGATTTTATTTTATCCCTTTATCGCCCAACGAATCTTTAACCCGTCAGCAGGCGCCCTACGCTACGTACACTTTAAACATTAGGCGCACGATGAGAGATTTTCTCACATGTATAGCTTCAAGTGCTTAAGGTATATACTGTACTGCATGCTAGTCAAATGAGTGCTAAATTTTCACAATTATTTTATGCCAAGCTTAATGCACTAATTGAACGTAGTGTTAGTGGATTTATATCACAGCATGTCTTATTAACGTAGAAAAATATTAAAAACGATAGATTTGCGAAGCCATCAACTGATAAATACAAATTTCCATGATGGCACATTTTCATCGAAATTCGTCAAAGAATAATCCATAATTTTTAACCGATTGCAATGTGCCATGTCTTATTTTGTTCCTCAAGAGATCCTTTACGAATTCACCACGTAGATTTCTTTTAAGCTTAGTCGTTCCACTGTTGCAGCCAATTGTTTATTTAGCGAAAAAAATCTTTCATAAACAAGTTGCTATAATTTCCAAACAAATGAACTTGGAGAAAATCTACATGGTGAATACATAGAGAATCTCTTGAGAAACAAAATAAGACGTGGTGCATTAAAATCGGTCAAAAAATAGAGATTATTCTTTGAAAAGTCCCAATGAAAATGTATCATAATGGAAATTTGCCACTATCAGTTAATCATTTCGCAAATATATCGTTATTCATATTTTTCTAGGTTAATTAGACATGTCATCTTACAAATTTACCTTCACTATGTAAAATTAGTGCATTAAACTTGGTGTAAGAACATTGTGAAGTTTTAGCACTCATTTGACTAGTATGCAGTACAGGATTTACCTTAATCTGATAAATAAGAACTTGAAAACAATTTCGCTACTGTGATTGTGGCTATTAGACATTTTTATTTTTAAAAAACCATAAATACAACGATAATTGACACTAAAAACCAAAAATAATAATTTAAAAAATTCAAAAATTTTCTTTAACTCTTCTATCATATAGAAGAATAACTTTAGCGAAGATAGAAAAAATTTCAAATGCTTATGCCATTTGAAATTTTCGAGTAATCATCGTTTTAATATAAGTGTGAGAAAAAGTCTCATAGCGCGCCTGCTGACGGATTAAACACTACACTGGGTCACGGTGATCCACTTCGTTGAAAATATTTGGAAAATCTTTCTTATTTTCTCGATAATATCTCAATAAATAGAAGATACATGATCATTTTCACTGGATTTTCTTCTTTTTCGGTATGTGGCCGATCGATTAAAAAAAATGTCCCAAAATTGGTTAAGTAGATTCTCAGTTACAGCTGAATGAAAATTCTGGGTGACGTTTACCCGCGTGTGGAGAAATCGGGGGGCTGGCACAGCTTGGTGTTCATGGGTCAATGATTTTTCTTTAATAACGAGAATTTTACTCATTAAAAATTGAAACTAATTAATAAAAATATATTCGGTTTGGTATTTCATGATTCTGGTTGTCCCTTAAGAATCGTAGTATATGTAAAGAAAAAAGAAAAAAGGAAAAGAAGCCATGAAAAAATGTGCATGATTTCCGTGCATCTGCGTTATCGGAGGCTGTGAAATCAATTTTCAAAATGTTATTCATGTCGCAGAATTTCAAGCATCATGTTTTAGTCAGCCTGACAGAAACGATGAATTATTGATAAAAAATTCAAGTAAAAAACATGCTTTCACCAATCACTTATTCAGGCACGCGAAGAACAATTCCGAAACGTTTATAAATCGCGCATTGAATATTCGCCGTTATAGATTTTTTTGTAAAATTGACTAAAAATCAAGAAAGTTTGGAACGCACGTAGTTAAAAATATATACCGCCCGGATATATAGCTTCCGTTTAGTTCCGTCAAGATTTTTATCGAGTTGGTAATAAGTGAGAAAAATCATTGAAAAATCGATAGTTGATAAAATGATAAATCATTTTAATACGTAATTATGATTATATGTATGAATTAAACTCAGAATATTCGAACGTGTTTTTTTTTTCGTATATTTGCATCATGAAAAAGTTTAAATTGTAAGAGCTAAAAAAAGCAGGAAACGATGGAGCATTTAGATCTAAAGTAATTGAGAAATTTGTATAATAGTTGGCATAATTCGAGGTCTGTTATATTATATGTAACAAACCCATTGCGATGTAGAAGATATTGATTAAATATGTGAAAAGAAAAGAAATTATTCACAAAGCTTTTACGAGACTCTCGAGTGATATTCGAGGAAACAAATTGTCACGCGGTTATTTGTACGTCACTTAAGTGTATTTTAAAGCCCGCGTTATTTTAATAAATTATCAAAACGATCAGAGGTATACGTGAAAAAAATGCTGGATGAAAATGAATAATACATAAATGCTGATAAAAATAAAAAAAAAAAAAGAGATAGAAAATATCTCACGTGGATTGCACGCGGTAATACGAATCATTAACGTTGTATGTACATAAATAATTGTATGTAACATGAAAAATATATTGATATTCGAACGACAAAACGAAAAAAACACTACTGATTACGCACGGGTCATGTGCATAAGTGAAAATTGGCTGAAAACAAAAGTGTAGCTTGGCTGAGGCTTGTACAAGTTGCATCAGAAGTTGCGTTGCACGATTCTGAAGAGAAAAGTCCTTAAGTATTTTTCTCTCAGACGCACCGTTCATGAGATATTAACAAATTAATGTGCAGCCAATCCGGTGCGCCGTTCAAGAGAAGTGGGAGTGGCGAGCGTAGAGCTCGAGTACAGCGGATTGGCCATCACTAATTAAGTGATATCTCACGAACGGTGAGTCGAAGAGAAAAATGCTTAAGGACTTTTCTCATCAGAATTTCACGATCTTTCCACTCGGCAAGTTTTAAACGCAATTTTTGGAAAACTCTGTATTTGAACCCTCAAAAGCTAGCGCAGAAATGACAAAACATGAGATACAACGAGGTTACGGAAGAAATAAATAAAATGGTGCAATGTTGATATAAATAAAAGCGATTTATTGCTATATTCAGTGCATTATAAATAAGATACATGCGATATTACAATCTGTGCATGTGAAAAACCGAGAAAAGTGCGATCATCTGCGACTCATATTGTCACACGATTAATTATGAAGAGAAAAAAAAACGACGATAATTGTTTCTATACATGCTGTAAAACGATTCAACTCAACACTCGTAAGCTCATTATTTATTGATTGTTTAAGAAAACCGTTAAGACGAGAAAAAAATTAAAAGTGGGAAGAAAAAAAATTGGAAGAGCGTAGGACGATTTGTAATTGTTCTATGAAACGCCGTTAAAAGAGCGTCATTAAACGTCTCAAATAGTGATAATTAAACAAATGCCCCGTATCGTACATTTTTGAACGAAAATTATAATGTAACAAGAACAGAGGGAGAACGAGAGGGAGAGAGAGAGAGAGAGAGAGAGAGAGAGAGAGAGAGAGAGAGAGAGATGCACGAGGTCTATATAGCCCTGGACTGATAATCCAAGAATCATTTTTTAAATAAACATTTCGAAGAAGAATGTCGTTTATAGTGCTATTTAATCAGTTAAAAAAAAAAACAAAATGAAACCATCATTATAATTTTTGTTATCGATTGAATGATCCAATTCTGTCATTCATTAGTTTTAATTGTATTCAAGGTGCCGCAGGACAATAACGAGCAAACGCCGAATTTTTATGTTTTATTCGTTCCAAAAAATCCTTATTTTGGAGATTTTTTTTTGGCAATTCTAATAAATTAAGAAAAAAAGAACTTTTTTTAATGTAAAAAGCTCGTAAGATGCCATTAAAACATTTGTTCTCGTTACAAACTCGGTGCTGATTAGCTTATTCGACCGAATTTTTTTGGAAAAATCAAAATTTCTTTGTAAACCCTTGTATTTTCAAAGTGCAAAATCGATCGTGCAGGAGGAAGAAGAGAGAAAGCAAATTGTGTTTTATCGTTTACGAGAATCGGGAAGAAAGCATAAAAGTTAGAAAAAAAATGTTTGTGAACGATATGGGAAAAAGAAAAACGCTAAAAATATTTTACGATGACGAAGAGAAAACGAAAAAAATAGAAAAAAAAAGACGTTGCGAAGGGAATATATTGAACGAAACATCATTTTTCAGCTCCAATGAGATTACAACGACGCTCATATATTCAATAAGAAATCGTAAGAAGCTAGAGTGCGAATATACATACGTAAATAGTATACATAAAGATAAGCAATTTAATTAAGGTTTAAGGAGCAAAAAAAAGGAAGAAGAAAAAAAATGAAAAAAAAACCGCGATTAATCACCAAATTAATATTTTAATATATCTGTATCGTCTTTAGAGGTTTAAGTCGAACGAAGGCATATGCACTTTTATAATTATACAAAAAAGCGATATATGGGATAACAATTAGTTGATACGATACACTGCTCATTAATTAAAAATACATTGAAAAGAATAAAACAGTACAAATTTATCGTTGGTACAAGGAAAGGTATCAAAATGGTCACTCTAAGAGTTCAATTTCACTGTTTCCTTTTTTTCTTTACCAACGATTCATTTGTACAAAATATAGTATATATATATATATATATATATATTGTGCCAGTTCCGATATGCTTGCACGCGAATTGACGCGATCACATTTTCGGGACTTGTAAAAGAAAAAAAAAATAACGAAAAGGAAACCAAAAAAGTGCATACTCGTTCAAAGTTCACGTATCAATCGTTGTGTAATCCATCTTGTTATTCATTTTTCATGTCTTCCCCTCCACCCCCTACCCCGCGGAACCACGTGTCGTTCCAAAAATGTTCAGATCGTACGTTAAATTAAAACGATAATTTAAGTTTCTCTATAATTCTCTATCATCGATCATATACTATATATATATATGTGCAACCATCGTCCTTATCGTTTTATATTTATAAGATATTTACTATACCGCCAATTAATATCGTGCTAGCGGGTTTAGCACGTCATATATATATATAGAAGTGGATGGAACCACCAAAAAGTCGATTATACACATTATATTAATGAACCCAAACGTTTCTTTCAAGACCTTTTTATTTTTCTTCAATTCCCAACCTCGAGCTCATTTTTCGTAACGTATTTCAATAATTCTTCGTACTTCAAAACGGAGGAGTATGAAAATCCCATTTCTACTGATCAGGTATTTATGCAAGTACTTTTTTTGCTACTTTATACATTGGGAATTATACACAAGACTTCCGTTTCTTTTGAACCGGATTCCCTTCTAGCTGCTCTCAGCAGTCGGAATGATTTTTCAATCGGAATAAATATAACATCCGGTTTGACGAAAAAGACCGGAAATGCTGTTTGCCTAAAACAACCAAAATAATCAACGAAGATACAGAATTTTCTCTTCTTCGAAATGGAGACCAGAATTGGAAGAAATACAATATCCGGTTTGAAAGAAAAAGATCGGAAATGCACCATTTCAATTTGCGTAAAGCAACCAAAATAATCAACGAAGATACAGGATTTCCTGTTCTTCGAAATGGAGACCAGAAATGCCCAAAGCAGTCGGAATGATTTTTTGAATAGAAAGAAATATGACTTCCGGTTTTTTTTAATCGACCGGAAACGCCTCCTCTGTTGCTCTGAGCAGCCGGGAAGATTTATGAATAGAGCAAAATATATCTTCCGGGTTCTTCAAAATGGAGCGGACGTTTGACGAACGGCAGTAAAAAAATAAGTTGTACTATTTTGTTATGCGTTTTTTTTTATTTCTCAATACTAAAAGCCATTTTTTCTCGTATAAAAAGCTCCGTATTGAGCTGTAATATACATATATATAAATCTGTATGTATGTATATATTTTTATAAAAATTGACAATTCTGTCTATTGCAGCATCCTCAATACTGTTTGGATACGAAAATCGCGCTTAAGTTCCATGGTATAATAATATTATCAAAGAGTCTATTAACAAAATATCGTGATCTATACACATTACACATGTATATATTATTATTGATTAAGCTTATGGTTTAGTAGTCTTCGTTTTTATTATTTTTATTCGTCACAAACTCCGAGTACGTTCTTTAGCGTTAATCTTCAAGCAAAATTATTCCTCGAGTTTTATATGTACATTGTTTTCGCAATTTTATCATTTTTTAAGCTTATTTCGTTTTGTTTCGTAGTTTTTTTCGATTTGAGCTTCCTCATCAGTCACGTGATTTTTTTCCATCGGTCAACTCGAATTTAGAAATAATTCGCGTAACTTTGGGTTTGACAAATTGGATTTTGGGACTTTGAGTTAGAAAAAGAAAATTTCGTTTCTTTTTTCATTGAATTGAAATAAAAATCGACGGAACAAATGGCCAGAAATATTTTTGGAAATTTCTTCAATTCCCCGAGAAAAGCTCAACTCAATAATCCATTAATAGCATGGAATGCAAGTAGTCGATAATAAATAATAAAAAAAAAAATAATTTAATGCTTTCTATGTAAATCGAGTATATAATACGTTCTATCGAACCGGGGTACAAAAATTCTACGTATTTACAAGTATCGTGTTTGAAATGTCGTTTCAAAAAAAATGTTTAGTACTGCAGAATGAAATGGGGATTAAAAATTCCCACTATTTCGTTCGCTTTAGTATTTTTTATCTTTTTATCAATCGTATGTGTTCTCATACACTTTACGAGCTATACACAATCAATAATTGAATAATTTATAACAATTGAATTTATATAAATAATATAGATTCAATTATTTACGATATAGCTCAATTCAATTATTAATTATGTAACTAATAATTGAATTTTTACGTCAATAAAGCTCGACCTCGTTTAACTTCGAGGGTTTCAATTTAGTTGCACTAATTAATGGATTTTAGTTTCTTTAAGAAAAGAAACTAAACTTGAACGTATTGTTCATCGTCGGTATCGCCACTGTCGTTGTAAGCGATCGGTTCGTTATGGGCCAAGTTTATTTTTTCGTAATTAGGATCGATCGGTCCAGTACTGCACTTGACTTTTTCGTAGCCAACAGGATCGTCCTGGCGATCGTTAGTTTGTTCTTTATAATTATTAACTTGTTCGTAGGGTGGATCGTTGTTTCGTGAAACGCTCATATAACGCACGCTCTCGTAGTTGGGATCGCCGTGAGTGACTGACTCGTAATTCGGATCGGTATCGCTGTCGCCGGGTCGACAGACCGAGGCGTAATTTGGTTCGTTCGTTTCGTGAGGCATACTCTCGTAATTTGGCTCGGAATCGGTGTCCTGATCGAGATCAACGTGACGTCGTAAACGAACTCTTTCGTAGCCGGGATCGTCGCTCGAAGCGTTGCTCACTTGGCGATGTTTGAATGGCAGAGAATAAATCGGCAATACGTCGATGCCGTTTCTCGTTACGTTCGACTGGTTAATCGATGAAGCGTTTGTCGTAAATTGTGGTCGGAGCATTTCGTAATTAGGATCATCTTGTCCGGAACAAGAATTTTGCGTCACGCTCGTTTGTTGAGCTTTCTTCCGATTCGCCAACGGTTCGTAACCGTCAGTTTCCACACTCGAGGGCGACGACGAATCGAGCTCGTACGTTCTCGCGATTTTCGAAAATTCTAAATCCATCTCCGCGTTGAAAACGTCCACCGAATTTTGCAAATTTGAATGCGTTCCCTCCGGCTCTCTTTTCTGAATTTCAACCGAATCGTGACTCGACCACGACGCTCTACTTATCTCGACCAAACTCAATTTTCTATTGCTCGATACGTCGCGCGTCGAAGCAACTACTTCCGGCCCGTGATTGGAACCCCCAGAAACAACGTCGAACGGAATATTGTCCTCGATGTCACGCTTCTTTTTCATTACTTTTGCGTACATATCCTCCAGAGACTTTCCCGATGAAATACTCGATCTCGTACGATCCTCGCTCTTACCACGCTTCTCAACCGACGCGTAAAAATCCCCGTTACCAGCTTCCGTCGGCGCTGGAGGCGGCGGAGGTGGTGGTGGCAATGGCGAATTCGCCTGTCGCTTTTCTGGCTTTGGAGAACCCGGATTCGCTATTGAACTTGTGGCGCTCGATGATGATGCTTTTAAGTGGATTAAAAATATGAATTCAGCTTTTAAATCATAGTAAAAGAAATGTTTTCTGTCAATTATTCATCAAGATTTTCTTATTTTGCTTTTTTTTTTTTAATATTATTTTTATGAACAGCGATCAATTAAAAACTGTCACAGGCTCGATTTGAAGGTTTTAAGGGTTTTTTAAGGACGTCTGAAAGAAACCCTAGAACTTTACCTTGTCGAGAATGAGCATGAGCAACGTGGCGCAAACTGTCGACACTCGGTGGCTGTGGCGCCGATGAAACGTTCGAATCTTCGACGCAACTTCTCAATGGCACTTGGCTTGAAACCTGTTGATCGACTTGGACCGTTCGATTAATCTCGTTGATCATCGGTTGTATTTGTGCGTAAGTTTCGCTCCCGCTCGTATACACTTTGTCTTGTTCGTCGATCGCCGCGTACATTTCATCTAAAATAAAGTTACGTTAATTCGAAGAATTATTTCGATACACTTTTTCTCGAGAGAATTTAAACAAATTTTCATGGAAATTAAAATCCTAATCCTATTTTCATTAAAATGCTGTTGAAAATGTTTGACATTTTGAAAATTCTTTGAAAACAATCCGATTTTAAGATCTTGTTTGAAAAATACCTGAGTCATCGGAAACCGTCGCATAATGAGGATCGGTCAGAGAACGAGATCCATGACGATTTTGGTGCAAGCCTTTCGTTTGTGCAATTATATTCGCCAATGGTTCCCGAACGCTTATACTCGTGTATCCTTCTAAAAAAAAAAAATAACACAATTTTTTCAATCTTTTCATTATCATTTTCATAAACTTATTTATTTTTCATTTTTTATATTTTCAGAATAAAAAATTGTTTATTTCAAAATAATCAATTATTGGATCTCGAAAAGTTTGGAAATGAATTTAGCTCCAAAAAATTGATTGTTTTTTCGTTCCAGAGCGTTTTTCTCCAAAATATATTTGTTTTTTTTTTAGTCTGGAATAAAGTGAAGAACATTTGTGATTCTTGAAAATTAACTGGAACCAAATAAATCAAATATTGAAATGAAAACGTGTAATAAATTATTTGATAAAATTAGGGAAAACTTACTGGAATCTTGAGAATCTCCACTAAAATGTTGATGAGGAACATTTTGTTGAGATTGGGGAGGACGTGGTAGAGGCAAAAGTATGGGTGGAGTCATGTAAGGCAAATCTTGATTGGCTTGTACGCCTCCTGTGATTGCATTGGCCGCTTGAATATCACCCGTTGTTTCAACATTGAGAAGAGAATTGTGCGAGGACGAGCGACGAGTTCTGGGTGGAGCAACGGGATTACCGCCATTTGGGGCGTGACTCGTCGACGTTGACGGTTGATCATTGTCCCTATATTGATTAACATTGTTTCTGAAATGGTGAAAACCCATTAGTCTTCCTTAATCTTCACAAATTATCTTGTAAAAAACATGGACATTTTTTGTACGATAAAATATAACGAATCTTACCTAATTTGTTGACTATATTCCGTTTTTTGTATGTTTTGAACTTGTGCGTATGGATGTTCATCTGCAAAAATGAATGTTACAATTGCAATTTTATTATTTTTACTCCAAAAGTTATTTTTTATAGAATCAATGATTTTAGGATTGTTTGAAGTTGTGCTCACCGTTACTGGACTCTAAAGTATTCAGTCTTGCGTACGGATACACGCTGTCGTCCAGGATTGATGAAGTTTCCTGATTGGTACTCCGGATTTCTCGATCAAAGTCCCTTTTTTTGTCTACTGTGCACCAGGCAAATAATTCCCATGTAATATCATTCATTTGTTTATTCAATAATTTTGCTGCAAATAATTGTTGTTGTTTCTTGTAGCGAAGTAAGAAAAATTGGGTGAACTTACTATTTTTATCCTGGACAGTGGCGTACAGCTCCGAAGGGTCTCCTATTATTTCAGTCGCTTCGTAAATTATTTCCTGTGGCGCAGACTCGATTTCGCTGTCTCTTCCCACATTTTTGTCCTTTGGAATGTCCGGCAAACTCCTATTCGCACCGCTCGCTCTGTGTAACCACACAGGAACAGAAAAAATATCGATCAATTCCTTGGGATAACGCAGTTCGTTCGGAGTTTAGATTTATTGTGTGCCAGTAAATGAAAAAGTTTGAGGCAGCTACAATCTCCAGTGAAGAATTGGAAATATTTTTTGTTAAAATTATCACAACACCATTCCCGAACACGATGGAGAATTGAGAGTCTGTCGAAAACGATTAATTGTTATTTGCAATTTGGATTTAATTGTATTTGTATTTTTTCAAATAATTCATCAGCATTTTTTTTCAATTATTTTGTTAGTTTTTGAAAATATGTTTAGAAGTATCCTGGAATATTTAGCGAAATAAAAATACAATCGTCCACAGAAGTCAAGCATTTTCTTGACTCCAAGCAGTTTTTTAATTGGATAAATTGCATCTCGGGATTCATTCTTTTCTCACTGTGTTCAATGCAGTTTTAGCTGTAGCAAATTTTTGAATTTGTTAGTACACTAGCCAAGAGAATTATATTATTCAAATTCGATTTACAAATTTTAGCCGTTTTTAAAATATTTCTTTACGGCGATATAAAAAACAGAAGTAAAATTAGTAAAACTTACAGACTTTAGAAGAAATTCAATTAATCGATAATATAATTTCGAAAAATAGCCAAAACTTGTAAATCTGTGCGATCGCTAAAACCCGTCGAAGCGTCTATTAAAACGAAAAAAAAAAAATGAGAAAAAATCAGAGTTAATAGAGTTCCGTAGCCAACAAAAGAGCGTGCGAATCATGCCAGGGGTTCTGGTCTTGAAACCTTTTGCCGCAATCGACAGTGTCCTGGGCAACAATTTGCGAGATTTCCGAAGTTGGAGGCCTGTCGAAATCCTCGGTCTCAGCGTCAGTGGTCATTGTTACCATACCCTCAAGCCCCAGAAACTCGCTCCTGTCGTCACAGAAGTATCGTAATCAAGCGGCAAACCAAAGTCCACATTTATTGCCAAAATAAAACGTCTTTCAATAAATCAATGAAATTATAATGAAAAATGAGCCCAATGGTGTACTCCGATGAGCAGTAGAAATGCTTCTTAACGTTTTATGATAATTAATCAAAATTCACATCTTTTACACAAAATAGTTTATTTAAAAAATGTTCCAAAACGAATAAATAGTGCGAGCAGAAAAAATGAACCTATTGGTGCATTCCGATCGATCGTTCCAATTATTCTCAACATTTTGGCTAAATATCAATCGTTATTAACACGTAAGGACAATGGTTCCACGATGTATCATCGCACGGCGTATGAATACTCACAAACTATTACAACCAAAGATCGCACCACAAAAAAAAATTAACAATCAATATCTGTTGATCAATTTTTTGCTAAAGCGATACTTTACTCTTGTCATCTCTCGTAATATTTGGTCATTTTATTTCTGATATTACGTTGCATCACTAACATTTCAAATTGTCTTCATGTATTATGTTTTCATATAAAATATTCATACTTGTTTTCATGTCTTCGACAGCTGCAAATGCAAGCTAGAAGAAATCCGATAATGGAGAAAAGAGCTCCAGCGGTAATGACCCAGTAGAACCAGGCATTGTCTGCCAAATAAGTATTTATCATGTTATCGGCTGGTGACAGAGCCAGTCCGTCATTCATCCTGAAATTAATTTTATAGTTAATTAATGACTAATTAATAAATCGTTACTAAATAAGATAAGAGAGTATATTCATCAAAGAGTTATCGAAGCTTTAATTAATTGTTGATCGATGTCAAATTAACGGGGAATCAACCACTAAGCATTAGCATTATCACTCATTATTGTTTTTTTTAATTAATTAATTAAATATCATAAAGAGACTGATTACAAACTGATGGGATTAACTGATTCCTTATCAATTAATAAGAAACAAACTTTTAAGGACCTGTAAATTCTAAACACGAGTCACAGGCTTTGGTCGCTTATTCGACTATGTTTTTGTGTACGAAATAATCTGGATAAATTCATGAGTCGTTTACGGAAGATGCATCCGATGAAGTTTTTGACATGAGAAAAAAAAGCATTTTTCAATAATCATTTTTTGCAAAAATTAAAAAGTTTTCGGCAATTTATACTAGCATGGACACAAGTGATTCATGCTTGGGTTTCTGGGGTTAATTGATAGTTCACCGCTTTGACCGTAATAATTGTTTGAAATGAAAGTAAGAAAAGAAAAATACAAAAATACGAATAATATTTATATTTTTTTTATCTATCGAGACATCTAATTTCAAAATATAATGATTAGAATGACTCATAACTGAAAATAAACACGAAACACTGCATTCGCAATTATAATTCATTACAAATTTATTGTATACCGTTTCATAAATATACATTTGTAGCGAAAGTGTAAAAAAAAAGTAAAAGGAACACTCACCCACAGGGAATTCCGAAGCCACTTTCAAAACGTTTCCTCCTCAAGTCATTCTCAAGCTAGGAATAGTCTCATCGTTGAGAACTGTCAAACGAATAACCTCCATCTTGTCACAAATAGTCGAACTTGGTGAGAATAAAAAAAAAAGTATAAAATACTGTTTTGTTTATCGTAGAACGAAAAACACCGGATGATTTGTCATTGCCCGCTCACGTTATACTCAAACATTTATTTCCGGTTTAAAACTATATAATATTACACAATTTACAAACGGTCACACTTAATTCACGTATATAGCCTCGGGTCTTCCCAGTTATCACATTACTAAACTTAGCATAATGCACGATCACTAGTAGTACGATCTGGTACGATAACTATAAAGTTCGGTCGAATAATTAAAGGCGAATTATTGTCGTGACATTATAACGGAAATTTAATTTATTTTTAATAAAGAAAATTCTCGAAAATACCGACAAAACTTTTAACACTGTTAAAAACTCGGTTGTTTGCACGACGCGCACATGACAACAATACTACCCGACCCTTCACTAACGTATTGCTAGCCTATCGTTCTCAAAATAACTTTTTTTAACACGAGAATACTTAACACTTTTTACCCATACGTCACCTACGCCTGTGGCAATATACATGTGTACATAAAAACATACTTTAAGCTTAATGCACATTGTAACAATAAATACCGAAGCTTAAGGTACACCTAAGGAATGCGGAATTGAACATGAGGAACAGGAAACGGACCCCCATAGCTTACTCGGTCGGTAAAATCTGTTTTGGGGATCAATCGATAATGAATTATTAGGATTTTGTCGAGTCTCCTGCTTGTCAACACCTCCACTGAGTTAACCCCCCCATATGGATTAAATTAATTTTCAATTTTACAAATCTCTTGGTGGTCGTACAGTGGTGTACGGTGTCCCATTTGAAACGTTGAGTGGTTTATCATTTTTTCAAAAAATTAATTTTAAAAAATCCCCCAGAGTTAGCCCCCCCATAACGACTATTTTGACTTTTTTTTTTGCAAATCACTTGGTGGTCGTACAGTGGTGTACGGTATCGTATTTAAATCGTTGAGTGGTTTTATCATTTTTTCAAAAAATTAATTCAAAAAAATACCCCCAAAGTTAGCCCCTCCATAAAGACTATTTTGACTTTTTTTTTACGAATCACTCGAAAATCGTTCAGTGGTGTATGGTATCGCATTTAAATCGTTCAGTGATTCATCATTTTTTTGACAAATAAAGTTTAACGGACAACACCACTGTGACCCCCTATTTTTTTCACATTTTTCAAGAATTTTTTTTTGTGGGAAAAAAAGAGAATTTTTTTTTGTGGGAAAAAAAGAGAGCAGTGGTTCGCGGCACGCAGCAGAACTCTCTTCAACGTCGATCTGAAAAAAAATACCGAGTGTTTTCGTTAATAATATGATATTTTGAAAAGAAGTACATAGGGATTTGGAAAAATATTGATTTTTAAAAAATAGGCACGCCTTTGAAATTAAAGAATGATTTTTGAGTAAAATTTCTCGTCGAAAATAGGCTATAACTTTTATAATTATTGAGATATCGAAAAAATCTTATGTACTTCTCTAGATAATCTACTTTTATTGATATAGTAAAAATTTGAAGTCGATCGGATAAAAATTGCTCGAGTTCTGCTGCGTGCCGCACTCAAAAAAGTGGTTTTGAGAAAAACGCGTTCAAAGTTGGGACGCCGAGCGTCGCGGACCGCTGCACCGCTCCACAAAATATTCAATATCTATGAAAATAATTATTTTTTCGACCTGGGTCCAACGGCATTTCAATCTTAAAAGTATTTTAGATTTTTTTAAATGGTTTTCAAAAAATCGATTTTTTGAAGCCGTCACAGTGGTGTTGTCCGTTAAAAAATTGCATCTGCGAGCGATACCTTCTCAAACGTCATCGATCCATCGAATCGAATTGAACTTTGCATATCGTTTACATATGTGCGCACGCTATGGCCGCCTCATGTCCGACTGCCCGCTCCCGTTTTCCATAATAATATTTTACAAATAAATGGCGGAAGTAATTGTTCTTATTCGTGTTTACTCCAGTTCCATTCAGTTCGACGTGTGTTTGTTCACAAATTTGTAGAGTTGCAATGTCAAAAAGTAGCTGTTAAATTCTCCATTTCTCATTCAATGATTTGGTTAGAGACTTCTCCCGACCAAAATTGAATTCGATTACGATTATAACATTTTTTGATTTTATGTAAGTTTACATATTTTTATCATCTTCATTCTTCGTACAATCATTCAACTTCGACAATTATATTTAAAATTTTATTTTTGTATGTAAAAGACTTTTCCTACCGTCAATCAACATTAACTATAGGAATTGAATCTCGAGGGAGTTGTACTTAACAATTGAATGATTTCTTATCTATCTGTATTATATTTTATCAATTTTTATTTCAGACTTTTTAAGGTTCACTATTATTTTTTTTGTGAAGGAATTTTAAAATAAACCAGTTTTTAGAATTTTTTTTTATTCTGCCGGGTTTTTTTTCTTGTTTTCACCTTATTTCCATCAAGCTATACGATTTTTTTCAAAATAATGATGAATCACTGAAAGATTTAAATGCGATACCATACACCACCAGGGTTGCGAAATTTTTAATGAAAATATTTTCCATTAACCATTTAATTTAAATGGTTAATGAAAATAATATCCATTAGCCATTTAAATTAAATGGTTAGTGGAAATTATTTCTATTAACGATTTAATTAAATGGTTAATGGAAATAATTTCCATTGACCATTTGATTTTAATGGTAAATGGAAACATTTTACAATAATCATATAATTTAAATGGTTAATGGAAATAATTTTCATTAACCATTTAATTAAATGGTTAATGGAAATCATCTCCATTATCCATTTAAATTAAATGATTAATGGAAATATTTTCCATTAACCATTTAATTTTAATGGTCAATGGAAATATTTTCCATTAATCATTTAATTTTAATGGTCAATGGAAATATTTTCCATTAATCGTTTAATTTTAATGGTAAATGGAAATATTTTCCATTAATTATTTAATTTTAATGGTCAATGGAAATATTTTTCTTTAACCATTAAAATTAAATAATAGTAATCGAGGTTTCCTCGGTTACTGGTACCGGCAGTAGTTTCGACTTCGGTCAAAATGACCCGATGGTAGTAATCGAGTCTCACTCGGTTACCAGTAGCAGTACCAGTTTTGGGCTGGGTCAAAATAACCCTATGGTAGTAACCGAGGTTTTCTCGGTTACTACCATTGGGTAATTTTGACTCAGAATAAAACCGTTCCCGGTATTTATAACCGAGAAAACCACGGTTACAGCCATTGTGTCATTTTGACCCAGAATAAAACGGTTTCCACTACTAGTAACCGAGAAAACCACGATTAGTGACATTGGGTCGTTTTGATCCAGAATGAAATCATTCCCGCTACTAGTAACCGAGAAAACCATGGTTACTGCCATTGGGTCATTTTGACCCAGAATAAAACCGTTACCGCCACTAGTTACCAAGAAAACCTCTCTCTCTCGCCCCCCTCTCTCTCACACCCTCTCTCACCAAACAAAATGCCGCACCCGAATCATAACTCAAACAAACCCAAACAACTCCAAACAAAATGCCGCGTTCGAATCGTAACCCAAACAAACTCAAACAAAATACCGCGTTCGAATCGTAACCCAAACAAACCCAAACATAAATCCAAATAAAATGCCGCATTCGAATCGTAACCCAAACAAAATGATGCGTTCGAATCGTAACCCAAACGAACCCAAACAAAATGCCCCGTTCGAATCGTAACTCAAACAAACCCAAACAAGGCCCACAATAAAATCACTTCCGCTATTAGTAACCGAGAAAACCGCGGTTAGAAAACCGTTAGGTCATTTTGACCCAGAATAAAGCGGTTTCCACTACTAGTAACCTCTCTCCTCTCCTCGTCCTCTCTCGTCCTCTCGCCCTCCCACTCTCCCTCACCCTTTCCCTCTCGATCTCTCTCTCTGACTAATCAAACTGAAACAAACAGCCGCGTTCGAATCGTAACCCAAACAAAACCAAACAAAATGCTGCGTTCGAATCGTAACCCAAACAAAACCAAACAAACCTAAACAACTTCAAACAAAATGCCGCGTTCGAATCGTAACCCAAACAAAACCAAACAAACCCAAACAACTTCAAACAAAATGCCGCGTTCGAATCGTAACCTAAACAAACCCAAAACAAAATGCCACGTTCGAACCGTATCCCAAACATAAATCCAAACAAAATGCCGCATTCGAATCGTAACCCAAACAAACCTAAACAAAAAGCCATGTTCGAATCGTAACTCAAACAAACCCAAACAAGACCCACAATAAAACCACTTCCGCTATTAGTAACCGAGAAAACCGCAGTTTTAACCGCTGGGTCATTTTGACCCAGAATAAAACAGTTTTCACTACTAGTAACCGAGAAAATCACGGTTACCGCCATTGGGTCATTTTGACCCAGAATAAAACCGTTACCGCCACTAGTAACCAAGAAAACCTCTCTCTCTCTCTTTCTCTCTTCCCCTCTCCCTCTCTCGACAAACAAACACAAACAAACCCAAACAAAATGCCGCGATCGAATTGTATCCCAAACATAACTCCAAACAAAATGCCGCGTTCGAATCGTAACCCAAACAAACCCAAACAAAATGATGCGTTCCAATCGTAAACCAAACAAACCCAAACAAAAGGACGCTTTCGAATCGTAACCTAAACAAACATAAACAAACCCAAATATAAACCCAAACAAAATGCCTCGTTCGAATCGTAACCGCAAAACAAATCCAAATAAGACCCACAGTAAAACTACTTCCGCTACTAGTAACCGAGAAAACCTCGGTTACTAACATAAGGTCATTGTGACCCAGAGTAACACGGTTCCCGGTACTAGTAACCGAAAAAAGCTCTGTTACTACCATTGGGTCTTTTTGACCCAGCATAAAACCGTTCCCCCTACTAGTAACCGAGAAAATTTTGGTTACTACCATTGGGTCACTTTGACCCAGACTAAAACCACTCCCGCGACTAGTAACCGAGAAAACCACGGCTACTGCCATTGGGTCATTTTGACAAAGAATAAAATCGTTCCCGCTACGAGGAACCGAGAAAACCACGGTTACTGCCATTGGGTCATTTTGACCCAGAATAAAACCGTTCCCGCTATTAGCAACCGAGAAAACGACGGTTACTATCATCGGGTCATTTTGACCCAGAATAAAACCATTCCCGCTACTAGTAAACGAAAAAACCTCGGTTATTACCATTGGGTCATTTTGACCCAGACCAAAACCGCTCGCGCTATTTGTAACCGAGAAAACCTCGGTTACTATCATAGGGTCATTTTGACCCAGATCAAAACTGGTACTGATACTGGTAACCGAGTGAGCCTCGATTACTACCATTGGGTCATCTTACACAAGCCAAAACTACTGCCGATACCAGTAACCGAGGAAACCTCCATTACTATTATTTAATTTTAATTAAATAGATAATGGAAAATATTTCCATTAACCATTTAATTAAATGATTAATGGAAAATATTTCAATTGACCATTAAAATTAAATGATTAATGGACAACGTTTCCATTAACCATTTAATTAAATGGTTAATGCAAAATATTTTAATTGACCATTAAAATTAAATGGCTAATGGAAAATATTGCCATTAATCATTTAATTTGAATGGGTAATGGAAATAGTTTCCATTAACTATTTAATTAAATGGGTAACGGAAATATTTTCCATTAATCATTTAATTTTAATGGTCAATGGAAATATTTTCCATTAATCGTTTAATTTTAATGGTCAATGGAAATATTTTCCATTAATTATTTAATTTTAATGGTCAGTGGAAATATTTTCCTTTAACCATTAAAACTAAATAATATAGTAATCGAGGTTTCCTTGGTTACTGGTACCGGCAGTAGTTTCGACTTGGGTCAAAATGACCCGATGGTAGTAATCGAGCCTAACTCGGTTACCAGTAGCGGTACCAGTTTTGTTCTGGGTCAAAATAACCCTATGGTAGTAACCGAGGTTTTCTCGGTTATTACCATTGGGTAATTTTGACTCAGAATAAAACCGTTCCCGGTATTTATAACCGAGAAAACCACGGTTACAGCCATTGGGTCAATTGGACCCAGAATAAAACCATTCCCGCTACTAGTAAACGAAAAAACCTCGGTTATTACCATTGGGTCATTTTGACCCAGACCAAAACTGCTCGCGCTATTTGTAACCGAGAAAACCATGGTTACTGTCATTGGGTCATTTTGACTCAGAATAAAACCGTTACCGCCACTAGTTACCAAGAAAACCTCTCCCCCCCCCCCCTCTCACCATCACCCTCTCTCACTAAATAAAATGCCGCGCTCGAATCATAACCCAATCGAACCCAAACAACTCCAAACAAAATGCCGCGTGCAAATCGTAACTCAAACAAAACCAAACAAAATGACGTGTTCGAATCGCAACCCAAACAAACCCAAATATAAACCCAAACAAAATACCGCGTTCGAATCGTAACCCAAACAAACCCAAACATAAATCCAAACAAAATGCCGCATTCGAATCGCAACCCAAACAAAATGACGCGTTCGAATCGTAACCCAAGCAAACCCAAACAAAATGCCCCGTTCGAATCGTAACTCAAACAAACCCAAACACGGCCCACAATAAAATCACTCCCGCTATTAGTATCCGAGAAAACCGCGGTTAGAAAACCGTTGGGTCATTTTGACCCAGAATAAAACGGTTTCCACTACTAGTAACCGAGAAAATCACGGTTACTGCCATTGTGTCATTTTGACCCAGAATAATACCGTTACCGCCACTAGTAACCAAGAAAACCTCTCTCCCCCCTCACTCTCTCTCTCTCTCTCTTCCCCTCTCCCTCTCCCTCTCTCGCCAAACAAACCCAAACAAACCTAAATAAACCGAAACACAAACCCAAACAAAATGCCGCGTTCGAATTGTATCCCAAACATAAATCCAAACAAATTGCCGCGTTCGAATCGTAACCCAAACAAACCCAAACAAGATGATGCGTTCGAATCGTAAACCAAACAAACCCAAACAAAATGACGCGTTCGAATCGTAACCTAAACAAACATAAACAAACCCAAATATAAACCCAAACAAAATGCCTCTTTAGAATCGTAACCAAAACAAATCCAAACAAGACCCACAGTAAAACTACTTCCGCTATTAGTAACCGAGAAAACCGCGGTTATTGCCATTGGGTCATTTTGACCCGGACTAAAACCACTCCACTAGTAACCGAGAAAACCACGGTTACTGCCATTGGGTCATTTTGACCCAGAATAAAAGCGTTCCCGCTACTAGTAACCGAGAAAACCTCGGTTACTAACATAACGTCGTTGTGACCCAGAGTAACACGGTTCCCGCTACTAGTAACCGAAAAAAGCTCCGTTACTACCATTGGGTCTTTTTGACCTAGAATAAAACCGTTCCCCCTACTAGTAACCGAGAAAATTTTGGTTACTACCATTGGGCCACTTTGACTCAGACTAAAACCACTCCCGCGACTAGTAACCGAGAAAACCACGATTACTGCCATTGGGTCATTTTGACACAGAATAAAATCTTTCCCGCTACTAGTAACCGAGAAAACCACGGTTACTGCCATTGGGTCATTTTGACCCAGAATAAAACCGTTCCCGCTACTAGTAAACGAAAAAACCTCGGTTATTACCATTGGGTCATTTTGACCCAGACCAAAACCGCTCGCGCTATTTGTAACCGAGAAAACCTCGGTTACTATCATAGGGTCATTTTGACCCAGATCAAAACTGGTACTGCTACTGGTGACCGAGTGAGCCTCGATTACTACCATGGGGTCATCTTACCCAAGCCAAAACTACTGCCGGTACCAGTAACTGAGGAAACCTCCATTACTATTATTTAATTTTAATTAAATAGATAATGGAAAATATTTCCATTAACCATTTAATTAAATGATTAATGGAAAATATTTTAATTGACAATTAAAATTAACTGATTAATGGACAATATTTCCATTAACCATTTAATTAAATGGTTAATGGAATATATTTTAATTGACCATTAAAACTAAATGGCTAATGGAAAATATTTCCATTAATCATTTAATTTGAATGGTTAATGGAAATAGTTTCCATTAACTATTTAATTAAATGGGTAATGGAAATATTTTCCATTAACGGGACAGACCTAGTTGGAACGTCAAAAAAAAGGCCTTTTTTCCGATTTTTTTTTGGTCAAACGATAAAATAATTCACAACAAAAGTTCTTCCGTTTAAAAGATACATATGTAATGTATATGTTGCAATTTTTTCAACGCAATACATATCGAAATAAGCTGGTGACCGTCAATTGCCGAGGACGCTGCAAAAAAAAACACGGTTTGCGGTGATCAAGCTCACGCTGCAACGGCTCATCTGAAACAAAAAAAACGGAGGGGATTTTTAGTTAATGATATAATGCTCCAGTTGAACGAAGGGTTTTGAAAAATTTCCATTTTTCACAAAATGGCGGCCGTTAAAAGTCAAAAGTGTTTTTTTGACCAAAATATCAGTTCCATTTTTTGCTATTAAAAATAAAAATAATTATCCAAAAAAAAAATCCTTCGTTCATATGGAGGACTACCATGTATAGAAGAAGTGATATAAATTTCAACCCGATCTGTAAAGCCGTTCTCGAGCTACAGTGATCACCGACTTCAAAAACATGGTTTCGAGAAAAACGCACTTGAAGTCCGCTACCTGCTTACCTATGGCTCAGACACGACGTGCTACAAAGTCTTGTATTTCGGCGAATAATGGTCCGATTTACATTTACCTGGGCGGAAAATGTTCGTAAGAGATTCTACTTTTTGAAAATGAAATAAAAAAAAAAATCGATTTTTCGAAAATTCTAACTAGGTCTGTCCCGTTAATCGTTTAATTTTAATGGTCAAATCATTGAATGAGAAATGGAGAAGTTAACAGCTACTTTTTGACATTGCAACCTTACAAATATGTGAACAAACACACGTCGAACCGAATGGAACTGGAGTAAACACGAATAAGAACAACTACTTCCACCATTTATTTGAAAAATATTATTATGAAAAACGGGAGCGGGCAGTCGGACATGAGGCCGCCATAGCGTGCGCACATATGTAGACGATATGCAAAGTTCAATTCGATTCGATGGATCGATGACGTTTGAGAAAGTATCGCCCGCAGATGCAATTTTTTAATTTTATTTGTCAAAAAAATGATGAATCACTAAACGATTTAAATGCGATACCATATACCACTGAACGATTTTCGAGTGATTCGTAAAAAAAAAAATTCAAAATAGTCTTTATTGGGGGGCTAACTTTGGGGGAATTTTTTAAATTAATTTTTTGAAAAAATGATAAAACCACTCATCGATTTAAATGCGATACCGTACACCACTGTACGACCACCAAGTGATTTGCAAAAAAAAAGTCAAAATAGTCGTTATGGAGGGGCTAACTCCGGGGGTATTTTTTGAAATTAATTTTTTGAAAAAATGATAAACCACTCAACGTTTCAAATGCGACACCGTACACCACTGTACGACCACCAAGAGATTTGTGAAATTGAAAATTATTTTAATCCATATGGGGGGGCTAACTCAGTGGAGGTTTTGTCAACTCAACGGGACGGAATGTGTTCCCTTTTGTCAATCTTTCTTCCATCCCCACTCTTAGAACAATTAAAATGAAACAACAGAATTAATAATGGATACTGATATTGTGACAAAATCGAAAAATTGTCAGTACTTTTATTTCGCCTTTAATTACGCCACCTGCCGGCAAAAACTCGTTACTGAATAGAATATCTCGACAAATTTAACTACGCTTTCGACCACGGTCTTACAGTCGACTCTCCCATGTGTCAACTCGACAGGACCAAGACCGATCCCAGGGAGACTAGAGTAAAGGTGCAATTTCATGTTGACGCTGGGCGTTGGATTTGAGCGTCAAGCTAACCACGTGACTTCCCCCTCCAGAAAACGAGCGTCAAAAATAGTTGCGTGACAGCGTCGAGCGTAAAAGTCGAATTGGTTTAGCTTTTACGCTTGACGCTGGAACCTTATCGGCACCTTGCGATTGGTGCACCAGCGATGGGCGACACTAAACTCGAGCAATTCCGCGTTATCTTCCCCCTCCACTAACTGAGTGTGTCAAAACTAGTCACGTGACCGGTTTGACGCTCGAATCGAGCGTTTTGACGCTTGAAGCCAGCGTCGAGCATAAAACGGGTCACGTGACCAGTTTTGACGCCCAATTTGTGGAAGAGGAAGTCACGTGACCCAATTTGACGCTTGAAGCCAGCGTCCAGCGTCAGCATGAAATTGCACCTTAAATGTGCAATTTCATGTTAACGCTGGACGCTGGATTCGAGCGTCAAGCTAACCACGTGACTTCCCCCTCCAGAAAATGAGCGTCAAAAATGGTTACGTGACATCATCGAGCGTAAAAGCCGAAGTGGTTTAGCTTTTATGCTTGACGCTGGAACGCCCCTCCCCCCCCGCCCCTTAACGGCACCCTGTGATTGGTACGCCAGCAATGGGCGACACTAAACTCGAGCAATTCCGCGTATCTTCCCCCTCCACTAACTGAGTGTGTCAAAACTAGTCACGTGACCGGTTTGACGCTCGAATCGAGCGTTTTGACGCTTGAAGCCGGCGTCGAGCATCAAACGGGATACGTGACCAGTTTTGACGCTCAATTTGTGGAAGAAGAAGTCACGTGACTTGATTTGACGCTTGAAGCCAGCGTCCAGCGCAGGGAGACTAGAGTAAAGGAGTGGACACAGCGTGCTTTAGAAATGTACACGAAATCCCGGCCTGAAGCGGCGGCGCTGTATCGGTACAAATCCTATTAAATCAGACATACTGTTACTACTTATTTCCTAACCTCGATTTTTCAACATACGTGCAGTGTCTATGTTTACGTCAGGGAGTTTACGTGTACAAAATTTTTTTTTATTAATGTACTGAGCTTCGATCTTGGAAGGAAATGAAATGTGAACATTTGATATTGTTTTATTCTACCAGACCCATCAGTACAATTTTTTTTTTTATCATTCATTTTGTAAATACTGGAAATAAAGTTATGTTTATCTGGCTCAATAGCCATTTTTATGTCGTAAATACTGATGGTATTAAAATTTTTTTATTCAGCATGAAAACGACGCGGGTAACACAGAAAACACCATACGAAAAAATCTGCCAACCTTGAAAGGTGGTCGGAATTTCGGATCAATGCATGCGACAATCTCAGATTGTCGACACAAAATGTTATTTGCAAAATTTAACCGTTCCACACATAAGACGAAACCACGCACTGAAGACAATAAATAGTCTTTTTAACCTCCAATATCCTGTTCAATATACTGGGATGTAGGTTAGAGGCTTTTTTTCTATTGCGCAAGCGCGAAACGGTCACTTTCACCGTGTGGACTAATTTTATTACTATACGTGTAGGATCTGTACACCTGGTGGCACAGCTAAGAACTAATTCAAGACGGGATTTTGAGGACGCCGTTACTACTTATTTTCCTATGCTGTATCCACTTCTCTCTAGTCTTTCTGACCGATCCCTTGTGTCAACTTCTCCTCCATCCCCACTCTTAATACTGCTGATACGGGGGGAACATCGCATGGAAAGAGAGGGAATGCAAAACGAGCGAGAGAGTAAATATTTGACGTTTCGGAGTGGGGGTCGGGGAAATTGACTCATGGGAACGGACAGAGATGACATGAGGGAACGGTTGACACATGGGAACGTGACACAACGGAGAGTCGACTGTACATACAGGTCTGGAAACTTCCCCGGATCCGAGGGGTCACTTAACGACGAAAAATTTTTACTGCAGTGACCGTAAGGGGCGCAGCTATCTTTAAAGAGAAGGTGGTGAGACGCGGTGCGACGGCAGACGGAGGTATTGAACAAAGACAGTACTAATTGCCGCAATACTTCGCATCCATCTGTCTAACCTCAATGTCTGTAATATGATGCAAGTCCATTTTTAATAAAAAAATGTTGACTTTGTAATGTTGTCTTTCTAATATTATCATGAAATGGGTTTAATAAATATTTTAAAAATTCTAACATGTCTGAAATATTTTTAATTCGTAATTGGAACTTCATGTGATCAAAAGCCCTACATAATTGATTTTTTTTTTTTTATCAATTAATGAGCTAAATAGCATACCTTTTAATCATTCAAAAGTTATACAGTCGACTCTCCCATGTGTCAACTCGACGGGACCAATCCCGATCCCTTATGTCAACTTCTCCTCCATCCCCACTCTTAATACTGATGATACGGGGGGAACATCGCATGGAAAGAGAGGGAATGCAAAATGAGCGAGAGTAAACATTTGACGTTTCGGAGTGGGGGTCGGGGAAATTGACTCATGGGAACGGATGGAGATGACATGAAGGAATGGTTGACACATCGGAACGTGACACAACGGAGAGTCGACTATAGTAGAGAAAAGTTATGAAAAATTAGTACGAGAATTCTTGTCGTGTTGAAATTGTCATAGTTTATTTTTGTATTATCTCATGTCAGTTTTATGTTATCGTTGCTAACAGCAAGTGCCAATAAAATTTTACTCTTTCATTTTATATATTCGTTACTCTGAAACTCAGTTACACTTCTCCAGGCTTTCATATTTTAATATCCAAGGCAGTTAAGTGAAAATGAACACTTGATACGCGAAATAATGAGTGCTTTGATGTCTCGATTCTGCTTCCCGTTTTGCACCTTGGCACAACACAGATTCTCGGCATTTTTTCACTTTATATGATATAATATTATATTACGTATATCATATATGTAATAATATTGATTAATATTGATAGAAATTGCCGGCAAAAAGTCGCTTGTGTTTACAAAATTACGTTAGATTCGATTTTAAGGTTATGTTATCAGGGGGCGAGACCGCAGCGCCACGTGCCAATTTTTGATGAAAGTTTTCGTCGGTAAGAGCACACCCCCACCACGCAAATTCTGGCAGTTTCCAGACTTGTATGTAAGACCGTGCTTTCGACCTTGGATGCTCTATTTCTATTGGAGAATTCAACCCCACCACTTTGCCATACAATCCTGTTCATTCTTGTTGTTACACGATCCAACCGTTTCCCTTGCATAAAAAAATATCAAATTTCAATTTGACATTTTTTATCTATTCATATCCATTGTCTCCAGTTTCAGAAGCTTCGGGCATACTCTTCGTTTCGTGCAGACGGTATTTCATTCGATCATTAACGAGCATGACAAGTCGAGTTTTCGAAGTCGAAACATTGGTTTTTATCTAAATTCAGCGCAGGGGTGGGGGTGACTGCATTACGAATCGTGAGGTTACGCCACGGCGAGAAAACTACCAAATAGGAAGCCTGAGACGGCCATTTTTATATAAATTTTTCTATTGGCTAATAGCGTCAAGTCGCAATGAATCACACGAACAAAACAACCAATCATACAATATTGTAAACGGGTCGTGTCATTTGGCTGGACAGTGAATATTAATTAGGCGTATTTGCTTTTCATGGGGTATCACGAAATATGGAAGGGATAAAAGCGAATCTTTGTTAAAGCCAAATCATAATCTCGCGATAACAACTTTACTCCTGTTTTTTTTTACAAAGTTTTTCTCGAACACTCGCTCTTTTCGCTGTACACTCATAACCAATATATATAATAACGAATATATATATATACATATTTAAACGTACGTTTAACGGCTATACTGGATTCGTATGTAACGTCGGCGCGTGTGTGTTAATACGAATACATTGTGTCACAATCTATCTCATTGCATTCGTCTTTGATATACGTTTCTAGCTAAATTCACAAAATACATTACAATTCGCGTGTTCTCTCAGTGGCGTAACTTGTGGAAAGAGAAACAATTCGCACATAAAAACAGTACCGCGTGTGATTGAACTTTCTCTGGTGAATCAGGTGTCTACCATGAATTTTTACGTGACAAAACAGGGGGCTCACCAAAAATAATCTGAGACTAATTTTTTTCGTGTTCGCGTTCATTTTTCTTCATTACAACAAATTCGTAAATCGACTCGTACACGTATAACCACCAGGACGAAATTTTCGATTCTATTTCTCGATGTGTCAATTCGTCGGCTTTGGACACTCGACAATTTGCAGGTTAGTTCGTATTTTTTTGGTCGAACCTTTTTTTTTCTGCTAAAACTCTGGATTTATTATGTTTGTTTTTTTGAGCTTCCGACGTGCGAAATTTCGAAAAGCCACTTTTTACAGTTTTTGTAAAACTTGCGATATTGGAGTTAATTTTATTTGAATTTTTTTCGTAATTATCATCATGAAATTTTTCATATTCAATCTTTTGTGCGTAATTGCGCTTGCCCCTTGACTTTCGATGTTTTCATTTTGGAACAGTGGTTTCGGATATTTCGATAAGATTCGTTATTTCTCACAATTTAATTTAATTTCAGTTTTTTCTTATTTTGTATTTTATTAGCTCCGTTTTTGAGAATTTATAAATAAAATCATTAACGACTTCCTCATTTTTGAGAAGTCGTTTTTCAGTTTAATACTTTTAGTATCAATTTCATTTCAATATTGTATTTTCTTGTAATTTTGATTTTGAGATTTTGCTAATTGGTCTTTCCAGGCTTGACTACCCTTTATTTTAACTTTTTATGTATAATTTTTGAAAAGTATTTTTTTCAGTTTCTGGAAAAATTTAATCCATGATTAGGGTTCATTTTATTTCAATTTTTTTTTTTTTTTCATTTATTTTGATTTTGAATTCTTAGATTTCAAGAGAGGCAATTAGCAGCTTGTTGGTCTCATTAAAATGGTCGATATTTTGGAAAAAAAAAATAAAATCACTGTTCGACCTATTTTTTGTCTTAATAATGCATGGGTTCAAATTAATCTACTTCAATAAATTGAGTGACTTGAAAAAAAAAAAATATTTTATTTGAGAACGGGTTAGGTTACGTATGATATATTGTTGAATTGCAAAAACGCCTGACACGGTATAATTTATTCTTTTCCTTTATTTTCTTTTCTTATGTTTTTTGTACCGATGCAGCTTAACTCAAAGTTCTTTTTTTTCTATCCAGTAGTTTGAAGAGGAAAGGGAAAAATTAGACACGAGATAACGTTTATAAAAGTTCGTTCGTTCCAAGGTAATATTCCATGTCAAGTAGTTTCTTATGTGACTTGATTTTGTGCTGATTGTCTTTCCAGTATTCATTATTATTTTCATAAAGTATTGAAGAAAACAAAGAAACAACGAATTTAAAATTTCAAAATTTATTACGAAGAGAAAAAAAGGGTTATAAGATATATCTACCTGTGATAATGATACATTTTGCAGGATAGGCTGATGTATACACGGTGCAAAAATGGATTGAAATCAAGCAATCGGATATAACAGAGGGTGCATTAAAAACTGATTCGCCGGACGACCGGATCACGAAACTGAAAACTTTATTGAAAGCCATGCAGAACAAGAGGCCCAGCAAGTTATTAACGCTACAGAAAACATCTAATTCGCATGGAGATTCTTCAGGAAAAGTCGTTCGGAAGATTAAAAGAGAAGCTTCCGAACTAGCGATCGAGGACATACAGAGAAATGAGATTTCAGATAACGGCGTCGAAGGAAAAACTCCGGCGAGTGATTTGTTACGTGTCTGCAGACCGTTATCCGTATATTTGACGCGTTTGCCAGATTCCCTGGTAAACAAGAATATTGACGCAGGAAAAAAGCCACAGGTGAAAAGAAGGAGGGCTTTGAATCGTTGGAGACACGGCACCTTGGCTAGAAAATATCCAAGAAACAAAAAGCAACAAAAAGAAGCAAACAAACTTCGGCAATCGTTACAGTTACAGGTTGCTGAAAATGAAAATAATTTGGGCGAGTCAGTAACATCTCATGGATCTTCTACAAACTTTAATACTACAGAAACATTAACCGCAGGACCTTTGTCGTCCGATGTTGAAAAATCGACGGTAAAAGAAAATGAAAACGTGGAGATCACAGCACGCCTCCGGGAAACGGCTAGGTCTCTGGCTCATGAAATAACATTGTTGAAAGCTCAGGAATATAATACATTGAACACCGTCCGGTTCAACGTAGCACCTCCGAGTTCGGATACATTTTCAAATTCTGAAGGAGCGGAGCTTGCGGAGGAACAAGAGTTACAAATTGATGGAATATCCGCCGGAACAGAAAACTCACCGCTTGCAACAAAAGAGCAACCGGACGACAGAACTTCATTGGTCGAAGGAAATTGCACTGAAAATAGCACAGTTTCACAGCCACCGGAGGGACGCAGAAGTCGATCATCTTCGAGACAGGCTAGAAAGAGAAGAAACTCTTCGCTATCCGAGAGTAGCAGACAGCAGGAAGCTTTGCAGCATCAAAAGAAAGCCAGGCCTTTCTTATCGATTTCGGAGAGTTCTGTATCGTCATCGGAAGAACGAAACGCAACAGTTACCAACGAAATAGCCATCACTAGTCCACAACGGCCAGTTTTGCTTACAAACTCGAAAAAGTCCAGGCGGACGTCTCCAAAACAACAACGAAAAGCGAAAAAAATTCAGTCGATGAACGAAGTCGTAGTCGTTGTCAACAGGCTTGACAATTCTCGTAGTCCACTGGTTGAAAAATGGAAAAATAAAGTGGACCTTTCTCGGTTGGATGAAGTCACTCCAAATTTAAGAGAAAGTCTCTCTGTCTCTACTTCCTCGATCAATCAGGTAGAAAAGGAAAATGAGAGTGAATTCGAACTCACGATTACTGGTAATGGAACGGAGGGCATGACCGTGTACTCCCCGGCTCTAATGGACTTGTCTTCCTTTGATAACTATGAAAACAATGACATAGTAATGTGCGACAGTAACGAGGATGATTCCGAAGCAGACGACGACGAAATAATTGAATTCTTGGCGGCACGACGAAGAACCAAGTCCCCAATCGCGCGTACACATTTCAAAGACAAAACTGTTGATGAGCTGGATGAAAACCAGCAATTGTCACGGTCGAGTTCGAAAACACCACCAGTAAGGAGATCTGATTCACGTTCCAGTGTGAAACAAAGAAGAGGACGATCGCGGCAGAGAAAACAAAGCTTCCATACAATAGACGATGCAACGTCCGAAACTTCTTCTTATAGCATCACGTACCGAAGAATCCAATCGAAAAGTCCCGCGTTGGAAAAACCGAGCAAAGCTCGTAGGTTAAATTACACCTATTACGATGACTCTAGCTATGAAGAGGGTCGATCAACTCGCTATAAATCACCTCCGTTAACTCGCAGTAAATCCCGAGCTGCGCTCGAACACTCGTACAGCGATGAGTCGATGAATTCCAGCGAGATTTTTTATCAAAAAAGAAGTCGGAAAATCTGCTATCGTTTACCCTCCGACACGAGCGAGAGTTTGCACGAAGCACACGAAACGAATGAGGAAATCAATGAAATCGAGAGTCAACTCGTCGTTGATAACGCAGAAAACGTTCAAGACGTTGCTGAAATTGAACAAATCGGAGAAGATGCGGACTCACTTGACTCGGCGGCTGCTCACGATTCTAATTTGACTTTGATCGATACCCTGCAATTCGATCGAGATAATGACATAGAAAACTGCATTGCGAGGAAAAAATTGGCTACCATGAAAGACGCAATGGTAGTATTAACGCGGCTCGAAGATTTGACCAACCAATATTCGGACAGCGAAACCGAGTTCGAAACAACGGGCGATTACAATTTTTCAAGTAATTTCTCATCCCGCGAAGATTACAACGATGAAACTGACGATGTTGATGCGACTTCCTGTCGCAGCGTTGATCCTCTTCAAATAGACAATAATCCGGTTGTCGAATCTCCCGTTTCCGAAGAGTTGTTGGTTAATAACGTCGTGGAATCTCCTTTAGAAAGTGAAAATCTGCGAGAAAACGGACTCTGTCCTCGCAACGAGCAAACCAACCAAGATCAAAGGCTTGTGAGAGTCTCTGAAGAGTGGGTACAATTGGAATCCGATACAACTTTGACCAGGAACGATGTAGCTTTTCGAGATATGTCCGAATCAAACGACGAAAGGCAGCTAACTGTTGACGAATCAGTACCTACCGAATCAACGGAATCGGATGTTGAGCTAACTCTAATTGTTGATGAATGTGATAATACGAGAACGGAAACGCCACGGATCTTGTCCGAGGGGGGGATTCTAATGGATGCAAATCGTAATAACGATAGAGTAAAGCGTACTCCTCCGGTTCTCACAACCCCGTCGAAGGATCTCGTCGGTGAGTCTGGCAAGCGCTGCAACTGCAAGGAACATCAGGGTGATGAGAGACACGAGAAATGCCAAAATATTTCACCGAGCCACAAGTGCATAACATGCGACAGGCTGTTCAAAGATTCTGCGCTGTTGGAGCAGCACAAAACATCAAGCACATTCTGCAATTCTGGTTTTCGTTGTAATTTTTGCCAAGTTAATTTTAAAACGTTGATCGAATTATCGAAACACCGTTCTGGCTGTGCTGAAAAGAAATTGCAACGACGACATTCCCTCGATCCGAAAACCCACGAAGAGACTTTGTCCGAAGCTCAAACTTCCGCAGTTACGAACTTCGAAGCATCGCGATCCAAAGGGAAGAAACAAAAGCAGGTGAGTCAGAAAAATGTACCTAAGAAAAACCGGAACAGAGCTCGCTGTCGATCGGACAATCTCACTTGCAACGTGTGCTCGATGAACTTTGATACCAAAACGGACCTCTCGGAACATTTGTACAAACACAGCCCGGAAGAACTTCAAGAAGCGTTCAGGGCCGCAAAAGCTAAAGCAATGGCAGACAGTCAAGCAGAACAGGCTGCGAAAAGAAAAGAGGTGCACTCGAGCGAGAGCAGTGATAAATCTGTGGACAATCAAGCGAGTACAATAATCAGTTCCGCCAATGATTACAATCCGATACAGAATCCTCGTGCAAATGAGACACAAATAATCGTGTCCGATGTCAGCATGATTGCGTCGACTACGTTGAATAATGATTCGTTAGTGTCAAAGCAGGCAAATGTTTGTTTATGTCACAGGGATACCGATCTTACATCTCTAGACAAGACCGATCTTCAAATAGAAATGGTTTTACTTTGTAAATATTGTCATGTAATATTTCGACGTCGGGAGTGCCTTGAAGTTCACTATCGAACGAGCAGCATCTGTTCTGTCAATCGTACAAGAGAAAGATGCCCAAGTTTATTTTGTGCCAATTGTCAGTTAACTCTGAACAGCTGGGCAGATATGCGTCAACATTTGGAGATCCACGCCCACCAAAATTCCGAAAGAACGATTAGATTCGCCTGCAATATCTGTCGAGTTGTATTTGTTGGATTTGGAGTGTTATTCTACAATCATTGGACCAGTCACTCCAAAGATCCAATGTTCGTAGCAGGTCGCTACAATTTTCCCAGATTTTCGGTTCAGACAATAACTGGAACGGAAAAATTACCGGCTGGCGCGAAATCGGACGAAAATTATATATTCGTCGCCGAGCACGTATGTGCCACTTGTAAAAAACCATTCTCAACGCGGCGTGATCTTGAGATACATCAACAAAGCGTGTCTTGTACCAAACCGACACCACCACCGGCCACGACTAAAAGTAAGATCAATACCCTACAAAGAGGAGGACGCCCCAATAAGGTGAATCCGAGATTTAGAAACGAGGCTCACGTTCCTAAAACTAAACAGACACCAAAGAAGTCGCAAAATAATGTCAATACCAAACAAAATGAACACTCTCCTACTTTGATAACTTCGAAAACTACGACGGTCGGCAACAAAGATGACCTTGTAAAAAAGAGTATGTATTGTGATGTTTGTCGCCTGGCGTTCATCAATGAACATTGGTTGAACATGCATAGTACGAATATGCACAAGAATCATTTCACCTTTGTCCCAACGACTTTATCGGGTACGCCATTATTATTGCCATTCAAATGCAATAAGTGTTCCGCCTTCACGGGCTCAGTTAGCGCAATCGAGGAACATTGGCTGACTGATGCACTGCATGACCATACCGCCGCATTATTAAAAAATATGAAAATCTCTCCTTCGTCAAAATCTACCAAACGTGCTGCTGTAACTTCCTCGTTGGAACCCAGTACAGATTCACAAAATCCATTCTTACTTGCTTCCTTGAATAATACGACCAACGTAACTTCGACTGATAAGAGTAAAACCTCGAAAGAGCCACTGATTATTACAATAGACGATGCTGACAGCAATAGCAATTCTCGTGCTTCCACTCCGATTATTCAGAATGTTCTCACTCACAATGAGGAATCAGTACTTTCAATGCCATCTATTACCAGCACAGAATCTATCCCAGTTTCGAACAGTAATCAAGTCCCAGTGTTACGCGATCCTTTGGAAAATACTCCGCCAGTGGAGAGCAATACCAATGAAAAGCAGAGAGTAAAAATACGAGCTCTGGAAGATCCTTGTGTAAATGTTATGCTCTCAAAAACATCTGATACTAATGTGTCTGCGTCGTTGGTTATTGACGATACCGAGGAAAGGACGAACGAAAATACAGTCAACAGTAATACTGAGTTATATCGAATATTGTTGCCCAACGAATCATCAACGGAAAATCTAAAAATGATTTTAAGCAGAACGAGCTCGACCGATTCAGTCGAAGAAACTAGACCGATATCACTCACTGAATCATCCATTGCAGAAAATAACAAAGTAGCGGAAACGGAGAGCTCGGATCCAACAATACTCGTTGACTTGGACGTAGAACCTAGACCGATACCACCGACTGGATTATCCGTTGCAGAAAATAATAAAGTTGCGGAAATGAAAAGTTCCGAGCCGACAGTACCCGCTAACTCGGACGAAGAGCCTACGCTGGTACTATTCACTCCATCCTCGGTTGCGGAAAAAGATAATTTAGCACAAACACAGGGGCCCGAGCCAGCACTGCCCGTTGACTCGGACGAAGAACCTACGCTGGTAATATTAACACCGTGCACCGTTGCAAACGAAAATGAAGCGTCGCAAACTCTCACTCAACTCTCTGATTCAACGGCGCACCTTGAAACCGATTCGATAACTACGCAGCCAAAAACTACGCCCGATCAAATGGCTAAGAAAGCAACAAATATCTCCGTAGTACCGGAAGTTATTGACATACTTGACGACCCGGAAGATTGTGAAAATGGGCAGTCCACAGGGCACGAAAATACTACCGTGTTCATGAAGCCGCAGAGTTGTACCGAGTCGTTAATTGATAACAATAAAATGCTGAATAGTTTACTGGAAAGTGGATCGTCTGATACAGATAAACTGCACACGGACGCTTCAGCGGTAACAATCAACGCTCCAAAATGTCTTCCCGTTCACAATACACCAAAACCCTTTGAACAGTCTTCAGGCTCAGACAGTAGCTCGAATCCGACGGCCGGTAAGTCCAGTTCACCTGGTCGATCGAAAATGAATAAAGCAGCGCTCAAGTTGTGTAACGTTTCGTTCGAAGAAGCTAGATGGAATTGGTTGTGTTCGTTATCAGGGAATCGTGACATCGCCAACTCGACGGCACCGAAAAAACAAGGATTTCTTCGAGTTAAAGATTTATCGGAGTTACAGGCTGTAAGAAACCACGTGTGTTGTATTTGCAACAGCTCTTTTGAATCAGAAAAATCACTGGATGAACATCGCCAATTGCCAATGTGCGGTGGTTCTGTTCAGGGCAGGAATACTCAATATCCTCGCGGCATATCGGCAGCTCTCGTCTTGCCGGATCCTTCGGAACGACCGAAAACTCCTGAAACAGATCTGTCACCGCTGGACCAGATACTTAACAATACGAAATCGTCAGTGAGAGGTGGTTTAGAATCCCCGCCACCTTTATACCCTCTAAGAGAAATCCCTGGTGCAGCTCCTGGTCAAAGGATCCAAACAATCAATCAGTTGCCGACAATAGCTTTGAATAATAACTCCTTGGGATCTTGGACATCAATTGTTGGAAATACACCTGTGTCCAGTATTAATTCGAACCAGGTCCAGGATAGTCAGCTGTTGCAACAACACCAATTGATGCTGTCCGGTGGTTCGATGTTACTGCAGGACTCGAATCATCAGGGGCTTCCTGAAAATCGTACTTCGTCATTGGGTTATCATGCTTTACCCCCAATGGTTAGTTTGCCGACAGCACCGATAAACAAACATCAATCTACGATTGCTCCGCTGCGTAATCTTCTTCCAAAGTGCATGGGAAGAAATGCTCCA
The DNA here is from genome assembly GCA_963989365.1 of Rhimphoctona megacephalus. NCBI lineage: Eukaryota > Metazoa > Arthropoda > Insecta > Hymenoptera > Ichneumonidae > Rhimphoctona > Rhimphoctona megacephalus. The sequence goes on from OZ022418.1 coordinate 29,499,806, forward strand.
ATGATCATCCATCAACCAGACAAACAGAACAAATTTTTGTGTACCATATGTCATACTTTTGAATGTATGAGCTTGGAGGCCATTAACGAGCACGTGAGAAAGCATTTTCACGGGTGGAAAAATTCGACAGTCACGCAAGATTCGGGACAACCATCGCTGGTTGCCAGGGTTCCCGTCCCATCATCTGACACTCTTTCATTATCATCTTCGGAGATAATAAGGGGCGAGAGGACACAACAAGTTCCGTCGAAAAATACGAGACCAGAAATGGTTACAGCTACGAATCGTCTGACTTTCCACAATTGGACCGTTAAAGATACACCACAAGGGCCTGTCCTCGTGACCCCACATTCGAACGAATCTAATAATAATCGTTCGGTTCTTCGTCAAGCTTCTTTTAACTCGAACAATCTCGCCTCGAACGCTCCGTACAGTGGTCAACTAGTTTTGCGTTGTAGAATATGTAAATCCGCAGTGTACAAAAGTTATGCACCGTTGCGCAATCATGCGATACTCGTACACGGTATTACGGATTTTAATTTACTCGTTCAAGAAAATATCTCACAAAATAGTTATCTTTGTACCCAGTGTCCGAATTCTAGCACACTTTTCGATACCGGGGAAGAATTCCGCGAGCACGTTGACACTATTCATACCCACTCTTGTCCATCCTGTCAACGTGTTTTCTCAAACTTTCTCACCCTCAGACATCATCTCGAACAATGTCGCGTTTCCACATCCAGCAACCGCAATACTTATGGTAACAATTGTTGATTATCGGTGCAACCGAGCCTACCTTTTTATTGTACTTGTATTAACCTCACGATGAATTAAAAAATTAACAAGTTCTGAAATTAAAAGAAAATAAAACGTCAGAAGATGCGATATCAATTGTCATGCTAATCAGTGAACGAGAATAAATTGTTCTCACTAATATGGATTATTGCTATCATTTTTAACGATCGAATAATTATTGAATGAAACGAAGATTGTTTATACAGCGATAAAGAACTTCGACACCGCAGAATCTTTACATATAAATTATTCTTTTGCCCATTCCAACGCAAAATTGTAGAAAATAAGTCGTTACATCATAGTTTAGTTTATAAACTCCACGTGTTATAATATTGCCAGAGCGTCAATACTCGATTTGGGATAACAGAAATGTTTTTTTGTTTTTTTTTTTGTTTACTGGAAACGCGTGCGTGATAGAGACGCTATTAAATCATGATGATTTTGTATACTGGCCCTGTTATCGTATAATATGAACAAAACTATATGTTCCGCGTGTGCGAGGAGCTAATGTTAGTAAAAAAAAAAAAAAAACGTTAAAACCGTACAATTGTTATGAAATTCTTAGATAAATAACAATTCCGTACCTTCAGCTTCAACGCAATGGTAATTCGACGGGTCAATAAATACACGAGAATCACGAAAAGTATCATTCAATTTTTTGATCCGCTGCGTATTCTACGTTGCTAAGTTTCACTTGCTATTATTGTGGAAAACCGAATTTAAAAAAAAAAAGAAAAAAAACATTACAGAAAAATCACTGCAGTGGGACACATCTAGTAAACCAAAGGAAGGAGTTTCTCGTAAAAAAAACATAAAAACAACAATAAGGCGAGATGTTTTCGCTCATGAATTGATCCTCGATCGGCTTTAACGAACTTGCGAAAAAAATGTTAGTTTTTTTCATCGAAAACTCTACGTTTATCAACATTTATTACAATTTTCAACATTTATTTATCACTACAACAAAAATTGATACAAAGTCCCTTAATAAGAACGGGACACGCGTTTAACATTGCCAATTTTATACCGGGAGCAATCGATCTTTTCCTGTATCTACGTTTATGAAACTTGATTTCACTACATCAGATCTCGGTTCAAATGTAATATGTAGAAAAATAAAGATGCCGTAACAATGATGTTTATCGAACTAAGATTAGAGAATAATCTATCATCCGTTACATACAAGCATACACATCTATATGTACGGGGTTTGAGTTGATGAAAAATTGTGTTGATAAGTATTAGACTGGCTGGATCGAATGATCAGCGTAGTAACAAAGGCACTGTGCGGCAAGCGTTACTTTTGTATAATTAAATAAATCTTATGAATAAAACGATATTTTATAATATTCAAATGAGTCTTCGTGATTAATGTTTTTTTTGTTTTATTTTTGTTAACACCGAGAAAAATCGACATTTTAATATCACGATTATCAAGCGAAATTAGAAAAAAAATTTGATAAGTCGCTGAGGCGACCTCTAAACATTTTTTTAGAAAGCTCAATTCCTAGGAGAATTTCTTTTACATCAAGTACTAACATTTTTTGTTGCAACATCGAAAAATCGACATTTCTAATGATTTTCGACCGAATTTACAAAAAAATATCGAAAAGTTGCTTGAGCACTATCTAAAAAATTTTTTAAAGCAAGCAAATTTTGGGAAAATTTCTTTTTTTTAAAGTACTAACATTTTCCGTTGGAGCCCCAAGAAAAAAAATATCGATTTTTTTGTTTGATCTACAAAGTTGATCTATCGCAGCAGCTATAGTCAAGAGACACCCTATTATTTTGAAAACCGTGAATGAGCCATGTATGATAGTTTTAGATATTATTTGAATAGTATTAAAAAAGTATAAGATTTTATAAGTGTGTGCCATGATCTTTATGGAAATTTTTTCATTACGAAGTTTTTCGATATGAATCTAATTTGACTCACATTGTCTAATCGGCCATACTACTAATGTACTAAATATACCTATATATAATATAGGAGGTTATATTTTACCGTGGATCGACAAAATGTTCGACACACTCAAGGACGAAATAAAGGACACTTTGTGTCGGCTAAAATACAGAAGTGGCATGTCCGGGATCAATTAACTCAATAACTCAATACCACTGTTCAATAAAAACAGCCTGACAGTGGGCATATTCGAATCGGTCCCGTTTTATTCGAGGTTATGCAGCGTTACCAGATCTATGCAGTCAGAGCGGTGGTAGCAGTAGACACCGACATACTAACAAGAAAACCTTCCCAGGTGTACTCCGCCGATTTTGTTCCGCTCGGAATATGTTATTCTACATTGAAATCTAAGAGATACGTATTTTTTTTTTTTTGCGGAAACTCATATTTAAGGGGTGAAACACACCCCTAAAGTTGAGGTCTCCTAGGGGAGGTTGTTCAGTTCCATATATATGCAGACAAGGGGGCAAAATCAAACCAATTGCATTCAATGCTTCATAAAAAGATATGACTACTCGATTTTTTTCAGCCCTGAGGTGGTGAATAAGCCGAAGTTATAGGGGTTGCAAATTTAAAAAAACATTATAACAAATAGAATATGCTCGATACGGAAGTGAAAAAATTGCATAATTAACAGTTTCAAAAGTTAAGAGATATATGTTTTTGCATTTTTTGAAAAAATGCATCCTTAAGGATGTACTACCCTTACATCCGAATACCTTTAATTTCTGTAGATACGTTTTTTTTTAAGTATCTATCTGCTAGAAAATATTCTTTTGAATATAGAACATATCGTGAAATTGTTTAAAAAGATTGTTATCAACATAAAAAAAATCCCTTGAAAATAATCGATAGATTATAATAATCGATAGAACATATGATTCAGGTATTGCAGATAATGAAAATTCTTTTCTTGAGAGATCGAAAAGTAGCTTTTTTCGCGATTTTGTTTCAACCGATTTTTTGATGTTTCATTAAATCACTCTTAAAGAATAGAGGATGAATTCTTAAGAATTCATCCTCTACTGAAAATGAAAATAACGTTAACGTTATTTTCATTTTTTACACTGTTTTCTTTATCATTGAAAATATCCTATAAAAAAACGATGTGCACGATTCTAGTCGCAATTAGTGTCTGAAACCAAATTTTAAAAAGATTATTAATTTGCCTGTGTGTCACTATTTTGCTATGGAGGGTTTATTTTTATTTTTATTTCTTTATTTTTTATTATCAAAAAACTGTTGAAAAAATCGGCTAAATTCTTTTTCGTTTTGTTAGAGAAAAAGAAGTTTGTTATACACGTGATGTTTGTTGTTACAATCACGTAGCAGTAAATGAACTGATATCTTTTATCATTTCGAATCTTACTTTGTATATGTTCGTTAGCCCTGTTTATTAGCTATCTGATTCTCCGAGTTGATATTCTACTTCACCTATCATTGAAAGAAGTTTCAAAATACGTTGATAAGAAATATATAACTGTTATCTGCCTCGGCCTCTCTTATTTGACATATTATGGCCTGTGCTACGCTTATAAGTCGCGTTCTTCAGAAATTGCTTCAATTCGAAAAGTGCGAGTTAGAAGGAATTTATCTCGTGATAAAATAATGTCAACAATCAAAGGCGTGTATAGCTCTGTGTTTTGTTTGCAATCAAAAGTTGTTAAGAGTTCCATTAGTTAAGAAATCAAGTGTATTTATTATCAAAAATGAAAGTGAACCCGCTTAATGTGATACGATTAGTTTTGGCACATTTTCAAGCCCTAAATATACCTGAAAGCCCTATAAATAATGATGAAATACAATTAAAAGAAAGCATTGAAAATATATTAACGAATGCTATGCAAGATTACATGGGCGTCGAAACAATCGTAGAAGATTCATTATATTTCCAAGAACCTTACAAAGATTAGGATATGGAAATAGTAGAAGACGAAAAATGGAGATCGGCAATCAATGATCCGGTACTACCCCCGGATGTTTGTACTACTGATGATGAATCTGTTTCGTACGAGTATAAATCGAGGGCAGTCAACTATTGGAGAAGTGGCAAAATTAAAAATTTGAGCCTATCAAGCGTTAAACAAAAATTTAGAAAAGTACAATCAGTGACTCAATTAAAAAGATGGTCTAAATATTTAAATAAAGGTGGAACTTATAAAGAAAAAATAGCTAGAATTTGCGAGTACACTTTAGCCAATTTTAAAGCTGCCGTTGATGCTGGTCTTATGGTACATGACATCGACTTGAAAAAATGGGCAATGCAAGCACAAAAAGAAATCGGTCATGAAGATGTCCGTTTTAAGGCGTCAGACAAGTGGGTACACTCATTTAAGAAAGCTCATAGGATTGTTTCCAGAAAAATTAGTAAATTTATGACAAAAAAAGTATTGAAAAAGCAGATAATCTGCGAAAGCTTGCTGAACAATTTGTTTCTGAAGTGAAGAACGATATAAAAGAATATGGGTTATCGAACGTCTACAATTCGGACCAAAGTGGTTTCCAATTAGAAATGCATTTTGGAAAAACATTAGCGGTTGAAGGAGAGAAACAAGTTGAATGCCTTGTACAATCAATTGCTTCTACAACACATAATTATACGATTCAGCCCACTATAGCAGGTGACGGAAGGCTTCTTTCTCCGCTATTCCTGGTTTTGAAAGAACCAAGTGGTAAATTTGGTCCAATAGTGGAATCGTCACTATTCAGACCAGAAAACGTTTACATAGAAGTATCGAAATCTGGAAAACTCACTTCAGGCAATAATAAAAATTATTTTTTTAGAGAATTCCTTATATTGACACATAAGATACTGTTTATTTCTTGCAACGAAGCAAATTGAAAAATTAATTCATACTTTCAGAACATTTTAAAACCTGGCTACAAAATGTCTTCTTCCCCCAAGTTGGTTCAAACAGTATTTTATTAAGGGGGGAGGTCTAGTTAGAACTTAAAAAAAGGCCTTTTTTCCGATTTTTTTTTGGCCAAACGATAAAATAATTTACAACAAAAGTTCTTCCGTTTAAAAGATATATATTTAAACTAAACATTACAATTTTTTTAAAGAAATATATTTCAAAATAAGCCGGTATGAATCAATGGCCGAGGGCGCTGCAAAAAACAGGTTTTGCGGTGATCACTCTCGCGCTGCAACGGATTATCTGAAACCAACAAAACAGGGGGGGATCTTTAGTTATTTATATAATGCTCCGGATGAACGAAGGGTTTTGAAAAATTTCCATTTTTCACAAAATGGCGGACGTTGAAAATCAAAAGTGTTGTTTTGACCAAAATTTCACTTACATTTTTGACTATAAAAAAAAAATAATTGTCCAAAAAAAAAATCCTTCGTTCATCCGGAGAACTACTATGTATAGAAGAAGTGATATAAATTTCAACCCGATCGGTAAAGCCGTTCTCGAGTTACAGTGATCACCGACTTCGAAAATATGGTTTCGAGAAAAACGTGTTTAAAGTTTTGAGTACGATTTGCATGCAGATAAAATTTTTTTTTTGTTACTTACATAGAGTCGTCTATTCCTGGGCCATATACTTCGCCTTCCTGCGCTTTATTGGCTGCATCTGAAGCAATTTTCAGCTGCCGCCGAGCTACCCTCGCCTCTCGAGTGTTTTCCAGGGATCGCCGGTTAGCTTTGTTGACTTGAATACAATCTTCGGTCTTGGCAAACGCGTGGGCGTATGGTCCCAACTTGATCCCCATAGCACCAAAGACTGCTAGCAAACCGTATGTACCCTCGTTAAAAGTGCAGGTAGCAATGTAAGCGGCTATGCTGACGGTAGTATAGCTGGCAGGTAAGGTTTTCGGCATGATCTTCCAAACGCTTTGGTTGAAACTTTCGTTGCTGTTTTGTGTGAATCCTCTAATGCACCTTTGCAACAATTCATCGTTTGTAAGACTTTCATAAATAGGTTTTATTGCATCGAAGACTTGCTTCGGCAACGCAGTGTAATCGTGTTTGAAAGACTTCAACTTCTTCTCGGCCTTTGCTTGTTGATATTTGCACCACGAGTCAGCACCTCGTGGACACTTATGATGCTGCGGTTTCTCGTCGGTTGAAATCTTGTGGTAGAGCGTAGCCCAAATGGCATCCTTCATTTTTTCAACCGAATCACAGTTGTCACGAATAGCCTTGCCAAAATACACAGACAATTGGTCAATCAATTTAGCAGTCAGTTTCCCTTTACCGCCGAGTCCTTTGTTATTTTTTTTACGCGAACGTAGACGGGTGCCCATCCGTTTCTGAATATGACCAACGCATTCTTTTTTCGTCACTTCAGTTTTTCCATAAGGAGCAGCTGCAACAATGCCAGAGTAAGTCTGAATCTCCGTCCCCGACGTAATACAAAAATCTCACTCCAAGATTTTCCCACGAACGACGAAAAATTTCGATCGCAGCATCAACCTCCATCTTTCCCGCACTGCCTATATGATTCGCCGAACAAGTTTCTTTGTGTGTTTCGTACCATTCTTCATATTCTTCCGTGACTTTTTTATCTTTCCAAACTTCACAAGCCTTGCAGTAAGAACTTTTTACAAGTACGTCAAGAATTTTGCCCGTAAAATGTCCTATTAGCGATGTGACACCAAACAGAGACGAAAGTCCGCGCTTGTGCCACGTTCCATTACCGGACACAATCAAATCAGTATTCTTACTTTCACTGTTAGTAGAATTCGAGTTTATCTCTTCTTTAGAAGCCTTCTTCATAAAAAATTGAGGCATATTTTTACTCGCTTCACACATGTGCTCCAGTAATATGCAGTACGTAGATTTAGCCAACCATGGCGGGAAGTCCATCAATGAGCAAAATTTTTGTGCACCTTTGTAACCAACGCCTATGACACGCATCGCTAATGTGAACCTTCGATTTATTTCAAAAGAATGGTTAATAAAATCGCACGACGGTATATATTGAGGAGTACACTTATCACACACAACAGAAATTTTGAACCCAAGTCCACGTTCGCTTACTATGCCAAAAGATATTTTGCTGTTGCACTTTGCACATTTCACAAGACTCGCGATCGCCGAAAAAACAGTAAAAAAATTGATTATTCTGTAATCAACTGCATCCGTTTTTGGCACATGATATTCGTCCTGATCTCTCAATTTTTTTGCTGACGTACTCGCTCCGCCATCATCAGTCTCCGCAGTTTTTGGATTAAAAAACTGTTTCCTTTTCAAGGTTCGTGACTTATAAATTCGTCGATTTGTCCTGTCTTCTCTCGATACTTTTTTGTGCATCTTGCACTGAAAAACTCAAGAAACTGTTCCGAATATAGACGTTCGCACGATCCAACGTTTCGAACCTAACTGCTTCTGAAACAGTATTTCGAACTACGAAGGTCTTTCTTATTTTCTATATATATGTGTGTGTGTGTGTGTGTGTGTGTGTGTGTGTGTGTGTGTGTGTGTGTGTGTGTGTATACATGTATGAAATACAATAAAGACCTTCAGAGACCCTCTGGAGTCGAGCGCACAGCTGCCGCTACTTGCTTACTTTGTACGGCTCAAGCACGGCGTCCATCAAAGTTATGTATCTCGGCGAATAATGGTCCGATTTACATGCAATTGGTCGGAAAATACTCGTAAGATATTGTACTTTTAGAAAATGAAAAAAAATCGATTTTTTGAAAATTCTAACTAGGCCTCCCCCCTTAATTGACTCCTGGACTGGACATTGCTCTCGAGCTGTTGATGAAGCGAAACCTCGGGATAAAAATATAAAATTAAGAAAAATACCGCAGGGTACAACGGGAAAGATTCAACCTTTGGATGTTTTTGCCTTCAGGATATGGAAAAATGATGTGAAACATTTTTCTGACAATGTCATATTAATGGATTATGATTTAAATTTGCATTTACGAAATAATATAATTAAGCTTCAGTCACTTGGTCACAACCAATTATCATCTCCACGATATGTAAACTTATTTAGGTATTCATGGTTCAAAAGCAGTTATAATGAATGGCGACTGGAGAATTTTAAAAATCCTGTAGATTTTAGTTTTAAAACTTGCAAAGCGCATTGTGATGTACCCGGATGTCAAAATATTGCTGTTGTTAGGTGTTCATGGTGTAAAAAATCATTATGTTTCCAACACTTTTTTGACGATTTCCACTATTGTAAAGAATATAATGAATAATTTCATTTATCAATCAAAAATAAATCTGTACAAAATACAGTATATAAAATATAATAAAAACAATGATACAATAATTAGAAATATTAATATGGTAACAATGTGATTGAAAAGAATTTTCATTATCTGCGATGCCTGAATCATATGTTGTAACGATTATTATATATAACGAAGAAAAAATCGCAATTTTTTTATAAAAACAATTTTTTTCAAGGGATTTTTTTTTTGTTGATAACAATCTTTTTAAACAATTTCACGATATGTTCTATATCCAAAAGAATATTTTCTAGCAGATAGATACTTAAAAAAATACGTATCTACAGAAATTAAAGGTATTCGGATGTAAGGGTAGTACACCCTTAAGGATGCATTTTTTCGAAAAATACAAAAACATGTATCTCTTAACTTTTGAAACTGTTAATTATGCAACTTTTCACTTCCATATCGAGCATATTCTATTTGTTATAACGTTTTTTAAATTTTTAACCCTTATAACTTCGGCTTATTCACCCCCTCAGGGCTGAAAAAAATCGAGTAGTCATAACTTTTTATGAAGCATTGAATGCAATTGGTTTGATTTTGCCCCCTTGTCTGTATATATATGGAACACAGAGTTATACACGCCTTTGATTTTATTGATATTATTTTATTACGAGATAAATTCCTTCTAACTCGCACTTATCGAATTGAAGCAATTTATGAAGAACGCGACTTATAAGCGTAGCACATCCCAACATATGTCAAATAAGAGAGGCAGAGGCAGACAACAGTTATATATTTCTTATCAACGTATTTTGAAACTTCTTTCAATGATAGGTGAAGTAGAATATCAACTCGGAGAATCAGATAGCTAATAAGTAAGGCTAACGAACATATACAAAGTAAGGTTCGAAATGATAAAAGATATCAGTTCATTTACTGCTACGTGATTGTAACAACAAACATCACGTGTATAACAAATTTCTTTTTCTCTAACAAAACGAGAACGAATTTAGCCGATTTTTTTCAACAGTTTTTTTATAATAAAAAATAAAGAAATAAAAATAAAAATAAACCCTCCATAGCAAAATAGTGACACACATGCAAATTAATAATCTTTCTAAAATTTTGTTTCAGACAATAATTACGGCTAGAATCGTGCACATCGTTTTTTTATAGGACATTTTCAATGATAGAAAAAAAACAGTGTAAAAAATGAAAATAACGTTAAGAATTCATCCTCTATTCTTTAAGAGTGATTTAATGAAACATAAAAAAATCGGTTGAAACAGAATCGCGAAAATAGCTACTTTTCGATCTCTCAAGAAAAGAATTTTCATTATCTGCAATGCCTGAATCATATGTTCTATCGATTATTATAATCTATCGATTATTTTCAAGGGATTTTTTTATGTTGATAACAATCTTTGCAAACAATTTCACGATATGTTCTATATTCAAAAAAATATTTTCTAGCAGATAGATACTTAAAAAAATACGTATCTACAGAAATTAAAGGTATTCGGATGTAAGGGTAGTACACCCTTGAGGATGCATTTTTTCAAAAAACGCAAAAACATGTTACTCTTAACTTTTGAAACTGTTAATTATGCAATTTTTTCACTTCCATATCGAGCATATTCTATTTGTTATAATGTTTTTTTAAATTTTCAACCCCTATAACTTCGGCTTATTCACCACCTCAGGGCTGAAAAAATCGAGTAGTCATATCTTTTTATGAAGCATTGAATGCAATTGGTTTGATTTTGGCCCCTTGTCTGCGTATATATGGAACTGAACAACCTCCCCTAGGAGACCTCAACTTTAGGGGTGTGTTTCACCCCTTAAATATGAGTTTCCGCAAAAAAAAAATACGTATCTCTTAGATTTCAATGTAAAATAACATACTCCAAGCGGAACAAAATCGGCGGGGTACATCTGGGAAGGTTTCCTTGTAAGTAATTAGTCAATTAAAACGAAGATTTTTTTTATGATTCTTCGACAAATCTCATTATATGGTTTGTAAATGATCCTTATGATTTTTTAAACATTTTAGAATTTTATTTGACAATATATCTAACTGAAAAAACTACAAATTCATGCCGCAAATCTCTGTCGAAGCGAGATTTGCATTAGCCTTGTGTTAAAATTCTAAATTTTATCAATTGTTTATTGTTGTAACTCGTCGACGATGGTCCCTAAAATTTTACAGGCGGTTTCCTGTATACTTCAACAGTAAAATAAAAAATAAAAAAATTGAATTTTTCTCTAATAACGAGGTTCGCGATAGGTCAACCTTAAAGCACGCAAATTTTGGAAAAATTACTTTTTTCGAAGTACTAACATTTTCCGTTGGAGCTCCAAGAAAAAATATATCGATTTTTTTGTTTCATCATCCAAGAGTATAGGGTAATTACTCCCGATTTGTGCGTACACGATTAAAAAGAGTCCAGAGCGCTCTTCGCCTGTATTCGAGAATCTACTTAATCTAAATAATAATTGAGGGAAGGGTAAAATAAGTGAACGATTAAATATCAAGTCATTTTAATTGGCGCTTGAATTCTTACAAATTTTTGTTCTTCGTAGTAGCATCATTTTCAACTATTGCTGAATAAAGTCATTTTAATTGGCGCTTTAATTCTTGCACATTTTTGTTCTTCATAGTAGCATCATTTTCAACTATTGCTGAACAAAGTTGTTTCGTAATTTGTATGGTCCGCAAGCTACGAACTATTTTCAAAACTTTTGAACGTTGCGGTTTGTGAATAATTATTCAGTTACAGTGGTGTAATCGTTACATAACATAGATCGGGTTTTAAAAACGAAAACAAGATTTATTGTTTATGAGGTTGTTTATGATACATTATTCACATATGCTTGGCTTTTGCTAAAGATTGTCTGTTTCGAAATGAACAAGCCTTTATTTGTAATCTTACGATATTATTTTGGGATAGTTGTCAAATGGAATTCTGATTTAGAACTTTTTAAGGGGTCATTTTGGCTTCCTGCAACGTTGTGGCACAAACGTGAACTCTGGCAAAAGGCGAGCTTAATGGAAGGTTCAACGCAACGCCGCAGTCGATTGTCTCGTGTCCGTAGCCACGGTTTAAATAAGGACTGAAAGACTAACTTGGATTTAAGATCCCTAAGTAGAGACCCTACTAGAGGGCACCGTTGATTTTTCATCGATGAAGATGTTGTACACTGGATCCACAGATTCATTTGAAAATGAATGATCCTACAAAATTGATTTCTCATTAATTAACGCTAATTACATCTAGCGGTAATACCATATTGACAGCTTCACCAATTGAGACCATTTGGTTTCAAATTAAACATTCTCGAAGGATGCGCAAAGCGCACCGTAAAATTTCCATGGAATCCCTTTATATCTAAACACATCGCGTTCATTCAATATCAGTGATATTTTTTTTCTACTCGAACTTACACGATTTAATTATTATATATGATATACAATATTTCGTCAATAATCCTAGACTTTGGCACGTAATTCACATAACACAATATCGAGGATTGTGTCGTAAAAGAAAATGAAATTCATTCTATCGCATCTATCAGTAAATCTTATACCTTAGAGACTAATTAGCATTAATTAATCTATCATTGGGACGTTTTTAATCACACTCGAATAATAAACTGTATTTACATCACTTACAAGATTTTTTTTTTTGAGAAACTAATAAGATTCGAGCATAGATGGATGAAGATTTTTTTTTATCCGATTGGTAATGATTTATATAGGTTTGAAAATCACAAGACTCTTTCTCATAATTGCGAAAAATCCTGATGAAATTCTTCACTCTGAACGATTATGCCTCCATTTTCGTTTAATTGATCTTTTTATATGGGCTTTGTAGACTGCTTTATACACTTAGAAATATTTAGTCCTAAGTTAATTCTACTTTAAACTCAAAGCCTACGTTTAAAAACGAGGCTTTCCTCTGATTGAGGTACAAATGGAGTTCATCGCTGACACCGACATTCGATCGTTTCAACGATGATGCCTTCCAATTTCCCTCCTTACAATCTAATAATACTGGCACAGGTCACAGATGTTCAATATTTTTGAAATTTGAAAGAGGAGAAAAAAATCCAACACCAATGGTGTCGTAAACTCGATGTAGAGTTTTCGAAATTTTCACGTAGAGAAATTAAGTGAAAAATACAAAATTGATGGGAATGTCTCACACACCATCATAATTACATCTCATTACGAAACTGCACTTTGGTCCAAGTTGGTAAAAATTGGAAGATTAAGAATTTTGTTCGATATCAAACTACTCTTAGGTAGATTCAAAAATTCAGTTGCAAAAGTTATCAAAATTTGAGATGTGACGTAAAATTGGTCTTGTTGTTTGGATCAGAAAATGAGTACCAAATCTTACGATTCAAAAAGTGTAATAAATATTTTAGTAAAGCGCAAATCGTCATTGAAAAAATTGTTCTGAAAAATCATGCACATATTTTCATTTGAAATTTTGGTGTGACGTACAAACATCAAAAATCTGACTAACGAGATTTCTTCTCGCATACAAATACATCATTGAGCAGGGGTTCTATTACGCCTATACAATTATACATTAAAACGACGTAGAGATTACCCCTAGTCGTTACAATATTGTTGCACAAATTGTTTATTGCATCAACAATTATAAAGGGTACGTTTTATCGCTAACGAGCTATCAGTGCAAAAATAGTATCGTATCTTAATCAGATTATCATGGATTTGCACGTTTTCGTACATCTCGCTACAAAGTTTAGATGATTCGCGCCTCGAATGTACAAAAGAACGCATCAACGTTCATTTATTGACGAAACGCTTATAAAAAAAAAACGTTTATGTATAAAAATCTACCGAGGGAACAAATTAATTTCAAAATCACTGGCTAAAACTATAAAATAATGGGATTTTCCAGAAAATTATTCAACCAACAAGTTGATGCGTTCTCTTTACGTTACAACTCTGATAATATGTAATCTATGAGCGGTCGAGTGACGACGTTGAGTATAAATGTGGGTCAGCTTTATTATCGTTATAAACATTTCTTAGAGCTTAGATTCTACATTTTCATTGTACAGGGTCTTCCGCCACAGATGGTCATCCCCTAAGTACCAAATTTCAGGTCTAAAAGGCATCTCGAGAGATTTTTTTCGATCAAACCCCTGCTTGATTAGTTATTTAAAGTTGGTGATGACGAAACCACGCTTTCTGATGAAACGGCTAGAGATAGAGAAAAAAATCCATGGGACTCATCTTGCGAAGCATACAATTTTCTGCAAAAAAGTCCCTGACTCCGTTGCTCTATCTTTGACCGTTTTGACAGTATGCCAGGTGAAAGTCAGTTACGTTCTCAAGATAAAAAAAATAACAACTAATCAGGCAACGGCCTGATTAAAAAAATGGTATTATACTTTTTGACCCGAAATTCGGTGCTGAACTTCATGGGAACGGCGAACATTAATAGGGTACCCTGTACGTTCATAGATGTGCGTGTGTCTAATATAATAGCGGAGTATTGATAGGTACAATTAATTCCTTCATCCGAGCCTTTTTTTGATTCTATTTACATCGAGAGATGAATTTTCGATAACTCGTGACAAGGTGGAGTTTCATCGCTTCGATGAAACCCCAAATAAAAAAAAAGGAATATTACGAAGATACATCTAAGATCTATAAATTGAGCAATACAGCAGACTCTTCATAAACGATGTTGATTTGTTTTTACAAGGAACCTTTTAATTCCCTTTTAAAATCGACTTACGGCCTCGTCATCGGTAACGAAATAATTGCTGTTCTTTACCGCTGATCCGTACATGCCGTAAGTTGGACTGAGCACCAGTCCGCGACTGCAAAGTCCTTTTTCATCTGCCACTGATGAATGGCGGACTATGACGCCATTAGATTTCTTGTCTTTCTTCATTAGCGTCAGACGACAATCTTCCGAGCGAAGAGGCATCGAGGGATAGTTCGGTTGCCTCGCTAGAGTCGTCAAAGCTCGATCGCCCGTATCGTTAAAACTACAGAAGGAAATAATTTCAACTCACATCTATTCGCTTCCATCACAAAATTAAAATTAATTCAAAGGGTCGATTTTCATCTGAAAAATGTGTTGCATCTCATTGGATAAATGTCTGCTTTTTTGGCTGTGTTATTTGGCGAGCTCCAAAGATTTCTACTTTATCTGCTTATCGGCGAAAGAAGATAATTTGGAAAACGTTACCTGTGATGCCTAACTATGCCTCGCTTGATTCTACAGTTTTCATTGCCAGCTTGTCCCCCTATCGCTGTTCCATGCGTCTTGCAGGCTTCTACGCCTGGCACAGGGGATAAAGAACTCGGACCATAAGATCCTCCACTTTGCCTTCTGTCCAGGATGTTGACCAGCTCTACCGATGGCGTCGGTGAAAAAGTTCCCTGGAACAGAGTAACGTATGATGAAGGTGGAAACTTAGAGGAGAGCTGAAATTCTTAACGGGTAAAACCATTGTAGAATTTTCGAAAAATCGATTTTTTTTATTGGCTTAAAATATACTTTGAACCCTCTTGACTATGAGGCAAAAAGGTTTATACCTGAAAAAAAATTTTTTCATTGAAATTTCAGGCTCATCCCCGAGCGCGTCGGTCATTTCAGTACCACGTTTCAAAACTTTAAGGTAGGAGTCTCACTACAGTCATATTCAAAAGTTAACTCTCCGGTCAAAATTCGAAAATTTGGAAGTAACCTGCGAAATAATCTAATAATGGCAATTGTCAAGTCATACGGGAGCCTAAAAAAATAAAAAATTTCGGGAACAATGTTTAATATAAAATTCAGAGTTTCCGGAATACCCACGTTTTCCTATGCAATATACGTAACATATAGTTCATATCACTATATCTCCGAAACTAAGTAGTCAAAATTGTTGTAATTTTTCGAAAAATTTCGTTATATACACCAGTGCAAATGACAATTAAAAAAAAAAAAATCTGTAGAAAAGTTTCGAAGTAATTGCGTAAAATGTGAAATTTTCTACCTTTGCTCATAGGAACACACGTAAAACTATACAATTTTTGATTTTCGATATCTCGAATGTGGAATAGTCAATCTTATTCAAATTTTGCACGTTATTACATAATGGTGTTCTGAATAAGTTCTCGGAATATAAAAAAATTCTGTAGAAAAATGCATTGGCGAGACTCCTACCTTAAACGCGTTTAACTCGAAACACGATTTTTCAAAACGGCACGCAGCATAACTCCAACAATTTTCATTCTTTTCATTTGAATTTTTGACAATATCTTAAAAATAACATTTCGAAGTGAAATACGTACGAAGTTTTCAATAAATTCATTTAAACGTTTTTTATCAACAAATAATTACCCCTTTTTTCTGTCGAAAATTGAACCTCTTCCTTCAAACACTCGCCAATAATACAAAAATGAATATTTTCAAAATCCCCTACGTACTTCACTAGCTATGAGTATCTAGATTAAGTTTTTTTTTTTATTCCAGATCAACAATTGCACCAGTTACATTGTATGCCGCCGAGCGCCTCGAATTCAATAAGCCTCGCGGGAATGGCTCTGGTGTCGCCATTTTTAAATATTTTTCAATCATAATTTTTTGTTGTACAGTTAAATATATGATTAATAACTCCTCCGAATATTATTATTCTATTACCTTTCCTTCCACCCGAAAAAAAATTGTTGAAAAAAGGTATTTTTTGAGGCCGTTACAGTGTTTTTAGCCATTAATAGTTTTTAGGGTGGATGTTGTGCTTTGTTTAAAAGAATGCTCAAAAATATTTTTTTTTACTTCTTTACCTGCAAAGAAGGTCTTCTAAGAGTTCCACCTTCCATTCCAATCAGCTTAACGCCCATAACATTTTTCTTGACAATCCCAGGAGTTTCTTGATTATTTAGATTCAAGTTAAGCTCCAAAGAGCTTCGATCAACGATCCTATCGATATCTCGGATCTTTTCGAAGTTTGTAAGTTTTCCATAAGACGGAGTTCCCATGAGGGAAACACTCCCGGGAGTAGCTGTTGGATTAACGATCCGTAACGGGACGTGAGTGCCGTTAATCTCGTTCGGAACGTGAACCGGACCTGTGATGGAATTCTGTAGATTTCTCACTCCGAGTATCTGACCGTCCGAATGAATGCTCGGCGTCAGTGGAATGTTGGGACGTGTTCGTCCTGGCGTGTGAATGCTACTTTGAAGATTTTGAAGATTCTGGAGACTTCGGTTCGCTTTGTGAACAGCGCTGCCGTTTACACTTCTGAAGCCGATGTCATTGTGATCCTCGATTCCCTGATAATGTTCAAGTCCTTCGCTACCCCGGCTGCAATGATCGACAGAATCTTCATCCGGTGTTCCACTTGATCCGTGGCATGTACTCGTTTCCTGTTCACCACATCAAGTCAGAAGTCGATAAAAACAATGATTTCACCTCTTTTTATTTTGATTTTACATGTAAGAGGTAAAAATAACATATTAAGAACTTACATTGAGCGTTGCGTCGATCAAAGCAGCACCGGAACTGCTCTGTACAACGCCCAATTGTTCTTTCGACTTCCCAGGTGAATAAACACCCAAAGGATCACAGCAACGTGGGCAGTAGCCTTTTCCAAGAAGGTTCCTCGTCAATGAACTTACGATCAGTTGTGTGAAAAGAGCAGTCATCATAACGGTCGTTCGGAACGGAGATTTTTGAGTTTGGGTCTCGTTGTCGTAATAAGGAAAGTGAATGAAAGCTGGAATCCCTAGTCCCCGCTCACCCCCTTGAAAAATAAAACGGATTGATCGAAGAATTGACGAAATCTGATCAGTTGG
This sequence comes from Rhimphoctona megacephalus, assembly GCA_963989365.1. Classification (NCBI taxonomy): domain Eukaryota; kingdom Metazoa; phylum Arthropoda; class Insecta; order Hymenoptera; family Ichneumonidae; genus Rhimphoctona; species Rhimphoctona megacephalus. The sequence continues at coordinate 29,517,542 of OZ022418.1, forward strand.
TTTTTTATACTGCGAAAGTATTAATCGTACCGGAAATACGTAAAACAACGGCAACCAAGTATCCGGCGAGACATCCGTAGGTATCGACCATAGACGGCCAATGAACAACCGCCAAAAGTTGTGGAAAGAGAACCACGTAGACAAGGTCCGAGCACAAATGACTAAAAATACATAAATATTTTTGACTCTTTGATTCTTTACTTTCGGATGAATTAAAATTACTTACGATAAATAATAAACACTTCCAACGGTGAGTGCAACTCCGGCGGACAGGAGCGAGACAATAAGAACAGATATTCTGAGAATCCAGTCCAGTTCTTTTTCTGAAGCCTACATAATCGAATTAAGGTAATTACTCGAAAATAATAATCACTGCTTGAGGAAACATTGAAGGAGAAGAAAATTTCGTACTTTTGGTCTGATAGCCAGTCTGTAGATGTTTCTGGAAAACATGGAACTACTTGCAAGGATGCTGGAGTCTGCTGATGACATGACTGCGGCTGATATTGATCCAAGACCTGCAGCAGGGGTTAATTGCCGTTCATATTTTATATCATTTCTTCAATGAGATGAAAAAGTTTCTTAAAAGCAAAAAAAGTGATCAAGTACGAGTTGGGTCTCGCAAAAGTATGACCGAAGTAGTTCTACCGAGTTCGGATAAAAAAACAAAATGGACTTAATTTTTTCTAAATCAAAAACCCAAAAAATCGTTTTCGTTATGTGATTCCCCGAATAATTGCTAATTCAAATCCTAGTGTTTGGAAACTAAAAAATCTGATAATTGTGTTACTCACCCAAGAAACCAACCCATTGAGGTGTCAAGTACCGCAGTACGATGGGCAAAATGGCGTTACCATCCGGCGACAAAATGGTTTTATTGAAACCTTCGACCATCGACCAGTCCGTAGCTCTCGCAACTACTCCAATCATTGCGGAAGGTACAGCAATAGCGAGGCAGCCAAACATCGAGGCGATTGACAATGTCCTTACGACTGCGGTGCTTTTGATGCTTAGTATACGTTGAAAGTATCCCTGTAATTGATGCGTTAAAAGAAATTATTCTATACTAAAGATTAGAAGTCATGAAAGAAAAATATCCAGTAAAAAATCTATAATTCCGATCGTTCAATATGCATCGATCGAATCAATTTGAATTATTTAAATACCTGCCAAGGTATCCCACCAAAAATAAGAAGAAGCATGCTGTCGAGCCACATGGCAAGATCAGCGTTCTTAATCTCGCCCAGCCAACCATCCTTCTTCATTATTTGTTTATCCAAGGAGACAGCGGGATTGAGAATGGCGTAAGGTGTTGCAACAGCTAATCCAAATACTATACAGGCTAACTGTAACGCATCGGTACAAGCGATGGAATAGAGTCCCCCAAAAACGGTGTATCTACGAATGCAGAAAAAATCATAATTTCAGCATCCCCTGGGCAACTTAACAAAGCGATATCATTTAATTCTTTTATTTTTATGTTTGTCTCTCTCTCTTTCTCTCTTTGTCTCATGAAAGTCTGAACTAAATATCGTGCGATACGTAATACCAATAAAATTTATCAAGCCTAAGTCCTAACGGTCTTTTCTCCAAGACCAAAATCGATACTTCTTCGTGTCAAGCAAATTCCCTCAGGTTTGCTTTCCAATATTAAACACTATCTATACGAGGAGGCTGACGTTTTTTTTTCAAGCTTTAACGGGGTGAGGATTTTGCGTCGTCTATTGGATTATATACGAGGTCGAGGTAGAACGATCAAAGAGTTCTCCTCCTCGTGCGGGCCCTCACCAGACGAGGAGAATCCTCTGATCTTTACGGTCATCGTTATCACCCTGGATTCATTCTCCAAAGTCGCGCCTCCTGTTAGTGGTCTTTGCTATGTTGAAGAAAAACCTCCGGAATACCCAAAAAGAGGAATTCTTCCACAGTTTTTTCTTTTTTTCGTACAAAACTCAGTGAACTCACACAATTCTTTCCATCTTTTTCCTGCCGGAGAATTCCTCTTTGAAGTAATTTAATGCTTACCCGTTCAAAATCTAGCTGCATATTCAACGCTTTAAAATACTCTTTATATATTGCAGCTCAGGAAGACATTGCACTGAATTTATCAATAATTCTTTTATACACTATCGCAAAAAACTCTAGAGAAACTTTTGTTTTGTTTTTTTATCCCGTCGATTATTATTTGCTTTCAGTATCGATAATAAAGCTTGAAAATTCTTTTTTTCAATCATTAGTCCGAAAACAACATTTAGTTCAAAGAAAAAACGAGTTTCTCCAATAAATTCGTGAGCAAATCTTTTTTTCCAAATCCCATATCGTTTTTCGTGTATTCCCATTGTTATTTTTATCCTAGATTACTACAATTGGGTCATTTTGGTCCAAGCCAAAACACTCATTTTCGGATAGATTGAAATGCACTTTATTTTTTATGAGCATGCATAAATAAAGTTATGACCACGGAAAGTTGTTGATTGAAGATCAACAAGGAGTTTTCGTCTTAGATTTTTGCGGTTTATCAAATCATTTTGCGCATAGTTTTTCGGATTTTAACTTTTAAAAAATATGGTACTAACATTGCGACGAAGACTGCTGATGCACAAACACTGATGTTAGGATCGAGACCAGCGACGATGGACAACGAATTTCCAAGTGCTTTGAGTACGGAGCTGCACCAGAATATATCACCTAGGAGAGCAGGAAGAAACAGCAATCCACCGACTCTCGCACCGTAACGTTGTTGAAAAGGATCCAACATCGTGACGTATTCGGCTTTCCTCATTGGCTTTGCGAACAACATTGCTCCTGTTGATTGTCGAATTAATTCATCATGATTTGTCATTTCAACTTTTGCCCAATCGGATTATCGGAATACTGGACTCGAATGATCCAGCTTTATTTTTCATTGATTTCAAATCCGCGATTAAAACGGTTTTTAGATTGCAAACAAATGTGGATTTAATTTGAAAAAGGTTGGCTCACGTACCGAAAAGAAGAGAAAGGCTGTAACCTATGGGAACTTGGCACCAGGCCAAGCCTTTGATGTACATCGCTTCCGCAGTACCATTCACGAATCCTCCGCCAACCCATGTCGCTGTAAACAATGAAAGTCTATTTGTGAATTTACATTTAACTGGTGCATTATCTTTCATAGGAAAGTCTGGGCCATTATTATTTTATTATTTATACTACCCTGGTTGATTCGATACAAACGTAGTCGAAAAAAACATCCCTGGCATTCTTTATTTACAACAAATGCAGTAAAATCCTCAAAAAGTTAAACAAAATATAATTTGACGTAACATTTCGTTCCTGGCCACTCGTATGCATCTGTGTCGATCGATGGACCGGCGGATTTACCGTCCTTTTTGGCCTCTGCTCGTCAACTCGCGGGTGCGGTACACGATTGAGGACGCATTTCATCTTAACGAGTTCGGAATTGCGTTAATTAATTTAAGTTATATATTCCTTCTTTTTGGTGTTGACGAGGATATCATCGCACTAAATTCTACGTTTATTGTTAAGATTAAGAGACGAATTTTACGTGGAGAGATGCATCTTGTATTTTGATGATCAATTTTGGATTAACGGGGCATATTAAGGGTTGCTCCACCGCTCTTTGCCTTTATGTGGCGGAAACGCTTCCATGTACGTCTTAATATTCATCAGCTACTTGTAAAATTCCGGTTCGGAGCTCTCTCTCTCTGTCTGTCGTCGTATTGAGATTCGAACAACCGCGCCCATTCAAGAGTGGGTGGTAAAAGGACACGCAAGAAAATGACTAATTCGCATCGTCACCCGTGGCTTTTTCGCTGAAACAGAGTGGAGAGCTGCACCACTCATCGTCGTATTCTCGGGGGTCAAGGTTCGGTAACCACGGTGCCTTCTCAAGTGGGGTTCGGGGGTATCACTGGAAATATAGTATTGTATTTAACGGGTAAAACCACTGTAGAATTTTCGAAAAATCGATTTTTTTTTTATTGGCTTAAAATATACTTTGAACCCTCTTGAATATGAGGCAAAAAGGTTTATACTTGAAAAAAAAAATTTTCATTGAAATTTCGGGCTCTTCCCCGAGCACGTCGGTTATTTCAGTACCACGTTTCAAAACTTTAAACGCGTTTTTCTCGAAACACGATTTTTCAAAACGGTACGCAGCATAACTCCAACAATTTTCATTCTTTTCATTTGAATTTTTGATAATATATTAAAAATAACATTTCGCAGTGAAATACATACGGAATTTTCGATAAGTTCATTTAAACATTTTTTATCAACAAATAATTACCCCTTTTTTCTGTCGAAAATTGAACCTCTTCATCCAAACACTCGTCAATAATACAAAAATGAATATTTTCAGAATCCCCTACGTACTTCACTAGCTATAAGTATCTAGATTAAGGTTTTTTTTAATTTTTATTCCAGATCAACAATTGCACCAGTTACACTGCGTGCCGCAGAGCGCCTCGAATTCAACAAGCCTCGCGGGAATGGCTCCGGTCTCGCCATTTTTAAATATTTTTCAATCATAATTTTTTGTTGTACAGTTAAATATATGATTAATAACTCCTCCGAATATTATTATTCTTTTACCTTTCCTTCCACCCGAAAAAAATTGTCGAAAAAAGGCATTTTTTGAGGCCGTTATAGTGATTTTAGCCTTTAAATGTGGGCCCACCGTGGACCTAAGAGACGTCTCGGTTCATGAGGAAGGTTTCCCCTTTTTTTAGTGGTATCCGCCGACATGTCTCTAGAGAAGAGCACCCGTGAAACGGCCTTTAGCCCAGTCGAAATGTACATTTGCAATGAAAAAAATAGCTCTCCACAATTATCTTTTTTTAATCATTGGAGGAGGGGTCAATGGTAGTCTAAATTACAAATTACGACAAGATTTTTCAGGAGGTTCGACCGCCATCTTGAATTTAAGGGGCACCACTAGTGTGACACTTTCAAAAAATCGATTTTTTTTTCATTTTTCGATAGTCTATCTTCAAGAATAACATACTAAAATTTCAAGTGCGGATCTCAAATAGTTTTTGAACTACAGCCTTCTAAAGAGCAGTTGCTCTAACAATGAAATCAATATTTTTATCTTTCAACGTGTTTTTTTTTTCAAAACGAAATTTTTCAAATTTGCTGCAGTTCTAACTCGAATACAAATCATTCTATCGACTTGAATCTTGTTTTAGCGTATTTAGTATTTGTTTCTTCGTACAATGACCCTCCGATTTTGCGATTGGATAAAAAATGTCAATTTGCCATGCAAAAAACCATCAGATTTATAAACGTAATTTGACACTTTTTTTCAAAACTCTGCCATTTTCTTGGATTTTCATTTTTTTTCACAATCCTGCGTGGGTGGGGGTAAAATTTTCGAATGACGAAATTTCGAACAGCTAAAATAGCGAATTTTAACATACAATTATATATATATGTATCGATAACTGTATGTTAAAATTCGCTATTTTAGCTGTTCGAAATTTCGTCATTCGAAAATTTTACCCCCACCCTCCTGCGTCATTGCACAGGCAATACCTTCTAGTTTAACGGAGTTTTTTTATTTTCTGATTTCAAGAACTCTGAAGGCCGCAATCACTGCAGGAGTGGAAGAACTTTTTTTTTGGAGACTCGGGAGACGGCGCATAAGTCGCTGAAAATTGAATATTTTCATACAAAAAAATTATTGTATATACATAATTTATACACAAATATATCCTCCAAATTTCAAAACAATCGATGCAATACTTTTCTATCAATAAATTCCCGAAAATCACCTATGTTTTTGGGCAGTCACAGTTTTTTGATGCGCCTTAAGGGGCCAGTCCACTTTGAAAATTTTAAAAAATCGATTTTTTTTACTGTTTTCGAAAGTACATACATTCAGAAATATTGTGTTAAAATTTTATGAAAATCCGAGCTCTCTAAGTATTTTTTTTTTTTTACCTGAACATCAGGACCTCATTTCGTCTACCTGAGCGTATAGCGCATATGAGCAAATTGGAGTGTGTTTTACATGTGGCCAAACGCGTTTTCAAACGTGCAAATGAAGCAAGAAAATCTTTGATCCAGAAGAAAAAAGCTCTAAAGGAAGTAGAAGAGGAAAAAATCGCATCGAAAAACGTTACACCGAAAAAAGCCGCATCGAAAAAAACCGCACCGAAAAAAACTGTAGTTGTGAAGAAAAAGACGGCTACCGTAAAAAAAGTGTCAAAAGCAAAAACACAAACTTTGACGATCAAGTTGATGAAACAGTTGTCTGAAAATTACGGCTCAGCTATTCGAAGGAATTTGAATTCTATTGAAGGTATGCGCAAAGAAATATGGGCAGGGTATTACCACAAAATTTCGACCGATGTCAAACCGCAACATCACAACTGCTCACTTCAGCAACATTACAAACATCCTCCTTCTCTTTCTGAGAAAGTAAGGGAAGTTTTAAAACCTATTTACGAGGATCTCACCAAAACAGAACTGCTCGAAAGGTGTTCATACGCAAAACAATAATGAAAGTTTTAACAACTGCGTATGGAATATGGCACCTAAACACATGTTCAACGGCAAAAAATCGTAGACTTGCCTGCAAAGTTTCTGCGTGTGTCTTTAATGAAGGATTTCGTCCTGTGCTTAAAATAATGAAAATAATGGGCCTCAAACTCGGCCCGATCGCCATCGGATTCGCCGACAATCGCGATGACGAGCGTGTTCGCTCTGCAAACCGCCGCAAGTCCTGAGTGCTCAAAAGAGACCAGAACCAAACGAAAGCAAGCAAGACTTGAAGAAATCGACGATGATGAGCAATCAGAAGGGATTTTGTACGGTGCAATTGCCGATTGAGTTAGGTAAGAGTTTTTCATAGTATAAACTTCAAACGCGTTTTTCTCGAAACAACGTTTTCAAAATCTAGCTCCATCGTATCTCTAAAGCTAATAAACCGATTCTCTTGAAATTTGAATCACATATTGTAATCATGATTCGCAACAAGATGACCCTCGATGGTTTTAAAATTTTGATTTTTACTCTTTTTTTTGTGAAAAACTGCGAAAAAAACGCGTTCTTTTACTTTTTTCGTTTTTCATCTGCCATTTTTTTGTTTTTTGATAAAACTTTATATCCGAGGGTCATTTTGTAGCTGGTATCATATTAAATCGAATGGACTTTGATTTTTTTGTTTCAGACAAGCCTTTACCGAGTTGTGATGGAGCTACCTAGCCTACCTATTTTTGAGGCGTTACGTTAAACTATAGTTTTTGTACTTAAAAATGAATAAAAATGAATTAAAAATTTTTTTTTAAATGTATTTCAAGACTTTATTTATCAAGCCCAACAAGTGAGAGTGCGTGTCTCCTAGCGCCGCGATCGATGACTTTAAACGCGATTATCTCGAAAATTCTCGAAAGCAAAATTGAACCGATCGATTTGAATCTTCCACGAGCTTGTTTCTAATTATAATTGTTTGTTCGCGAAGAAGGAATTTTCATTTGGAACAAAATTTATAGTTTTTTGGGTCAAAAAACTTCATTTTTGAAACGTCAAAAATCGAATTATTAGGAAAAGTCGATGACATTTTTATAAAAATAAAAATTTCGCTAAACCCTTTGTTCACATTTTCATTTGGAACAAAATTTATAGTTTTTTGGGTCAAAAACCTCATTTTTGGAACCTCAAAAATCGAACTTTTTGGCAAAATCGACATTTTTTTTTAAATCAAAATTTCGCTAAACCCTTTGTTCACGAGGAGCGTATAGTATTATACTAACAAAATCTTTTTCGTTTTCTTATTTCAAATGAGCCGTTCCAGAGATATCATGCTCACCGTGAGTGATGTTCAAAAAAAGGCGTTTTAGGATAACGGCCATATTTCCTCAAGTAGTGAAAATTTTATCATAAAAAAATTTGGTAATTATGCAGTTTGACCACTTTTCCAGTTTGACTGAGCTATTTTCATTTTCTTTTTTTTGACCACCAGTTTGACTGAGCTATTTTCATTTTCTTTCAGTACTTCGGGACATAGTGTAAATACAAGTAGTATGGGGAAGGGCAGTTTCGATTACTGAAATCAAAACAAATGTTTTGATTTCAGTGATAGTACATACATTATTACCTTAATACTGCAATTACCCTATGTATTATATATTACAGGGTAATTATGCAAACTGCATAGTTAAGGGGCCAGTCCACTTTGAAAATTTCAAAAAATCGACTTTTTTACTGTTTTCGAAAGTACATACATTCAGAAATATTGTGTCAAAATTTTATGAAAATCCGCGCTCTCTAAGTATTTTTTTTTTTTACCTGAACGTCAGGACTTCATTTCGACTACCTGAGCGTATAAACTTTAATCGCGTTTTTGTCGAAACAACGTTTTCAAAATCTAGCTCCATCGTATCTCTAAAACTAATGAACCGATTCTCTTGAAATTTGAGCCACATATTGTAAAAATGATTCGCAATAAGATGACCTTCGATGGTTTAAAAATTTTGATTTTTACTCTTTTTTTTGTAAAAAAACTGCGAAAAACGCGTTTTTTTACTTTTTTCGTTTTTCATCTGCCATTTTTTTATTTTTCGATAAAACTTTATATCCGAGGGTCAATTTGTAGCTGGCGTACTGAATCTAATGGACTTTGATTTTTTTATTTTAGACAAGCCGTTGCCGAGTTGTGATGGAGCTACCTAGCCCACCTATTAGCCCACCTAGCTTACCTATTTTTGAGGCGTTACGTTAAACTATAGTTCTTGTACTTAAAAATGAATTAAATTTTTTTTTTAATGTATTTCAAGACTTTATTTATCAAGCCCAATAACTTTTATATTCATATCTTTTATAAAATCCTCAAAAAAAATCGCGAAAATAGCCTTTTTTTCGTGACTCCAAAGTGGACTGGCCCCTTAAGAGGGAATTCGTTTATGTTAAATAACTCGCCCATTTTCAACTTTTCACTAAAAATGGTCATAACTGAACTTGTAGGAAATTTAATTCTCTACAACTTTGGTCATAATAATTTTTTATCTTTTTTGGGTGTGAGTGGTGGGGGGAGCGACGAAATTTCGGCTGCGCGAGACGAGGAACCAGAGAATGGATCGTCAGTCTTCGATCTAATGTCCGTTCGGTGATTCTAAATATTAGAATTCTGTTACAGTACGTTTTATGAAAATCTCGAATAACTGTTTATTTTTAGTTGTTTATTCGACTTGATCTTTTAATATTTGATTATAGAAGTTCAATTTTTTGGAAATAAAATTATTCCTACCTCCAAAAGTCCTTTGAAAAGTTGAAAATCTCTAAAATTCGAATAATTAAGGGGGATATAATTAATAATTACAATACAATTATCGCCTGGATCGTGAAATAACGTGACGGTAAATACGTGAATGTATCAACAGCGTTTACTAGGACGTATATATCGAGTCTTTTACTTCGCAATAACGTCGGAGGAGAATGTGCTCTCGAGGGATGACGAGTACCGCGCGATGATATTCACGAGTGTTCATTAAGGTAATGGCCAGTTCAAAAAAACCGCAGCAACGTTACATCCCCGAGTATTCCCCTGTCTCGCTATAGTTGTTTTCCTCGTACTCTGTTTTACTGCATGTCCCGAGTGTACCGAATGAAACAAAGAAAGCCCATTGCTCGTGCCCAAGAAATATCGCGCAAGTAAAACGCTCAGAATTCTTTACAGCCACGATTTTTTTTTACTTCAAAAATTAGAAGCTCGCGTGCAATTCTGAAAGAAAATTGTATGAATAAAACAGAAATTTTCATTAAATCAATGATGGAAAATAATATTTTCTTTCGATATTTCATTGTCAATCAATTTTAACTGAATTTCAACCGATTTTATGACAAAAACAATACGTATTATGTGAATAGTGATAGAAAAAATTTCGTATCTCCATCAAATTAGAATTCTCGACCCTAATTAGATTCGGAGTAGGAAAAAAAGATTCCATATTTTTCAATAATTGTCGTTCGCATATATATATGAACGTGTATTTCAGTGGTAAAGTATAATAGCTGGAGGATATGTAGACAGACTTTCTTGTGCGGTGTTATTTCCTTAATTAAGAGGTATACGGACGCGTCGCTAATTAAGGTGAATTAGGCACGAAGTGTCCGTGGAGTCGAGCGCCGAGCGTCGTCTATCTACATCGTTCCCAAAGCTTCGGTGTCGTTCTCTCAATTTTCTTTTATTTTCTTCGTCTTTTCATTTATCTTTTGTCTTCTTTGCAATTTTTTTTTCTCTCCGTCATGTCTGCTTTGACGAAACTCTGTGAATTATACTCCCACATTCGTGCATACATCAACTTTTCATTCGACTCTTTTCCACACGATTTTTTCCATTCTTCATTCTGTTCCGAGATGTGACTCGTGACTGCGTTATATACTCGTTTACGAGGTTTTCGCATATTTAGCTTTGCCAACGTACATTCTTATCGTTCTGCTTAAAGCTTTTCTTCATTATTCATCATTTTTTCAAGCCTTTAGGCAGCTTTTCACAAAAATTATGACCGAAGCTTGCAAGGTGGGTAGATCGTAAAATTCTGAAGCGAAATGTCCTTATTCGTTTTTCTCTTCGATGCATCGTTCATGAGTTATCTACAATTAAATGATGACTAATCCGGTGAGCCACGAAGGAAAAGGGGAAGGGCGTTCCTACCGATTTAGCGCGTCAGATAGGTCCGAGCCTTATCACTCCATGTTCCCTCCGCCCACTTCCTTATCGACGCACTGAGATTGGCTGTCACTAAATCTTGAATATCTTTTGATCTGTGCATCGTATTCAAAAAATGCAAAATGTTTTTTCTCTTCAGATTTTCATAATCTAATGATCCTCTACATCTCAGGCTCAAATTTTGCGACACTCTATTTTATAAGTGCTTGAATAGAGTGAATATGTCGTGTTACGTGGCAGAGGATTCTGGGACAAAGCCAGCAGCTTCCGCTTCAGACTTTCTTTCAGTCTTGAATCCCTCTTCAGCCTACCTTCACTCAACTCACAGTATCTCTCTCCAGGATATGTAGAGCTTGTATTATCCTGTGCAGCAGTAATGATCTGTCTTCTCGTAGAGCTTTTCTTCGCTAGTTATTTATTATTTATATAAATAAAATTGAAGAATGTATTTACTAGATACGACAAGCATTTTTCAACTGTACTTCAACCACTCTCTTCGTAATCTCCATTAATGTATCTTACGATTACAATGTCCTACTTTACTGCACCATACACACAAAGAATTTTCAAGACTTTTTCTTCGATCAAGTCTCTTCGGAAGCTTTTCTAAATTGTTTTTTTTTTTTAAGAGTCTCTTAAGAAAACAGTACAGATTTGAGCTAGATAAGAAAGATGGAGTCAAGAAGCATTCGCGTCAATTGTTGACATGAATAAAAATGACAAGTTTTTCATTCTTCCCTTGAAAATTTTTCCCAGACGTTTTTACTCTGAGGCTGAATATTAAATACGAATTGAATTGGAGTTTACATCATTAGTATACAACGAAAATTTTGTTCTTTATTCATGACTTGCTTTATTCAATTTTTTTCGTTTCAAAAATATTTTCAGCAATTTTTCCAACTGAAATTTGCAAGTATATCTTATAAATACGAGAAAATATGAAAAAAAATTATTAAACGCTCACCAATGAGGGTGAATACACCGAGGACAAGACCCAAGCCTCGATTAGCAAGAATCATATCATCTTGTCCGTTGCGATTTTTTTTTCTTTTCTTCGTCGCAGCCCAGACACCGACCCCAAGGACAGCAGCATAAAAAACGAGGACCCCAGCGATCCCCGGCACGTAAACCACCATAACGCAGCTTCTCCAACAACTGCTGAAAATGATAAAAGTACATTCGTTAATTTTAATTGCCATCTCGCGGTTTTACGAAATACAATAAACGTGCCTCGGGTCATCAGGTATTTTCTCAGGCTAATCGGTTACCGGAGCTAAGGAAATGAGGGTCGAGGCACAATGGAAGATCCTTTTGTTTCCTCTTCTATTGAAAATCCGGAAATGTAAACCTTCCCGTTGATGCCACCGTGGTGATAATTACGTAGCCATTAAACACGGAGGTTGACATTCTCGGGTTAAAAATTTAAAAGCCATTAAAAAAAATGTCTGAATAATTGAAAGTTCTCAGCCACCCCGAAAGACTTAAAAATATCATGTTTCTTTTTTTTGGTCGATTTATTGATTTATTGTTCAGTAATAGAAGAATAAATGACTATTGGTCAAGAATATCTACTAGCGATCTTTAAAAACGTCTGCAACTTTCTTTTTATTGTATCACGAGTGAATCCTTCCACGTGAGAAACTTGGTTTGATTACTTAACCAATAAAGGTTTGATATCCTGAAGGGCTTTATAAAACTACTGTATTAAACTACTTGGCCCAGAAAAAAAAAATATTCAAGAGCTCTTCAGGGTCTCTCTTGACTCCATACTTTCTCAGGGATATTATTGCGAACGGGTCGATAGGAATACTTCACAGCTCGGACGAATATAAATGTACAAAGGGTGTCCGCAGAATGGTGTCACAATTGTAGAGATTAATCATAGATCGTCCGGCGACGAAATTTTGGAGATAAAAGTCCTTAACATTTTTTTCTTTGCGGTAAGTCATCGAGGAGATATTGTTTAATTTGTGAAGTAGCCAATCGAGAGGAAGGATAAGAAGAAGTAGGTGTGTCGAACGAAAGGCGATAGCGCTCGAGCTTATCGAGGCAGCTTGAATTTTAGGGGCGTGGCTCCCCCACTTCACGCTTTCTCTTAGTGGCCCGCCGGATTGGCTGTCGCGAATTAATTAATATCTCGTCAACGGTGCATCGGATAAGAAAATAATTGAAAACTTTTTTGTTGAGAATTTTACGATTTATAAGCCATCTAAATTCTGATCGTCACTCTTCGGACATTCCATATGTGAAACTAAGATTTCCTGGCTCGAATCTTTCTCATTTCCTTCTCTCGCTCAATTCTTTTCTTCCCAACGAGCACGAAGTGCTTCAGAGAAAGGGCGAGTGTGCTGGGAAGCGAAATTTCATGGAGGAAAATGCGCGATAAGTGGTTAGCTTTTCGTCCAGCTGAAATACAGCGAAAGGTTGCATTACGGCGAGTCAGAGTTGTACGAGATTTTACAAAAGTTACTGGCCTCGACCGTCTACGTCTCTCGTTGAATCCCGTAGTTTACTCGAGAGTAGGTAAAGTCTGGCGCGGTTTTTGAGCACTCAACCTGTTCCTGACCGACGTAGTTTCTTTTTTTTTTTTTTTTGTATATTTTTCCTCCCATCTTTTCCCTAACCCTTATTCTTTTTTATAATTCTCTTTCTCTCGTTTTCTCTTTTGCTTTTCAGTCCCTCTCGCTTTGCTTATATATCCTTTGGCGAGATTTCTCTTCTCTCTTATCCATTGGACCTGGCCAAAGGATTTAGGGTTTATTCGGCAAAGACCACCGCCGGGAAATACGATAAACCGCAGGAAATCTAATTAGCGCTGGTTTTGCAAATTAACTACGACCGCAACACGCACACGACGCGAAAAACCTCCAACGCAATTTGGACCAGTCATTCCAATTCCGCTACGTCACTTTTTTACTCTTTCGAAGGTTTTTTGAAAAATCCTTTCGTCAATATTTTTCCTATCGCATTAAAATTTGTCGTCTAAATCTTCCAAATTTCCTACTGTATAAAAAAAAAAAAAAACACCTTTTTAATGCGATAAAAGTTTTCGTTAACGGATCATCGTCGTGAGATATCACGATGTAAATATTCAAGTGGCTGTAAAAGTCGAAAAAAAAAATTCATATTAAAAAAAAATATCAAAAATTCGTAACGAATTGAAAGGGGTCAGAGTTTCGAAATAACGACGTGAAATGCCTCATAATTTTTTACCTCCTCATCGAATTACTCTATTTTTTAATGTTTTTCTGCCTTTACGATCGCTTTAAAGTTTTTACTTCAGTTCCAGACTTCGTGAACCAGTAGTCATAGAAAATCTCTCATAAATTGGTGATTGGTCATTAAAGCTTTACCCCAATTAATTCCACGAGTGGATGATCCTAAAGACATCAATCGAAGATCCATCCCCTCATCGTTGGAGTAGCTAATTATCCGTTTTTACCAATTAAGTGATTTTTCTCTCATTCTTTTTGTCCTTCGACTTTTCAATTTTCTCGGAGTTGAAAATTAAAAAAACGATGCAAAACATTTAAGGGACAATGACCTTAACTTTAGGGTCGGGATTTGCTGTAGTTTCGCATTTTTTATTTATATTTTGCTAAAAAAAGTACAAGAGGCAAAAATTACAGTAGAAAATATGATGAAAATTTTGTATTATCGGGTACGGAGTCTATAGATAAGTACACACAATAGCACTTCAAATAAAGACCCTTTTATTTTTGTTCCATCCCTATATTATCGATTTTTTTTTAACTCGGCGTTGCTATGTGCCAAATTTGTATGGATTCATAGAGCCATGAAACCCGATTATGGATAATCCTAATAGACTCTTTTCTATTTTCTTTTTTCATTTATTTATTTCGCCTTTTTAAGCTTTTCCGTCGCTACCAAATATTCCCCACTTCAACGGATACGAAAATCCGCATTTTTTTTTCAATACATCCCTTCTACATATGTATAAATAAAAATCGAGAACAGCGAAGCGAAAATTCGGAAGAATAAAAGAATTTTCATGAAAAGATTTCCATGGATTTATTTATATATTAAAAATAAATCGGATGAGATTAATCATGATTTTGTTGTCTCTCGATGCCCCAATGAAGAGTTAATTCAGCAAACTGAATTAAGGCGAGCAACCACTTCAGGAGACCGAAAATTAGATGATTTTTTGGATTTTTTTTTATTGTGAAAAAAAAAACGGAAATTTCCGCAACTCTGACAATAATTTATTCATATTTTCATACATCTCTGGTAATTTTTTCAAGTTATTTTATGCATTAATCAAGGTGTAATCCGCTGTGTCCCTTGGCGTGCCCTCATCGTCGTTGTCGATTCGCATCTTAAATAGCCCAACAAATTTTTATACATTCTTGAGATATTTTTTAAGAACGTGAACCTAAATTTTGAAAAAAAAATCGAGAATTTAATGTTGTAACGTGTTTGAAAAAAAATGATCGATTTTTAGCATTTTTTCCCCGGCATTTTGCAATAATAAATATGTTTTAAAGAATCTAATCTTTCCAACTTTAGATTCATGTTTTAATAAATTATATTATGTAAACGTGTCCCAAATTTGAAGATGATCCATCAATTAGTTTTTGAGTTATGATTCCCGCAAATTGAAAAAATGTCGTTTCGAGAAAAACACGTTTAAAGTTTGAGCGCCCTTGGGAGTCGAGCGGAGAGTCTTTATCATTTATTACATACATACCGTTAGAAGGAATCCAAATATCGTTTTGAAATTTTCAGGGTGTATTCTTAAGATATTTTGCTAACGATTTATGAAATAAAAAAAAATGATTTTTTGAAGCATGTAAAGTGGTTGCTCGCCTTAATTTTGAATAAATATAATCACCGATTTATTCTTTATTCCGAAAGGGAGTAATCGAAAAAAATAGACCGATTCGGATACATGAACTAAATGCATGTTGGTTCGTAATTAGCTGAAAAATAAATACGATTGATCCAATAGGCTCACTAACCGGTCGTTAATAATAATTGGATCGATTGATCAAGCGTTCGTATTTTTTGAGGGCCCGTGGCTTTCAATATTTGTCAAGCGTGATTGATCACGGAAAAAGCCTGCTGCAAGCTAATAATTACAAATCCTCGTGAGTTCAGAGTGGAGAGGAAAAAAGTTGGTTCGGCTTCGTATACGCTTACGAAAGTTTCTTACTTATACATTTTTAGCATCAATTTTGTTTAAAAATATGTAAATATTATAAACAAACAAAGAAATATTAATAAATATTAGAATTAGATTCATTTGGAATGTCAGTGTATTAAAAGAGCTGTCACATCCCATTTCATTTAAGTAGACCGTCAGACATTTTGTTTAAAATAAATAAACATTTTTTTGAATGCAATTCAATGTGTTCATTTGTAAATTACTAATTTATTAATGAAAATATTGAAGAATAGAAACTCTGTAACGCTAAACTCAATGGAAACGTTAAAAAATTCAAGTTAATGAGGATTCGAGGTATCAATAGATGAAAATGCTGAATAGCATTTGAAAAAATTTTTAATTATTGTTTTTAAATCAATTTACAAGTAAATTTGACTCATAAAGTCCTGAAGGTTTGACACAGTTGAAAAGTCAGAAGATAAATGTTTACAGATCGAAAGGAAGAAAAAAGAGGATTCGAGAGGGCGTCTGGTAGATTGTGGGCAATTAAAATTGACATGTGGCCTTAATAACGAAGTGTTGTTAATCGAAGGATACACGTGGAAGGTGAGAATGGAAGGAATAGAAAACAGAAGGTTATTAAATTGAAAGGGTAGGCAATGAGAGAGCGTCATGGATGCAGAGTGAGTTGTGGGGTTCACGGATGAGGAGCGACGCGACGCTACCGCTCAAAAACTTGAGCGTCGTTTTTTTGCTTCTGGCGTTAAACCGTACTGATCTTTTTTTACGAGCCTAATGAACTCTTGTGGTGGTTGAAACGAGCTTTTCGAGTGTATTTACGTCCGGAGGGCAGTATCGCCGCTTCTATTTTATTCGTATATTCTCTTTCCGGTTTTTCCTCTCTAACCGAAATAACCGGCCCTCCCCCACCGGCGTTTTATATCTGCTTGGATTGTGATGGACAGTATGCGACCTAGCAGGCAAAGTTCACGGGTCAGAAACAAGCGCCGTTTCCATTAATAGTCCAGCAAAGTTTATATACACTCAGTCGCGGCGACGGGAGAATGCAGGACGTGATTTTACCTTGATTGATTTCAACCGCGGTCACATACTCTGGATGCAGTATGTCGGAAGATTGAATATCGTTGAAATTATATTCGGAAGAAAATTCTGAGGCGAAAAGTCCCAGAGGTTTTTTTTATTGGACGAAGCATCTATTAGTTATGAGATATTTAAACTTGTTTATACGTACAATATGCATTCCAAAAATAACATCGAAGATTTATAGTGCGAGTAGATAATGAATTTCTAAAGAGAAAAGTCCTTACGCATTTTTCTCTTCGATGCACCGTTCTCAAGATATATGAACCGAACTGTGATAGCCAATCCAGGACGCTAGCGAGCAGAGCGCGGAGTGGGAGAGCGCGCCCCGCCCATTTTTGGCGCACGGGATTGGCTGTCTTTCGTTTTGGTCGATATCTCATCAACGACACGCCGGACAAAAAAATTGTTAAAGACTTTTCTCTTCGGCATTTGGTAATCTATCAATTTCATTCAATTTCAGAGTAAATTTTGGAAGATTACATATATAACTGTAGAAATCCTTCCCTAAGATTTGTATCGTACCACTAAAGCTGCACTGTCTTCGGTAAATTTGCCGCAGATCTGCTTTGCATTCTATAACAGAATTTTGCACCATAGAAAATATATCTACGATGCTTATTTAATGTCAGGGACATTGGGTGTCTCGTCGACTAATTAGTATGCATCGTTTGTCATACGGGGATTATGGATGATGCACACTTGCGCACAGAGTTTACCCCGTGCTAACTTCCTACTTTCCACAAACACATCAACACCTGCCATCAGCCTGTACGTCGTTAAGGTCTTTCCGTGTGACATAACACATCGACCTCATCATTATAACCGTACTCTCGTCGCAGCCTAGAACTTACAAGCCACGCTTCAGGTACGGTGTATAGTAATCTGTACCTATAGCAACCTTTATCAAAGGAGTTCAACGCAGATCGATTCTCATCGAATCGATTATTCCATGGAACTCTGTAGCTTCGTTCAGACGAACTAGACTACTAGGCTATTTATCAATAAATACGTCTCAACACTTTTTCTCAACTGAATAAATGGTGATGCCTCCTATTTATTTATAAATACCCTACAAAAAAATTCTAGCCACCTGCAGCTAAATTATTGACCTTGGAAATATCAGTGAATTCGAAGTCTCAGGCTTATCAATAATTAGCCTGCTTTTGATTATGATGCAATTAATTTACGATCGATTTATTGAATTTAAGTTTTTTTCTTACGATTAAATGATACTCGATCAGATTCATTCAGCTGAAAAATCAACAGAATTTATATTAAAATGATTGTAAAGTTCATTGTTGTGTCTACTATAAAGCAGAAATAGAAATACAAATGCTAAAATCGTCCTATTAGTTCGTTAGAGAAAAATACAACATTCTGATACTACGAAAAGCTTTTTCAATTTTTTGCCTCGCAACGTGATTACTTTTATAGAACGATGATTTTTTTTTTTTTTACGAATAATTCTTTTTCTGTTGTTTTATTTGAAGCTATTGATACGAGAGCTTTTAGATATGAAAGGTTGTTCAAACGTCAGCAAAGCATGTGGACTGAATGAAAAAATATTATGCACGCATCCGCGTACTCCCACGTTATTCATCCTCTCTTCAGTTACACGAATATCTATCCACGATTCATCCTGTCGATATTGAAAATTCCCTTCAAAGCATTAATATCCAGGAAACCGTATAAAAAGGATAAAGTAATACGACTCGATGAAAAAAAAGTGCCCTGAAATTCAACGTCATCCTGAAGGTCGAAATAACAAGTGGTAGATTTGGAAAAATTCACCTTTCCTCTGGTAACTTCGTAGAAAATCACGAGAATATTTTAAAAAATTAGATTATTCAGTATCATCAATAATAAACGAGATAAACTCCGATATTTACTTTTCAGACAAACGGACCCACTTCGAAATTCGTCGACCTTTCTACTTGGTTAAATATTTGTATGTTTTCCCTTGAAATATTTAGGATTCATTGAATATTTATGTGTGTAGTCGGTGGAGATTTGAGTGCACTCGTAGCTCGCTTATCGTATCTTCGCGCATTGCATTTTGCCCGTAGCGTACGATGTGTTAAAAAAAAAAAAAATGAGAAAAACCTCGCGAACGGATACGTCGTTAAAAAATGTTGAAAAATGATATGCTTGGAGCGTGATATCAGGATCCTCCTTGTCTACCGGAGTGAAGAGAAGAGCAGGCTATACAAGGTTTCGCAAAAATTGCGACGAAACTGTAACCTGCAATTGGATTGTCTAATTTCAAAGACAAAAGTCTTCTTCCATTTTTCTCTTGGACGCATCGTTGATGAGATATTAATTAATTCGTGGTAGCCAATCCGGAGCGACGATAGCAAGAAGTGGGAAGAGCGAGCGCAGAGCGATAACGCATCTCATTGGCTAGAACACTAATTAATTAATATCTCGTCAACGGTGCACGCAAGAGAAAAATGGAACAAGACTTTTCTCTTTGAAATTCAATGACCGATCAGTCTGTAAATCTTCAACACGATATTCAGAACTTTCTGTAAATCGCACGGACAAGAAGAGACATTTGATGGTGTAAAGTGTAGAAGGAATGAAATAAAGCGTCGAAGCTTGAATTACAGATTCTTCGGGAGTTGCGGGTGAGAGAGCGTGGGGTTTCTCCGAAGGGTAAGTGCATTTGATGCAACTTTATCTCATACGAGTTTGCTCTCTCGTTCGTGCTCCGTATCAAAGATTTGTCAAGCATAAGGGAAAAAAACATAGGGCTGAAAACCCTTGAAGCAGCAGCGGATACCCTTCTACTCTTATCTCTTCGCCAATTTTTTTTTTTACTTTCGTTCTTCCGAATAATAACGACGATCTCTTCACTTCCGGTACAATATATCCACGAATCTATATTTTTTTCTCAATCGATATATTTTAAGGGTACATTTTTCGGTATGCTCTCATTTCTTAAAAAATAAATATTTCGCGGTCGAATTTCAATTGGTAAATCAATTGTGATTAAAATTCGGATAATAATTTAATTAAGCATCCATTTAAATCTGTTTGGGGTGTTTTTATTGAGTGCAATCAATTAATTGGCTTCAATTCCTATCAAATCATAATTAATCTAGTATTTATATTTAGATTTATGCACGAACAAATATTTCTCAGTCGAATTTCAGTCGGAAAATTATTTGTGATAACAATTCGGATAATAATTTAATCAGGCATTCTTTTAAATCTGTTTGGGGTGTTTTTATTCGGTGGAAGTAATGAATTGGCTTTAATTCCTATTAAATCATAGTTCATTTAGTTTTTGTGTTTAGATTTATGTACGAAAAAATTCGTAGCGTTAATTTATATAGAAATGATAGGATTAATGACTCAATTTAGGATTAGAGATTAACCAACTGAATTCGAATTCATCCCTAAAATCCTGATTGGGATCAATTAGGAATGAATTACTGATCGATCCTAATTCCCATCCAATGTAATTTTCCAATTTAAATTATTCTGAATTGGGATAATGAGGTCTCCGATTTGGTAGGGCTCTCAATATAGTGAGAATTAATAGCCATTCAAGTGATTTTCATTCCGGACTTTTTCGCTGTTGTTTTTTTCTCTCCTTTACAAAGTATTGAGGGCGAATAAAATAAAATGAAAGAGTTTACGTAAAATAGTCTGTTTAGATCGGTAGTTGAATCACTTTAAAGTGCTCTCGTCAGTTAGAAAAGCAGTGGATGATGAACACAGCTCTATGGATACGCTAGAATGGTCCATCATTGGATGCTGCGGGAAGTTTGTGCTCTGTCAATCGAGAGTATATAATGCGTACTGGGTTGAAAGAAGCATTTTCTCTTTTTCTCTTTCTCTCGAGCGTTGAATGCCTGTTCCACGAGTAAATTGACACGCGAACCGCGCGCAAGAGCTTCTGTTGGTACTTTTGTGATACGTTCGCCGGATGCTGAATCGAAAATGGGGCCGGGACTGAGCCCGCGACAGACAGAACCAACGTAAAACGCGTGTATTCGTTAAGCGTTTCGTATCTGATTAATGTTTCTTTTTTCTTTAATTCATAAATAGCAGCAAAAAATTCAACGAAATAAAAAAACGTCGAAATGAAAGATGATTTTATTTTTTCGAGAATTCAAGCAGTGAAAATTTCTTCACCACGATTTTTTATTCATTACGAATACTTTAAGATCGCTTTAAATTAATTTTATTTAATTATAATAAAATTGAACAATTGAGTATAGAATTTGTACATTTTATCACAAATATTTTTTTCATCCAGGCCATTGACAAGGGTTTGAAAAAAAAATGATTGAAAGAGAATTGAATTTTTTGTAAAATGCTTAAAATAATTTATGGTAACATAAATATACGGTTTTTTTTCTCATTACTATTGGTTTTTTCTAAATAATACATAAACGATAAGAAAAATGGTTATCCTTTGTTTAACGCAGTCTATAGTAACGAGATAAAAGCCCGGTGAGCCCCTTTAACGACAAAGAGGAAAATGGCAGAGGGTGAATGACAATATCGAATGGCAATCGGTGTTATTCGATCGTGTATCCTCCTTTCGTCGACCTAGTGACGTTTTAGTTCAATTGTACAATTCTATTTATAGGCAGGACGTCAATTTACGACACAAACTGTTATAAACGATTTTTCGTACGATACAACGAAATATGGAAGAATGAAAAAATTTTTAAAAAATTTAAAAACTAGCATTTATTTATTTAACGTATAAAATATATTGAAATTCAATTTTTAATTATCATTAAATTATTTTATAACGTGCTTTTCGATCATATTACTTTGGACAACCTGTTTTTATTTTTTCTTAAATGAATTGTCGAGTAAAAAAAAAAAGAATTAAAATTAATTAAAACTAATTAAATTTATATCGAACGTGATACGAAGAAAAAAATTAAATTATTTATGCTATGAAGTTTATAATAATAATAAAAAATGAAACAATATAATAGCAATGTTAGGTAAATAATAAATAATAAAATAATGAACTTTTGTGATAGATAAAATCATGGTTGTAAGGAGCTCACCTGGGAGTCCGGCGTCCGGACTCTCAAAAGTCGAGGGAAGTCGTGCCGAGTTTCACCTGATCATTTCGTATTGATAATTTGAATGGTAGTAGTTTCTTGATTCAACGAAATGTCAAAAAATATTGGCACGCACAAATTAGCACAAAAATGGTTAAAATAAAAAATGTTTTTCGACGTGTTTTGCAAAAAAAAAATAAAAATAAATAAAATCAAAAATAAAATGGAGATGAAGAAATGGAAAATGAATGGAAATTTGTCAAAATAAGGAAAAAACAACGATGCGGCTTATAAAACGTACGAGTGATAAAAATGAAGCACCCGGTTGACGCGAGATGCGTCGGACGTACGATTTCCTACTGAATGCAAGTGCGATGGGTGTTTTAGAATCCAGAATCCATGAAGGGAAACAGGAAGAGTAGAGAACGCGAACGAGTCTAGAGGGAGAGATGGAGAGTTCGCGGTGGATGCTGCGATGCTCTGGACCAAGAACAGGGGTGGTTGGCTAGCGAGATCCACGTGCCGGAGTATTGATCTGTGCGCGCAAACTCCCGCTGCTCTCGCTACACGCTCTCTCCGCTCTTATTTGTACTTTTTTTTTCTTTTTCGCCGCCAACAGCAGCCTCCCTCCTGTTACACTAACTTTTTCCCCAGTATATTTACCAAATTAGGCATATTCTACACTTTTTTCCGGATCATCTCGCGGTTCCAGAGGTCCGGAGGACGAAACATTTCAATTTAGGAGCGACATATTCAAATTTGAAGAAACAAAAAAACATTGCGAAAATTATTGGAGCAATGGGGTGACTAAAATTATTATTGGATTTAATAACGAACATAAATTTTTATACGATGAGAATAAATTTTTATATTGTGAAACCGTGCAGTTTATTGTTTTATATTTACAATTATATTTTATTTTATTTATTTTTGTCCTGAAATTTATAGTTTGTTCTGAAAAAACGGACAGGAAAAACTAGTTTATCCTGCAAATTGAACAGGAAAAACTAGTTTGTCCTGTAAATTGGACAGCAAAAACTAGTTTGTCCTAAAAATCGAGCAGGAAAAACTAGTTTGTCCTGAAATTTGATAGGAAAAACTGGTTTGTCCTGAAAATCAGACAGAAAAAACTAGTTTGTCCTAAAACGGACAGGATAAACTAGTTCGTCCTTAAAATTGGATAGAAAAAACGAGTTTGTCCTGAAAATTAAACAGGAAAAACTAGTTTTTTCTAAAAAACGGACATGAAAAACTAGTTTGTCCTGAAAATCGGATAGGAAAAACTGGTTTGTCCTGAAAATCAGACAGGAAAAACTAGTTTGTTCAGAATAAACGGACAAGAAAAACTAGTTTGTCCTGAAAATTAGACAGGAAAAACTGGTTTGCCTGAAAAACGGACAGGAAAAATTAGTTTGGCCTGAAAATTGGACAGGAAAAACTAGTTTGGCCGGTAACGTAAATATATATTACCTTGCGGTTTGATCATGCTGTTTTAGATAATTACGAACGATGTATATCGTACGCAGACACTTCCACGATGCATTGTATTCCAGTTTACCCTTTTCCTGCCTCCGGGGTTCATCTCGAGTGAACACTAGCAATCTTCAGCCCTTTACCCCATATGCAACATATATAGAAAGCCGAAGCTTCTCACCCTTACAAGATTACCTTTTCCCTTTCAATCTACGCGTAATACCTTTCCGCAAAAGGGATATTCATCACCATAGATAGTGTTCCATAAATCGTGCTTCAAGTCTAAAGGCTAAGTAGATCGTGAAATTCTGAAGATTAAAGTCCTTATCCATATTTCTCTCCGATCCACCGTTAACGTCATATTTATTCATTAGTCACAGCCAATCCGCTTGGGTTACGAAGCAGCGTCCGGGAGTGGGGCAGCCCGGATTGGAGTGGGGGAAGGGGCACAGGTGCACCTTGCCCCACTGTCTCGATTGATTATCTTTAAGTAATTCATATCTCGTCAACGGTGTGTCGTATAAAAAAATGATCAAAGACTTTTCTCTTTGAAATTTCATATCCTAACGATACGCGAAAACAAACACACGACTTTTGTAATACGATACATGCTACTATACATATTTAGTAATAATGATAGTTTTTTAACGGGGGAAAGTCATGTAAACGTCCGTTTTTTCAAGATTTTTCTATGAAGAAATGGAATAGTTTATTGAATTAACATAAAGCATATTTCAAAATATACGATGTAAGGTATATTGACAAATTTTTTTAGACTAAAATGTTTCAAAATGGCGGCGCCACAGCTGCTGGAAGTCGGCACCTCAGATTTGCGCCGTGCAGCCTACGGGTCTCAGATCTCAACTAAAATCATAACATCAAATTATTATTGTTAAAATACATTAATACGCTTGCTTTGCATGACGGAGAGAAAAAAATTAAAAATTTAGGACCACTTTGAAAAAATTACTTATTTTCGTACTTTCATTAATGGTCCTAAATATTTATTTTTTTTTCTCTCCGTCATGCAAAGCGTATTAATGTATTTTAATAATAAAAATTTGGCTTTTCGATTTTAGTTGAGATTTGAGACCTGTAGGCTGCACGGCGCAAATTTGCTTCCAGCAGCTCTGATGCCGCCATTTTGAAATATTTGAGTCTAAAAAAATTTGTCAATAAACCTTATATCGTATATTTTGAGATATGCTTTATGTTAATTTATGTTAATAATATAAAAAAATCTTGAAAAAATGTACGTTTACATGACTTTCTCCTCTTAATAATTGTTGCCATTTACAAGTATTCACGTAATATTTTTTAATCATAATAAATGAAGAATAGTTATTTTATATATAACACGAATAAAAAGTGCTTTGGCACTTTTATTTCATCAACGATTTTAATCGAAAAAAAAACATATATTTCTGAAATATTTCGTGGCCATTGAACCTCTCCACGTAAATTGAGTACATTCCAAAAAGGTTAATCGATCGGAGATATTACGTGCGGAAATACGAGGTCTGCAAGTAGAACCAATTATAATTATTAACAGAAATTGTGCCAGTATCGAAAATCAATAATATCTTGGTCTTTAATAGCATTCTCATATCTGCTTATAAGCGTTTCCGATCACGTTCCGGAAGACACGTTGATCCGTACAGCTTGTATTAATGAACATTTTTATACGATCCTATTTTATGCAATTGTACGTTACGTTAATCAATACATTTCAGTAAATTACAGATGCAATAGGAAAACCACTTTTTTTTACATTATTGGACGATAAAAGGTGACAACGAATTTTGGTGGGCTGAAAAAAGTGTCTAGACGCATAAAAAAAAAATCGTCAATCGTATATTCGTAGCTGATACATTTCGTGATCGTTAGTCTGAAGAGGTTGGTAGGATCAAAAGAAAGTAGTGATTTTCTGAGGGTTCGATTGCCAACGATATTCACGCGAATGTCGTGTATGGATAATAATGGGAAAAAGGTCGAATCCACTAGATATATTTATATTATCACTAAATAATAAAACTTTACTAAAAGAATCACTCGGTAATAAAAGAGAAAAAAAAATACAATTTGAAATAATATTTTTCGAAAATTTCATTTCAAAGTGGTATTATTTTTGCAAAAACTTAAATATTGGCTTAAATAAACGTCGATTTTTTCTAGGTAATCTGACCTCTTAAATTGATTTTATAAATATATCATAGATAAGAGAATATTAATCGGTATGAATTTTATTAGAAAAATTACAAACTGAATACTGACAACTTATCGAAGTAGCATAAATCGGAGAAAGATTTTTTTCTCTTTTTGTTTTTAACAATAAATGATACAACAGAATGTTTCGAAGAAACTATCCAATTTATACACAGTATAAATTAATTTTTTTTTAAATACATAAATTAAATTACTCGATTTTTTGATTGGATTGGAATTCATGTTAATGATAAGTAGAAAAAAAAATCATCGAAAAATGAAAGAAATTAAAATGAATTTTCAATTCGAGATATTTTCTGAATAAATAAACGAAAAAACTTTGTTGTTGAAAAATTACATGACTTATTGGACTCGATCACAAAAATCGTTCGAGCGTTAATATATTTAGTTTTAGCTATTTATTTTGGAGTAAAGTAAATATCTCTGAGGAGCATCGTCGTTATCGAAGGTACTTGTTTTTTCCCATGTTCCATGGGATTTAAATCGTTATAAGAAGCCCGTTCTGTAGATATTTTCCGAGCTGTTATCGTCAGCATCTTCAATAAATCTGTCGTATCGGCGTATTGATCCAGAACTTCGCAAAGGCATTGAACAAACCAGGTACCTTCCGTTGGATTTCGCCATGAGTAAAAACCTGTTAAAATTTAACAGCTTGACTGTAATAAAAAATGTATTTTTCCACTTCCAACGAAAATATGGGACTTGGTACGAAATTTTTAAGAGATCGTTGAAAAAATATCTTCACTTTTATACTAAAACTTCCCTTTCATCAAAATATACGCGAACACTTTTTTCAGCCGACAAAAATAAATTCTGCGATTAATTCATTTTTTTAAATCTTCGTTCGTTATTCAAAGTATCTGAATGTACATGGAAATACAAAAAAATAAAAAAAATAAAATAAAATACGAACCCTGTGCAGAACTGTGAGCAATGAGAAAATCGGCGTGAGTTGGAATTTTATAAGACGTGACGATTGAATCAGTTTCCGAGATTACGAAACGACGTGAACGTGCCAGAGTCATGCCATCGTCTAATTCAGTGCCGCGACAAGCCTTTGTTCCCAAAAACATAAAATAACGTTTTATCTTAAAAAAATTTTTTTTAAAAGTAACAATAAATAAATCATCACGAATAGAAAAAAACTGCTTTTTTAAATGTAAAAAATATGGAAACTTTTGTTATAATTTTTTTTACACAAAAAATAGCACGCGGAATTAATGATATTACCTGGAGAAAAAAGAGTTTAGGTTTTCCAGCGAGAGATTTGCATTTGTCGGCGGTAAATGGTTTCCAGATTTTGTCGGCCTTGTAGGCCACGTCTTTAGCGAATATCATGTCGTTCGATAGACCATGAGTGAGGACGAATATGCAGATACAGTCAGATTCTCCATGATCTTCCTCGCTGACTAAAAAAATCTTTTTTTCTTTACATTGCGAGCAATAATGGAATTATAAAATTGGTTTAATTGTATAAACAATTCAATTGGTTTAATCGATTTTAAATAATAGTCGAGTCTCATTAATTTATTTTACTTATTTATAAGTAACAATAATTTACTAATTTGATAGTCGTTTTTATCAATAATAATTCTAATCCACGAAATGTTTTTTCTCCAATTAATAATTGCAATCGATATTGAATTAATAGTGAAACGATAAAAGCTCACGTTTAGTTATTTTTTCGATGACCTCAGCGTGGACAAGATTATTAAGAATTTCCACTTCAAATCCAAGATTCAGAAAAGTTCGTTGAATTTTATTTGCATCGACGGTTGAACCTACTCTATCTTCAAAGCCGGTGTCGAAATATTCGTGATTGAAGACGACACATTTACCACGATTTTTGTGATTCATATTGTAACGATCGGCATCCATCGGAACTGGCATCGAAGCAGTTCCATTCGTCGAATTACTGTAATTCAACAATTAATAATAAATAATCGTATTATCAGGTTGAACAATTTAAACAACATTTTTGTTTTACTTTCTTACTAAAAATAATTTTTTAAATATTATTATTTATTGCAATGAATTTTAATTGAAGAATTTTAAGAAATTATTTCCCGAATAATTCAAGAATTAAGAAAAAAGTAAACATTTTTGTCATTTTTAATGTTACCTTCCAATTCGTGTCAGCTTTCGTATTAAGGGGGGGGGAGGGGAAGTCATGTAAACGTACGTTTTTTCAATATTTTTTTTTTATAAGCAAATGGAAGAGTTTATTGAATTAAGATAAAGCATATCTCAAAATATACGATGTGAGGTATATTGACAAATTTATTTAGACTAAAATATTTCAAAATGGCGACGCCACCGCTGCTGGAAGCAAATTCGCGCCGTACAGCCTACAGATCTCAAATCTCAACTAAAATAAAAAAGTCAAATTTTTATTGTTAAAATACATTAATACGCTTTGCACGAGGTAGAAAAAAAATTAAAAAATTAGGACCATTTTGAAAAAGAAAATCACTTATTTTTGTATTTTTGTAAATGGTCCTAAATTTTTCATTTTTTTTCTCTCCGTCATGCAAAACGTATTAATGTATTTTAACAATAAAAATTTGATTTTTTTATTTTACTTGAGATTTCAGACCTACAGGTCTGCAGCCTACAGCAAATTCGCTTCCAGCAGCTGTGACGCCGCCATTATGACATATTTTAGTCTAAAAAAATTTGTCAATATCCCTTAAATCGTATATTTTGAGATATGATTTATCTTAATTCAATAAACTATTCCATTTTTTATAAAAAAATCTTGAAAAAAAAAAAACACGTTTACATGACTTTCCCCCCTTAACCCTAGACCCCCACAATCTATTTTTCCGAACGTAAGCCCTGAAACGGGGTCGAAAACGAGCCGAATCTTCTCTTTAGCACAAAATGTTCCTCGCATGCAATAATAAGGTTTAATTATACACCATTCCCTTCGTTTTTTAATAACAAAGAGAATAGTGTATGATAAAGTCGCATTTGGTGAACGTTTAATGATAAAAACTATGTAATACGAAACAAAGTTTTGGAGAAATGCAAAAATATTTTTATTTTAAAAAATGGTAATTAAAAATAGTAATTAATTGTGAAAGATAATAATTTTAAAATAATATTTACCTCCTGCAGATATCGGATGCGTCACCAAAGTTATTTGGCGCAGCATCCGATAGGTCCGGAGTTTGATTCAGCCAATCTGGCACAAATGCGTTTACCGAATCCGGCGTTCTTAAATCAGGTGTCGTAGAATAACCCTGATCGGGTGATATCTAAATAGAAAATAAAAAAATTTCATTTATTATCGGTTAATTAAAATTTAATTAAGAATATTAAAAAAAAAAAAAAAAAAACATGAAATAATGCAACGGAAATGAATTTTTTAAGATCGTACTATGTTCATTCGCATGTTTTCCCTCCGGGGTGTGGTGAAACCTTCGGGAACAGACTCTTCGTGCTCACCCTGACTGTCGATCACGTCACTGACGCGTCGTTGTCGTTTCTCGGCTATTGCTTTAGCGATTCGTATTTCGTTATCGCTCGCGCTATCATCTTCTTCCGTATCATCTTCCGCTAATACCTTAAAAATCGATTTCCAGTTTTAAAACAATGTTTATGTAAAGTGAACGCGAAAAAATACATTGTTCGATAAAAGTTCAATATTAAGTTCAATAATCTTATTCTCGATAAGAGGGGAAATCGATTTTTTGAATTATTTCAGTTTTCAATGGTTCCAATCCCAGGGAAGTAGAAAAGTATCGAAAAAGGGAAGAATTTTCAGTCGTTCTTCGAAAAGCTGTCAATTTCTTTCTAATCGAAAATTCTGGCTTCAATTTTGCGTCATTATTTTCCTATTTTTCGTGGATTTTTTAAAGAATTTTTGACAAAAATGAATTTTCCAAAAGAAAAAGTATTTAAACTGAAACAAAATCAATTTAAAAATCATTTTCGGAATTTTTCCACAAAATGTGAATTTGGGAATCGAAAAACATCGGAATAAACTACTAAAATATTCAAAACGATAAAAAGCGAATATTTTTTCACGTTTTAACCACTTCAGAAAAGTGAGCTTCGATTTGGAATGGAAAACCCAATCACAGTTCCGTCTCTTCGTATTCGTATTTTTCAAAGTGAGCCAGTCTCTAGGTAAAAACCGATGAAAGTTTCTGAACTGCTTTTATTTTCTAAAATCGATTTTAAGCAACACGATCACTGGGTCGATATCATACACAATGATCAATACTAATCGTCACCGAGTGAATCATTTTCAACGTCTCAAAAAAAATTATACTTCTATCATTTTTTTTTAATCAATCAACCAACAAGAACAAAATATACAATAGTGCAAATCGAAAAAATGAGAAATGACGAGCTCAAGTTCGATCGTCCCATCATCGGTGATAAGAACAGCTAATTTGTTATCTAATCTCTCTGGGCGATTTTTCAATTTTTATATAGGTGCTTTGTAAAAAAATCGAAGTATTAATAAAAGCTTTCTTCTTCCGAGATACACTGCAGCCTTGATTGTTCGAATAGCGGCGGGATCGACTCCGCATCGCACTTGTAAATATAGAACGTTGCGCACACTTCATGTTTCCGTTTTTGTGCACCAGACCAACGGCCGGATTGGACCGGGCGCTCCCCCACCAAACGCAGAGCGATCGATACGGGTCGCGTAGTGGGGAATATCGCGTGAATCATTCGATAACTCGAGGTTGCAGTGTATTATTATTTGTTTTGTAATTACCATAAAATTATTAGCATTAGCACTTTTTTTAATCATTTATTGAAAATGTCAGAAATCGACATTCCCATTGCTTGAAAATTATTAAAAAAAAACGATGTTTCGTGTTGTATTACCTCACTGAAGTAACTCGGAAATTTACGTTTGGCCATCTTGATGCGATTTTAACGCTCAAATCTCTCGTCAATCATACGAATTTCACTCGAATAAAAATAAATAGAAAAAAAAATTCCTTCGTGAAGAGTACTCAACGAAGAGTCCTCGATGAAAATACAATTGGATCAACGTCGCACATAATTGTTTTATTTTTGGATTTGTTAAAAACCGAATACGAACTTTAACTCGAAAATTTTAATCGAAACGAAAATTATTTTAGAATATCATCAAATTAAATCTTTTTTTTTTCAATCGACGTGATAAATCAAAACTACGCAACTTTTTGTTACGTTCAATATAGATCATCGAATGTAAATACGACGATCAAAGGGCGAAAATCAACGATAAATTTCATTTGTCACGAGAAATTTTATTCGCATCGCGAACAATACTACTCTTCGGTATACGATAATCGAAGTATGATTCGATTGATATCACTACACGCCGAATTTCGTTGAAAAACAAAACAAAATCTATTATTTCAATTAAGTTGATTTTGCGTAATTTTCAAAACAATCGCAAATTTGTAAGACCAAATTTTCTTTTTCTATTCTCCGTCTCGAATCAGATTCGTAAAAACCAAACAATTTCGAGTCTGGCTCACGTCACTAAATTTGATTATTTTACGAAATAATCAATATTAAATAAATCGAAGAAACATTTTTTTCCTCAGAAACTACACACCCAAGAAACTCCATTTTTCTCACACTCTAACAAAATCGTCGAACATTCAATAATAACCAAATTTTACTACTTTTTCTATACATAAATTCGTAAAAATAAACAAAGAAAACTAGTCCTCTAAGCGTCAAGGAACAGAGTCCGGTCTGGTTTAATATCAATAAACGACTGAGTGCCTGAAACGTTTTTCTGTAGCCATTCGGGCCATAATTACGCTACGCGTGATGTTTTTCGCAGGATTCTTTTGTTTACATTTTTCGTGCTTGACATTCGAGTTTGAACTTAATCATTTCTGTTGTGATTTGACATTTGAAACTTTCGTTCGATTGTCCATGGCAACAAAATTGGGATTCAATATATTATTATGATCATTATTATTATTATTAACCATTGTATTTAATAATAATAATAATAATGATATAATTTTTATTTTTTCGAATATGATAATTACGTTTTATAATAACTAACTTTTTTCAAATTTCTTTAATTCTACAGAAGGTTAAATAAAATATAATTTACCTTGTCGGATTCCTCGTCGCCTAGCGAATCCTCCATTGCTCCAAAAACTGTACGAATAATTAGTACAGCGGTAAAGGATTGAGAACTAGTCAGTGTTTCCGACAGATTAATTACATTTACGTATATAAAAATACAGGTTAGGTGAAACTGAGAAAGATTTATAAACATACGGTAATCGGAATTAATCGCATATCACATCGAGGGGTGCGGAGGGATGAGAGAAAGAGAAAGAGAGCGAGAGAGAGAGAAATAAGAATAATTGAACAATAGAGATTGTCGTCGACACCGATACGACCGAAGTTCGTTCAAGTATAACGCGCGATTCACTGGATAAACTTAAATCTGTCATCATTCGTGAAAACTCGATTCTTATCGTTACAATGATTTCGCGAGGTTTAAGCGCCGCCCTCTAATCCCTCGATTGCTCTTGTCTGCCTGCCATCGAACAAATCCACGAAAATCCGCGACTCCTTTCGTACAAACATTTTTATCAGATTCTAATTTTTTTTTCTCCATATTTATATTCGATTAATATTATTTATTTTATAAGCGATTTCTCATTTATCGATATTATTTTCAGCACTCTTCGATTTGTTGTAATTATTTTCGCTATTTTTTAAGTATTTCGAAACGTCTTTATGTTGTTTTTCTCACGTTTTTCAATAATTCAACATTTCGACAAAGAATTATGAAAATAAATGAAAAAATAGTAACGTTAGAAATTTTTGAAAAATAGTAGAAATTCGTAAAACAATAAAATTAAATTAGGGAAAAGAGGATGTTCCACTGAGATTTAAGTGTGAAGAAAAACGATATTATATAAATTAATAAATTCTGTACTATTTCAATTAACTTATATTTATTACGCCGGGGGGTTTGAATTCCTCGCATACAATAATTATGAATTAAGTTTTGTTTTTTTTTTTTTTAAATCCTTCAATTAATCTTGCACCTCGTCTTAATCGAGGTCTCGAAAAATTTGCGGCTATGTCACAATCGTCACCAGTTGTTTAATGAAGTGTGTCTCACACACATACACACACACATATATATATATATAAATTGAGAAAAATCAAAACGACGTTAGTTCGCGAAACTTTGTTCGAGAGCGAATCGTCGAAAAAAAATTCAGTTTTTCGTTCCCGGACAGGAAAAAAATTCACAAGTATTGCCAGGCGTTAAGTCTACGTTTTTTCTTCATTTTTGTCGGAATAAAACGTTCTAGCATCACAAAAACAAAAAATAACAAACTTGTTTAACTTCGAAAAAAAATTTCGATGCACGAGATCGAAATAAATCGAAGGGAATCACGTGAAACGATTGTTGAAAATGACGAAAAAACTATGTGTGAATATCCGTCGTCATTGTCACTCAATAATTCACAATTGCTATTTTATGCTTCTTTTTCTTTCTTTTTGTTTTTTTTTTTTTTTACTGATGTTACGAAGAAAAGTGAAAATTGGACACGTTCCTTTTTTTCGACGAGGATTTAGTCTATTTTCACGGTTGAGTAGATCTTACGAACGAAAGCGTTGGTGCCGATGTAACCGACAGTCCCGCACATTATTCCTAAGGCTAAACTAAATAATGCCATATAACCGAAGTAAAACGCGGTTTGGAAGAGGCCATACATTCTGAAAATGAAAATATTTAGTTCATCAGTCCCCTTTTTTATAAATAAATCAAATAAATTCATCAGGTAATTCATGATTAATAAACAATTTGTATTATTGTTTAAAAAAACGTAATAAATATTCAAATATGGAGAATTTTTAAACAGACTTTTCAAATAATTAAAGTAAAAACAATCAATTAATTAAATTAAACTTACTTTGTTTTGAAGAAAAAGTAGTAAAACGAATAAAAGTATACGTATCCCGCGGTTGACGCGGCAGCCAAAAAACTCGTCCATTGCCTGAAAAAAAATAAAAATAAATAAATAAATAATTTCGAAATTCAGGTTAAATTACGCAATAAATAGAATAACTTCCAATAAGTATTACGTAAACAGAATATTTACCATCTGTAGTCTTCGGCATTCAGCAGAAAATACGTACACACGATCGTCACGCAAACGGTGACAATCATCAATATTATAAATACGAGCAACATGAAACCGTACACGTAATAAATTTTGTACGCCCAGAATGATGTGAAAATGAAATACCTGGAAATTGAGAGAAAAATTGTTGAAACATCGAATTAAAAAAAAAAAATAAATAAATAAAAAAATAAAGGCAAATAATATGAAATATAAATTTTAGTACAATTTTTTTCCCCCCAAAATCGTGCGATATAATAATTATGCTTTTTCCATATTATAAGAAACTAGATAAAAATTGTTGAAATATCGAATTATTTGAAGAAAAAAATAAAAATAAAAATAAGAAATAACGTAACTATTCAGGAAAAAATAAAGGCAAATAAAAGGAAATATAAATTTTAAGGCGCTCTATCAATTGCGTGAGTGCGAGAGAGATAACTAAAAAGTAGATACATTTTTCTCTCGCTTGATATTTCGAAAAAACGAACAATTTCACCGTACTCTCTGATAAAAGGAGAACAACGTGTAACTTTTTTTTTTTCATGAAATATTAAGTCTCTCCGATAAAAACGTGCAGCAGGATTTTTATCGACCGTACGGCTGATAGATCATCTTAATACAAATTTTTTTTTGCCCCAAAATCCTCGTGCCATATAATAATTATGCTTTTTCCATATTATAAGAAACTAGAAAAAAAAATTTACAGTCCGATTTCCGAATATTTGTCAATAAAAATTTTTAAAAATCATAAGACATAAGAAAATTGGATGAACTTACATCTCGATAAAGATTGAGCCAAAGGGAAGAATTCCACCGAGTAAAATGATAACCAAAGGTTCCATGAACCATTTTTTTTCAGGAATTGGTCGAGGAACAGCATTTACTCGGCAGGGTGCATCGGGCGTTCCAGCGAGATTTCGGCCCAGAATAGTGCCGACTAGTGTCAACGGCAATATCACGAAAATGCAGATACACGTTACAGCGACCTTGAAAAAAAATATTAATAAAAAAAAGCCTCAAAAACGTAAATTAAATATTTCTTTCGTAATTATTCAATTTTCATTGATTACATTTTATTAAACAATTGTTATTAAAGTTTCATCTTTCAGGCACTTAATGAATTTTTGAATATTTTCTTCTTACCATCGAACCGAACGGAATAGCCCGACTGGCGTTATAGTAAATGGCAATGAAATTAATGAAAAATGCAGTGCCACAAACGAGCACCGGCAGCATGAATGCACTCAATATCATCTGTTTTATCCAGACTCGTCCACCCATTCGCGCGTATAAACCACCACCAGCGTATCCGTTTATCGGAGACGTTGCAGCATACATAAAAATCGCCGTCGAAAGCATCGAACCACGTTCCGTGTAGAGCTCTCCCAATATCGCGAAAATTATCACGCTGAATACGACCACTGTTACCTGTTTACAATTTTTTAATGAAAAATTAATTTTCCATATAAAAATTTTCTTTCTATTAGGAATTTTTGTAATAAGACTTTTTATTTAATTGAAAATTCATGAATTTGGGTGACGTACCTGATAACCAGCGCCGACCAATGCAGAAAAGACGATCGGATGACTCGCTGGCCTGAAAACATCACCGTGAACTTGTTTCCATCCGTATTCGTCGCCCAAATCTCTCTCCATATCGTCCATTTCTTCGTCACGACTATAACGCGCATAATCTTTCCGCAACGTTCGCATGAGAATCATTGAGACCAATCCAACAAGAAAAACCACCATCATGAAACTGTTGAATATGCTGAACCAATGGATCTGTAACAATTAAGGGTATGGATCAGTCACCGCTCGTTTCGAATTTTCGATAGTGAAATTTTTCCACGCCGTTCGTCCGATCGGAGTAAAAAAAGTATCAGCCTACGCAGAAAAATGGCAAAAATGGGCTCATATTTTTTTATTCCGATCGAACGAACGGTGTGGAAAAGTTTTCGCTTCAAAATTTGTAACTATCTCTCTCGTACTCATAGCGGCTCAGTCGGTATGACTTAGCCTTAATTCCGTTTCATTATTCATCCAGGAGTCGAAGTATATTTTCTGTTCTAGAGGAAAAAGGGATCGAGTTTTTTGAAGACACAAGTCTTTTTTGGTCTTCAAATTTTTGGCTCAAATTCGCAAAAGCAACTTTTTTCAATTTTATCTTAGTTTTTGGCTGATAAATGATTTTTGAAAAATAATCCTTCAAAAACTTGACGACAAAGTTCAAATTTTCTTACGATTTATTATTTTATCAAGAGAATTCTCACTCTGTGCTGGAAGAAGTTCGGATCCAGATACTTGTCGAATCTGTCCTCGTACTTGATGTTGCTTTTTCGCCAATTGACTTCGTAACTGAATGCTATTTTCGCGTCAGGCACAATTTTCACCTTATACTCGCTCGTCAAGTTGACGTCCACTATTTGCTTCCCGTTGTAACCTATGTCTAATTTTTTGTGCGTCCATATGTAGTACGAAACCACTCCGTTTGTTTCTTCCAGCTCACCAACAACGCCTTTACAAAAATTTCATTAACTTTAAATTTTGAATACTTATATATTTGCCAATTTATGTATGTAATCGTAAAACGTGCAATCATAAGAAATCATATTTAAAAAATCCAAATTTCAATTATTTACGTATGTGAAAATAAATCTTTTGATTCCTTAGAGTTGCAGTTGAAAAAATTCTCTAAAAAAATGTGAATTCCGATTATTTATAAATTCGTTAATAAATTTGAGAAATCATTTTTTTTTCTTGTTTTGCTCTTTTTTTTTTCAAAATGCTTACCCCATATTGGTAAATTGTCAATGTACATCTGGTACCAATACTGATACTTCACAGCATAGATAAAAGCTTTGGTGTCCTCTTCGCTGAGAATACGCTCGCAGAAAGTCGATTTTACGACGTCGTCTGAAAATAAACAACAAAATTTCATGTTATACTGATTTTTTGAAAATATATGGATATAAATATAATTTGTCTGCAAGTTTTTCGAAATTTTCTGTACTTTTGAACACAATGTCGAGTCCGCTGAACTTGAGCTCTATTCCTTGAAGAGCCTCCGAAAGGGTCTCGTGATAATGATCTACGATGGGTTTCGGTCCTCGACAAAACGGCAGAAAGAAATACGGGTATGTCTCTTGTCTGTTGTGATAAGGTCCTACCGTGGTCATCCATAGTACGACTTCTTCGTTTTCCTCATACTAACAAAAAATCACTATCAAATTAGCAAAAATAAGACACAAAAAAAAATCTTTTTGATTTCCTTTTTGTCAATTCATTTATAAGATAATTTAATTAATAAGCGGATGAGTACTTGGGAGAGAAATTGATTCTCAGTCGGCAAGAAGAAACCTAAAATTAATAGACTATGAAAAAAAAATTCTATTTCGATCAATTGAAAATGTTTAAATGATTGTTTTTGTTATTTTACTCAAAAAAACTGCCTGCCGCTCGGTGATTTAACTTGGGAGATCGCCCGAGCCACACCGATCATGATCTTATTGCTGTCGTTCAATAATTTTTTGTATTTCATGAGATTAAAATAACAAGAAAAAGATTAAATTAATGTTGGTGTCAATCTATAATTGAGATTGATAATTGACCGATGAAACATTTTGTCAACAAAACAACGTAGATAGGATATGCAAAAATATCAAATTGTTCTACATTAAAATATTTTGGAAAATAAAACTTGAGGTAAATAAACAATGGTGGCAGAAAGCATTGACGAGACCAGAAATGAAATTCTATGAAAGTTCTTAGCAAAGACTTTCGAAGCTTCGAAATACATGAGCGGAGCATAAGAGTTAAAAACGGTTGAAACGTCAAAAACGTCAAAAAAATGGAATCGTTGATTTTTCAGTCGAAAACACGATACCGAATATCATAAGTTGCGTGTTGACGCGACATAAATTACAAAAGATAAGGCCAGCCAGTGAAAATACACGAGAAACTACGAATACAATATTTTATCAAATATTTACGAAATTTAATAAACAATGACGGACGAATGTTCGATTTCGATTGATTTCGGAAATAAAGGGAGAAAAAAAAGTTTACTTACAACGTGATTGTGCTCGTCGGCATAAATCGCTGGGAGTAAGATAAGAGCCAAAAGGCCAAGTATTTGACGTGTACGAGGCATCCTGTCGTTATAATCAGTCCAGGTACACAAGCCTCACGAATTCAGCAAACTTTCCGCACTTTTCGTGTTAACGAATTCATGTAAATCCGGCGGGTATAAGGCCCCATAAATTTCTTAAAAATATCATAAAAACCCGAAAAAAAAATCACGAACTGTCTAATGCGGTCGCTAAATATTTCTTCGTAGCGGTTGATATATACCTAACCAGAAAAATTTTTGTTTATTGCCACGTCAGATGGCTCTTGTATCGGCAGCGGCGCGCGCGCTACATTCTTTGTTGTATGAATATATATATTTTTGTACATACATTCATACATTTCCGATGATACTACCGGGCGAAAGGAATTTTTGCTCAATCAGGTCTTTTTTTTTAAGGGGACCGTATGGTCTAGAAATTTGAAAAAATCGATTTTTTTTTTTTCGATATGTCGAAAGTATAGTATCTCAAGAATATACTGTGAAATTTTCATGCGGAAATTCTCAATATTACAGCTTCTACAGCCCATAACGCAGGTAGAGAGCGGTCCGCGACACGAAAACGTTCAAAGCCTTATTGGACACAAAGCCTTACGGGGATGATTTTTTAGTTTGCAAAAAAGAATGTGTTTTGCATGTTAAAAAACGTTTGTACAAACGTGCTGTTGATGCGAAAAAAAAACATGCACAAATAAAGAAAGCAACAAAGAAATTGACAGAAAAAGAAGAGGGAAAAAAGACACAGCGGAAATCGATAAATAAAACACCGAAGCGTCAACAATTGACGAATAAATTATTGCAAGAGCTGTCAACTTATTACGGTCTAGCAATTAGACGTAATTCAGATTCGACTGAAGGGATGAGAAGTGAAATATGGGCAGCATATTATCACAAAATTTCAACAGATGAAAATCCGCAACACTCGTACTGTCCTCCAGGTTCCGAATCGTGGTGCAAGTGGCGTCAAAGTGAGGCTGCAGGTACTTTAGACACCTACGAGCACCCACCTGCTCTGTGCGATGAAGCACAAGAGATATTAACGAAAATTTCAACTCCGCAAAAATTAAAAAGAATAATTAAGACGCACGAGCAAAAAAAATTGTGAAGACGAGAATTCTTGGGCGTTACGTTTTGTTATTTGTATGAAAATATAAGTGTTTGATAATGTGCAATAACAGTAAAAATAGCTGTCAATTTTCTTAAAATCATGGAATTTCAAACTCATCCATTGCCTGGTTTTTGTTAATCAGAGATTATTCATTTTTATTTTCGATTTTTCCGTTTACCTAATGAGGTTTTCGGAGTTTTCGTTCTTGGCTTTTTTCTCTCGCAAACTTTTTCATAGTAGTCAATTTGGGAAGATTCTCCTCGAGTATTTTGTTTTTCTACTTTGCTCAACCGAAACAGTAAAGCAGTACGGTTTGCTCGTTTACTAAATTGACCGCTACGAGAAACGCCAAGCTGGAAGGCTCACCGGAAATTTTCATCGATGTCATTCTTCTAATTTTTTTATCGTCAGCGGTCATTCTGCCACATATACAAAAGGGTCATTTCCGGCGCGTTTCGTGTCAATTGAGCGTTAAAATACCGTTTTTTCAATCCGGTAAAACGAAGATTACGCGCTGTTGTATATATAATATATCTGGTAATAACAAAAAAAAATTTCTTTTTTTTAGAAAATTATTTTATGGGGTTTCCCTCAAATATCAATAATATCATTTCATTCATTAGGGAACTAGCGAAATCTGACAGTAAAAAAAAAATATATATTAAGACAACGTTCACCCACGGTGCCAAAAAAATAGAAGAATTTAAAACTGAGATATTTTCGAACGACGAAACAGTTGAAACAAGTCTAAACTAGAAAATTTTTTATTAACATAATAAATTCCGTTGAAAAACCGCCCATTGTAAAAAATAAAAAAAATCTGAATAAAAACAAAATACTATATTCAATATAGTACTTCGACAACGAAAAAAATGTGTTATTTGGTTGAATGTAAAAAGGTATAATTAGAGTATAATCAAGGCGAGTACAAATTTTAGAACGGAATAAATACAAACAAAAACTATTTTTTGTTAAAAAAGTAAGTTTAAAAAAAATGTATTTCCGAAGAGGAAGACATAGAATCCGTCTCTCTCACGTTTGTTACTTCTTCATTTTTTATCTCTCTCGCACTAATGAACGCGTTCCTCGGACATATTTTTTTCTTCAAAATGTGAAGAGTTTAATTGAGAAATTTGTTGTTTTCAGGATTGAATACATTTTTAAAGTAATTCGTTTTTTTTGTTGAATAAATTTTCAATTTTAACAACAAATTGAAAGGGTTGTAAAGGTTCATTTGACTCCGGTGGTTCAAATGTGTTGGCTAGCTCGGGGGAAACTCGTGGAGTGTTATGACTTGCCATGTTCACGTGTCACAAAATTGCGCATGCTCGGTTAGGATACGATTCCCGAAGTACTGTACGCGTTGGCTTCCAGTTTAGAAAAGTCAAGCGAAGTTGGTGCACGCGCGTATACGCTCGTCCGAATCGACGCACTCGGAAGTCGTTCGGTGTCAAAAACCCAAAAATCATTTCATTACGATTTAAAGAAAAACGAGTTTTAAATAGTTTATTAATTTTCGACAAATCCTTCAACGATGGCACCAAAACAAAGAATGCGTATCGCCAACGAAAAGGCTACCAAGAACATAACCCTACGGGGTAACGTTCCTAAATCCTCCGTAAGTTTTTCATTCCCTCAACCGCAATATTCAAATTTACGTTTAGTTTACGTTCGCTCTTTAACAGCTAGCTGTCAATTTCTCTACTTTTATTTTCGATGCAACGATCGTTAGAACATTTACCCTTACTATAAACATATTTTAATGGAAATTCGTACTATTTCTGGAATATGTTCTCGAAAAATATATGAGAATAATTCATTTTCCGGCGACTCAAGTGTTTTAGGTTATGACATGCATTTCCGACATCTGTTACACGTTTAACATTCCTTTTGACCATTTATAAACCATTTTTTCCGACTTATCATACTCCAATTTTGTAATTTTGAATTTCAGTGAGATTAAATAAACAGTATTCCGAATTGGCTTCTAAGGTTTTGATTTTTTTTATCTACTATGATGCACCATCTGTTAAAGTATATTTTTGAAATCTTTCAAATCTTTGGATTTCTTTGGAATCAAAGAAAGTGCTGATTGAAGTGAAACAAACATTTAAAATATTTCTGTTCTATTAATTATCGTGAATTTGCTTGGATATTTCGAAATTTCGTAAACATTTCATTCGTTTCATTTTTTAAAATATATAAAAATATTAAAATTTATAAAAATAAAAAATCGAAATTCTCGCCAGTTCAAACTTTTGGTGGAAACAAATATTAATAAATAATATCAATTTCCATTAAATCAAAACATCAAGATATTTTTTTTTAATCCTAGAAAGCACAAGAGGAATTGTCGCCGGTTGGAGGATGGCTCTTGGCACTTTTTATCTTTGTCATTTTTGGCTCGGGTGAGTAAAATAAATAAAAAAAAAAAACCTTTTCCATTGGGATAGAAAGTGTAAAAACAAAAAGGAAATTAAAAAAAAATGTTATTTGTATGTTGCAGCCGTCTTTCAAGTAATTCAGAGTATTAGAATGGCGTAAAAAGCTCTTTTTTAACACAAAACCAAGCACCGATTGAGCTGTTGA
This sequence comes from Rhimphoctona megacephalus, assembly GCA_963989365.1. NCBI lineage: Eukaryota > Metazoa > Arthropoda > Insecta > Hymenoptera > Ichneumonidae > Rhimphoctona > Rhimphoctona megacephalus. The sequence continues at coordinate 29,559,139 of OZ022418.1, forward strand.
GGATGGGACACCGATTCACACTTTTAAATGACGATAAGAACGAAACAGACACAAGACAAACAAAAAAACCATAAACCCAAACTCGATTGAACTTGTCGCAAGATTAAAAAATATAACAGTTAGTACATTACAAAATACAAAAAAAACAGGGCCAAGAAAAAAGAGAGAAGAAAAAGAGAGCTCAGCATGAAACTTGGACAAGTAAATTGCTCCTATTAATAATAATAATAATGATAAATAATTAATAATAATAACGGTAACAAAAGCCACAGCATTTTTGTTCTCAATCTCTAGCTCAAAATGTTTATGAGAATTAAAAAAAAAACGAAAAAACGAAAAAAAAAAGTGAAAGGCGAGCATTTAATGAGCGTTTATAAGCGTCATTTGGACGATGTGTAATTATTGAGTCTGTCGCATCGATGGAAGAAAAAAGGAAAACGCGCGGTAACAAGCGAAATGACATTCGATGAATTTTTCTAAAAATCCTTATTTTTTTGGCTTCAAGGTCAAACAAATGATTTGTTTTTCAATTTCAACGCTATATTTAATTCGTGGATCGTACAATCTCGCGATTACGCGTGAATATTTAATAAAATCCGGCTGGGACAACTAAGATTGATGAAATATTTTGGATATTACGAATTTGCGGCGGGAGGGGGGGGAGAAAAGCTCTTCCATTGATGTTTCTCGTAGCTAAGAATTGTATATAAGTAAGAAAGTAAATTATAATATTCGTCCTGAGCATTCCACTCAATCTAACGGAAGCATTTTGCTTTTGAACGATTTTCTCGATTTTTTTTTGTTTTTTTTTCCGTCATGCAATTTCCAGCGATTCAAGATCGAGACTGGTTTACCGACGATCCTGGAAACTCTCGATCTTTTTACATGTATTTGCTACTAATATTTCATTATTGTGTACGTTAATAAAGTACTGTGCAGATGAAATTCTAGCTCGCCTCCAGATTACTTATCTTGACCTTTCGCCCCAAACATCCTATAAAATTGAATATAATTCAAATTACAAAAAAGAAAAAGAAACTGCAATAAATACGAATTGTTAGTTTGTAATCGTTCATTATTAATTTCTCTAAAACTAAAGCTGGTCGAAACTTGGCAATAGTTTCTGTGTAGACCATACGTAGTCTGTAAAACTCCTATTTTAACATTTCTTTTAGTTATATTTATTTTGCAAAGAGTTTCGAGATTTTTTTTTCAAGAAATTCTGAAATAACAAATTCTGTTTGCGAAAATAGCATTTTTCGCAAGCAAATCATCATTTGCTTCACCGGCAGTCGGTATATTTACCGATAATCGGTAACTCAAATATACAAAATCTATATGCTTTGAGATTTTAAGCTAAATCTCAAAACCTCGCATTATTTTCAAAATGTTTTCATTTTTTTGATACAAAGGGACTTTTTTTATTTTTCATAAACTTGTTCAGAAAAATGCAATTTTCTCGTCTTTTAGATTTTTAAAAACTCGAAGATTTCCATTCGTGTTCGAGACAGAAAAGATTTAGAAAAATGCACATTTGTTTTATTTAAGCTTTATAAACAATGTAATAATGCAACAAAAAGGACTAAACAAATGTTTTTTTCTTCATTGAAAGTTGCAACGCGAAATTTCTGCACACGTTTCAGAATTTTTGCAAACGGATACGCGTCACATTGTTCTGCGCAACTTCCGGTTGAATAAACGTGATTTGTAATTTGACTTGGTGAGTAATGGTTTCATAAAATCCAATTTCCAATTTCCACGTCAGTTGGCGGTAAATGGTGAGTGCGAGAAGAGGCCACCACAGAACTTGTGGTTCTTCGGAACGATATATAGCTATACATACATTATTAAATATAAGAATTTCGCGTAGCCGTGTGGTAGGAAAGACAAGATGGCTGCCGAGGCGGTTATCAAGAAATCATCGCCACGTTACAATTTTTTGATTTTGCAATGCTTTCACGCCGAATCGCGACCATTTTTTTTGCAAGCGATCAACAATTATTGATAACAAAAATTTATAATCGAAAAAAAAAACCGTAATAATTCGCAACCAATTATAAGCCTGAAGGAAAAAAAATCCGAAATCTTTTTTGACAAAATGGAGGGGATAATAAAAAAAGAGCTAGCTAATAATCTCAGTATGAAACTTGAAGAAATTTTTCGATACGGTGGTGCTGCTGTCTTCTGCGTATAAGAAAAAGTTTCTTTTTTTTCTTCTGCGCATCCACCGGCCATGCCGTTTTCCGCAATGGCGGTATAGCCCAGTACCGTCAGACGTCGGTTCGACTCTTATTCGTTACAAAGTAAGTAATAAGCCATTTTATTTTGGTCTCAAATAGTCACGGTTTTCTACGTTTTTTGGTTTTTTCGAAGTTTATTTGGTTCTGTTCTAAAATGAAACAGCGATCGATTCTTTCGATCTTTTTTGATCGCATACGCCTTTCACCTTCGATCACGTTTTTTTCTCTTTTGTCTCCTACAATCCTCGTTTGTGTTCAACCTTGTTCGCCTATTTCTCGATCGGTATTTCGAAACTTTTGCCTCTTCCATCAATTATATTTATAACAAGGAATATAACGGTTACATGATAATCTTGTTTGACCGAGAAATTGAGCTTAACGAAAATCCGATTAGTCTCTGCGATCGTCCCGAAAGTGCAATATCTTTTTTCCCATTTTTTTCGTCCAGTCACGTTTTCTCGAAAGATCCTTTTCGATATGAATTTTTTTTTTGTTCATTGAGGTTATGCATTTTTTTTTTCATCAACGCTTTTGTTCTCCAGTCTTGCGGCTCGTTTCGTCCACTTTTTTTCCGTCGTACGTGCCTCGTTCAAGTATATTTTAATAACATTCGTTTTTTCGTAACTTCGGCTCTTTTTTTTTCACCGACAAATGTATTTTTTGCCTTTCGGGAATTTGGGTAAGCTCGAATTTATTGCTTTCAAAAATTTAGGTTATGGACATTTTGATACGCGATGATTTTTGAAATACTACACGTTTTTGATTTTTTTTTGCATTGTCCTTTCACTCACTTTGAATCTTTATTTGTTCGATAATTTGAATTACGATTACTATTTTGATTTTTTTCGTTATATCGTTTTTTTTTAAATTTCCATTCATTTTTTTTTTGCAATTTAAAACAATCCAAGGGGTTTGGCCTCATTAGTAAATACAAAGATGGCCTAATGCATTGACCTTGCATTCTATCTGGAAGGTCATTGCACATAGCGATGGAAATTTCACCTTACAACTAAAACGCCTCTTGATTTGGTTATGCTTGATCACTCTTGCTCCATTTATTATCCGTAAGTGTATATCATTTATTATCCTGAGAATTGTGCAGTCACAAAATCGTAAAAAAAACAAACAAATTCAGTTTCATCGCATTTGTCACAAAAGCCGTTTTGATAAAAAAAAAACTTTAAATATAAAATTAAACCATATTTTCAAAATTTCTTATCAATTACATTGAAACAAAATATTGATGCGTGTCAAAAAAATTAGTCCGGCCCTAATTTCAATTGAAATTTTTTTTAATTACAATTACAATTGTAAATCGAATATTATAAGCGATCGAATGTTCAAAACTGAAATTATTCCGTCTAAAAATTAAGTGTAATTTATTTAATGATTTTAGAGCATAAATGAAATATTTAAAAATAAAATGTAAACGTGCCGGAGGTTTAATTTTTTTAGGCTAATTGGACTGCTGATTTATTTGAAGTTTTCCAGTGTAAATTTAATGCTGACAATTTTGGATTATCTTTCCAGGCTTCGTCTGAATGGACACTGCGTCGGGTTCAGTAGAAACGGGAAGTATTTCCATGATCGAACCATCCGGAATAGCTGATCTCTCTGATGTACCGGATTTGCCAGAGGTTTCTGAATCCACGGGTCTAAGTCCTTTGACCTCCTCGTTGGATCATCATCTTACTCTCCAAGAGGACAATTTGTCCCCTACGAGAGACGTTAATATGGGCATCGAGAATACCTGGTTGGTAAAAAATTCAAATATCAAAAATCTGACAAAAAATTTGCAAAAATGAAAAAAAATATTAAGGAGGTTGGATCGTGACGATACAATGTTGCCATGCTAAACCATGTTAAAAACATTAAAAATTTCTAAATGATAAGAATTTAATAAAATTTGGTAAATGTATTCTTTAAAAATATATATGACAATACAAATTTTTTTGGATTTTTCTTAGTTCTCGAGTAATTGAACACTAAAGTTCACGTGTATAAGCATAGAGTTTACATATATACAGTTATACATCTCGTGCATAAGAACTTTGATTCAACGCGCAATTATTCGATAACGATGTGGTAAAAAATTTTGAAAAAAATTGTGGTTGTATACTTGGAACCAAAGAATGTTATCGCTAAATTTGATCAAACTCTGATTATTTTGATTTCGTGATCCAACCTCCTTAACCCCCGACTCCTACAAGGGAGTCGAAAACGACTCCAATTTTTTTAATAAAAACTTTTTTTGGCATTTCTCCAAAACTTTGGTTTTATAGAGTTTTTATCATTAAATATTCACCAAATGCGACTTTCTCATACACTATTCTCTGTTATTAAAAAACGAAGACTGGTGTATAATTAAACCTTATTATCACATGCAAGGAATCATTTTATGCTGAAGATAACATTGGGGTCGTTTTTGACCGTATTGTAGAATTTACGTTCGAAAAAATAGATTGTAGGGGTCTAGGGTTAATTTTCCCAAAAATACAATAACAAAATTTTGTAAATGTTTAATATTTCAATTATTCTTCTAAATTTTACACATAATAATATTAATTTGTATAATATTTCTATGCACATAACAAAATTACAAAATACTTTGTTATCGAATAGATTGAATTTATGTGAACAAAAAACAGGACGGAGGCAAATTCTTCGGCATCGGATTATGCGATTCCTCTACCACCACCGTCCGGTTTCGATGATTTCGGGGACATCAGTGGTGAATCTATGGGGATCGACAATGGAGGATCGGTTGGTCCTGGATTGGGTCCTTTTTTGCCACCCAGTCCAGCCCTCAATAATCTCTTTAATGACACAACCGATATGCAGGATGAGTCCGTCGTCGGTGAGTGAATCTCTGTTTCCTTTTATTCTAATTCTTCAAATTTACTAAATTTATTATGAGGTAATGAATAATAAATTCGAGACTTCGTCGAAGGGTTTTTTCCATTTTGAAGAAAATTTGAGTTTATTTGAGGCAAGGAGTAACAAGTAATTATTTTTGCAGAGGTGAGCACTCCGGCAGGCGTTTGTGGCCTTCGTAATCTTGGAAATACGTGTTTCATGGCTGCGGGTCTTCAGTGTCTCACCGCGACTCCTCCCGTCCTCCGACATTTTTTGGAGCTGCATCAGAGGGCTGAAAAACTTCCACCTCCCGGATCGTTAATGGCTCACTTTAGTTCATTGCTTAGTAAAATGTGGTCCGGTAGATACAGCATTGTCAAGCCCACTGAATTCAAACAAACTCTCGGGGTGTATCACACTCAGTTCAAGGATTATAGACAGGTTTTTATTTTCTTAACTAAAACCGATAATTCCGAGCTAAAATCGTTTGGAAAGTACAAATTTCCTCATGACGATGAAGCTCGAATTATAATTTTTATATTATAAATTTTTTTTTTTTTCAGCACGACTGCCAAGAGTTTCTTGCTCTCCTGCTGGATTCACTGCACGAGCAAATGAATACAGCAAAGTCTGCAAAGAGCTGCCAAGTTCCAGCGACAACCACAATAACTGCCAATTCAATAACGTCGAATAAGAAATTTGGGGCGGTTGTTGGGCGAGAAATCGCTTCAATGGAGACCGCCACAGTCACTGCCTCTGGTAATTCTAACGTTCCTGATCTCTTGGACAGTTACGATTATTCACCTTCGCCCGAATGTCCTAACAGTCCAAACATTACGATGGCTGGTTCACCGACGGGTAAGAACAAGAAGTTTTTTTTTTAATCATAAGTAAAAATTATGATTTTTGAGCTTGGAGTTTGATTTTTTTAAATCCAAAAATCTAACAAAGTTATGACTAAAACATTTTTTTTGTTCGTTCCAGGCTTCGATTCTCCAATGAGAGAATTGTTGGACAGCACAGCAAATTCACCGCCGGTTTCGCCTCCGGTATCGCCGTTGAATGACGAGAACGAAGAGGAGGAAGAACAGCAGCAAGAGGGGGAGGAAAGCCTGGATTCTCAAGAGACGGTGGACACGAAACCGAGTTTTATTCTGAATAAGACTCACGATCATATAGATTCGTCTTTGCCTCGAAAAACATTTTCAAAGTACGATCCATACAGTGCTATGTGGGACATAGTAAAAGAAGCGAAAACGAGTAACGCCAATTTTCTCGTTAACCAACAAGAGTGTAACAACGAGATTCATTACGATTCTCAAAAATTTCCGAAGGATAACGTGCGAAGAATGGCGTTGGACAATTCGAACTTGACGGAAAATCATGATTTCGATAATAAAACTCTGAGCACGAAGAGAATCAAGGAAATCAACGTCCAAAAAAGTAATTGCAGTCTCGAATGCGCCTCCAGCGGCTCCGACACCGAATGCGACAGCGGATTAGAAAAATGTAACGTCAAGAGAATGCGACTGGAAGATCACGAAAAAAATCATCGACGAGGCGACGGTCTCGGTGCTAGCGGTCTTCAGTGCGGACGACTTTTACAAAATGGCGAAAACGGCGCGATCGCCACTCAGGATGAAGTCGAGGCTGACAAACATTGGGCGAAACACTTGCGATCCAATCGCAGCGTTATCGTCGATACATTCCAGGGTCAGTTCAAGAGCACGGTAAGCAAGCGATTCGCTCGCTCGGCGAATCGCACTTTTTAACCTGTTTGGGCCTTTGTCACGTTTTTTCTTCTATTTAAAAATTTTACTTCCATTTTTTTTTAACTTTAGTCATGAATTTTGAATTATTTGATGTAATAAAAACGTGACTGATGCTCTTCTGCCTCGTACGTAATATACATTAATCAATTCCAATGGAGAATGCTTTTTTAATGTGTTTATCAGCCATTGTTCGTAAATACTTTAAGCAAACTCCTAGAAAAAACCTGGATCAATAATCCTCCTTGTCTCGCTGAGAATCGGAGTACAGGGCTCTATTTATTCAACATTACAAATTAAAATCGTTCTCAATCAAACGATTCCCAATTAATTTACTATTTCGATAAAAAGTATTTTTGTATTCCAAATTATGTTTTTACATTTACTTTTTTTATTCAATGAACAATTGACACTATTCCTATTTAATATTTTTTAAATGATAGTAGCTTGGAAACCTGATTAAAGAAGAAACAAAATAATTTAAATAAATAATTGTGGGATAAAAAAAAAGAAAAAAAATAGCGCTGCCTGGTGACGTCAAAATAAAATAAAAAAGAAAGAGTTGAGAATTCTCCTTCAAGCAATGAAGACGTTATTGACGGGCGTGATCATAATTTGTATAATTAAATAAATAAATCGGAACATTTTCAAAAAATACATCCGCTCAATATTTTTTAATTAGACTTATAAAAAAGAAAGTACATAATTTATAAGATTTATTTGGAAAATGAGGAAAAATATATACTTTTCTCGGTAATTTCAGGTAGTTTGTGTAGTTTGCAAACACGTGTCGGTCACTTACGAACCGTTCATGTACCTTTCGGTACCATTGCCTCACGCTATGGAACGACAATTGACCGTAACGTATATACCAGCGAATAACAATCCACCAGTGAGATGCGTAGTATCGCTCAACAAGCAATCACGAATTGGCAAGCTCAAAGAGGAATTGCTCAAGGCACTTGGCAAAGAGGATGTATCAGCGAGCAACGTTGCACTCGCCGAAGTCCTTGAAAATCACATAGCCCGAATATTGGTAAGACTACAATTTTTTTAGTCATTTTCCCCAATAGTAGCGATTAAACAAAACTTATAAAAATGTTATTTATTAACGATATTGACGATTTGAACGAACCAACTTTTCATACGATAAAAAAGAAATTTCCTGCACTTTCATGCAGTAAAAAAAAATATCCTTTATTTGTAATATTGTTTATTAAGGACGGAGGGTCAAGAAGGTGGTTTATCGCGTAGTATCGATAGCCGTCGATACTGCCCTCCTAAACTAACACACTGGAAGAACACTCTCGTAACCTAGAGACCAAGTCACGGGGCTACATTCCAATGAACAAATTCAAATATTCGAATTTATCGATTATCATTATTTCTGAATTTTTGTGAATTTTTCTTTTCTTGACATTGCTTTGACAGTCACATTTTGTGATTCTGTAAAAAGGCGGTAAAAATTAATAGCTAATTATTTCTCGAATATATAATTAACAAAGTTTTTGAAAATTCCTTAAATAATTTGCCCACGCGATTTTTTTTCATGGGAAAAAAAATTGTGCTGAATAATCGAAAGTGATAATGAATATTATGAAACAATTTTCGTTTTAAGGAGGAAATCCTTAACGCGTGAGTAATGAAATGAATTTTTTTCCTTTTCTCTTTAACAGGACGACAATTCTCTTCTTCGATACGTAAACGACACGAATCGTTCGATATACGCTTTTGAGCTTTCTGATCCACCGGACGCTTATACGTCAGTAACGGACGGTGGGGGTGATCGAGTTGCGGAAACCGAGCCGTGTCCGAACGGTGCTAGCACGAGCGAGGAAATTGGACCGTGTACGATATGCCTTGAAGAATTGGACGGTGATCTCAAACGACACAGTGGAAATAGTTGTAACGTCATCATGTGTGATCCTTGTATCGAGGTGAGAATTTTTTTATTTCTTTTTTCCTCCGCACAACTAACTCTGCGGTGATGGCTTGACTTTGTTTTTATGTTTTCTACGACACATTTTTCCGTAAATTCTGCTTTACCAGTAAAAAAAAACATGACTTCCCAATCAATTTTTTTCTCACGATATTCCAATTAATTTGTATTGCATTTGCAGCGTACGAAAAAAAAATCTACGAAAATTAGTGATACTACAAAAACTGAACCGATTCATTAATTCAAGATATTTTTGGAAAATGATTAAAAGAAAATTTTAAACGAATTATTCCCAATGATGAAATCGGCAGTGTCAATCTCGCAGTTGGGGTACACGAGCGAGACACTTGGTTGTCAACGTATTTTTATTTACCTCGGGAAGGTCTGAGATAAGGTCATTAAACGTTCCAGCCGGACGGCTTTGTAAACATTGCGCGCGGGAACCAGAAAAAGCTTGATTTTTGCCCGATAGCCGGGGATGTTCACGCTCGCGTGAACGGAGGTGGCAAATTAATCAAGATGGAAACTCGCGTGACCCGCTATTTGAGTATAATCTGCTGAGCCGGTCGCTTGTTGACCGGAACTCAATTCAGACTAGTCTGACACTGCCGCAAACCTGAGGGATTTTTTTTTTCAAACGAGAGAAAAACATTTTTAGCTTTTTATCGCTATTTTGGAAATCCTTCACTTCGAACGCTACTTTTCCTCTTACATTATTATTTTATTATCGCATTATTAGTTTGTTTCACAAATACGGTTTCATTGTTTTCCTGTCAGTATCAATCGTCACACTCGGCAATTTGTTATTTTCATTTTTTTTTCTCTTATTTAATATTTTTAACAGTTTTTATTTTATAAAATGAAGAAAAAAAGGTACAAAGAAGTTGAAAAAAAAAGAAAAAGAAAAAAATTGTTCGGCCATCGGCAGACAGAAAAGTCCCAATGACATTTGTGAAATAAGCTAAATCGAGAACTGAGAGAGCAGTACGTATTACCCAACAGAACTACTTCAAGAACCAAACGGAACCTCGAACGTGTCCGGTGTGCTCGACCTTCGTCGTCTCCTCCTCGTTCACCAAAATCGATCAAACCGGCAGACCCAGGCCAGCCGTAAGAATTTTAAATGTTCCACTCGTTCTGAGACACGATACGAACGAAGCTACCAACAATCGCAAATCTACCAAACTCTTCGGTTATCCCCATCTCGTCAAATTACCTTCGAGGGTCAACGCCAAGGATCTTCACGAAGTTGTGAAACGCGTTGTTCCCCAGGAGGAAAGTTATACGGTTCATTTCGTTACGGGCCAGGTTCGTACATTTTTTCCATGCAATTTTAAAGCATCGAAAAAAAAAAAATTCGTTGAAAAAATTGACAATTCATAAATCTTTTTGATTAAATTAAAATTTGTTAAAATTTAATGTTTTTTGTGGACCTCAATAAATTTAGAAACGCGGCAGCGTCTTGCCGCCAAGCATTAAAAAGAAAGAGTTTAAACGGCGAAGTCTAGTCGCATCGCGTACTCAAGATTTAGCTCTCTTCCGTCGCGCTCAGACTTCAACCCGACGTCATTCAAAAACGTGTTGACATCGTAATTTTAATGCGATTTTACCAATATTGTCATTTTCTTCAGACTTGTAAAATTTCATTCTTATGATTTTTTTAATTTTTATTTAGCAAAAATTTGCTGATATTTAATATTTGAGGGTCAAATACTGTTTTGTTTCTTCGCAGGGCCATTATTGCTCGCGCTGTATGTACACCGCTCACTGTACGGGTTGTAGCGTCCCAGAAAGCGGGATGGTAGATCTACAAAATGGCGATACGCTCGCGGTTCGTTACACCGAAAACGTTCCAACGATCGTTCCGCCGGTCGATCACATAAGCGTAAGCAAACAACGTCCTCATCATCCATTGTCTCTCTACGATTGTCTTCAGGCATTTAGTCAAAGGTACGCTTGAAAAAAAATATTGGGAAGAATAAAAAAAACCGAATATATCGCTATGTTCAAATTTTGTTGAAAATATGATGAAAATCTTAAAATTATTTGTTTATTTTTGTAGCGAAATGTTGGACGAACACAATCCATGGTTTTGTCCAAAATGCGAGCGAAATCAGTGCGCAACGAAGACACTCACTGTACATCGTTATCCCATGTTCCTTATAGTTTACCTAAAGAGGTAAATTCCCGAAATTTCTCTTTTTACAATCATTTTTACTGTTTTTGTCGATTCACCAATTTTACTAATTTTTTGTTCGATTTATTTATTTTCAATCTTAACTCGTTGCAGATTCGTGTTCTATGAATGCGTGAGTATGAAATTAGACGACAAGGTTACGTTCCCTCTTGCTGGTCTCAGCGTTGGGAGGCATTTGTACGATCTCTATGCTTGCGTTTGTCATTTTGGAGGTGAGTTTTTTTTTTTTTTTTTTTCGTTTTTTTATCGCATTTGCCAAAAAAGTTTCAATATTTAGCGGTTCGCAAAAAATCTAAAAATATTCACTCATCTTTGCGACGTTTTGAACATTAAAGTGCTATAACAAAATTAACAAAAAATTATTAACAGATTGAAAAAAAAAATTGTTCAATTAAATGACTTTTTGTCGTCCGAAAGGAATTCGATCGCGTACAATTTTTAGCTCAGTGTCAATAATCCTTGAATACATATTTGATGAAAAATATACGAGACTGAGAAAATATTCGATATTATTTTTTATTGAATTAGATTAATATTTGAATGGAAAAATAACGTATCGCGATGAAAATCATTGAATAATGGTCGACCGTTGTTTATTTTTTTTTCTCGTAATAAATTATTTATTTTTGTTCGCAGGTGTTTCGGCTGGTCATTACACGGCCTACGCGAAAAATCCTCGAACTAATTTTTGGCATTACTACAACGACGAAGCAACGAGCAGACAAAAGCCACAAGAGGAGGATTTCAGTAACGCTTACATACTGTTTTACAGTCGACAAGGAACGAACACGAAACCGTGCAACATATAATAGTTGCTGTGATATTATAACCCTCGTGAGAAACGAATGGCATTGACTCGAACTTTCCGCATCTTCCGTTCCAGCGGCTTGTACGAGTTTGAAGCCTATCCCGAAAACAAAAGGGTATTTCTTCTACTTGACTCGATTATTCGTGATAACGTGTCGTCTCGTGTCCCTCGTCGTTAAAAAACAAACAAAACGGAACAAAGAAATCTGTGAAATTTCCTCTCGAAACTGCCGTTCTACAATCGCATTGTTTGGCAGTGGAGATGAGAACGGTTTCCTCCTTTAAAACTGCTAATTTTACGGATGTATCGAAAAGTAGCGTTTTAAAATACAAATAACTATTTTCTACATCAATTCACTTTCCGTTGATTTGTCCAGTTCGCATTAAAATGTAAAGCAAATTCAACAGGCTGTGTTAAAATTAATACTCTGATTTTAAAGACTTTTTCTCTGTTGAGAAAAGTAATTTGTGTTTTAGAAAATATTCTGAGGAAACAAAAAAATATTGGAAAAATACGAGTTTATGGTCGGTGCATTTTTCGAATATAGCAAATCGGCTTTTTTTTTTTTTTTTTTTTTTATTTTGAAAAAATTGAAAAATCTTTATCCGGCTATGAATTCTTACCAATTTTCGAAACTTGCCCAACGACGAAAAGACGCTGAGAGATAACGAGGCAAAGTTCTCTGCTCGAAGGGAGAACGAATGTTTAGGTTTTTCTTCTCATCAACGAAGAACTTTAGTGTCCTTTTTTGGCCGTGTAAACAATTAAGTGGAAGGGCGCATTTGTTTGCGTGGATGAAAAAAGCAATATTTCGGCGATATTTCGGGGATCGTCTGAGAATGAATGTTTTGTGAATGTGCCCGAAGGGGAGGAATAATGAAAAATAAAAGACAAAAGTGTAGAAAAGAGTTACGCGCTTCGCTGAAAATTCGGAGCATTCGATCGAGTTTGAAACGATTATGTAACAACGTTTATCGAATTTGTACCATAGGTGAATTTACAGGATGTCCCAGGAAATAATCTCACGTCGAAGAAGGAGGTAAAGAATCTCAAACTCCATCGAAATGAAGTCCATAAATATTTGCCGATTTTTCATAGTTTAGTTATTCTTTTTTTTTTGTATTTTTTCTAAAAGTCCCAGTACGGCGAGAACATTTTCATGGTGACAGGAATAGCTGCGTCAGTCGCTTTAATTTTTTTTCCAGATTAGCCGACTGTCTCGCCAGTCCGTCACTATCACATTTACTTTCATAGGTGTTAAGAATGGCGTCGAAAAAATCTAAACTATAAAAAATCGAGCAACATAGTACACGGAGGTAATTTCGATAGGATTTGAGGTTCTCTACCTCCCTGCTTCGCCTTGACACTATTTCCTGTCACTTCTCGTACATTTGATAAGAAAACTGAAGTAATAGTTAATTTATTAGAAAATAAAGAAGGCGATTGCGAGCTGAAACTGTTCTTTCGCCAATAAAAAAAATTTTTTAAAAATCAAAATTGTCTCAGTTTTTCATACTCTACCAAATTTCACAAAATTAATTTAGACATTTGAATCATACAGCAAACATTAAGAAGCAGTTCCCAGGACGGCAAAAAATTAGCCAGTTTGATGTTTTTTTTTTTTTTTATATTTATTTTATATCTTTTTTCATTATACTAAACCGGGCGCGGGATAAATAATCCGAAATATTCAGTTGGGTTTACATTATTATTTATTAAATTACATCAGTACTTTTTATTACAAGGAATTTTATCTTAACAAACACACGAATATACAATAATTATTGTTGTGTCGTTACGATGCTACGTCGTAAAATTATGTTGTACGTCGTTTTTCTTTTTTCTTTATATTTTTTTTATCTCGGGTTTCACTTTATAGGTACACGACGATTCGTTCGACATTTTGCCGAAATAGGTACAAAAAAGGAGAAACAAGGCGGCGCGATAGCGATAAATTGCTGGAAAAGTGCGGAAATTGCCATACGAAGTTAATTTCCTTATCAATGGGGCCTAGGAGTAGTAAGTGTGTCACGATATTTACATACGTTTCTTTTTTTCTGACACGCAGTATCGAAAAGATCGAAGTCGAATTCCGTGAGTTCTGGCTCTGACTAGAAATCGTATTGTTTTTTCTTTTTTTTTTTTTTTTTTGGTGCTGAACAAAAGAAATGACACGAGAAAAAACATTATTTCTAGCGTCGAAGTTGAGCCCTCGCATTTTAGAAATTATTCACACATACACGTGTATTCTTTCCATTATAAATATATATGTATATTTATATATATTTATATATATTTGTTTTCTTATATCTTTGCTAAACTAAACTTACACGTTATTTCTTGAGAACCGCGTTTTTTTTTTCTCATCTCTTTATCTAAGGGTGCACTGTTTTATTTCGCGAATCAGCTGCAATTCGATTCCCATTTATTTCTCGAGGGCAGAAAAATTACTCTATTTAAAATTTTTTTTTATTTTCCTTTTCTCTTCAATTTTTATTTATTTATTTATTTTTTTTCAAATTTTCGCCATTTTTTGAATTTCGATATTTTACAATTACACATCCCGATATGGATAACGTTAACAAAATAACTCTTCACACTTTTTTTACACACACATACGTACACACGTACACCCGCGCTTTTCTACTTTTCTATGACAGCTTCGAATCCTAGTTGAATAATTAATGAGGAAAAAAATTGAACCAAGATAATTGAATGACACTTTTTTTTTCAATGTTTTTTATCACGAGTACGAATGTTTCTTTCTACAACTATTCGTTAATCGTTTAATTAGAAAAGTTCATTCACGTTTCATTTGACGAAAGCTTCTCTCGAGAAATAAAGTTGTCCAAAACTTTCGCACGTTGGTTAATTCAGCAAAATGCATTAATCAAAAAGGTTTCAGTTGATATTTCGTAATGGTACATTACGCCACTAGGGAGGGAAAGTAGTAGGCTATATCAAACCGCGCGCGGAATTGCCAAAAAAGTTTTTTTTTCAATCAAATCATTCAATTCCTTGTCATTTGCTTTAACTGCGATCGCAAATTGCGAGGTTTTCAGTGCTCGAGGATAAAACTCTGCTTTTAAAAATATATGAAGATATACGAATTCTAATTGAATACGGAAAAATTGATCGAGACACTTTACTCCGTGAGATTTCAGTGAAAAATCGTCGGTTTCAATTTTTCATGATTTTTCCCACAAGAAAAATTAATTTCTAGTGAAAAAAAGCATTGCTTTTTTTTTCGATTTTTCGAAATTATGTATAAAAACCCCGTGAATTATCAATCAAAAGGTTTTTATTTCAACGATGTTTCTCGCGTACTCATTCATCTGGAATAATGATGAAACCTGTTTAAAGTGAGAGTGGTCATTCGACGCTGAATATTTATCGGCGAAACATTGCATCAAAGTTGGTATTGAGATATTTATAACTATATCTACATTATAGGGTGTGAAATTTTCATTCACATTTTTCGATTTCCATCCTCCAAACAGCAAAAAAATCAGCAAAAAAAAATAAAAATAAAAAAATACCTCGCAAATATCGCAACAAAGATTTAGTTTGTCAAATTTTATTATTTCGATGCTGGAAATCGAAAAAAATGGATAAAAATTTGGTTCACTGCCCTAACTATGCTAAAAATCACTCCGGCTTCGACGTACTATTGTTTAAAACAATGCGCGTAATTTCGACACCCATTCCCACAAATTTTCGACGTTTGCTTTTTTTTTTCTTTTTTTTATTACTTTTTTTTCTTTCATAAAATTACACACCTCGAAGCTGAGAGTGGATTTCCGTAAAAATGCTAATCACACTTGGAACGTTTTATGATAATAATATTACGTAACAATATAATATCTATTAACATTACGTAATAATATTATTCAATTTTATCACTAGTTATTGTTTACAGTGGGTCGATCCTTACTGCTTAAGTATGAGAATGATGTCCAATAAATTCAAAAGTGCTCGTTATCATTTTCCCGCGTCTCTTTTTTTCGTTATTTCGTTAAAAATCTTTTCTCGTTTCTTTGGTGACTCTTTGGGCTTGTTTATCGTTTTCGAAGTTATTCGCGGATTTGTGGGCGTGATTTTAATCCTAAAACTATATTCTCGTAAAATTTCTTCCCCTAGAAACTTTGCCATCCAATATTGATTCAATGATGAAAAAAAGCTGATTATTCACGCATTCAATCGTCGACTGGTATTTTTTTTTCTCACGCATTCCAATGTTTAAACAATCGTCCGAGACACTCATGATTTTTGTTCTTTTGTTCGTTTCATTTTTTTTTTTTTTCTTTCATTTTTCTCTTTTTTTTTGTTAATCCGAAATGAAAATTATACGAGGCCACTTTTATTTGGATTTTTGTTTTTCTCGTTTCCTTTTTATTTCTCGTAAAAATCGTACGTCTCTCTTTTCCTTCGGTCTCGAATCGTCACTTTTTTCCTTTTGTCAATCGATTTTTTGGTTTTTTTACCTCGTTATAGATTTTTTTGTTTTTTAATGAATCGCTACCGAAAACCAGACTACCGAACCCGGATGAACGAGACCACCGATCTCACAATTTACCGTTCTCGTCTCACCGTTAAGAACGAATAGTGCATCGTTCGATGGACTAACCATGTATCTACCGAATATTCCGCTTTGTACGATCGGCCTGTTTGGATTTCCCCATTTCGTTAGATTCATTGGCATCGCTTTACCAACACCGGTTATCATCTCGACTTTGCCTGAAAAAAAAAAAAAAATCAAATGATTTTCGACATAAATTCCCAATTGAATTTAATTCAATGTTCAATCAAATCAAATCAAATCCAATGCTGAATCAATCAAATTCAAATGAATTTAATTTAATGTTCCGCAAATATATTTGCAAGCTAAAACTTTATTCTAACATAAAAAAAAAAACGTTCCATATTGTAAAAATGAAATATTCATTTTTTTAGACTAAAATTTTTGTATTACTTTCCAATGAATCTGTTGTGCATATATTTTAAGGTCAGTTTACCTGTTGCAAGGTTCAGGAATAAAATATCCTCCTTGTCGGTCGAAGATGCATAAAGATCATAACCATGAGTTGTTTGTGATGGATAAAAAGTTATGTCACTGATGTTCAATGTCGTTTTCACGTCGAAGGCGAATTTCAGACCGTTTGCTGAAAATTATGGAATTTATTAATTTTATTGATCTTTGTTATCGAAATCTATATCGAGCTGTTTTACTAATTAAATATTTAATTCTTAAATTTACGAATTCCAAATTTGGATTCCTCGATTTATAAGTTTGAATGAATTCTAATTTTTTTTTTTTTCATTGATTTTATTACTTTTTCGATTTTTATTAAAACATTGGAGAATTTTTTATTTTATCGTTGAAACGTTAAATCGAAAATTTTTAAGAATCCTTGAGGGGCCTAGGCATCGAAAAATCCAAACATTTTGGCGCAAAGAAAACTGAAAAATTCACAAAATTGAGCTCAGCGCGTTTTTCTCGAAACAGCATTTTGTACTAGTTTTGCCGCGATAACTCAAGATTGATTGAAGATATCGCCTTGATTTTTTTTTTTTAATGAAGATATCAACTTTCTCTACAAAATGAACCGACGTCTATATAAAAAATCAATTTATTATTATTGTTATTACAAAAAATGTCATCCATTTTTCGATATTTTTCAAATTTTAGCCGCCATTTTTTTAATTTTTATGTTTTTTCAAAAAATTTTGGTTCAGTCTGTGAAGGAACATTCCCTGAAGAGAGTGGCGTTTGGGAATTACCGAAAACTTCAACGGGCCACTCGGAATCGTGGCAATGAGCAGTGTATGAGACGCGTTGCCTTCTCTATCCGCCCATATCTCCCTTAAATATTTATATTTTTCAAACTTCAACCACTGAATTTAGTAGCCAAAACTCCAATAAAAACGTTGTAAAAAAGAAAATGTATGTATGTTGTTTCGGTTCTTCACAAATGCCATTTGAATTTAATCCCATTTTCGGCCTATTTTCGTTGTCTAATCGCCTTAAAATAACGTCCTCCCTTCAATAAATGTATTTTTTTTTTTCAGCTTAAAGTCATAAAGAATAATGTGGAATTATTTCTTACGTAATATTTCTTGGACAACGAGAATAACACCGCTGTCCTGTTTGTCGAGGGTAACAACGTGCCGAGAGTCCGGTGATACCATCGGTTTTCCAACGAGGCTTGGCTTGTGCGAAAGAACAGTATCGGTGAGATAATCGAGCAAAAGTTGGCCAGTTGCTCGTCCGGTGACTGGTTCTTCGCATTGAAGAATGACAAAACCGTCTGTAATAAAAAAAAAAAAAAAACATCAAAAATTGCTTTTCTGTATGAATTGCAAAAAAAATAATTTTTTTTTTTTAATACGCGGAGTGAAATATTCCGTAATTTGAAAAAAATATTAACTCAATAAATGGAGCAATTCGATATAAATTTGAGTGATAAATAGAATGAATAGAAAATATTGAAAAGTTTTCAAAATAATATTTTTTTTGCAAGACTAAAAAAAAAAAATATATATATATATTATTAAGATGTATCGAACACTTTCGTCACTTACAAAGAGCTGGGAATTGGATATTTGCTGGAACGCAGTTATAAGGTGCGAGATCAGCGCTTCTGGTGTATCTCATATTCGCCAGATCGAGTTTGTACATGCCTCTCTGATTAGTGTGAGTCACGTAGCCGTATTTGAACATATGGCCAATGTCCTGAAAGAGAATACAAAGAATTTCTTTTTGCAGGTAAAAATGAAAAAAAAAAATGAAAAAAAAAAAAAAATCCACGATTTAATTGAAAAGTTCCCAGTCGAATTTGCGGTCGAAATTCAATTACGATCCAGCAACGAATTACAGTTTTTTTTTTGAGCCTTTTAATTGAAGTAATTTTTTCATGGCAATGAAGAAATAAACGAATGAAAAATATTTTTCATTCACTTTCTATACTCACTTGAGATCGAGGAATGTAGAGTCCTCGAACAAGATCAAATTGACCGTCGATTGGCTCCGGATGTACCGTATGATGCTTTCTTTTTTGTGCAGCATCCCGAATAACCTGAATCGTTTTTATGCCCATGTCTCTCTCGTTGCGCCAGTTCAACACCCAAACTTGGTCCAGTGCCGGCACGTATTGCAATTCCACCGGATATTTGTCTGTTGCTACCACCTGAAATTTCCCCACATTTTTTTATCTCCTTAATCAATTTTCACAAATTCTATTACCTGCGATTCTAAAAGTTGAAAATTTATAATTTATCGCTTCAAACGTGATAAAGAATAATACAAAATTATTAATTGAAGTGATTAAATGGTTTTTTACTCAGATCAATCATCGTAATTTTATTTTTCAAATGAATTTTTTATTGTTTTTTTTTTTAAGTTTTTCTGATAAATTTAATTTTTATGATGTTTGTTTTTTCAACAGTTCAAAGCGTATATGAATTTTGGAGCGTTTCGATGTTTTGCAATAATTTAATGTCTCCTCTGTTGAGCCAAGCAAAGAGTGAAACTTGGGCTCGGAGTACAAAACCGTCGAGTGACCCATTAGCGGTAGTCTTGGTCGAGATGAAGCAACCGCACAATGTATTTGTGTGTACCGGAGTGAACCGACAAACGAAGATGCCACAATGGCCAGAGGTTTGGTGTTAAGCACAAGGTTTCAGTTTTGCGGCTCGGTAAGTATTATAAATAAATCCTGTTTTTCCGAAGACCTTAATATCACGATGTCGTGTTTTCCTAATATGAAAATCTGCATGGTTTTTTTTTTTTTTTTTTTCTATTGATTTACGCTCGAAATTGGGTGGTTGCAAATATTAAATTTGTGGGAAAAAGATGTTGCAGCAGATTTATCAATTTTGCGGAGATTTACTTGTGGAGTATAAAAAAAGGGATATAAAAAAAGGATATTCATAAAAAAATCGTAAGCTGAGAATTGAATCGTAAAACACAGGTAAACGTACATATTATACAGGTCGACTCGAAAGTTGAGCTTCCAAATTTACTGCATAAATAAATCGCGAAATTCTAAGGAAAAAAAAGTCCTTAAACATTTTTTTCTGCGGTGCAACATTGATGAGATATTTATCATTTATAGTGGCATTTATAGCCCGGTGCGCTGCTAAGAGAGCGTGGGGTGACGGTAGCACTATTTTTAAGATGTTACAATAATAAAATTATTAAGAAATTATTTTAAAAAAAATATCGTTCAACGAATAATAATGGGACTTTTTTTTTCGTCGTATGAAGTCAATTTGTTGCTTTTCGAAGATGTTTTTAATTTTTTTCTCTTTTTTGGAATTCCTGCTTTTCGAAACTGTCTGTTCAATGCTCGAGAAATTTGGTAAATATGATGTTGAATATTTTTATAATAATAAGTGCGAATTTCGAGATTATTCATTCATTTTTGTGCAGTTTTTAGAAAAATCTTCAAACTCATTTCACGCAAGGAACAAAAATTTGTCAGTTTTTTTGTCGAATAATGTTTTGTTTAAACAATGTGTTAATTGCTTTTCAGAATCATTATGTTTGAAAATTAATGTTCCTAAAAGTTTTTAAATTAACTGAATGTTTACCCATTTTTTGCTCAATCGCGAATTTTCAAAATGCTGTTGCAACGTAATTTTTGGCTGACAAACGTGTGAAATTTAATATCTCGTCAGTGGTGCATCGTAGAAAAAAAAAAAAATCGCTAAGAATTGTTTTTCTTACGTTAGAACTCCATAAATCTGGAGCACAAATTTTGAGATAGCCCGTAGAAACAGATTTAAGCTTGCCCAACGCTCGTAAATATTGAAGGTACGGACGAATAAACCAGCAATCAGTTTCGCTCAATAAAATCAGTACGACAGCCCCGTACATTCGAAAGAAATTTCTTCCTCCTTGTCAAAATATTTCTAAGCTTCGTCAGAGTCAATCGAAGATAAATAATAGTTCACTTACGTCAACTACGACCATTTGAATTTTGCTGATAACCAAAATTCGATCCTTGTCCGGTTGCGTCACGTATACATAACGATTAGCAACATTTATTGCTCGGCCCCAACTGCACGGAGTTTCTTTTTCACCGCATACATATTCCTAAAATCAATAACCGATGATCAATCAATTTTTCCAATTTTCCAACATTTTTTTACAATTTTTGTTTGTTCAATCGTATAAAAAAATGTTGAAAAGTCCCCTTGAGAAATTAAGGCGTCTTCTCACTTTGGAAATTTAAAAAAATCGATTTTTTTTTTTTTTTAAATTTTGAAAGTACATATCTTCAAAAATGTCATCTCGAAATTTCATAAAGATCGGACGAGTCTAACTACATTTTTTGGCGACCGTTAGGTGACTACCTGAGAGTACCCGGCGATCCCTTTCACGCCGCTCGGACGGTCCCTGTATATCTGACTCTATACAATTGAATAGCCGTGTTCTTTTGTTAATGTAGTACCCCTTGCTTAGGTATATTCTGTTTTCGGGTCTATACTCATGTAATAAGACCTTAACACGTGCATTTTTCAAAAGAAAATCACTCGGCAACGATGCTAAACTGTTATTTCATCAGTCTAATTTGAAACTTCGTAACGGCAACATCTCTGCGCTCAGGATTGTTATAATGGATAAAAAGACTTCGCAACAAAGTGCCACGTGGCGACGTCCAAGTTCGAAATCTAAAAAAAGAAAATTTCGTGGAGTGCTTCCACACCAGTCTGAAGCAGATACGAGTCATGCTAGTGCGAGTGCAGCAAAATTAAAAAAATCGGACGATACAAGTTTCGATGTACACATCGATCCAACGGCTGGATATAGTATTATTCAGTTTTTTCTTGTTTTTTCTACATTACAACAATATGTGAAGTGTAAAGTTTGTAACAAAGATGTTTCTTTTACAAAGTACGGTCAGCGAGGACTCGGTTTCAAAATTTGTGTGACTTGTGATTGCGGAGAAAAATATATTAACTCATGCCCATTAATCTCAACTGGGTACGAAATCAATCGTCGTTTAGTGTACGTTATGCGTTTGATTGGTGTTGGTTGGAGTGGTATCAATACGTTTTGTGGGCTCATGGAACTGGGACATGGAATCAATTCCACCGTTTATTATCAAATACTCAATTCGATCGCCATCGCAGTGCAAAGTGTGTTCGATATAGTGACGAGCAAGTCTGTCAAAGAAGAAAAACTGTTGAACGCTCAACACGGAGAACCCGAAGACGTTTTAACCGTTTCAGGTGACGGTTCCTGGCAGAAAAGAGGATTTTCTTCTCTTATTGGAATCGTGTCATTAATATATAAACACAGTAAAAAAATTGCAGACGTCGTTGTGAAGTCGAGTCACTGCAAAAGCTGTGAATCGAAAAAAGGTATGAAAGACACGATCGAATATGCACAGTGGTATGAAAAGCACAAACTAGTTTGTAGTGCTAATCATTCAGGTAGTTCTGGAAAAATGGAGGTTGACGGTATATGTGAGATGTTTTTGCGATCACTCGAAAAATTTGCTGTGCACTACGGTTTTTACATCGGTGATGGCGACACTAAAACTTTTAAAATATTGTTCGATACAGCACCGTATGGTGAAGACTTTGTGGTTAACCCATTAACGCCGAAGAATCGTGTTTTTTTTTCTCATTTTCAAGCTAGATTCTTATCATCGAAAAAAAATCATTTGCAAATAAAAAATATATTCCCTTGTACTTTCGAGTGTCCCCTTTCCGAACCCGGAGTCAAAATTGAGTTTTGTCCATTAGAAAAAAAATATGGCCGTTTTTAAACAAAAAAAACCGAAAAAATCGAAGACATTTTTTTTTCAATATTTTTTTTCTCATTGAAGACGCGCGAGGACCCCCCCTTTTTCTTCAACCATGAGTGCACAAAATAGTTGTAGTTTAAGAATATATTTTTTTAATTTGTCGACATTGACATTTTCACCCCCAAAATGGCGCTTTTCATCCCTTCAGCAGGAAGACAATTTTCACTCTCGGTGCCCGACAAAAAAAATATTCAAATCTTAACGAAAATTGGTATCCCGGGGTTTTCAAGGTCGCTGATTACGATTCCGCCCTCAAAATTCGAAAATTCAGAATGGCGGATCCAATATGGCGGACCCAAATTCAAAAACTTACTTGAATCGGATGAAATGTGGCACTCGGGGGTTTTCGAGGTCGCTGATTACAAATCTGCCCTCAAAATTCGAAAATTCAAAATGGCGGATCCAATATGGCGGACCCGAATTCAAAAACTTACTTGAATCCGATGAAATGTGGCACTCGGGGGTTTTCGAGGTCGCTGATTACAAATCTGCCCTCAAAATTCGAAAATTCAAAATGGCGGATCCAATATGGCGGACCTAAATTCAAAAACTGTATGAATCGGATGAAATGTGGCACTCGGGGGTTTTCGAGGTCCTTGATAACGAATCTGGCATCATCATTTCAAAATTCAAAATGGCGGATGCAATATGGCGGACACCTTCCCGTTAACACCCAGTTATTATCTAACGTTTATTGAAGAATTGACAACTTTATATATTGACAAATTGACAAATTTATAGAAATTCATCACTCCGCATTACTCAACGGATAAACTTATAATTCCTTATTCTACTTAAGAGTATTATCCAGAGAATTACTTAAGAGCATTACCCAGAGAAAACGACATGGACGTGGTAGAAATCCTTTCTCCTTTGGGATGCTTGATTTGAGTGAGTCCCCTTGCCTCTCACTTTTTGGGGTGCTTGATTCGAGTGAGTCCCCTTGCCTCTCACTTTTTGGAGTGCTTGATTCGAGTGAGTCCCCTTGCCTCTCACTTTTTGGGGTGCTTGATTCGAGTGAGTCCCCTTGCCTCTCACTTTTTGGGGTGCTTGGTTGTAAATGCGCCCTTTGCTTATCCCCGAAGCCTGATTACGTGTTTCGCTTTCATACAAGCACTACAGAAGTAAGCATTACAGTCCTTACAGTACGTATATGTTCTTATTGGACAGATTGAACAACGAGCTTGTTTGCTGTGACGGAAAGTATCGTGTGCTTTGTTCCGTTTTAGTTTTCCCCTCTCTAAGTAATATTTAGCAATCGAAATTGCGAATTGCTTTGAACCAATTTTTTTGTTTTATCTCCAGTTGCGTTGAAAATCACGACTGAGTTCACAATGGCGGCCTGTATAAATCTAATAAAGACGACCCATGTCCATTTTTTTGAACGGATACTTGGAAGCAAGTTGTTGCAATGTCCATCGTGAACGTCTACTCCGCCCATGAATTTATTGTAGAGATGAAATGCTTGTGGAAACGGAATCTCAATTTTTGAATGTGCACTCGAGCTAAATCTCTTAGACGGTAATAGAGGAGTCACCCCTGCAGCGGTAGAAGCGATCGAAACTGGTTTCGAGTCTACGATAGTTATGTAGTTTATTCCGCTGTTTTGATCATGCTTTACAACATACGTACCTCGTGGAGACTTTTTGTCGATTACATTTTTTTCTTTGACTCGATTTTCTCTTATAGTTCCTGTACATTGTAAACCTAACTTTTTCAAATGTACTAGATCGAAATTCGTAAAAAAATTATCGCAGTAAAGATGGAACTGAGATATCTTCTTAGGAGGGATAGATTTGAGAAATGGATCCAATAATTGCATCACTATACGAGAACCTAGAGCACATTTACCCAATTTATCTCCAATTGATGAATTTTTTCCACAATATAAATCGAGATTCAACAGGTATCCATCGGCGGTGCAAAGACCCCAAAATTTTAGTCCGAATCGTATGGGTTTTCCCCGGATAAACTGTTTTAGCGATGTTCTTGCATATGATTTGGCCATCATTTCGTCAACAGATAACGCAGTCTTCCACAAGCCAAACTGACGAATATTTCTCTGAAATAATTGTAGTAATTTACGAACGCGCCATGCCTTATCACTGGGATCATTGTCTTTAGGCATCGAATACTTTAATTCTGATTTGATTTTCTCAAATGTATCGCGTTGCATTGCAGAAGAAACCACCTCACATAATAAGAAGGGATCAGATGACCAATAGTCTCTTTGAGATTTTCTTTTATTGAACGAGCTTACAATGATGATGCCAATGAAAGTATTCAAATCATCCAACCGCAATTCAAACCCATTCTCTTTACATGAGTCAATAATGTATGTTTTCATTTCCATGCAGAAAAACTTTTCAAACAGTTGTATCGGCTCACTTTTTTGAATACTTTTTTTTACACCGTCAGTTAGTAATAATTTGTCTTCAGTCTCATTCGGGTAGCTCTTTTCACCAACCATCCACTTATATTGGTGATCTCCTTCCAATTTACATTGATTATCTGTGTAATTTTCCGATGCTTGTTTATAAGTGATACTCGAAAGGTGATCGTTTGATTCAAAATCAGAATCGGAATCACTAGAACAACCAGAATTGTCTGGATTCGGAATCGCGACGAGCTCGTCACAATTATCGTCAGAAGTATCCATTTCAAACTCTACATGAGAAGGAATAGATTGCCTTGGTCGTTTTCGAGACATAATGGTAATATTGTCAATATGCTCACGCTGCCGATGAGATAAAAATTATCGAAGAAGTGAATTCACTCAGGAGCAATAAAGATGATAAAACAATATTTTATGAATAAATTTTGTTGAGGTACTGAGCTGAAATTTAGGTATATAAGTGAGTTCGATTTAGTCTCAAGACAAGTTCTACGAAAATAGAAACCAAATTATTCAGATAAGGAATATTGGCAGACCTAAAATGAACACAAAAATTCTGAGCTAATATTTTTTACAGAAAATAAAATATCATTAGCAATGTGAACGATCCGCACTCCACAAACGTGAAAAATTGAAAAAAGATGTGATAGGCATATACAAAACTTATTTGCAGACAGAAATATTCATGGATAATAAATATATTTGTATCAGGGATAATATTCAATGATGACCCGTATAAACAAAAACAAGATGAAATGTAAGAAAATCGGAGATTTCTCAGCCTCTGCAACGTCAATTTTTATTCGACACATGAAAAATATAATATATGATCATAAAATGTGAATCAATTGAATGATTATTATTTACATTTATATAAAGTTGTCAATTCTTCAATAAACGTTAGATAATAACTGGGCGTTAATGGGAAGGTGTCCGCCATATTGCATCCGCAATTTTGAATTTTGAAATGATGATGCCAGATTCGTTATCAAGGACCTCGAAAACCCCCGAGTGCCACATTTCATCCGATTCAAGTAAGTTTTTGAATTCGGGTCCGCCATATTGGATCCGCCATTTTGAATTTTCGAATTTTGAGGGCAGATTTGTAATCAGCGACCTCGAAAACCCCCGAGTGCCACATTTCATCCGATTCAAGTAAGTTTTTGAATTTGGGTCCGCCATATTGGATCCGCCATTCTGAATTTTCGAATTTTGAGGGCGGAATCGTAATCAGCGACCTTGAAAACCCCGGGATACCAATTTTCGTTAAGATTTGAATATTTTTTTTGTCGGGCACCGAGAGTGAAAATTGTCTTCCTGCTGAAGGGATGAAAAGCGCCATTTTGGGGGTGAAAATGTCAATGTCGACAAATTAAAAAAATATATTCTTAAACTACAACTATTTTGTGCACTCATGGTTGAAGAAAAAGGGGGGGTCCTCGCGCGTCTTCAATGAGAAAAAAAATATTGAAAAAAAAATGTCTTCGATTTTTTCGGTTTTTTTTGTTTAAAAACGGCCATATTTTTTTTCTAATGGACAAAACTCAATTTTGACTCCGGATTCGGAAAGGGGACACTCGAAAGTACAAGGGAACATATTTTTTATTTGCAAATGATTTTTTTTCGATGATAAGAATCTAGCTTGAAAATGAGAAAAAAAAACACGATTCTTCGGCGTTAATGGGTTAAGAAGTTGGAGTGCGTATTACACGTTGCGAAAAGAATTTTCAAGCGTGCTAAGGACGCTAAGAAAATTCTTACACAAAAGAGAAAAGCTGCAAAGAAAGACGCTGAAAAACCTTCACCAAAGAAAAAAGCAGCCAAGAAAGTTGTAGTAAAAAAAAAAAAAGTTGTTATAAAAAAAGTTCCTGTCGTAAAAACCCAAGATTTAACAATAAAATTGATGAAAGAATTATCAACAAATTACTCATTGGCAATTCGAAGAAACCTGAATTCTGTCGAAGATATGCGCAGGGAGATCTGGGCAGGATACTATCATAAAATTTCAACCGACAGCAACCCACAGCATACGTATTGTTCAGACTCATGGTGCAAGTACAAGAAAGCAGTGAAAAACAATCAGATAGAAACTTTTAAACATCCTCCTGCTCTAGCTGATGATGTTCAAGAGGTTTTGAAACCGATCTATGAAGAACTGACGAAGGACGAGTTACTGGAACGATGCCTCGGAGGAAATACCCAAAATAACAACGAGTGTTTCAACAGCTGTGTCTGGGCAATGGCGCCGAAACACGTTTTTACGGGAAGAAAAACCGTGGAAATTGCTTGCCAAACAGCGGCATGCATTTATAACGAAGGGCTACAACCTGTTTTAAAAATTTTGGAGGTGATGGGTGTCAAACTAGGCCCTATCGCCGTTCAATACGCCGAGAAACGCGACAGTGATCGCGTACGCGTAGGGAACCGCCGCAGCTCTAACGCTTCAAAAGAGACTAGGTCGAGACGAAGGGAAGCTACTTTGGACGAACACACCTTCTACGAAGAATCGGAAGGTCCATTGTATGGAGCAGGCATCGCTGATTAACCCGAGGTAAGGTTTTTTCATGATTTTTCTGCAACCAAAACTTTAAACGCAGTTATCTCAAAACAAGGTTTTTCGGTGCTTTGTTGATGAAATTTCGGAAACTATCCGGCCGATTGTCATGAAATTTGAATGACATATGCTTCATAGTTATGGCTATAGCGCATATCATCAGATTTTTTAAATTTTGATTTTAAGAATTTTTTTTTTACAAAAAACTGCAAAAAAATCGTGGTTTTTTTTTACTTTTTCGAAAAACGTGCGCCATTTTGTTATTTTCGCGAATATCAAAAATCTGATGATATGCGCTATAGCCACTGACATACTGAATCTAAAACAGTTTTATTTTTTTGTTTCAGACGACCCGTCTCGGAGATACCATCAACAAGCCACGACCATAACATTTTTACACGGCTTTTTCAATGCTACTGATGTATTATAATAATTGTTTAAAAAAATAAAATAAAAATTTTTTC
Organism: Rhimphoctona megacephalus; assembly: GCA_963989365.1. Classification (NCBI taxonomy): domain Eukaryota; kingdom Metazoa; phylum Arthropoda; class Insecta; order Hymenoptera; family Ichneumonidae; genus Rhimphoctona; species Rhimphoctona megacephalus. The sequence continues at coordinate 29,587,178 of OZ022418.1, forward strand.
ATGTACTTGAAAGATGTGTTTATTACATAGGATCCGTTTTATCCCATAATTTTAAGCAAAAATCCTCGAAAAAAAATCGCAAAAACAGCCTATTTTTGAGGCGCTTAAAGTGAGAAGATGCCTTAAATTCTTCCAATCAATCGGTAATCAGCCAGGAACAGTTCCTACTGAATTTTTCATTCGCCCAATTCGTTTTGTGCGTCCGAAAAAAGTATAATCTACGCAAAACTGAACGAATCGAAGAGAAAAAATTGGACGATTTATTTTTGTTTTGTAGAAACACCTGGACACTGGTAAAAAAAAAAAAGGAGTAGTGGACTTGAACGTGACCGATGAAATTTCTCATACGTCGATGTGCTCACCTGTGTCCCGGGAATAATATCCGTCGATTGGATACGATGGTAGAGTCGACAGGCCGAAGGCTCGTATACCGAGATGCCCCATTCGTGAAACGAGAAAAATCTGCGCTCTTCACTGGCCGCAGCTAAAAACAAACAAAAAAGAAACAAGAAGATTCAGGAAAATATTTGTGGAAAAATAGTCCAAAAGGAAGCAAATAAACATTCATTAAAATTTTCTGCAACTTCAAACGACTGACGAATTAAAAAATAACTATTAAAAAATGTCGAAAACGAATACCAACATTTTTCCTGCGTGAGAACTAACCAAAAATTCAATTAAATCTCTCCAGCTGAAATTCTTCGAGCTCAAACATTTTTTTACCAAGCTTTTCATACGAACTGAAAATAATTAATTAATTAAAATGGCACAAAAACGAAGAAAAATGTTCAAGTTCTTTCTTCTCTATTCGATTGCGTTTATCAAAATAATCGATACTCGTGTGTACATCATGTATTTTTTACTTTTTTTTATGGATATTTATTCTTCATCCACGAAGCAGTATATTTTCGAGCTCAAAGCAATTTTATTTCCATATATAGAGCATCTGCGGCGAACTTTTTACCCATATTGCGGTATAACGTTTTGTCAAAGGACATGCCAGACTTGTTTCAACAAAATTGATATTCCGCACTGCGTTTCAACCTCTCGGGATCAAATTTATGGACATTTTCGTTCGCGCTTTATAGTTCAATGATCCATTATAAAAAATTATTTTACTGTTTTACAACACGGTAGATAATCATCGAGTTAACTTCGTCGTTTTCATTTCTTTTTTTTTTTTCGAGAGGCAGATTTTCAAAGTTTGAAAAACATTCATTCGTTCTCGATAATAATTTCATTATTTTTCAATATTCCATCCCTTTGATCGTGGTGGGCTCCATTTCTATGAATGACAAAAATGAGCTTCAGTTTTTCTCATTTCAATAAATCAATTATTTTCTTGCACGTTATTTATTTATTTTTTACTCTTTTTTTTTCATCAAAAATCCATTTTTGGTTTAAAATTTGTTAATATATTTGTTGAAAGCCTGAAAAAAAGGTTACCAATCGATAAAATGAATATTCAAGAAATATTGACTGTGCCAAACTCACTAGGGGTTGGTTGCTCCTGTATCACGAGGCTGCTAATATCTCTGGTGAGTCCTCCGATGCTCGTCGCTTGACACATGTACGCTCCCGTGTCTGCATATCCGATGTCACGAACAACGAGTTTCGTTCCATTTCCAACAACCTCGTACTTTTCAATCTCGTGGAGAGGCTCGTCATTTTTCAGCCATTCGACACGTGGCAATGGTTCGCCAACCACGTGACAAGACATCGTGGCTTCTTCCCCTGGGCGTTTCGATTGCAGACGCGGAGTCACTCGTACTTCGGGTATTGCTGTTTGAATTAAGAGACAAACAAATATTATGGAGTTTATGGGCAAAGTTTGATATAAATTATTATGAAACCATCGGAAATTTAATTTCCTTCTCTTCCTCTCATATCGCAAACTCAATCTCGAATCCTCTCATAGATCTCGAGTTTTCCTATCAAAGAATGGCAATAAAAAATCAAATCCTCCACGATTTATCGACGCTACCAAAACATTTCTCGAATCTCACTCATATCGTAAATTCAATTGCGATATTGGCCTTTTCGGGTTTAACGCTATTCAGACGAATTAAATTTTCGTACGGAAATGAAAATGTCAAAAGGAATATTCGTTTCAATGATGTTGCTACTTTTAATTGGTGTTTTTATTTAATTTTATCATTTTTTTCCTTTCAATATTTCGATTCCATTTGTTTTTGGCAAATCTACCCGATTCATCGATTCCCCGAAAATTATTTGTCATGAAACATTGCCTTACAATTGTACGAAAAAAAAAAAAATTCCAAGGTTTTGAAAAGAAGTAGAAAAGCAATTTAAAATTTAATAAGTATTTTCGATACTGAAGTTATACCGCAAAAGTAGAAAAGGCAAGAGACAATAGAAATGCAAATTTTTCCATTTCGAGTTATAATAAATAGATGGAACTCCTTATTATTATTTATCTCTCAAGAGACATCAAAGAATCCCGAGTTTGATATATGCGGCAAAAAAGACGAGGAAAAAAGATAAAATTGCTTCGATAGAAATGAGAATTAAATACGATTCTTTTTGTGTCTGAAGTTTCTATGATTTTTCGAACTTTCACCAAAATTTTTATCTCTTCAAACGAATGGCAATTTTTCATACATTCGTCTTATTTTTCTTTGATCAATATTCGAGGCAATTCTATTTCTTTGCGAAATTATTATCTCGTTCGATTCATTATATTGGCTTAGTCATGATAAAATCGTATCGTATTCTTATCAAATTTCGAAATTGCTCTCTCGATGAATTTCTTTGGTAGAATCATACTAAATTTATTTCATCGTGTCTTCTGGTTCGACGACAATAGTCGAACTTTTGTTCGGATAATTTTCCAAATTATTTCGGTAAACAAATTTTTTAATCAACATTTTCGAAACAAAAAAATTTATTAATTGTGATATTTAGAATGTTTTTTTTTTTTTTAATCGCCGATTAAAAAATCTGCCACATTTGTAGTTTTAAATCATTTTAATAAAACTCACTGTGAACTGTCAAAATGTGAGTTTGGACAACATCTTTGTTCCTGAGAGCGTGACAGGTGTAATTGCCAGCATGTACCAATTGCACCCTCGTTAGATAAAGACTTCCATCGTTGAACACTCGAATCTTGAGAAACAAAAATAAATATCGTTACAGGTTATTTCCAAATTATTTTTTTTTTATCGTAAAAAAAATTATGACTCAAAATATGAGGAATCTTTTTTCACCTCTTGCTCCCCGAGAGTCTCGAGATCGGCATCGTTACGTCGCCATACTAAGGGAGGTGGAGGACTTCCGGTGACGTCACATTTTATCTCGACGTTGTCGCCCACTCTTACGGAAATGTGATTGATCTCGAGAGACTTGTCCAACGAAACTACAGACACACCTGCACATAAACGAGAATTTCTTAATTACAAATATTCATTTTCATTGAGCGTTCATTCATTATTGAGATCAAAAGCACAATTTTCGCTTTGAATTAATTAATTATTGGCCGTATGTAAATAAATAATTGAATCAATAAATTATTATCAATTATCACTTGAATGAGCAATTTTTAAAACTGCGCTACTCATGGTTTTATAAATTTAGGATTATCTAAAGATTTTCAACTAATTTATGGTTTGATAAATTTGTGATTTTTTTATTTGACTCACTGTAAAGTTTGCTAAACGCCATGTAGAATTCGTTAATATTGAGACGTCCGTCTTTGTCCGCATCGTCGTAACTGATCATGTGACCCAACGAGCATCCCCTGCTCAATTGTTCTAAATCCTCTCTTTCTGCGATCTTCAAAAAGATAAAAAAAATCACTTGTTTAATCGATTTTTTGTTTTATCGAGTCGATAAACATTCGACCATTTCTCATATTACTTTGTAAGTCAAAATATGTAGATGTAAGAGGCGAATCTAGGAAAATTGATCCAAGGAAAATTCGTCCCGGAAAATTCATCTCCGGAAAATTCGCCCACCGGAAAATTCGCCCGACAGAAAATTCGCCCGCGGAAAATTTACCCACGGAAAATTCGCCCGACGGAAAATTCACCCGCGGATAATTCACCCACGGAAAATTCGCCCCCAGGAAAATTCGTCCCCGAAAAACTTGCTCTTGCTTGCTTGTTTCACAGCCTCTGATATATGCTGATATTGCTAATATTTAATTATATTTAATATTTAATAATAATATATTTATTAAATATTTAATATATTAAATATTTAATATTTAATAATAAGATATTGATAAATGATACTGGCACATGTAGGGAAAAGATATATACCACAAATTATAAATCTAAAATTTATTTTATTTTCTTATCTTGAATTTGTAGCATGTCGGGATGTGTGCGTGGAATCGTTGGACGTGTAGAAATAGTAGGGTGGGTTTGTAGCACATGTGGAAATAGTAGGGTGGGTTCGGGTCATCTTTGGGTTGTTGTTCGAATAGTTGGGCATGTGGAAATAGTAGGGTGGGTTCGGGTCATCTTTGGGTTGTTGTTGTCTCAATAGTTGGACATGTGGAAATAGTAGAGTGGGTTCGGGTCATCTTTGGGTTGTTGTTTCAATAGTTGGACATGTGGAAATAGTAGAGTGGGTTCGGGTCATCTTTGGGTTGTTGTTTCAATAGTTGGACATGTGGAAATAGTAGGGTGGATTCGGGTCATCTTTGGGTTGTTGTTTGAATAGTTGGGCATGTGGAAATAGTAGGGTGGGTTCGGGTCATCTTTGGGTTGTTGTTTGAATAGTTGGGCATGTGGAAATAGTAGGGTGGGTTCGGGTCATCTTTGGGTTGTTGTTTAAATAGTTGGGCATGTGGAAATAGTAGGGTGGGTTCGGGTCATCTTTGGGTTGTTGTTTGAATAGTTGGGTATGTGGAAATAGTAGGGTGGGTTCGGGTCATCTTTGGATTGTTGTTTGAATAGTTGGGCATGTGGAAATAGTAGGGTGGATTCGGGTCATCTTTGGGTTGTTGTTTGAATAGTTGGGTATGTGGAAATAGTAGGGTGGGTTCGGGTCATCTTTGGGTTGTTGTTTGAATAGTTGGGCATGTGGAAATAGTAGGGTGGGTTCGGGTCATCTTTGGGTTGTTGTTTGAATAGTTGGACATGTGGAAATAGTAGGGTGGATTCGGGTCATCTTTGGGTTGTTGTTTGAATAGTTGGGCATGTGGAAATAGTAGGGTGGCGCCTACATCAGTCGTGTTTCTACAATTTCCCTTGGCATTTCCAGTTTCTGTATCGCATTTCCAATGCGATACAGAGTGCATTAGGAAAAAAAGGCTGTGAGTATACACTCGAGAGTAAAAGCATTCAAGATAAGAAAATGAAATATATTTTAGAATTACAATTTGTGGTATATATCTTTTCCCTACACGTGCCGGAGCATGTTTCACTGGCTTATTTATTATTATTATTAATATGAAACATTAAATCAACAAGAGCAAGTTTTCCGTGGGTGAATTTTCCGCGGGCGAATTTTCCATCGGGCGAATTTTCCGGTGGGCGAATTTTCCGGAGACGAATTTTCCGGGAGCGAATTTTCCAGGGCGAATTTTCATTGGATCAATTTTTCTGTTACCGTAAGAGGCACGAAGAATAGAAACAGAAAAACGGTTATACAAAAAAATGTAAACAAGCCGGAGCTGAGGTCCGATCAACGCGCTCTTCCCCCCCCAGTTTAAGTCAAGACAAAGACGAGCACTTATAATTGCCGCCCCTCGACATTGTTCGATATATTTTGTCAACGTGTTTTTACCGCTAAATAATCATATTATTATTAAACAAATAATTGCAGTTATTGTGTTTCTTAATTTTATTTATTTTTGCGCCTACAAAAATATATAATTGAGGTTCAGGCGGTTGCGAAAAATAATTTAGGTCTTTTGAAACTATTACTTTTCCGAGCTCCCTCTAGAAATAATGAAGGAAAAAAAATATATTGTATTACCTGCTCAAGTTCTTCTCTTTCCAAGTTTCCATTGTTATTCTGGTCGTAATGAGAAAACATTATGCTGACAAGATATTCCTTGCTATGATTATCTTGCGTCATGAGTCTCGCGTGATTGTACAGCAATAAATTATCCTGGTGTAACAAAATATGGAATATAAAAAATGATTAGTCAAGGATTTCATTCGTGAGGATTTAATGGAGAGGCGTTTTTTTTTCTTTTTTTAAGAAAATTACTAAAACGATGGATTTGCACTGAATGAAAATTATCGAAAAATTTCATAATTTTTAAATCATTGGGAAATGGAGAAATTCCGTGATAAAAACCTTCATGATTTCGTATTCTTGAGCGGAGCAATCTTCAAGACCGTAATTATCATTGTCGACGAGATTTTCCCTAACGTCGTCCTTGTGATTTCCCGATCTTGAGGAATCCTGATTGAGAGTCGGTGGTGTCGAATCACCAACTGGCAAAGCTTTCGGGGTTTCTCGATGATCGTCTAAAACGAACAATATTTTCAGTTTTTCAAAAGTGTTTTTTTTTTTTTTTTTTTTTTCTCGTAAATCAGTCAAATTGCTGCAATTATGTATAAAAAAATGCTATCAGAAAATCATTTGCCATGATATATTTTGTTGAGGTTTTGAAGGAGTCATGCTCGTCAGACAAACGGTCGGAAAGGTCGGAAAGGTGTTTTTTGGATTTTTTTTTCGGGAGTTTCAATGGCTTCAAATTCATCCATTTTTTTCCGGGTCGCGTTAAAATTTGCCAGGGACAGATAACATACTTCGATAAATGTGAAAACCTACAAATCGATTTTTTTAACCTAGCTGATTGAGCATGACCCCTTCGTGTCCAATAAAATTTTTATTATGCGCAAAAAATACTCGAGATTTTTCTATCGTTCTTTTTTTTTTCGTTAGCGAAGTAGTACCTGTTGATACGCCAAAAAGATCCAATAACTTTCATCCTTTATTCTCCTCTGTTCGAATTGGTGCTTTTACTCGTAACCATTTCCTCAACGGGTATAAAAAACTTTGGTAACTACCGTTTCATTCGAAATGGCATGGTCTTCCGCTCGATTTCCATATATATTTACCGAAAAACTTCAAATCTTTTCACATATATATTTTTATTTCAGTTCAATTGAATTGTGCCATAAAGGTATTGCTTACACGTCGTTTCGTCAAATCTATTTTCGAATATCTTTTTTTTTTTTTATTCCCTAAGAATAAATCCATTATCTTTTTACTCGAGAATATTTCATTTGAATTTGCTACATTCTTCGGTTTCTCAGAGAAAACTTCAAAAATAAATCTTTCCTCAGGAAAAAACGAAGGTAAATTGAAAAAATGACGAAAAAAAAAATCCTCGGTAATCGCTTTACCTTTAGATCGATATCAAAATTTCTATACGTACTGATCTCGGATTCAGTGACAGTTTTGGATTCCGATTTAGCTCACCTAGATCAACAAACAATCTGAAAAACTGAACTCTGGCTTAATTAATGACGAAATAGTAAGCCGGTTGTTGGTTTGGGATTTTGAGCCGATGCAAATAGCGCGCTAATCATCCGATAAATGTTCGTAATTAGCGTACGGCGATCAGTTGCCGTTCACGGAAGCGTTGCAGCGCGAGTATATTCCTAATAGAAGGGAGTTTGGTGCAGAGCATGTGTCCTTTCTGTATCGGAATGAGTCAACGCGCGATAGGTACGATAAGGCCTCGGTAACGCCGTTACCGGTTTGAGGAACATTGGTAAATGGAACATCTAAATATATGGGGCATTTCACGTCAAATGGGTCTGACCCACGTCAGACCCTTTCATTCTTTGATTTGTCTGAAAATTTTATATGTTGTACGGCCCATTGAAAGAAGCTCTTGATTTTTTTTCGATTTTTTTGTCCATACACTTTTGAGATATAATTTTTTTTCAAAATTCGATGTTTTTTTCTTCGAATGACTGTAACTCTATCAAAAATCGACCAAATCGAACTTTTTTTTTTTAGAAAAGTTGGGTTTTCACCGTACTGTTAGAAAAAAATACGAAAGAATGATTAATATTTGTATTCCGTATTTTTTATTAATTTAAAGCAAAACATATTGGTTTTAAGATGTTTGCCCATTTTTATTTCTGTCAAAAAATTCACAAAAAAACTTTGACCAATTAAATGATTTTTGAGACTAGTTTCATCGTGGGCAGATTTTTCCTTATATTTTTTTTCTTATTTTGAAAAGAAGTTTCATTTTTTTTCCAATCAATTTGGATCAAAATGAACTTTGTTTTTTTGTTTGAAATGTAGGTTTTTACTAGACTGTTGGAAAAAATTACGAAATAATGATTGAAAATCGTCCCCTATATTTTTATCAATGTTTAATCAAAAAGTCATTAAATTTAAGATGTTGGACACTTTTGATTTATTTCAACGAATTCACAAAAAAAAAACCTTGACCAATTAAATGATTTTTGAGACCAGTCCCATCGTGGAGAGATATTTTTTCATATTTCTTTTCTTAGATTCAAAAAATTTTTCATTTTTTTTTAGTCAATTCGTACCAAATAGGATTTTTTTATATTAGAAATGTTGGTGTGAAAGAAAATATCAAAAAAAATAGTTCGATTTGATCCAAATTGACTGAAAACAAAATGACATTTTTTTTCCAAAATAAGAAAATAGATAAGAAAAAATTTGCCCACGATGAGACTGGTCTCAAAAATCATATAATTGGTCAAAGTTTTTTTGTGAATTTTTTGAAAAAAATAAAAATGGGCGAACATCTTAAAACCAATGTTTTTTCCCTTTAAATTGCTTTAAATTGAGAAAAAATACGGAATGCAAATATTAATTATTCTTTCGTATTTTTTTTCTAATAGTACGGTGAAAAAGCAACTTTTCTAAAAAAAAAAGTTCGATTTGGTCGATTCTTGAGAGAGTTACAGTCACTAGAAGAAAAAAACATCGAATTTTGAAAGAAAAAAAAAAAAAAATCATATCTCACGAGTGTATCGACAAAAAAATCTGAAAAAAATCAAAATCGCTTCTTTCAATGGGTCATAAAACATATAACATTTTCAGCCAAATCAAAGAACGCGGAAGAGTCTGCACTGAAAACCGAATTTTGTTGAAATAATGAAATATTTTGTTGGACCTATTCAACAAAATTATTTCGTCCAGGCAACAAAATTTCAAATGTTACAACAAAACTTCGTTACACCGAAAAGAAACTTTGTCGAAACGACAAAAATTTTGTTGCCTGGAGGAAATAATTTTGTTGAATACGTTCAACAAAATATTTCAATATTTCAACAAAATTCGGTTTTCAGTCTGACGTAGGTCGATTTGGCGTGGAATCCCCCATATTTAAGTCTGCTATATATACATATATGTATATTTCTATCTGCCGTTGGGATTGACGAGGTACAGATTTCGATTGGTCCCCCGATTGGTTGGACGGAAATTCTCCCCTTCTCTCGCCCTCTTTTATACATATATACAGATATCGAGAGGATACTGATCCTCCGAAGTTTATCAAGCCTCTCTGAGTAATATGCCAGGATTATTCTGGATATGTGGTCTATAACCCATTTGTGTCCACGTTTGGAGCCATCAGCTATCCATACATACAATCCATACACTCTGGAACGCCTCCAACGAAATTCATCACCCTTCTCTCAAATATTCCCGGACACGCGCATGTGTTTCCCTAATAGTCGTGTATTTGCTCGAAGGGATGACACCGGAGACACCCTTCGTGTACGCTACTACGAATTCTTTTATTATCCGTCGCATTTTTTCTCTGTTATATTTGTCGTGGAAGAACCTAAATGGATCGGTGGCCATTTTTATCGTCGTCGATGTTTAGGAAATGTGATTCCTGATGGGAGGATGAATTGAGGGTGAAATGGTGCTGTTCCAAGATAGGCTTATAAGTTATACGGATATGTGTATATCGGGAGGTTGAATCGTGGAATTTAGTCAATGAGAAAGTGGACGAATCGTGTATTTTTATTCGATGAAATTTTGACTCGAATCGTTAATGAAATATGGTAATTTTCTGTTTTAATTAACTTCGAAATTCCACGATGGGAAAATGAATGTTTATTTTTAGAAATAGCTGTCGATCAATGATGAATAATAATGCTGATTGTAGCGATGCTCTCTTTGAACTCTAAACATACAATTGTCCAATGATCCTCGGCCATTTAATCAACGATAATTAATTGGTACCCAAGCTTCGATGTATTCTAAATTCACTCGTCGATGTGCCTCATATATAGCGAACGCATCGTGTATAAATAGAAAATATATAACGCGCAGGAAACACGAGCCTCATTTGCATCGAGCTACACGAGCATCGAGGGAACCAAGAGATCCATCGACCTTCGAACATATCCAGAAATTGACGCTACAATGCCGATTCTGTACATATTTATTCTGGTCTGGTTAACGGAGGAATATTCTCGCTATTCAACGAGCCAAACCTCGCCCAGAGATCACACTGTTTCGTTACATCGATCCTCCTCCGTACTCTGAATAAATTAATCCTAATTATTCTCTATCGAGCTATTTTCGATTTTCGTCCTCCCTCTCCAATTCGTGTTGCTGCGTGTCCATCTCACGTTTACACTTTTATATTTTTACATAAATCCTGTGTTTCTTCTTTTTTTACTATAAATCAGAATTATATACCTACAAAAATAAACGTTCGTGTTGAATAATTTGAATATCCTCGTAAAGGCACCTCCTCGGAATCCAAATTCTTCTTTCAACAATATTTATATAACATATTTGAAAATATTTTATTACTCTGCTACATTGATTTCCGAGCATACAGCAATGAACATGGGAAATATGGCATTGGATCAAAATAATTCGAACGTAAACCAATCTGCTGGTATGTTTCAAAGCATCGAAATGCTGCAGAGTTTATTAAACGAATTATATTTATACGAAATATAAATCGGAAGTAATGAAAATTTCACATGCGGCAAATTTGTTAATCGATGAATAATTAATTTTTTCATGCATACTTTACGCTCCATTTTTCTTGACGAAAAATAAAAATGTAAAGGATTCATGCCGATTGCCGGTGACAAATATTTCAATTGAATTCGTGTGAGATTGAGCAGCGTTGCGTTAGTTGTTAATTTCGACGGAGTCCGAAAAAAAAAAAAAAAAAAAAAATTTTCATCAAGTCGAGGCTCCAATTTGTTTTTACGATATGACGGGCTTGTGCGTCAATTTTGTCGAGTGGATTTTTCAGCGGGTCATCGTTCTTCACTCGTTGCGAAGCAAGACCCCGATGAATTAATTTCTTCGTGCATCAGCCCGCTTTTTTCTTCTTGTTTGCCCGCTGACATATTTTCACAGAAAAATTCATACAACTCCGAAAACGAAGAGTCGCACTTTCGGCTCCGATTATTTCTTACGAAATGCATTCGACCTAATTAAATTTTGCAGCTTTATCTTCTACGATGCACCAGTCCGTAAAACTCTTTCACTTTATTCGAGCTAGAGAAAAAACAATTATGCAAATGATGCTCAAATATTTGATTAAACGAGACGATTATGACATTTTTAAGAATGAATTCATTTTGGTGATACTTGAATTTAATTAGGGCATGATTAAATGTTCTTCGTGATGACAAAGTGAAAATAATTGTTGTTTACCTTCGGGCATATTGTCAAGTTACCAAATTCATAAAAAAAAAACAAAAATTTCCAGCCAAGTACAGAATTCTTTAAGGGGCACCACTAGTGTCACACTTTCAAACAATCGATTTTTTTTTTGCATTTTTCGATAGTTCATACCTTCAAGAATAACATACTAAAATTTCAAGTGCGGATCTCAAATAGTTATAACAATGAAATCAATATTTTTATCTTTCAACGTGTTTTTTTTTTCAAAACGAAATTTTTCAAATTTGATGCAGCTCTAACTCGAATACAAATCATCCGATCGACTTGAATCTTGTTTTAGCGTATTTAGGATTTTTTTTTCATACAATGACCCTCTAGTTTTTCGATTGGATAAAAAATGTCAATTTGCCATGCAAAAAACTATCAGATTTTTAAGCGTAATTTGGAACTTTTTTTAAAATTCCGCCATTTTGTTGGATTTTAATTTTTTTCATAATCCTACGTCATTGTATTGCAGGCAATACTTTCTAGTTTAACGGACTTTTTTTATTTTTTGATTTCAGGTACTCTGAAGGTCGCAATCACTGCAGCAGTGGGAAAACTTTTTTTTTTGGAGACTCGGGAGACGGCGCATAAGTCGCTGAAAATTGAATATTTTCATACAAAAAAATGACTGTATATACATAATTTATACACAAATATATCCTCCAAATTTCAAAACATTCTATGCAATACTTTTCTTTCAATAAATTCCCAAAAATCACCTTTTTTTGGGCAGTCACACTAGTGGTGCGCCTTAACGAGATCCAGCTCGCGCTTGATCACTTTTTTTATTCAACGTGTGATAAAACATGACTGCGGAATAAAATTATCAGAATAATTATTGTCTCCACTCTTCCTGCTCCAACTAAAGTTTCCGCAATATTTCTCATGTATTTATTATCAGACGTATCCCTCGATTGTGTCATCGGAAATATAAATATAAATAGTTCAAGGAATTTCCGGATACGCGATTACTTTCAAATGCATTTGAAAACTATTTAGTGTCAGTATAGTCGCGAATTTATTCATAGTTCGTGCGAAATAAAAACACTCAAACCATTGCCACCAACATGTCTGTCTATAAATTCTTGTACGTAGTAATAAAATTTAGCAAAACCTATTTATCGAATAGAAATTAATGAAATTTAAACATATGGGTCTGAGTTCACTAATCTCACGAATGCAGTTATTTTTCACTTATTACACTTTGTTTTCATTGACGAGATAAATATAATTGTCATTTTTTAATCATTGCACGTGTTTTTTAACCCTAGCTACACACTGTGTGGTCCAGTGGACCGACAGTAACGTTTATATTTTCACATTTTTTTCATAAACGTTATAACTTTTTATCAAACGACTTTTTGGCTCTACCGATTGCTTCTCCAGATTGGTCGGAGTTTGGCGTTTCGATTTCACTACAATTAAACCTCAATAGACGCGTTTGTTACAATGTTATTGAGCAATAAAAGTCGTCGGTCCGATAGACCGATAGTGTGTAAGTAAGGTACTAAAAGTTATAGTGCGTAGCTAGGGCTAATCCGTCCTATATTGTTTTAGGGGATTTTTCGTTCTCGTTATCGTTTCTGCCGAGCCAGTCAAAAATGTACTCGAAAAAAATGTTTTTCGCTTCAAGCCGCTAGTTTGCGGGACCGCAGATTGCGTGACTATGGGTATGAAATTGATTTAATTTTCTCATGAGATTTCATTGATTATAAAAAAAATAATAATAAAGAAAATAATTAAAAATGTTATAACTCATGCAGTGGAAAAAAAAAAAAAATTGTTCTTCGAACAAAATCTCATTTAGTTGGACGAGAAAATGGTGGATTCAACTATTTTTTTGTTCAATTAACTAAATCATTTGCCATTCAAAAAAAAAAAAAAAAAAAAGAAATAGTTGAATCCACCATTTTCTCGTTCAACCAAATGGGATTTTGTTCCACGAACAAATTTTTTTTCTCATTGTGTTAGCCTATTTGATTCGTTTTATTTTATTAGAATTTTTTTTCAGCCAACGTCATTCTCTCTGCAATGAATTCAACAGCTGATCCGTGTGAGGATTTCTACGAATATGCATGTGGGGCCTGGGCTCATACGAACGAGGCAGTTCCACCCGACGAAGCCACGTGGACTCGCATGGCAATGTTTAATAAAAAGCTCTCGAGAAATCTTCGAAGTACGATTTTTTTTTTTTTTTTTTGAAATTTCATACATTAATAATATTTGTCATTAAAATGATAAAAAATAAATGTTATTTTTTAGCGATATTGGAATCTAACGACGATCATGAATCCCCGGTTGAAATGGCAAAACAATGGTATCGTTCCTGCATGGATGAAGGTTCACCATTTTTTTTACCCTTCACATTTTGGATATTAAAAGAAAAAAAAATTGATGCAATAATTAACTGTTAAGGAGCTCTACAGAGCCATGGAATTGAACCTCTCACATCGCTTGTCACTGCCGTGGGTGGTTGGCCCATAGCCATGGCTCTGGGTCAATGGAATCCTTCGGATTATTCGTGGCAAGAGATTGAACGATATTATTCCCGAATTACGGGATCATATGCGTTGTATGATTTCGCAATCAGTGTGAGCAATGAGGATTCGTCCCTGAACGAATTATGGGTGAGAGAAAAGAATTTCTGAGAAAAAAGGGGCACATTTATTTATTTTTTTTACTATTTAAATATGATGCATTCCACGCCAAATCGGCCACTTTTGAAATTCTCATTTTTTATTGTTTTGATTTTTTTTCCTAATAGAGCTCATTGAAAGAAACTCGTTTGATTTTTTTCTTCAAATATCAATAATTCTCTCAAAAATACAGTAAACCGAATGGATGAGGGGTTAAAATTTTTGTTTTAAAACCTACTTTCGTATGAAAATATGTAGGAATTCATCAAGATATTACATACAACAATTTTTCAAATTCTAAGCGAGAAATGTTATTTTCCAGTGTTAGCCCCCTTCGATTTTATTGTTAATTTTTTTATAAAAAACTATTATTTTTTTGAGGAATTTTAAGCTTAGTGCGATCATGGGGAAATCGTCCGTTGTATATTTTTATAATTAAAATTAAAATTTTTTTTACAATCAATTATTTATATCTCCCTGAAAAATCGAACAAAGCGAATCGTCTAGGGGATTAAAATTTTTGTTCTGAAATGTACTCTTGTTTAAAAGTATGTGAAAAATTATTCGAAGTTTATATCACCTAGTTTTTCCAATTCTAAGATAAAATAACCTTTTTTTGTAACGCTTGTACTAAATAATTTGTTACTTTAATGTTTGTACGGAAGCATGATTCATTTAATGAATTTTAAGCTAAGTACGAATGTGAGGAAATAGCTAGTTCTATTTTTCAAATTGTTAATTTTATTAAAGATTTTTGTTGTTGATCAGACTAATATTTCCTCATGATCATACTAGTCTTAAAATGCATTAAATGAATAATAGTTTCCTATAAAAAATTAATAGCAAAAACAAAAGGGACTAACACTGCGGGAAAAATCATTTCTTGCTTTTAATTAAAAAACTGATTTATGTAATCTTTAAATAATTGTTGACATAATTTTAAATGAAAGCACCTGTCAAAACGAAATATTTGATCCTCTTATCCATTCGGTTTGTATGATTTTTCAGGGATTTGTGCACGATTAACAATAAAAAAAATTCACAATTTAATTATAAAAAATACAACGAACGATTTCCCCATCATCAAACTAGGCTTAAAATTCCTCAAAAAAATAATAGCTTTTTATAAAAAATTAACAGCTAAATCGAAGGGGGCTAACACTGTGGAAAATAACCTTTCTCGCTTAGAATTTGAAAAATTGTTGTATGTAATATTTTGATAAATTCTTACATATTCTCATATGAAAGTGCGTTTTAAAACCAAAATTTTGACCCCTCATCCATTCGATTTACAGCATTTTTGAGAGAGTTATTGATATTTGAAGAAAAAAATTGGAAAATTTTTCAAAAATTCGTTTCTGATGCACATATTGAGATAAAAATTTGAAAAAAATCAGACGAGTTCTTTTCAATGAGCTCTATTAGAGAAAAAAAATCAAAACAATAAAAAATGCGAATTTCAAAAGTGGCCGATTTGGCCTGGAATGCCCCATATATTAAAAATGTTCAGCTTAATTTGCGAGCAGATATTGACATTTTTATTTTTAATCATAATTATTTATTTAATTACCCAATATTGATTCAAAACATTTTGTTTTATTGTTTCTCTACTCTTTTTTTTATTAGGTCAAACCTCCGAATTTGCCACTCTCAAAAATCATTGAAGTAAAACGAAAAATGTTCGATCCTGATGACAGAGAAGCCTACGGTAAACTTATAACAGAGGTTGCAAAAACTTTTGCAACTGTTCAGGGTGCTCGAATGTCGGACGAAAAAATCGCAAGAGAAGTTAATAATATGATCGAATTTGAAATTAAATTGGATTCGGTAATTTATCAATTGCCATTAATCGTGTTTTTTTTTTTTTATATTTTTTTTCGTGTTTTATTATTGTAATCGTGTTTTTGTCATTCTAGTTGAGAAAAGGGGAAGCTTTCTTCAGAAACAATATTTCAGTAGTGCAATTTTTTCTTGACGATCAATTATCAGATATTGAAATATCGAGGGTGAGTAAATTCGAGAATTTTTTCTTTCTTCATCCATCGATCATTGGCGATGGCAGTTTTTCTTCACTTAATTTTTTAAGTCAATAAATTAATTCGATAAAATTATCGATTTTTCCGTCGATGAAATACTTTATTGAATATTTTATTTTATTTTTTTCTTATTCTGTATATAGCAGATAAATATTTTGACGTTGGTTCAAAATATATTCGAGGGTATCAACGAAATTGAGATTACGGAAGACGAACCGATAACGATCGAGGCTCTTTATCTTATTAATTTAGGTTTTCTTCTCAATGAAACTTCTTTTCGCACGATTGGTAGCAATTTTGTAATATTCATTTTTTCATACTACTTTTGACATCTTTAAAAAAAAAAAAATCATTCTTTTCAGTCAATTACATCCATTGGTATTATGTAAGTGGTCTTTTGTACGCCACTAATTCTGAGATGAGAAATTTGCTCTTGGAATTCATGAGAGACACAGCTGGTATAAAAAAAGCTTTGCCGAGGTATTTTTTTTTTGTTATTATTACTATTTTCATATTTACGTTTGTTTAGACGTTGATTTTATCGAATTAATATTTGAATAATTCGTTAAAATCAGATAATTATTTCATGAAACAAATTGTAGATTACGCTGTAGAGCACAAAACACGAAAGAAATAATTTAATATTGTTCGAGCAGATGGGAAGAGTGCGTGACTCAAATGGAACTAAAACACGCTTTGGCTTATCAATTCGTTTCCGAATATTTCAACCAAGATATTTATAACTCAGTAAATATATTTAAAACATCAATATATTTGTGGAAATTTAATGCAGAACATCCTAAAGAAAATGATCGTGGTATTGATTTTAAGGCTTTAGAGATGGTCGTAAAAATCCAGACTGAATTAGAGAGACAAATGAACGAATCGGCTTGGCTGGATGAACAATCGAGAGATCTGTACAGAGACAAATTGTGGAATGTTAAAACTTTCATTGGTTATCCAGAATGGTACAAAAACGTTACAAACGTCGAGGAATATTACGAAGGGGTGATAATAATTACTGATTTTTTATTGTCAGTTAAAAAATACGATGTTGTATTATTTTCGAAAAATAATTTTAAAGAAGTTCGACAAAAAATGGACTTGACAATTTAGCTGCAGTTTTTTCTTATTCCTCCAAATGATTCATTTTTAAATATTTTTTTTTTTTACTTATTTGTTTATATTTTTTTAACAGCTCACAGTTGATCATGATTATTTCAATAATGTTGTAAAATACATGCGATTCGAGAGGCGAAGCATTATCAAAACACTCCGCCTGAGGGATTACAAACCAGAGTAAGATAAATTTTTCATTTGAATTCTCAATTTTTATCTATGATGGAAATCAACAAAAATCGAGCTGTTTTCACAGATGGCTATCAGATCCAATCACAATAAATGCGTTCTACATTGTACGGGCTAACAGCTTGAGTGAGTAAAAATTAATCAGAGTGCAGCCAAACTAATAGATTTTAAATTCAACTTTGTTAAAAAAAATTGGAGAAGAAGATAAAACTGTTTGAAATAAATTGAAAATTGAAAACTTTGACCTTTGACTTTATTTCCCTTTTTTTTTTAAATATTAGATTGATTTGAATGAGTGCTTTTTTTTCAAGACATTCCTGCTGCAGATTTTCAACCTCCTCTGTTCGTTCCAACGATGCCAAAGTGAGAGTGATTTTTTTTTATTTAATTCAATTTGTCACAAGATCGATTTATTTTGAATCGTTTATTGCGAAGAAAAAATACAAAAATTGAAAATTTCAGTGCTGTTAAATACGGAATTATTGGAACGATGCTTGGCCACGAATTGTCGCATGGATTTGACGACACTGGTACCAAACTAAAAAGTTTCTTATTTTTCTTATATTAAAGGTCTAATAAATTCAGACCTCAATAAAATGAAATAATTTTTCTCAGGATCCATCGTTGATAAGAATGGTCAGATAATCGATCGGTCCGAAACCATGCAGACTAATTATTTATTTAGAGCGCAATGTTTCATTGATCAATCCAATAATTTGACGAATGAAAACGCGACCGAAGAGACAGATAATGGATCACGAACGGTGGGAGAAAATATTGCTGATGGAATGGGACTCCAGTCTGTTTTTAATGCTTACAAAGCCCTTGTTAGAGAAAGCACTTTGGGCGATCGAAAATTACTGGGTTTCGAAGACTTGAGTAACGAACAATTGTTTTTTCTCTCCTTTGGAACGGTTAGAATTATTTTTTAAACTGAGTTCTCATTTTTTCAATTCGTATAATTTTCCACACGAATTATTGGCTTTCTCCTCGATTTTTTTTCTCAATATATTACGATTCAAAGGGATTTTATTTTTTACAAAGATTTGGTGCGAAATGTCAACGCCTGAGTACGAAAGAAAAAGGCTCGTTTACGGCGACGACCACAGTACGTCACGTATCAGAACGCTCGCTGCAATTTCTAACACCGAAGGATTTGCCGAAGCTTTTAATTGTCCAAACGGATCACCGATGAATCCAGAAAAAAAGTGTAATATATGGAAAGGAGAACCCGTTACGTGAGGGATAAGTAATCGTACTTAAGAGTGAATAATAAAAATAAAAAATATTAAAAAAATAGTTAGAATTAAGCTCGCAAAATAAATAATAAATAATCAATGAACAAACGTGCTAATTTTGTTTAATTAATTCACCAAAATATTGAAATTTTTTCCAAAAAGTAACTTTTCATGCGAAAATTAATCATTCGATAATATTTGAATGACCTCAAAGTTATTAGGTAAATACATTTAAAATAAATAATAAAATATCAAAATAAATAATAAATAATCAATGAACAAACATGTCAATTGTGTGTAATTAATTCACCAAAATATCGAAACTTTTTTCAAAAAGTGACTTTTCATACGAAAATTAATCATTCGATAATATTTGAATGACCTCAAAATTATTAGGTAAATACATTTAAAATAAATAATAAAATATCAAAATAAATAATAAATAATCAATGAACAAACATGTCAATTGTGTTTAATTAATTCACCAAAATATCGAAACCTTTTCCAAAAAGTGACTTTTCATACGAAAATTAATCATTCGATAATATTTGAATGACCTCAAGGTTATTAGGTAAATACATTTTTTATTATTTGTCATCCTAACACCCTGAACAATCGAGAACAGAAGCTGGGATGTCCTCGAGCAACCACAACGTACACAGACGTGAAATTGTATGTAAACTTTGAGTGTTTGCGTGTGTGTGTGTGTGTGTGTTTAATACAATGTAAACTATATATGAATATGATATAACTGTATATACCGAGCATGTATGTCGAGAGATAGGGCATTGTCCTGAAGGTGGTTTCTCTATTCAATTTCCGAAATATCGACCCGCCCAATTTTCCTAAAGTTTTAACGACTTTCGTGAAAGTCTACCAAACGTTGTCGAGTTTTTTTTTTACACACGTATGTAGGAACCATTTTTACAACATACAGGGAGCAGTATTTTCTTTTTTCTTTTTTTTTCTTTTTTTGATGAAACGATTTTAAGAAAATTGTTATTATTTTGTTGGTGTAACGTAAACTTTATTTATAATAAAAAAAATGTTAAATATTGCAGAATTTTTTTATGTTTATATGCTTTATGCTTGAAGAACTTTTACATAATCCTATTATTTTTTAACAATGTTATTTTTCGAGAAAAGAAAACATTGAAAGGATTGAAAAGGTAATCCATCTCCGCATATGATAACAACATCGAGACGTCATATCCTTCGTGCTATACACGCTGTGACGTGGATTCCCTTCTATACAGTCCCTTTTTTCCTCCCTTGATACGTTCTGCTTGCACAACTTTCCCATATATTCTTTCACCGATGTAATATTCCAGCTATTCACATTTTTCGTTTGCTCTAAGTTTGTTCCTCCTGCGAGATGGAAAATTTGATATGTGGTTGACATCCGTTCTCAGTTTTGTTTTAAAACTACCAAATCCACTGGGTATTCAAATCTTTCTTGCGAAAAAATTCGAAATATACTTCGTTGAAGTTTATTTCGAAAAAAAAGTCTTTTTTCCTTTACAATCGTTTATTATTTAATTTTCACCTCTCATTTGAAATTGAGGCTTTTCTTAAAATGGTTTCGTGCATTTTTAACAAAATTCAATGTTTTTATGTCTATTTTATTTAATAGAAATTTAATCCAATTTTATTAAATAATTTGGTAATTATATCGAATCGCGGCTCCAACTGAAGGAAGCTTTCCAGTGTGAAATTTTCAAAAAATCGATTTTTTTTTTTTGCTTTATCGAATAGTATACACTCTTCCGAATATTCCCTGAAATTTTCATGCCGAAATTCAGATTATTTCGGTTACTGTACAGCATTTCTTGGAAGAAGGCAACGGAGCGCTACAGCTGCCGCGTCGACTTTGAACGCGTTTTTCTCGAAACAGCATTTTTCAAAACGGTGTCCAACTTGGAGGGCAGAGTTTTAAAGCTATCGAGTTGAATTTTTTACACAATATTCTTAACGTCATTGTTTATCGTGCTATGGAAGCTTTTTTTTTTTGACATCTTCCTATTTTTTTGTAAAAAAAACTGCCAAAAAAAAATGCTAAAATCGATACTTTTTGTTCAAACCGGCGCCATTTTTGCAAAAAAAAAAAAAAAGCCTCCATAGCACGAAAGCCAATTATATACCGATCAATAATCTTTTTGTGTTTTTTGTTTCAGATCAAAATTGTGACCCCCAACGTGGACACCACATCCAAGTGCATTTTCTGCAACAATTGTTTCATCATTTTTATAGATATTAATTAATAAATAAATCGATCTTTAAAAAATTGTTTTGTATTCTTCAATACCCAATTAATATACAAAAAAAAAACCAGACCGATTAGATTATTTTTTCTTTAAAAAAAAAAATCGCGAAAAACAGCGATTTTTCGGGCTGTCACACTGGTAAGCTTCCTTAAAATTGGTTCAAATTTTTTCCCAACGCTTGTTATAATATGAAATAATGATATAACATGTAATATTAAGGCCTTCAAATTTTCTTCACCTACGAGGTCGAATGACAATACTTTAAAGTGCAAATTCAGATTTATTACGAAAAAGTAGAGCTATTTGAGGACTTTGATCCAAATTTGAAAACTTAAGAATTCTGTAACTTCCACAAAAAAAAGTCTGTGCCCTCTGAACCTGGTCTCAAAAATTTCGTAAATTCATCTAGTTTTTGAAAAAAAATAATGGAAATACAAAATCGAAGGGGAGGAAGTTTGAGATACCAGATTTTTTCAACAAAAAAGTGAAAAAAAAAGAATTTGATTTTATAGAGAGCCCATCTATTTTTTCCCCAAAAGTACGTGCTAAAAAAAGTACTGCTAAAAATTACGAGTGGTTATTTTTGTTATAGGACTCATAATTCCCGAGTTATCGCAGTCTGAATCTAGAGGAGTGAAGCCCAAACTTAAAAATTCAACTATCTGTAAAAAAAATTGAAAAAATGGCTAAATTAAAAAATCCAAAAATACGTGTCCGCTTATTTCTTGTACAGAAAAACATAAAAAATTTGCACAAATCGAAAGGTGTCAGGGTTTTGGAATGTAAAAGTGGCGTGAAATGCCTCATATACATTTTATTCACAGTTTTTGATTATTATTTTTTCACATTTTAATTTTTAATTTTTTACATTTTTTTTTAAATTTAATTTTAATTTAATTATTTTATTTCATTAATTTAATTTAATTTAATTACATTTATTAATTCCTTAATACTACATGTTATACCATTTTTTAATGATCAAAAGTGTTAGAAAAAAATTTGAAGCAGTTTTGAGCTGGAGCTGAGATTCGAAATATTTACCAATAATTTAATAAAAATAAATAAATAATATTGTTCGAAATAAAAGTAAATAAAAATTCCTTCGAGCCGGATTTGAACCAGCGACCTATGGATTTCTCTTGTTAACAAACCAACTACAGTCCACCGCTCTACCAACTGAGCTATCGAAGGTTTTTGATATACATGTATCGATAATTGGAGCGATGATTATTCGCTCAGGGCGTGGGTTACTTTCACGCTCGAATTGATTTTTCCAGTTACGTGCACGCTTCTACGTAGAATAAAATCGTTTTTTTGGAACCAGAAGAAGATTTTGAATTAATTTTATTTTGCAAAAAGAAAAAAAAAAATCTACTTTGAATTTAAATAATCCGCTAAAATCGAATAAATACAAGGTAAATTTATTTGGCAAAGAAAATAAATAAGAGTACAGATTTTTCGATTTCAACTAAATTTTATTCAGACAAAAAATATTCTCCAATTACCTTAAGGGGCCAGTCCACTTTGAAAATTTCAAAAAATCGATTTTTTTTACTGTTTTCGAAAGTACATACATTCAGAAATATTGTGTCAAAATTTTATGAAAATCCGAGCTCTCTAAGTATTTTTTTTTTTACCTAAACGTCAGGACCTCATTTCGTCTACCTGAGCGTATAAACTTCAAACGCGTTTTTCTCGAAACAACGTTTTCAAAATCTAGCTCCATCGTATCTCTAAAACTAATAAACCGATTCTCTTGAAATTTGAACCACATATTGTAAACATGATTCGCAACAAGATGACCCTCGGTGGTTTTAAAATTTTGATTTTTTACTCTTTTATTTTGTGAAAAACTGCGAAACAAACGCGTTTGTTTTACTTTTTTCCTTTTTCATCTGTCATTTTTTTATTTTTTGATAAATCTTTATTTCCGAGGGTCATTTTGTAGCTGGTATCATACTGAATCTAATGGACTTCGATTTTTTTGTTTCGGACAAGCCCTTATCGAGTTGTGATGGAGCTACCTAGCCCACCTATTTTTGAGGCGTTACGTTAAACTATAGTTTTTGTACTTAAAAATGAATAAAAATGAATTAAAAATTTTTTTTAAATGTATTTCAAGACTTTATTTATCAACCCCAACAACTTTTATATTCATATCTTTTATAAAATCCTCAAAAAAAAATCGCGAAAATAGCCTTTTTTTCGTGGTTCCAAAGTGGACTGGCCCCTTAATCGTTTAATGAGAATTTATCTAAATCCCGAGTGGATTGCAAAGAAAAGCTCTCTCGATAAATGTACCGGAAGTAAGAGGAACAGAATACAGTCGTCAGGGCACAATTGGTTACAAAAGAAAAAAAATGAAAACAAAATAAAAGAAAGACAAGGATAAAACGTAGCGTTAATTTCCCTTGGCAAATTGGTCATTGTTTAAGGAGTTTCGTAGTTGAGCCGCTAATTGAGGTAACTTGTAAGGAGCCTAAAGTATTTTCCGCTGTGCGGTGAAACGAAAGGAAAAGCTTGATTAAAGCACAAATATTCTTCTTGTGGCTCTCGAGAGTTGTTTTTATAGGACTATCATCGATCGAAAGAGACTTTCGTTATTTCTTTTCTTCCAAACTATTTTTACTTCGCAATTTAATACTAATTTAGAATTAAAAAAAAGAAAAACATATAAAAAAGCAATTTATTCACTGCCAACCGATTTATTATCGGTTCAACGTATAAATAACAATATGGCCGCGATCGGAGTGACGCAAAAAATTCAAATAATTTGGAAACAAAATTATGGTCGTTCTCCGCATCGGAGAATGACTAGACAGATGTATCGTTTGCGGTATATAATTTACGGGCGCGACCGCTTCAAAATCCGCAGGGATTATCAGTTTTCCCGAGGGTCGAGACGTCACAATAATTTACTGATTTTTGAAAAAAAAACGTTCATGCCTAAATATAGAAGTAACGCGACGATATTATTAGACATTTGTTTTTTTTTTACGTGGTTCTAAAATCTATTGTTCCAATTTTGAAACATACAACCCTTATTGTCCATTAATATTGTTGACTCTTTGTCTTTTCTCCCAAATTACGATTCTTGGCGATTTTTCTGTTCACTTCAAATCCGTTTTATTTTTATTTCTACATTAATTGCTCTGAATTTGATTTTATTTTACTTAATTGAAAAAAAACGTTAATTAAAATTAGTTTAAATTGCTAAGGGAGTGTGAGGCTAAATTTGCTAGATAATAATTACCACGGTGAAGACACCTCATGAGTCTGCTGGCTGTGAGAGGAGACCCAGAATTACAAGCTGCCCGATGTAATTCGCAGTGATTAGCGTACACTTTGCCGTCACTTCCGCAAACTGGTCGATGTCGTCTTGCGCAACGTTTCGCACACACGCAAAGTGCAACACCCCCGTCCGGAGAAACTCGACATTCACGCCCAGCCCCGCAATACTTTACCAAACATGGATCTGGAAAAATAAAAAATTAAAAAAAAAAAAAAAAAAGAAGAAATTCGATCAATAAATTAGACATTTTTAAGCACATAATAAAATTGATAATCTGTCATTTTTCAGTACAATATAAAAATAATCAATAAGAAATAATATCATTTGTAATTTTGAAAATTGTGATAACTAAAAAAAACTGAAAGAAAAGACATCCCAAACTGCAGTTTGATGCATTATAAAAGTAGTACAGAAGAGAGAAATATTCGATGATATTTCATTGAAGATATTATCGGAAGAAATCCATCATGGAGTTTGATCGAGGTTGAGATGGAAGTATGTGAAAAGAATATTCGATTTTGTCCAGCGATACGTTTTCAACTTTGATATATATGTATATACGAATCGGTTTTGGAGAGAGAGAGAGAGAGTGAGAAAAAAATGGACGAAATGGTTCGCTGTGCGGAAGGTTGAAGTGGTTTGAGAAAGGGAAGACGGGAAGTGAACGGTTCGACTGATGTTTCCTGTTTGGTGCTTCGAGGCATTGCTCTCTATATTTCTCTCTCTCACTCTCTCTTCTCTCTTTCTTTCTCCTCTAGCAGAGAGTGTCCGCGAAGTCGATCTCTATGCTAATGCCACAAGGCCTGATATTGAATTCGTGATGTTCCACTGACTACCAGATGTCCCCTTTGGCTTTTCTCCTTCTTTTTTTCATTTCTTTCCTATCTCGTTCAGTCTCTTTTTCTGCAGAGAAAGTTTGGGACAAATTTGGATTATAATACGTGGGCTGTTTTCTTTTTTTTTTTTTTTTTATTCGAAATATATTTAAATACGAATACTTCGTGATTCATTTTAATCTGAAATGATCCAATTCATTTTGATGTTTTATGTTGATTTTCCACTTTATTTTATAAATAAGATTTTTTTTCTTTTCCAATTCATTCTTCAGCTTGATCAAAGTTTAATGGATTTTCATGTAACGAGACTTCGAAATGTTGCACTGGCAATTTCGTGAGAGAACCACAGGTGAATTTCTTCCCATGAACGATCGTATGCTCCGGAACCTCGGAAACATCAGTGGTCCAAATTTGCACCTATTATTTTATACGTATATATATAGTACATATTTATGTACGTATATGCATGTAATCGGAGCCTCGACGGAGAAAACTCTCATCGGTCGCATCGATTTTCTAACACTCAATACCAGAGAACCAAATCTCCGCTCGTTTCTGCAGTCAAGAAGGCTCCACCGACCCTTGTCCCACATAAATATGCGAAACAAAGCATTGATCCACGAAAAGATAAGGAATAATCCTCTCTTTTTTCAGATTAGCAATAAATACGATTCAATGAGATATTTTATTCAACGGTATATGGAAGATAAAAATCATACATCGAAAAATAAAAATACACATAATGAAAATTCAATTATTCAAAAAATATTCTCTCCAAATTAAATTCACATAAATATTCAGTTAAGAAACATTCATAAATTTGTACAACGACAAGGTATTTCGAATTCCTATAAATTGAAACGAAATTTCATAACCTCTATGTTGGTAAAATAAAAAAAAAAAAAAGACACAAAAGGAAGGAATCGATAATGTCAAGCAATATGAAAAAAATTGACATCCGAAGTTTGAAAGAAAATATGGCCGATCTACTACGACGACGTCGTCGTCGTTGCATTCGTCACGTATTTTCTCGAGATGTGCATAGTCGTACACGTCGTGGCAATATTGCTCGTGGTCGTTTTCATACTGTACGTGATATTCACGGTGTACAATCTCATGTGATTGAGCGATCGGTACACGAGCGAAAAGAGGAATGAACGATTCTACGAATTGATCGTATCCACGTGTACTTCTCTCAAATAAATATTCTTATTTTTTTCAAGAGACATTTTCGACGTTCATCGGATACCTGGTTACTGAATTTTTTCATTGGATAGGTACGAAAAAACACTTTTTTTTTGGTAGCAGCATTTTCAATTTTTGATATTCGTAATTTACATTAAATAATTGGACAAATTCACTCATAAAAATAATCAAAAAAAATCGTCTTGATCTCGTCGATTTTTGCAATTCCCATGAAATCGAATAAGCATCGTAAAATGTAAAAAGAAATCATAATGACTATCGGATTTGGATCGATTTAAAGAAATATTTTAATTTATATTAAAATAGTACAACACAAAATAAATGATTAAAGTTGAAATAAGAGTCGATTTACAGATTGTAGTCTGATGGAATTAAAACTTACTTTGATCGTAATGTTTGTCCTGGTCCAAAAGAGTTGTCGGAGTGATTGAATCCTCGATAAGGCTCGTCGTAGTCGTTGCAGCTACAGTTCCGGACAACGTTGTCGCGAAATCACGATGACGTCTCGTGTGCTGTAACAAAGAGATCAAGAAAATGTGATGAGTAAAAAAATATCAAACGTCATTAGAAAATAAATTTGTAAAAATAAGAAAAATGATAAACAAATTATTACAACGTGCAAAGATTACTCATGTAATTTTTTTTCTTTTTTTTTTCAAATCCTTTTGTCAAACTACTCCATTGTCTGCGAAAAGTTTGTCAACAAAGTGTGGTTATTTTTTTAGTGTATGAAATATTCCAGCCCTACATTCATCTCCCGGTGTCAGAATTTCTCTCTTCTTTATCCGTCTTTCGCCGAGACCCCGGAGAAAAAAAATCCTGGTATAAATCTTTCTGTCGCGGAAGACAAACCCGACGACGAAAAAAAATCACCAGACCGCATACCTAAAGAGCTTTTTTTCGTTGCACTGGTTAAATTCTTTCCTGATTGAATGCGCCTGCGAGCTTGTACACCTGCTGCATAGTACGTTTATTTTCTTACGAATAATTATGAATATTGTTCAACATATTGGGGATTTTTTTATAAAATCACTGACTTAGTAGGGATCAGAAAAATATCTGACATTTTCAGTCCTCTATTTGCATTTTATTTTTCTAAGCTTATATTAATTTTACGTAATATTTTTTAATGTATAAGAAAAATCCTTATTTCTGAAAGGAATATTGAACGTTCCGATATGAGGTTTACAGACGCCGTTGAACAGTTAAAAATGGCCTGGTGGAAAGGAAGCTTTTCGCATAAAGGAGTTCGTAGAACGCTCGGATGGTTAATATCGGATCAAGCTAATAAGCGGAATGGCCAAGTCGAAGAAGGATCCAGTCGTTAGAGAAACGCGACGGAAGTTACTCGTTCGCGCTTGAACGCGCTTAGGAAACGCGGAGGAACGAAGAGAGCTTCGAAACACCAAGCTTGCAAAGAGGACGAGAATTCTCATCGTATTTCCCTCGCTCAAGCAGCTTTGTTATCGCGTCACGATCAATTTTCGAGACAGTTAATTGGCTCAAATTTTGTCATACGCTGAAAACGGTCTTTGATCGATTCCAGCTCCATCGTTCAAACACAGATTCTTCCAACATTCTCGATAATCTCTTGTCGCCATTATCAAAAATCCCTCGAAAATCCCAGATTAGATCAAAGCGTTTGAAAATCTCGCTTCTCCAAAGCCACCCTTCGTCATCGAAGCTTTGTGCCCTTTATCGACGAAGTGACGGAAATACACTATAGCGATTTTTACGCGCTTAATTTGATCGGTGAAAAAAAGCTTGAATTATGAGAAAAAAGTTTGTATTTACATTTTTGGATAAACATTTTTTTTTCCTCATGAAAAAATTCGTAATAAAGAATAAAAAGCGTTTTTAGGGATTGAAGCCTGGAAAAGGTCATGAGAAAGCAATA
Source organism: Rhimphoctona megacephalus (assembly GCA_963989365.1). Taxonomy (NCBI): domain Eukaryota; kingdom Metazoa; phylum Arthropoda; class Insecta; order Hymenoptera; family Ichneumonidae; genus Rhimphoctona; species Rhimphoctona megacephalus. The sequence continues at coordinate 29,615,522 of OZ022418.1, forward strand.
GAATATTCTTGGTGGACATCATTTTCGTCCTATTTTGTCCCGCGAGGTTTTCTCAGCGTGTCGTGAACTGGAGTAATTTCCGCGAAGTAATCTATCGATTTCCGATAAAGGAAAGCAGCATTCCTATATATGCACGAAGCTTTCGTACAGAATTCGGATACCCATGAACTAGGTAAAATAGGGGATGTCGGAGTGGCGAGGTAGCCAAGGATCTTTCAGGATCGTGGTAAAACGATAGGGGAATGTTGTAGGATGGTGATCAAGTCCTTTTCCATCCTCTCCATCTTTTGTTTGCAGTATCGAGGGAACCAAAAAGAAAAATCTCCAATCACCTTCCATCGATTCCAGCTCTTTTTTTGCTTGGAAAACATCGTGAACCGTGGGAAATCCTATCGATTCTCAATACCAGCCTCGTTTGTTTCCTTTTTTTTTTTAAATTAATATTAACTACGAGGTTTCTCCTTTTGTTCCATCGTAAATGCGTATCTTAATTATTGAGCAAGGCTTGGAATTAATATTCTTCATCATCGAATGCCGGAATAAAGAGAACGTCGATTTTGATTGGTCGAGGCGGTCAACCGTGACGGGCGATTCTGGTTGGCCGGTGCGGTCATCCGGAACGGTGACCATTCCTATATAAGCTGAGGATCCGACGTAGGAGCATCATTCTGCAGTTGACATTGCAGGCAGCAAGATCATGGATTCCTTTGCTAAGCTGATGAGCTCCATCGGAGCCAACAGCTGTGAAGTTGACTTCATTTCTAGCTTGCCTTTGGAAATTGCTGGATTAATACTTCGAAAGCTGGACTCTCGTTCTCTGCTCAATTCTGCTTTAGTCTCGAGAAAGTGGATGTCTGTCTGCAAGGGCGATTCTCATTTGAGAAAAACCGTAAGACAACATCTACGCAAGAAAAATCGAAGCAGAATGCACGGACGAAGACCTACTTCGAAGCAAAATAAAACGAAGCAGCAAGCTCTCTGCAGACCCCTCAATATGCAGTCCAAACTTATTCCTCGACCACCCCTTCCAGTAATTCTCCCATTCCCGACTCCCAATCTTAAAAAACCTGTCCCAAAAAACCGTACAAGCGACAATACAAGTCGTGCTTCGACTCGAAGTTCCTTGAGACTTCGATAGATTTTTGTGTATAATAAATAATTAGGATTAAGAAATTAAGATAATTGTCGACTTCGACAGACTAAATTAGATAGTATTTAGGATTATTTAGGATTTAGAGTACGATGTTGGATAATTTGAATGTTGCTGCGCAGCAACTTTCTATACTATTTGTATTCTCGTATATTCTAATTGTTCAAAAATGTTCAAGTATCCAATGGCTTAATTTTATTGCTATTTTGTTATATTTGTTTGTATTCGCGTTTGACAGCTACACTTTCAATGTAAAACTTTATCATTTAGTGGGCGAAATAATCGACCTGAAAGCGGCGAAGAATATCTAATAGTAATTGTAACAATTCGGGCAGTTTATTTTAATCTCTGTGTGAGTTGATGATTATTGACTACCCGGTATTGAAAAGTTTGGAGATCCAAATAGATAGAGTAATTGAGATTAAAGTAGGGTAATTTGACTGTTGATAGACAGTAACTTTTAGATGAAATTTTGTTGAGGCATTTAAATAGAATGTGAAATGTAGTTTGAATTTTTCATCGGCTACTTTTTCGATGCGTTATTACACGTTTATCGTTAATTATTACGTATTATATATCGGATTCCTCTCATTCAGCAAGTGAAAAATATATAGCGCAAAATGGCGGAAAGTGCATAATAATAATAATTTGAATGATTTGGGCAATGTTGTGGAAAAATTGGAAATTAAAATAAGCGAAGTAATTTCGATTTAAATTTAAAGTAAAACCGATTTAAATAAATGAAGTATTTCATTAATTTTATTTAGCTAATGCGTACAGTATCTATTTAGGCTACTTCTTATTACTTCTTTTAGAAATAATTTTAAATATAATTCGTAGTGTTCCTATTGTCATTTTCTAATATTTTCCATAAAAAACGCATTTCGTTTGCAAGAAATATAAATTGGCGGCTCAGCAAATGGCTGCAGAAATTACTTACAATAATATTGAACATAATTCGGGTATGGGCTATGTGCGGCAGTAGGATAACTCTATTCTTTATATCTCTATTCTTAAATATCTCTATTCTGAATAACACTGTGGTTAATTAAACTGTATTCGTAAATAACTATTCTTAAATATCTCTATACCGAATTATCTCTATTCTTGGACTTGGAATTATCTCTATGCTTAAATATCTTTATTCGTAAATGTGTCTTATCTCGGACATCTCTATTCTTATATATCTCTATTCGTAAATATGGTTCAAGACAACTCTATTCCAAGGCACCTCCATTCCAGGACATCTATATGCTGCTTGATAAAAATAATTGACAATCAAGCTGCATATTACGATCAGTTACCGGCGGTCGAAATAGTAGAGCAAATAAAATTTTATGGAATATAATATACAGCTTGATTGTCAATTATTTTTATCAAGCATAGAGCATATATCCTGGAATGGAGATGTCTTGGAATAGAGTTGTCTTGAACCATATTTACGAATAGGGATATATAGGAATAGAGATGTCCGAGAAAAGACATATTTACGAATAGAGATGTCCAGGAATTGGGATAATTCGGCATATAGATATTTAAGAATAGAGTTATTTATGAATACAGTTTAATTAACTATAGAGTTGTTCAGAATAGAGATATTTAAGAATAGAGATGTCCTGGAATAGAGATTTTCACATAGAGTTATTTAAGGAAGGAACGCAACTACCCACCTAGTCATAAAAAAATTTGACCTAAGTAGTACTTAATTTGGCAACGTCGCTTTCGGTTGATATGTGTGCGCGTGTATATGCGTGTTCAAAGCATTGCATATGCCGTTGACAGCTCATCAGCTGTGTCAGTGAATTTTCGTTTAATTTAATCGCGAGTTCGTTATGCCAAAAGAAAAAAAGCCGAGATTTTATTGGAAAGGTAAAATAGTTACCGAAAAGGTGTACCGGGCTAGAATTAATCAGCATGAAGCAGGCAGAAACGTTCGGAGCACATCATTGCGTGATAACAAAAAGATTTCAAGTGTATATGTATCTCAATTATTTGAAAAGTAATTGAGACTGAGTTAATATTACGAATATTATTTGAGTTAAAAAATATTCTACTTATATGTAAGATAATACGTATGAAAAATAAAATTGTTTTTGAATATGTAATTTATTTATTTATTCTATTGATATTAAATATAATATGTCATGTAAACAAAAAACACAAAATTATAAAAATATGTAACAGTCAGCCGGCACGAACTTTTACATACGTTGAAATTTCAAAATGCGCGCTCATAACCTCGAATATGCGACGTTGCAGCACTTCGAGCAAAGGTCCGAAAATTTGCTATGAGTACTTTTTATTGTTCTTATTATTCCTGTCAGAAGTCACCTTTCAATATTTTTAAGCCAGATAAATGATTCTAAGTATTTCATCTCTCTGCTGTTTAAATTTCGTCTTGATCTATCCATCAATTACGGAGATATGAGGAATAATGTAGCGCTAACTCCGTGATTTCTCATAAGAGGCCATGTTGAATTGGCTTGCAAAGAGATAAACAAAATTATAAATATCTCGCGTAAAAACCCACCTCGGACCTTAAAAATTTGTATGAGTTTCTTTTATATTATAATCGAACATTCTGCCAAGTTTGGTATTTGTCTGTCCATCAATTCTATTTCCTGCGTTACTTCCTTAAGAATAGAGACATAAAGAATAGAGTTGGCCTACTGCCTCTATGTGCAACTGTCCTCGTGGCGCTACCAGGTGGTCATGTTCGAAAATGGCTGCCAGTTTCTTTGTACGGTGCCTAGCGGTGTAAGTAATATATTATTTAATTGCTCAGTGAATTATTAGTAAATTGGTAAATTGCTCAGTAAATTATTTGTAATTGAACCCTTTTTATATATGCAAGGTAAGTTCCCATTATTTTTTAATGTCAATTTTAATCAGGCGTTACTTAATCTAGATTGTTGCAAATTTAAATTATAAGATGATGTGACAGATTAACCTTTCATTTTCCTCATACATCAAGTTTTATTTATTTACAGAACGCTCCGATTTGATGCACATTCAAGGCAAAAGAATATGCAACGTAAGTGAGCACATATATTTGAATTATATTCATATACATTTGTTTAATTTACCTATATTTTTGGTTTTATTTATTATACTCCTGTATGTTGCTTACGCTGGCTATATTGTCCACGTATGGTATGATAGCGTGTATCATTTAAAGAAGAGCCGAATTCAACATCCTGCTTAGCGCCCAAAAGTGGAAAAAAATGGAAATTTGTTCCTTTTTTAGGCATTACGTAGGAGTTCACTTTCCATTAAATTTGAAGTTCCTTTTCTTCCTTTATTGAGATAAAGGAAGAAAAAGAGCTTCAAATTTATGAAATGGTATGAGTATCACAGTGAGGAGCTACAGGGTCAAAATAGGCTAAAAATTTCGACTCGGATTGAGAGAGAGAGTTTTGCTTCCGGGTCATCCACTACTTAAGGGGCCAGTCCACTTTGAAAATTTCAAAAAATCAATTTTTTTTTACTGTTTTCGAAAGTACATAAATTCAGAAATATTGTGTCAAAATTTTATGAAAATCCGAGCTCTCTAAGTATTTTTTTTTTTTTTTTACCTAAACGTCAGGACCTCATTTCGTCTACCTGAGCATTTAGCGCGCGTATAGCGCATATGAGCAAATTGGAGTGTGTTTTACATGTGGCCAAACGCATTTTCAAACGTGCAAATGAAGCAAGAAAATTTTTGATCCAGAAGAAAAAAGCTCTAAGGGAAGCAGAAGAGGAAAAAATCGCATCGAAAAACGTTACACCGAAAAAAGCCGCATCGAAAAAAACCGCACCGAAAAAAACTGTAGCTGTGAAGAAAAAAACGGCTACCGTAAAAAAAGTGTCAAAAGCAAAAACACAAACTTTGACGATCAAGTTGATGAAACAGTTGTCTGAAAATTACGGCTTAGCTATTCGAAGGAATTTGAATTCTATTGAAGGTATGCGCAAAGAAATATGGGCAAGGTATTACCACAAAATTTCAACCGATGTCAAGCCGCAATATCACAACTGCTCGATAGAATGGTGCAAGTATCCCAAAGCTAAGGCACTTCAGTAACATTACAAACATCCTCCTGCTCTTTCTGAGGAAGTACAGGAAGTTTTAAAACCTATTTACGAGGATCTTACGAAAACAGAACTGCTCGAAAGGTGTTCATACGCAAAACAATAATGAAAGTTTTAACAACTGCGTATGGAATATTGCACCTAAACACATGTTCCACGGCAAAAAAATCGTAGACATTGCCTGCAAAGTTTCTGCGTGTGTCTTTAATGAAAGATTTCGTCCAGTGCCTAAAACAATGAAAATAATGGGCGTCAAACTCGGCCCGATCGCCATCGGATTCGCCGATAATCGCGATGACGAGCGTGTTCGCTCTGCAAACCGCCGCAGTTCTGAGCGCTCAAAAGAGACCAGAATCAAACGAAAGCAAGCAAGACTTGAAGAAATCGACGATGATGAGCAATCAGAAGGGATTTTGTACGGTGCAGGAATTGCCGATTGAGTTTAGGTAAGAGTTTTTCATAGTATAAACTTCAAACGCGTTTTTCTCGAAACAACGTTTTCAAAATCTAGCTCCATCGTATCTCTAAAACTAATAAATCGATTCTCTTGAAATTTGAACCACACATTGTAAATATGATTCGCAACAAGATGACCCTCGATGGTTTTAAAATTTTGATTTTTACTCTTTTTTTGTGAAAAACTGCGAAAAAACGCGTTTTTTTTACTTTTTTCGTTTTTCATCTGCCATTTTTTTATTTTTTGATAAAACTTTATATGCGAGGGTCATTTTGTAGCTGGTGTCATACCGAATCTAATGGACCTTGATTTTTTTGTTTCAGACAAGCCGTTGCCGAGTTGTGATGGAGCTACCTAACCCACCTATTTTTGAGGCGTTACGTTAAACTATAGTTTTTGTACTTTAAATTGAATAAAAATGAATTAAATTTTTTTTTATGTATTTCAAGACTTTATTTATCAAGCCCAACAACTTTTATATTCATATCTTTTATAAAATCCTCAAAAAAAAAATCGCGAAAATAGCCTTTTTTCGTGACTCCAAAGTAGACTGGCCCCTTAAACGTACCACATGGCTAACTGGAAAGTATTCAAGTTATATTGGGCTGGACTGGACCAATATTAAAGTTAAATTTGGAATAAAAGTTAACATTTTGTTGTTAGTTCTCAGTCTCACGCATTCAGAATACCTCAAGCTATCACCTCGTCTCTACTTTAGCATTCGATCCTTCGATATTTTGTGTCAGGTCGAATATTCGCAAAAGATTATAAAATTTCAATCTTGGTGTTTGAACAACAAGTCACTCTGAGTATAATTTCACTTTACGTCGAACGACACCGGAATGTGAGAAAAATTCTATTATTCAAATAGGGTGACTATTTTGTACACTAGGCACCAAAGTGAATCGAGATTGTTTGAGTGTCATTCAAAGTAATTTGGAGATGGCATTTTGTCAAAAAACGGCACCCATGGAAGGTCGATTTTCATTGGTCGAGGCGGTCAACCGTGACGGGTGATTCTGGTTGGCCGGTGCGGTCATCCGGAACGGTGACCATCCCTATATAAGTTGAGGATCCGACGTAGGAGCATCATTCTGCAATTGTCATTGCAAGCAGCAAGAACATGGACTCCTTTGCTAAGCTGATGAGCTCCATCGGAGCTCACAGCTGCGAAGTTGACTTCATTTCTAGCTTGCCTTTGGAAATTGCTGGATTAATACTTCGAAAGCTGGACTCTCGTTCTCTGCTGAATTCTGCTTTAGTCTCCAGAAAGTGGATGTCTGTCTGCAAGGGCGATTCTCTTTTGAGAAAAACTCTAAGACATCGTCTACGCAAGGACAATCGAAGCAGAATGCACGGACGAAGACCTCCTTCGAAGCAAAATAAAACGAAGCAACAACAAACCCTTTGCAGGCTCCTGAATATCCAGTCCAACCTTATTCCTCGATCACCCCCTCCAATAATTCTTCTGTTCCCGACTTCTAATCTTAAGAAGCAAGTCCCCAAAAATCGTACAAGCGACACTAAAAGTCGTGCTTCGACAAGAAGTTCCTTGAGACTTCGATAGATTTATGTGAAATTAGATATATTTAGGTATAGGATATTAGGATATTATTTAGGATTAAGAAACTTTGACCGTTGCTGCGCAGTAAATTTTAGACCAATTTGTTTTTAATTTATTTATAAGTTTAATCATTTTATAAGTTTTGAATCCTGTGTGTTTTCTGTTCAATAATAATGTCTGATATAATTTGTGTTTTAGTCTTTATTACAGTTATATTATATTTAATCAGTGTTTAATCAGCGAGAAATATAGCCAATATTTACATGAAGGTGATGGAAGATGAAGAATAATTCGGCTAATTTATTTTAATATCTGTTGAATGTAGGTATTAGTAGGTATTAGTAGGTTTGTTTGTGCTAGCTGCACTCGCGAGTGTAAAAGGAGTTCGAATCCGAATATTCGGAGTGGTTAAAAAATTTGCCGTGAACAAAAAAGTATATTTTTAGCTGACTAGTCGAAAAATTTTCGGACCGGACAAGTACTCTGTGCGTATCCGCTCTACGTACGATAGTAAACTTTTATCAATTTGTTACCAATAAAACTATACTAGAAATATTACAAATGAGAGCCCACGCAGGCTAATGCAATTCTGTATTTTTGTTTTTTAAAGCCCTTGTAGTTCCAAGTCATAGGATAATAATTCGTTGTAATAAAGCATTAATTAGAGAAATGGCATATGAACATAATTGGAGATTTTATAAACATAATAAAATCCCACGTACTTGCCACATATACTTTAGTAGATCTTTATTTATTTATCAACTTTTTGTGAACTCACAACATTTACGAGAATAAACTTATCACCCAATTTGACTTAAATTGATAACATAATGAGAGCCGTTACCCATAAAACTTTGTATGATGAGTTGGTTTTTAGAAAGGATTTTTGTGCGGAGATCTTTGCATGAATGACTTAGACGGGTTTTTGTACATTTTTGTGGGGATCGGTATTTTGGCGCTGGGTGGTGGGGGGGATTAACTGGAACGACTATTTGGGGGGCATAAATGTACTTGTCTCAGCTTTTTTCACAGCATTTATGCTGTTTTTGGTTAGGATTTGTTGACTTTTTGTATGGAATTCATAGCTTGTTAATTAAACATGTCAATATTGTGTACGTACTCGGGTATGAAATTCATAGCTTGCCAATTAAACATGTCTATATTATGTATGTATCTGTGTGATGCAAAAGGATTGACATATTTTTCAGCATTGCAGCAAAATATGGTAACATTTTATCAAAAAGTGATTTTCTCAAGAATAAATGAATCTCCTGAATGAAGAATCTCCTGAATAAAAATTTTAGAGGTCGCTCCAGCGATTTTTTAATGATTTCGGCTAAAAATGGATACATGATCGAATTTCGAGCTGGTGTATAATCGGACTAAAAATGCAATGTGAAATATTGATCTAAGAAGTGTTCAAGTGAATTCAATCTTCGTAATTAACCGTCAATACTTATAAAATTATTAGATTACTTAAAACGTACAGTAGTTCTGAGAAGATACGACGCATAAAAGAACAACGAATAAGTAAAAACTTGAATCTTTTTTTTAATTTTGTAAAAAAAAATTTCAAAAAATATTGCACCGAAACATCCGTGCCAACAGATCAACGGATCGAAAAATATTCCATAAAAAATGATGCCGAAGAAATACTCCAATAGCATCAAAATGCACCGAAAGTTTTTAAATATAAGTAATCATAACGATACGAGATTTTGAAGCAAAAAAATATACGTACAGAATTTCGAGAGTTAAAGTTTGATTGGAAAAAATAATTTTGGCCGAAGTACTACGCGAGTTTTTCTTTCATAATATTTATTGATTACGAATTATATCTCATGAGCAATAGATAAAAAAAAAATTGGCGAAATATTTATGAAATTTTTTTTTCTCAAATCAAATATCTTTTCGCTCAAAATTATTTTACATCGCCTGATTCCGTTTTGTGTTGCAAGTGCAAATGGAATTTTCATGTATTTAGGGTCTCTACCACTCTAGGGTGGTGTAAAACCATATATAATTCAAACCTAGGGTGATATCATACACCATTCTCTCAGTTATATAAAAAATCAAGAGAATGGTTTCCAAATAAACTTTATTATTGCATGCAAGAGACATTTTATGGTAAAAGAGAAGAGGTACTGTTTTTGACTCCGTTCTAGAATTTACGTTTGGAAAAATGAATTGTTGGGGCCAAAGTTAATAAAAAAAAATATTTATTAAGGTACTGTTCAAAAGTTTATTTATAAAATTACCCTTTATTTTTGCACTATCACTCTTCTATCTATATGTATAAAAGTTACTTTAACCAAAACTGAAACTGACCGCGATCTTTATAACCTCACGACTGTTCAAAGATATCAAATATTCACCGAATACGAGTTTATCATACACCATTCTCTTAGTTTTCAAAAAAAAAAAAACAAAGAGAATAGTGTCTGAATAAACCTTATTATTGCATTCAAGGAACATTTTATGGTAAAAGAGAAGAGGCACCGTTTTCGACTCCGTTCTAGAGTTTACGTTCGGAAAAATGGATTGTTGGGGCTAGGGTTAATAAAAAAAATTATTTATTTAGACACTGTTCAAAAGTTTATTTATTGATTTAAACTTTATTTTTGCACTATCACTCTTCTACCGATAATATAATAAAAGTCACTTTAATCAAAAGTTGAAACTGACCGCGATTTTTATAACCTTACAACAAAGACATTAAATATTCACCGAATACGCGTTTAAAGTCCTGATCTCGAATATGTCTGACCAAAAATCAAATTATCTGCTTTCACACCCGCGATTTTTATAACCTTTCTTTTTAACCCCACAACTGTCACTAGTATAACCGCGATCTTTTTTTTCTAAACTCACAGCCGTCACTCTTACTTATACATCCTGAAAAAAAGTCATCGGCTGTCACATCAACGAACACAGTCTCGCATATCACCAGGAAATTTCTAGTTATAACTAGTGTCACTAGACAGCAACCGCCAAATATCAAAAAATGTGTGCGAAAAATGCCACCTTTTTTGATGATTTGGAACGATGAAATATTAATATTTCTAATATGCGTTAGGCTACACAGTTCTAAATAGTCACGATCGAAAGAAAAATAAAAATAAAAAATACGTGAACTAGCAACATCTTTTAAAGTGTTGTAATTAATTAAATATCGCCGAAACAATTTTCGAAAACCGTTTGAAACCGCTCTGCTTGCTGTAAAGACTGTAGTAGCGATTCGCCTTCGCCACCTTATAGTATACGTAAATGTACTTGTCTCGAATCGCTACCGCGACTCTAAATAGAGATATTTAAGAATAGAGATGTCCTGGAATAGAGATTTTCAGCATAGAGTTATTTAAGAATAGAGACATAAAGAATAGAGTTGTCCTACTGCCGTTGTGTGCAACTGTCCCCGTGGCGCTGCCAGGTGGCCATGTTCGAATCTGGCTGCCAGTTTCTTTGTACGGTGCCTCGCGGTGTAAATAATATATTATTTAATTGCTCAGTGAATTATTGGTAAATTGGTAAATTGCTCAGTAAATTATTGATAATTGAACCCTTTTTATATATGCAAGGTAAATTCCCATTATTTTTTAATGTCAATTTTAATCAGGCGTTACTTAATCTAGATTATTGCAAATTTAAATTATAAGATGATGTGACAGATTAACCTTTCATTTTCTTTATACATCAAGTTTTGTTTATTTACAGAACGCTCCGATTTGATGCACATTCAAGACAAAAGAATATCCGACGTAGGTGAGCACATATATTTGAATTATATAAATATACATTTTTTTAATTTACCTATATTTTTTGTCTTATTTATTATACTCCTGTACGTTGCTTACGCTGGCTATATTGTCCACGTATGGTATAATAGCGTGTATCATTTAAAGAAGAGCCGAATTCAACATCCTGCTTAGCGCCTAAAAGTGGAAAAAATGGAAATATGTTTCTTTTTTAGGCGTTACCTAGGAGTTCACTTTCCATTAAATTTGAAGCTCCTTTTTCTTCCTTTATCTCATTAAAGGAAGAAAAGGAGCTTCAAATTTATGAAATGGTATGAGTACCACAGTGAGGAGCTACAGGGTCAAAATAGGCTAAAAATTTCGACTCGGCTTGAGAGAAAGTTTTGCTTCCAGGTCATCCACTACTTAAACGTACCACATGGCTAACTGGAAAGTATTCAAGTTATATTGGGCTGGACTGGACCAATATTAAAGTTAAATTTGGAATAAAAGTTAACATTTTGTTGTTAGTTTTCAGTGTCACGCATTCAGAATACCTCAAGCTATGACCTCGTCTCTTCTTCAGCATTCGATCCTCCGATATTTTATGTCAGGTCGAACATTCGCAAAAGATTATACAATTTTAATCTTGGTGTTTGAACAACAAGTCACTCTGAGTTTAATTTCACGTCACGTCGAACGACACCGGAATGTGAGAAAATTGCTATTATTCAAAAAGGGTGACTATTTTGTACACTAGGCACCAAAGTGAATCGAGATTGTTTGAGTGTCATTCAAAGTAATTTCGAGACGGCATTTTGTCAAAAAACGGCACCCATGGAAGGTCGATTTTCATTGGTCGAGGCGGTCAGGCGTGACGGGTGATTCTGGTTGGCCGGTGCGGTCATCCGGAACGGTGACCATCCCTATATAAGCTGAGGATCCGACGTAGGAGCATCATTCTGCAATTGTCATTGCAAGCAGCAAGAACATGGACTCCTTTGCTAAGCTGATGAGCTCCATCGGAGCTAACAGCTGCGAAGTTGACTTCATTTCTAGCTTGCCTTTGGAAATTGCTGGATTAATACTTCGAAAGCTGGACTCTCGTTCTCTGTTGAATTCTGCTTTAGTCTCCAGAAAGTGGATGTCCGTCTGCAAGGGCGATTCTCTTTTGAGAAAAACTCTAAGACACCGTCTACGCAAGGACAATCGAAGCAGAATGCACGGACGAAGACCTCCTTCGAAGCAAAATAAAACGAAGCAACAACAAACCCTTTGCAGGCCCCTGAATATCCAGTCCAACCTTATTCCTCGACCACCCCCTCCAATAATTCTTCTGTTCCCGACTTCTAATCTTAAGAAGCAGGTCCCCAAAAATCGTACAAGCGACACTAAAAGTCGTGTTTCGACAAGAAGTTCCTTGAGACTTCGATAGATTTATGTGAAATTAGATGTATTTAGATATTATTTAGAATTAAGAAACTTTAACCGTTGCTGCGCAGTAACTATTTAGACCAATTTGTTTTTAATTTATTTATAAGTTTAATCTTTTTATAAGATTTGAATCCTGTGTGTTTTCCTGTTCAATAATAATGTCTAATATAATTTGTGTTTTAGTCTTTATTACAGTTATATTCTATTTAACCCATTAACGCCGAAGAATCGTGTTTTTTTTTCTCATTTTCAAGCTAGATTCTTATCATCGAAAAAAAATCATTTGCAAATAAAAAATATATTCCCTTGTACTTTCGAGTGTCCCCTTTCCGAACCCGGAGTCAAAATTGAGTTTTGTCCATTAGAAAAAAAATATGGCCGTTTTTAAACAAAAAAAACCGAAAAAATCGAAGACATTTTTTTTTCAATATTTTTTTTCTCATTGAAGACGCGCGAGGACCCCCCCTTTTTCTTCAACCATGAGTGCACAAAATAGTTGTAGTTTAAGAATATATTTTTTTAATTTGTCGACATTGACATTTTCACCCCCAAAATGGCGCTTTTCATCCCTTCAGCAGGAAGACAATTTTCACTCTCGGTGCCCGACAAAAAAAATATTCAAATCTTAACGAAAATTGGTATCCCGGGGTTTTCAAGGTCGCTGATTACGATTCCGCCCTCAAAATTCGAAAATTCAGAATGGCGGATCCAATATGGCGGACCCAAATTCAAAAACTTACTTGAATCGGATGAAATGTGGCACTCGGGGGTTTTCGAGGTCGCTGATTACAAATCTGCCCTCAAAATTCGAAAATTCAAAATGGCGGATCCAATATGGCGGACCCGAATTCAAAAACTTACTTGAATCCGATGAAATGTGGCACTCGGGGGTTTTCGAGGTCGCTGATTACAAATCTGCCCTCAAAATTCGAAAATTCAAAATGGCGGATCCAATATGGCGGACCTAAATTCAAAAACTGTATGAATCGGATGAAATGTGGCACTCGGGGGTTTTCGAGGTCCTTGATAACGAATCTGGCATCATCATTTCAAAATTCAAAATGGCGGATGCAATATGGCGGACACCTTCCCGTTAACACCCAGTTATTATCTAACGTTTATTGAAGAATTGACAACTTTATATATTGACAAATTGACAAATTTATAGAAATTCATCACTCCGCATTACTCAACGGATAAACTTATAATTCCTTATTCTACTTAAGAGTATTATCCAGAGAATTACTTAAGAGCATTACCCAGAGAAAACGACATGGACGTGGTAGAAATCCTTTCTCCTTTGGGATGCTTGATTTGAGTGAGTCCCCTTGCCTCTCACTTTTTGGGGTGCTTGATTCGAGTGAGTCCCCTTGCCTCTCACTTTTTGGAGTGCTTGATTCGAGTGAGTCCCCTTGCCTCTCACTTTTTGGGGTGCTTGATTCGAGTGAGTCCCCTTGCCTCTCACTTTTTGGGGTGCTTGGTTGTAAATGCGCCCTTTGCTTATCCCCGAAGCCTGATTACGTGTTTCGCTTTCATACAAGCACTACAGAAGTAAGCATTACAGTCCTTACAGTACGTATATGTTCTTATTGGACAGATTGAACAACGAGCTTGTTTGCTGTGACGGAAAGTATCGTGTGCTTTGTTCCGTTTTAGTTTTCCCCTCTCTAAGTAATATTTAGCAATCGAAATTGCGAATTGCTTTGAACCAATTTTTTTGTTTTATCTCCAGTTGCGTTGAAAATCACGACTGAGTTCACAATGGCGGCCTGTATAAATCTAATAAAGACGACCCATGTCCATTTTTTTGAACGGATACTTGGAAGCAAGTTGTTGCAATGTCCATCGTGAACGTCTACTCCGCCCATGAATTTATTGTAGAGATGAAATGCTTGTGGAAACGGAATCTCAATTTTTGAATGTGCACTCGAGCTAAATCTCTTAGACGGTAATAGAGGAGTCACCCCTGCAGCGGTAGAAGCGATCGAAACTGGTTTCGAGTCTACGATAGTTATGTAGTTTATTCCGCTGTTTTGATCATGCTTTACAACATACGTACCTCGTGGAGACTTTTTGTCGATTACATTTTTTTCTTTGACTCGATTTTCTCTTATAGTTCCTGTACATTGTAAACCTAACTTTTTCAAATGTACTAGATCGAAATTCGTAAAAAAATTATCGCAGTAAAGATGGAACTGAGATATCTTCTTAGGAGGGATAGATTTGAGAAATGGATCCAATAATTGCATCACTATACGAGAACCTAGAGCACATTTACCCAATTTATCTCCAATTGATGAATTTTTTCCACAATATAAATCGAGATTCAACAGGTATCCATCGGCGGTGCAAAGACCCCAAAATTTTAGTCCGAATCGTATGGGTTTTCCCCGGATAAACTGTTTTAGCGATGTTCTTGCATATGATTTGGCCATCATTTCGTCAACAGATAACGCAGTCTTCCACAAGCCAAACTGACGAATATTTCTCTGAAATAATTGTAGTAATTTACGAACGCGCCATGCCTTATCACTGGGATCATTGTCTTTAGGCATCGAATACTTTAATTCTGATTTGATTTTCTCAAATGTATCGCGTTGCATTGCAGAAGAAACCACCTCACATAATAAGAAGGGATCAGATGACCAATAGTCTCTTTGAGATTTTCTTTTATTGAACGAGCTTACAATGATGATGCCAATGAAAGTATTCAAATCATCCAACCGCAATTCAAACCCATTCTCTTTACATGAGTCAATAATGTATGTTTTCATTTCCATGCAGAAAAACTTTTCAAACAGTTGTATCGGCTCACTTTTTTGAATACTTTTTTTTACACCGTCAGTTAGTAATAATTTGTCTTCAGTCTCATTCGGGTAGCTCTTTTCACCAACCATCCACTTATATTGGTGATCTCCTTCCAATTTACATTGATTATCTGTGTAATTTTCCGATGCTTGTTTATAAGTGATACTCGAAAGGTGATCGTTTGATTCAAAATCAGAATCGGAATCACTAGAACAACCAGAATTGTCTGGATTCGGAATCGCGACGAGCTCGTCACAATTATCGTCAGAAGTATCCATTTCAAACTCTACATGAGAAGGAATAGATTGCCTTGGTCGTTTTCGAGACATAATGGTAATATTGTCAATATGCTCACGCTGCCGATGAGATAAAAATTATCGAAGAAGTGAATTCACTCAGGAGCAATAAAGATGATAAAACAATATTTTATGAATAAATTTTGTTGAGGTACTGAGCTGAAATTTAGGTATATAAGTGAGTTCGATTTAGTCTCAAGACAAGTTCTACGAAAATAGAAACCAAATTATTCAGATAAGGAATATTGGCAGACCTAAAATGAACACAAAAATTCTGAGCTAATATTTTTTACAGAAAATAAAATATCATTAGCAATGTGAACGATCCGCACTCCACAAACGTGAAAAATTGAAAAAAGATGTGATAGGCATATACAAAACTTATTTGCAGACAGAAATATTCATGGATAATAAATATATTTGTATCAGGGATAATATTCAATGATGACCCGTATAAACAAAAACAAGATGAAATGTAAGAAAATCGGAGATTTCTCAGCCTCTGCAACGTCAATTTTTATTCGACACATGAAAAATATAATATATGATCATAAAATGTGAATCAATTGAATGATTATTATTTACATTTATATAAAGTTGTCAATTCTTCAATAAACGTTAGATAATAACTGGGCGTTAATGGGAAGGTGTCCGCCATATTGCATCCGCAATTTTGAATTTTGAAATGATGATGCCAGATTCGTTATCAAGGACCTCGAAAACCCCCGAGTGCCACATTTCATCCGATTCAAGTAAGTTTTTGAATTCGGGTCCGCCATATTGGATCCGCCATTTTGAATTTTCGAATTTTGAGGGCAGATTTGTAATCAGCGACCTCGAAAACCCCCGAGTGCCACATTTCATCCGATTCAAGTAAGTTTTTGAATTTGGGTCCGCCATATTGGATCCGCCATTCTGAATTTTCGAATTTTGAGGGCGGAATCGTAATCAGCGACCTTGAAAACCCCGGGATACCAATTTTCGTTAAGATTTGAATATTTTTTTTGTCGGGCACCGAGAGTGAAAATTGTCTTCCTGCTGAAGGGATGAAAAGCGCCATTTTGGGGGTGAAAATGTCAATGTCGACAAATTAAAAAAATATATTCTTAAACTACAACTATTTTGTGCACTCATGGTTGAAGAAAAAGGGGGGGTCCTCGCGCGTCTTCAATGAGAAAAAAAATATTGAAAAAAAAATGTCTTCGATTTTTTCGGTTTTTTTTGTTTAAAAACGGCCATATTTTTTTTCTAATGGACAAAACTCAATTTTGACTCCGGATTCGGAAAGGGGACACTCGAAAGTACAAGGGAACATATTTTTTATTTGCAAATGATTTTTTTTCGATGATAAGAATCTAGCTTGAAAATGAGAAAAAAAAACACGATTCTTCGGCGTTAATGGGTTAATCAGCGTTTAATCAGCGAGAAATATAGCCAATATTTACATGAAGGTGATGGAAGATGAAGAATTCGGTTAATTTATTTTAATATCTATACTGTTGAATGTATTAGTAGGTTTTAGTATTAGTAGGTTTGTTTGTGCAAGCTGCACTCTACACTCGCGAATATAAACGGAAAGGTAATGCTGGTGAGTGTAGCCACGACAGCGCAAACGACAGCGCGAACGAGTGCAGAGAGTATAGAGAATTAAGGCGCAACACAAAGATGACTCGCATCGTAAGCTATTGAAATAAGCTGAAAAATGTATCAATATTTATCAAGATTTTGGTGACCGAATAAATGGCTTCTTTTTGTTACTGAAAATTGGAATTCTAGCCATCATTCAATCTCTTCATATTAGAATTCTCTTTGAAATCACGCTTGGTTTAGATATATATATATATTTTCAGTTTATCGATTGTATTTTTTTGCTCTATCATGCTTCTATCACGTATCATAAGTTTTCTAGATGTAATAGATTCATTGAAATGTGTTCAATATACAGTTCTTAGGTTATAAGCATATAAAGTTAAGCAAATAAAGCAAATAAGCCTGGAATTATAGATCCTCTTTTATTTCACCCTTACCGATTCAATGAGGTAAGGGCGAAAGGTTTTCATTCGTAAACCCAGGCCCCTTTTGATGTGTTTGAATTCTCAATGTATTTTTCTATACAGGAAATAAGCGTGTATGTATTTTTGATTTGGCTATTTCTTTCGATTTTCCTAGTTAGTTGAAGATTCGGCCCTATTTTCTGGATTCAGTTTGCGATAACTGAAAGTATGAGTACCGCAACGAAAATGTCTGATAACAATTTTATTAATCCTCCGTCATACGCGCGCTATGAGCGAAACGCCGCACTCGTTGCTTTTTCATTAATTAACAAAAATTGGTGAATTATACACTTGCGACAATTTAGCTATTCCTGCATTATTATTATTAGAACGCAATGAAATAGAAAATCATACGATAATTTTCAATTTATATTTTATAAATAATATTTAATATGATTAAGTGCAAGAAATGCGGCGTTTCCCCGCTAGCGCGTGTAGAGTCGTACATATGATTTTACGGTCGACGTTGCCATATCTCCTACTGAGCACTTGAGCACCAACGGCGCGCGCATGTGCTTAAACGTATGGAACGATATGGCAATGCTGTAAGGCTCAAAAGCATTGCGGCGATTCCCCGCGACGCGTGTAACGACGTTTGGAATTCTAGCGCGTGTGACCGAGGGTTAACATAGCACAAATCTTTTAAAAACATTCCTTTTTTTCATTTTTTTGTTAAAAAATGGCTTTTCATCAAACTGGCTCGTTTCATTGATTATTTTTATTTTTATTAAAAACTAGTTAAATTTACAAAATTTCTGTGCTTAAACCATGGGCCTTTTTTTTTTAACTTGCAAAAACTTCTAATAAGTTTGAAAGAGCGCTTACAGAAATTGGAAACTAATTTCCTTTTTGGAGAATATAAGAACGCAAAATGGAAATGAATTTTCATAAGAATTTGGTTTTTTTTAGAGGAAACGTAAAAGGAAAAATAGAAAAAAAATCAGGTTGGAACAATTTTTTTTCTAAAAGCACTTTGAAATCTGATTGTGAGTACAAATGTTGTTAACCCTTGGAGTACACTTTGGTTCTAATATACCCCAAAGTTTGAGCACAAATTAGCACACCTGGTTATGTGACAATTTATAATTTTCACAAATATGTTATACCATACAATATTTTGAACCAAACTTTCAATAGTAGTATTTTTTCACTATTTTTTCAGTAACATTCTTGCAATGTTTGATGGCCATATTTCTGCAACATTGTAGCGATATTTCCCGGAAGTATTACAAAATTGTAGCAACATTGTAGCAATATTCTGTGCGGTATGGATATTATACTGAATTTTTAATCACTAGACATTTTTACTCTGTCTAAACATATTTATTTTCGATTTCTATTATGTATATAATTTTAATTCTGGTATAAAAATTTGAACAAAGCAAAATAACATACATTTATTTCAAAATTCTCATTGTATTTTAGTATCAACTCTAGCTACACACTACGGGGTCCAATGGACCGACAGCAACACTACATTCTCACCTTTTTTTCACCACACGCCTTTTCATAAACGTTATAACATTTTATCAAACGACTTTTTGGCTTTACCGATTGCTTCTCCGGATTGGTCGGAGTCTGGCGTTTCGATTTCACTACAATTAAACCTTAATAGACGCGTTTGTTACAATGTTATAGAGCAATAACATTCGTCGGTCTGACAGACCGATAGTGTGTAAGTAAGGTACTAAAAGTTATAGTGTGTAGCTAGGATTTAAATTACGTACATGACCTCAGTCCCAGAATTTTGACTGAATGAAGCTTCTAATTGGTGTTCAATCAAATTTTTATTAGACTATTTAAATTATGTACAGAATGTTAATTCAGTCGCCTTTCAACTCAGACACTGAAATTAAGTGATTTCAATTCATGACAATTATGTACATTTAATCATTGCATAATAATAAATTCAATTTATATACATGATTTCAATCGTCAGATTTAAATTCAAATGAATTTTAGGTTATGTTGTACATATACCAATCACTATCCAATAGCGCACGTGGAAATAGAACCATACACTTTTTACACTTTTTACACTCGGTTCAAATCGAGTGTAGAAAGTGTAGAAAAAGTGTAAGAAAGTGCAGCTTTTTTTTTTATTGAAAAATAATACAAAAGAAGGCAGGCCTTCGGAAAATTTCTCCGAAGTGCAACTGTACTTCTGTGGCACCTTTGCCACCTTAATCTCTCTGAGCACCGCACGTAGCGTGGCAATCGCCTTCGGCGCCACGGGTGAAAAGAAGTTTTTACCGCGCGCACTTCCCGCGGAATATGAGAGAAAGCAAGCGCGTCTTTTTACCACCACACGTGTGGCCCTCATTCTCAGTGATGTAATGTCAATTATTCCTTCGATAATAAATAATTACTTGTTGTTATTCATTTTTATTAGTAAATAATTTGTGGACTTTAAT
This sequence comes from Rhimphoctona megacephalus, assembly GCA_963989365.1. Classification (NCBI taxonomy): domain Eukaryota; kingdom Metazoa; phylum Arthropoda; class Insecta; order Hymenoptera; family Ichneumonidae; genus Rhimphoctona; species Rhimphoctona megacephalus. Next base: position 29,635,507 of record OZ022418.1, read on the forward strand.
TATTTATCCTTTCCCGGAGTCAATAAGTCCATACTTCTAGTGCGAACAGCGCCATCTGACGTCACTTCCGCAAAAACGAACGCGCAAGTGTATACTCCCCACGAAAGTGTAGAAAGTGCAAAACTAGCACGAACAAATCTAGTGCTAGGGTTGTGGTACAGTAGTATGATTGTTATAGCTTCGCAACTTTTTGCCAGGTTTATTATCCTTCCAAATTAAATTGACATAGTATTTATAATTATTTTGGCAGCTGTCAAAGCTGTACTGCCGGAGCTGTACATTGTCAAATTTTTGATAAGTAAGTTTAATTAATTTCCATTAAATCTCGATTTTGAGCTTTGTCAAATTTTTGATAGGTAAGTTTAATTAATTTCCATTAAGGCCTTACATACGTCCAGAATTTTCAAAAAATCGATTTTTTTTTTACAGATTATTATTCTCTATAGTTTTAGGCGTATTTCTGTGTAAGTCGATTGTACAAATTCCCCATAGATCGAAAGTTATTATAGAAAACGTGACTGCCCAACGAGAGTCTGATGCGCCCAGGTAGATGTGCCTTGTTTGAGGCAGCTGGCTTTTACCCTCGGAGCCTTTTAGCGTATCGGTTCTTTTGTTATCCTACGGTATGTATAGGAATGTTTATAAAGCATTATGAGAATATATTCAGATTTCTGAAATTGAAGGTTAGTTCTCTTTGATCGTTCGAAGTGAGCAGTTGTGTGTCGTATTTAGTTGATATAGCTACCAATGTTGCTGTATGTACTTTTAATGACGGGGCAGAGGCTTTATTAAGAATAGAAAGATTACTTGGAATAACAATTGGATACGAGGGGTACCACTATTGTCTTGGAGAAAATGCGAACCGGCTAAAACACGCACGAATCAATGCTACTAAAGCAACAAAAGAGGCCAGAACAACTCGTCGATTGGAAAAAAAATAAACAACAACAATTGTTTACTGACAAGGAAGGCATACAATATGAAGCTGGAATGAGAGATTAAACGTAAGTTAAAAAAATAAATTAAAAAATTCATAAAGTTCTTGCTTAAGCTGCGCGCGACCTCGAGCAAAACGCACTTGAAACTTTAAATGCATTTTTCTCAAAACTACTTTTTCTGGCACGGTCTGCATGATAATAACTCATACAGTTTTTAATATTTTTTGATGCTTTTTTTTTTAAATATTCGAAATTGTTTTCTTTATAGTCTGTCGAGTCGGATTTTTGATGTTGTGATGAAAAAATTTTATAAACATAATTAAAGTGTGACATTTATGACACAAAATGCACACTTTTTTTTAAACTGCCGTAAATTACCAAAATTTTTCGAATTTCAAAAATCCGGCTCGACAGACTATAACTACAACTTTATTTTACAAGAATTTTTTTATGTTTTGCAGATCCATCAGCATTTCAAGAAGAAATGATGCAGACCGTGGAGCAACTTTTTTTTCATAGTGCTTCGGGAAACGTGATTTTTAATGTTGTAATTTTTGAAAAAAAAAAATGAAATAAATTTTTTTATAAAGTTTAAATACTAATAAACAATTTGTAAAAATTATTTTTATTAACGGGACAGACCTAGTTAGAATTTTCGAAAAATCGATTTTTTTTTATTTCATTTTCAAAAAGTAGAATCTCTTACGAACATTTTCCGCCCAGGTAAATGTAAATCGGACCATTATTCGCCGAAATACAAGACTTTGTAGCACGTCGTGTCTGAGCCATAGGTAAGCAGGTAGCGGACTTCAAGTGCGTTTTTCTCGAAACCATGTTTTTGAAGTCGGTGATCACTGTAGCTCGAGAACGGCTTTACCGATCGGGTTGAAATTTATATCACTTCTTCTATACATGGTAGTCCTCCATATGAACGAAGGATTTTTTTTTTGGATAATTATTTTTATTTTTAATAGCAAAAAATGGAACTGATATTTTGGTCAAAAAAACACTTTTGACTTTTAACGGCCGCCATTTTGTGAAAAATGGAAATTTTTCAAAACCCTTCGTTCAACTGGAGCATTATATCATTAACTAAAAATCCCCTCCGTTTTTTTTGTTTCAGATGAGCCGTTGCAGCGTGAGCTTGATCACCGCAAACCGTGTTTTTTTTTGCAGCGTCCTCGGCAATTGACGGTCACCAGCTTATTTCGATATGTATTGCGTTGAAAAAATTGCAACATATACATTACATATGTATCTTTTAAACGGAAGAACTTTTGTTGTGAATTATTTTATCGTTTGACCAAAAAAAAATCGGAAAAAAGGCCTTTTTTTTGACGTTCCAACTAGGTCTGTCCCGTTAATTTCTATTGCTATCTCTTCTAAAAACAGTTTTTCTTTTAGCGCGTTTTAGGCGCTGCTGGACGTATGTAAGGCCTTAAATCTCGATCTTGAGCGTAAGTTTAGGGAGGCGATCTTCGGTGTTTGGATACTCTGTATGTATGCAAATAAAACTTATGTTAGTTTCATTCTCTATATATTAACTGCCAATCGATTTGCCATTGACCTAAACGTAAATTAGTCAAATTGTGATTTACATCTTAAATCATCTGAAAACGTGTTGCTGTATGTAAATATTTTCACACCAATGGATATTCTCTCCAGCGTAATGCGTCTATTGTATTCTGGGGCATTGCTACCTCGGAGATATTGATTTCGAGGGACAATTGAATTGCTGATCCATCTGTAAATGCAGTCGAGGTTACTATTCGTGTTTGTAACGCTCCTGTTGAGTCTCTGCAATGTTCGAGGATCATTGAGCTTCGATGAACCTTGGGAATAGTTACAACCCGCGGTTCCATGGTCACAACAGTTGTTGCACGGTGATGGACCGGAAGTTGACGTGGATTGTGCAGGATGGTTGGATGAATGTGAGTTCAGTCGCCCGTGTAATTGTCCTTTCGAGAGGGAAAGGTCGACATGGGCCTACAAGATCATCTAAGAAATATCTCGAGAATGAGTTAACATTCTCATAACATTGGATCTATTTCAAAAGGATTTTTTATTTTCCTCAACCGATTACTAACAATCGAAGTGACATTGCAGTGGTTGGGGATAAAGCGAGCTTGATCCATCTGCTGAGGGAATTATACGTCAACGTGGGGAGATGGGCTCCGATCAGGGTGGATTATTCTCGTGATGTAACTATTCTCCAACTCAGAATAGAATCATCCGCTGATACTTGGCAGGTGTTTTCTCCCACGGGGATCAAAGAATCAATACAATCTCCACGTTCACATGAATTCCACTAAATAGTCATACGATCGAATAAATTATCATGTTATTATTATAACATGATAATTTATTCGATCGTATGACTTGCAATAAAATTCTACACTCTCTTATTCATCATTTTATTATTCCCAGTTTCATAAGTATGTCAGTAGAGATAGTGAAATTCCAAGAGAGTAAAAAAAGGTTGAGATACATTGGAAATAAACGAAGAAAAAAAACAATATCATCACCATTTTTCATGCATCTCCTATTCATTCAATTATTCTATTCTGAGTTTATTCAGAGTAATATAGAGTAAGCGCACGGGATACGACAAACTACATATTGGAAAACGATAATAAAATAATAAGAAGTTTTGCAAAGTTCGATCATGATTAAATTTATCGATAAATTCCATAACGATAAAATCTAGTTTAGTATAGAAAGTTTGGTGCACCAAATGTTATAGAGCTTTTGCCATATTGCTGTTTCCCTCGAGAAAATATAAATTTTGTTTACCCGATGCCCTTTTGTTTTTATTGAATCACGTATACTCAGAAAACTAATTCTTGACTCACGATAGAAAAAAAAAAATAAGTGCCCATATTTGCCCATAAGTATGTATATATTTCATATTGACCTAAAGCTACAATCGTTGAATAAACTTTCGATGTTTTCTCAACGAATAATATATAACCCATAAAATTATAACGAGGAAATTCCCTCTCTTCATTCCCAACTGTTTATTGCATCCGCTATAGTCTTCGCGTATAATCCGATTTATCTGCAGTACGAATTGCCAACGAACTTTTGTCTGGATTCCATTACCGACTTTGCAGCTACTGAAAATTTAATGGGCCATTTAAGGTATGCGTTTGGTTATCGTGCAGCCATTTCGATCGATTTGATGCAAAAAAAAGTATTTTTTATCAAAAATTGTAGATCGTTACTTGATAAAAGTTGAAAAAATGTTTTATAATCTTAACGATCTTTTTAGAATAAGGCATACGATCAATTTTTTTAATCAATTATGTTAAATGGATTTTATACTACACACATTTTTCAAACCTATTTTTGTTTTCATTTTGTATTGTGCAATGGCAGGCAGCGCTTATGATCGATGTCTTTCCGCCTAAGCCACAACGCGATTGTCCTACAAATTCGTAAACGTCACTGACATCGATTAGTTATGGGGATTTCCGTGTCACTGATATGCAATCATGCGCCATACATCCGTTTTGATTTTAAAATATTTATGCAGAATATCGCAATTTTTTTTTCCAGCAACTTGTTTATGCTTCTTTTTCAAAGCTTCTTGTACATTTGTAAAATAACAATATTTAGTGCAATTGTAAAAATATTATATATTTTTTTGAAATTAGTTTTCAGGACGTTGGGCAAGTTTTCTTAACGGGAGAAACCAGTTTAGGAGGCCGAAATTTTGGTGTTTTTCGTGAATTTTTTTTAACAGGGAAGGAATAATCAGAATTTATTTAAACTTGGAGGATATTTTATTCATGTTTTAAAGTACACTTTGTAATTTTTTCAAGTCATTTCCGCCGGAAATAGTGGAGTTAGAAGCTGCTGTCCATGGACGACTTTTTTTCAACTGGTGCGCATTCTAGCTCAAAAAGTTATTGACCAATCGTTCTGAAAATTTGTGTGAATATTCTTTATTCAATTACAATCTATCTGAACTTAACTCTGGGATGATATTATTATTAAAAATATTTTTTTTAATGCAAAAAAGGTGAAAAAACATGGTATAAAAACATGAAATTGTGTTCAAACACCTCAAAAACATGCAATTTTCAACTTTTTTGATCACAATTAGGTTCATATTCTTAGGAAATATGTCGTTAACGAAAAAAGAAAATTGTAATGATTACAGATAAAAATTGTGACTTCAGGAATGCCCACCAGCAAAAAACTCGGATGGCGATCGTCCATGGACAGCAGCTTCTAACTCCACTATTTTCGGCGGAAATGACTTAAAAAAATTACAAAGTGTACTTCAAAACATGAATAAAATATCTTTCAAGTTTAAACAAATTCTGATTATTCCTTCCCTGTTAAAAAAATTCACGAAAAACACCAAAATTTCGGCCTCCTAAACTGGTTTCTCCCGTTAAAGTCCAGATCAAATCTGGGTTACAAAAATACGTCTCCGCCCAATGATGTTCTCGAACTCATCTATATTCTGCACGAATTGACCACCCGGACTCTGGATGATCGATGTTCATAAGCCATCATTTTGAAAACCTTTCGACCGATACCTTCCTCAATGAAGGTAGCCCTTAAACCCAAAAAGAATATTTCCATTCCATTTTTTTCGACTTTCCTTGCTTCATTTCCGTGAAACCTCGCATCATTCATCTTCCTGATACTTCTACTACATCATTAATCATCAGTTAAGACATCACGATGAACCACGTGTTTATATTCTCCGTATAAAAAAATCAAACTCATCGATTTCATTTGATATCTCTTGATTTTTATTCGAGCTAGAAAATTGAGACACTTAAGAACGAAATGTTACCAAGAATATCGCAATTTTTGTTAAAACTCAAAATGGACAAAAATTATACGTCAATTGGAAGAAGTGTCCCAAAGCACACCGACACCTTCGGCAAAATGAACTTTAATTTTCGCCACACTTATGAAATTTAAAATTAAAAAAAAATTCTTTTATTTTCTTTTTTTTTTTTTTTAATTAAATTCGAACATTGTGAATTTGGTGTTTCTGGGCTGAGCTCGGCTATTGAGTCACCCGAGTGTCGGGAAGGTTCGTTTCGTTGAAACAAATGAAGGGCTTTTGTGCTCGCAGCATTTCGCGTGTATGATATTGCGCCCTCATTAGTACGAGTCGCCACAAAACAGGTTCGCTGAGTAAACATGTCGCGACTATTTCGTGTCAGTTATATCGAGCGACGTATTTTGACATGTCGTCGGGTCTATACGAAACATCCGCGTGTGGTATCCACTTCAGGGCATCCTTAAAACCTCTCGACGGTTCACGCACTGAATCCTCATCCCCTGAATGAGGTCGAATATTCAGAAAGTTCGCGGCCATTCATCGTTACTCTCGAAAAGACTCTTTTCTCACCAGCGACCTAGTTTTATTGTCTTTCCAATAGGAAAAAATCTTTTGTTCCATTTTTCGTAACACCACATTTCATTTTTCGTAATATAAAAATTATAATATTAAAATAATATTTATCAAATGAATTTTAAAACAATTTTGAAAAAATTTTCTTCAACTTTTCTTTGATCCACACTTCAATTTATTTCAATTATAAAAACCTCGAAGAAGTCGGTTCTCGGTGTGTTTTGGTCAATAGACCGTACATTGAAAAGGATTTTGGATTAATCGTCAGAGTATACACATATTTTTTCTGCCTGTTCGTACACACTGGGTCTGCCCGATCTGGCCTACTTATAAATATTAAGGTTTCAACAAAGGATGGTCCATTCAGAATTTTTTTCAATTTTAAGGCTAGAGTCTTAGGATCACATTTGTATAGGCAAAATCTTAGCAACATTTGAACATTTTTCAATTCCGGAATCTAAATTTTTCCAATACTAGTAATTTATTGTAACAGCTCGGAAATGGCAATTAAAAATTAGATTATTATTTGCTCATTTTATGAAAATGTATTCGAGCTGTGTTTACGATGACACGCGTTTTCACAGCAACGAAGATTGCAGGAAAGTAGTTTAGCGGTATATTGTCGTAGGGCTTTGAAATTGTTATATGGAGTGACCACCAGAGTAGACTGACATGTAAGCCAAAATGGGGGAGGCTGGGATGCAGGAAGTTTGAGGATTAACGAGAACGTGTGAGAACATAACAAGGGGTTAAATATACAGAATATGAAAATACATTAATATGTATATTTTCATCCTGTAAATATACAGGGTGTTCTAAAACGGTGGATCATTATCGTAGAAACGTCTTTTTAATTATTTGTAACAATCGAAATTTCTTCTAAATTCAGACTCCTTTTTTTAATTCAAATTTTCTCATTGTTTAATGGTTCACCGACGACGCAATTTTCTGAAAAACTCGAAATTATTTTGTTTTTTGGTTTCATTTCCATTTGAGATTTAAAATCTAGCAACATCACCACAAAATCTTCTTTAAAATCCACTATATTGAAATTATTGTTTGTGTTAATCATTTCATTTCCTTGTTCAAAGTCTGAAAAGAGTCTCCCGAAAGTTTCAAAGGTATCTTTAATGTGTTCATTTTTGAGGACATTCAATTTCAGAAATGCCTCAGTTTAAATGCCAAAGCGTCGGTGATACTGCAATACCGCGTAACTACATAGGAAATACCGTGTAAACGCCGCAGTTTTGTACTAACAACGACGACCGATGACCTGCATCGCGCTAAGCTTTTATTTCGAATACTCGAGTGTCCAACTTTCATAATTAATAATTTCGTTAGTGGAGTATTTGGCCAAAGAAAATTTGGTCCAAAATTTAGATCCGAGACACCCTGTACATATATAAATAATAGGCATGAAGTAGTGAATGGTGGTTTTGAGGTTCGTGCGGTTGACGTCGATAAGGGTCATGTTTCGACAATGTTCGTGCACCTATGGCTGGAATAGCACACGTATAAAACAACGAGCTCGACTGTAATGTGTTTTCGAATAGCAATTATGAGTTTGCAGTAGCTGAATGGTATTAGTGACTATTTTGGGCGATAATAATGGAGCCGCGAAGAGTGGAGAATTCGGGGAATGATACGATTCCGTTGAGGATCGATTAAGGACGCATTTCGAACCAGTAAAACGCTCATACATCGAAACTGTACAACGAGAAATCTCTGGCGATCGGCCCATCATCAGGTGCGGATGGAAACCGTCAGTTCGTACTTTATTTAATTGAGGGGCCGAAAGGGGAAAAAAAATTGATCGATCATCGAGTATATCAAGGTGTGTTATCAATCCACTCCACTCGTTATTGATGGCAATTATTCTAGCCCACAAATTCTGTACTCGATTACTCGTTAACTTATCAAGCACTCTCAGAGTTTTACACACATTTCAACTATTGCACTTCACAAATGGAGTTTTTATTTATCTTAGATAGAAAAGTTTGATAGAAAAGTTGTTACTCTTCTTGTTAAATCGCAAGTCAGCAATTAACTCGGTAAAAATTTCAATTTTCATGAATAATCAGAACGCACGATCATTTTGGATGAAAAATATTTTTACTAATTATGGAGATAATGATTTGATCAGAATTTTAGTTTTTTTTTTATCGATTTATACATTTTGTTGTTGCTATTTATTTTTGTGTAAATTGTAAAAAAAAAAAACTAACACTCTGAAGCACTCGAGTGAATGTTCTGTTTGCTAATGTCTTCGTATCACGAATAATATCCGCTCTCATTTTTAGACGACGAAATGCCAAGCTCTCATTTATATGGATCATAAAAACCTCTTGTAATATATATGTATAATGTTTTATGAATGTTAGGGGATGAAGGACACCGCTGGCACAGAATTTTCCTTTTTATGGAGTCACGTAAACTGATGTAAATACCGCAGCAACGAATCCAGTCCCTAAAATGTAGCTTATACGTCGATAATCTTGTCAGTGTATGGATTTCTGCAGCATAATCGGTTGCAGATTTAGTGAAGTCATAAACCATGTCGAGTTATTAAATTTGGAGATGGACATTTCGAAAAAAAAAATTCACTCACATTTGTATTCATTGTTTTCGTCAAAATAATCGATAGACTTTTAACAAATTTTTTTAATTACAATTACTTTTATTGATTATTATATTTAATTGTATGTATAAAAAGTTGAAGACATTCGATTTTTTCGATTATATGTATTTTTTTTTTTACGTAGGCTTCCATTTTATAGAATAGAGTTTTTAAAAATATTCTCGTGGTTTCCTTCTGCTGAAATTTTATTGGATAAACTTTTTTTTCAAATATTTTCTTATTCCTCAACAAAGTATGCAGTTTGAGTGAAATTTGGTTCTCGAGATTGAAGGAAAAGTAAGATCGTTGGGCGATTGGAGAGAAAACAAAAAAATTCTGAAGATGGACAAAAACTTTGGGTAGTTCGGGTCGTAGAACGAGCAAAAAATATCGCCGTCGTTTCGGACCTTGAAATCCCATAGAACACGAGACGGATGATCGCACGTGGTGTTTTCTTCGTCCGGTAATCTCTCTGGAGTTCCTGGAGCTCGAAATGCTTATGCGGCAAACGTGAATGGGACAAAGATTCGTGGGAGACGAGAGAGAAAGAGCGAGAGAGAGAGAGAGAGAGAGAGAGAGAGAGAGAGAGAGAGAGAGCCAGACAGAGACAGAGTGAGTGAGAGATCATCTTTCACAAAAACAGCCGGGGATCCCTAACGGCTCTACAAACTAGTCCTCTGGATGCTTTTGCTCTGAACAGACGTATCGTCCTGCATATCATTACGACCCAGTCAAAGAAACATCTTTTTTTTTTTTTATACTCGCCTTTTTTACGGGACGTTGAAGCTCAAAAAGGAAAAATAAATCGACAACATCATCATTTTGTATGAAAAATAATGAGAGGATAAAACAGTGACTTTAAACCTGAAATTTAATATAATAAAGAAAACCAAAAATAAAGTTATAATAAAAAACTCTGAAGGGAAAGCAAACTGGTCAAATTTAGATAAAAAAAAGTAATTGGATACTTCGACTGCATCGAAAATGTTCTACTCAATTTTGTGGTTTCTAGTTGGTTTTTCCCTCATGGTTCGTTCTGTCCCGCTTGAATTAACCACCGAACTAAGCTCGACCGAAAATTCAACTATAACGTCACCACCATGCTTAAGAAGCGATACGAACGGTGGTCATTTGCCAGACGTAATATTTCCACAGTGCAAAGCTAGCTTGAATCCCGAGAGTCTTCGTAACATGGTTATCCATGGTATGGCGTGTGCCTGCGATTTGAGCACCCTCGGTGTTCCCAAGAGAGACGACTATCATTACACCCCTGGTTTAGGTGGTCACAAACTCCATACGAGAGCCGCCACTTTCAACGAGGCGAGAAAAGTCTGCAACGAGGAGGGTGGACATCTTGCGGTCATAGACTCTCTAGCCGAAGAACAAGTAAATTTTTACAGTTTTTTTTTTTTTTTTATCTTTATCTCTATTACCAACTAAATTCTTGTGGTCAAAATCTGTCTCGTGGATTTTACTGCCTCGAGAAAAATACTTTTGAAACGATAATTATTCACACTGAGAAAAAAATTTGTTTATCGAACAAAATCCCATTTAAGGAGGTTCTATCGTTTCTCATGTAAAAATTATTTTCCAACTTTACACAATAAAATTTTGTAAATAGAAAGCTTAAGACAGTATTAAAATTCTGGCGGAATATGCCGATGATTCACCGTCTCATATTTATTGTTAAAGTTCGCAATTTTTTGAAAGCTTCCATAAGAGCCCATGTTAAACTTGTCATTTTCAACAATGAATATCTCGATTACCAGGCGGTGAAACCTCTCCAAATTTGTCATGCATAATTAAATGCTGTTCAAGAAGATTCACACCAAATTTCAATACATCAACTTGGAATAATCAAATATAATGTATTTTTCGTATCATGACATATAAATATCGATAGAACCTCCTTAATTGGACGAGAAAATGGTGGATACAATCATTTTTTTTTTGGAATGGCTAATGATGTAGTTTATTCAACAAAAAAATAGTTGAGTGTGTGCCTCGAGTGAGTGCCTAATTGTTACCACAAATCCAACGTCTTTCGAATTGTGAAGATAAATGCAATAAGAATATCGCAAGCTCACTGAGAAAAAAAATTTTTTTTTTCAGTGCGCTTGCGATATTCGTATTGCATTTATCTTCACAATTCGAAAGATGTGGGATTTGTGGCAACAATTAGGCACACACTCGAGTTTTTGTATCTGGCGTTGTTAAGAAAATACCAAACTCGCAAAAATCGGCCGAAAATTTAAAAAATTCGCTAAAAATCGGAAAATTGAGATAATTCGAAAACCAAACACCATTTTAAAACGAATTCGAACTCGAATCCGAATGAGCACCCGGTGGTGGTGGTGGATTCCAAATAAATAAACAGTGCCAGCCGTTTTTGTGAAGTACGAAAAATTCGATTTTCAATATTTTTTTTTCAGCAGCTTATTTTCACGTATTGATCTGAAAACAACGATCACATCAAATCACTTTTTAGGTGCTTTTTCGACTTTTCATAAATTAATTGCTGGGAAATCGATGTTTTTTGAAAAATAATCCAAGTCCGATTTTTGAAAACCTAAACATTATTGTTATAAGGCTTTATTATAAATTTGCACTTAATAATCATTCAAATTCGTTCCAAAGTTGTTATTATTGGGATAAAATATTTCTGGACCAATATTCCAATAAATAAATATTAATATTTGTGTTAAAAAATAAATTCCTAAATTTTGATCAACGTTTTTCAATCGATGTAGTAGAATTTCTTCATTTCAGGTTAAAATTATTAATAATAAATATCTTTTCGCTCAATTGAATGATTGTGTTTTAAGGAACAAACGCAAATTATTACGACAAACTCGGATGTATTTTTCGCAGGTACTGTTGGACCTGTTCAAGGCAGCTGGTACGATAAGGGGTGCAGTGAACACAGATGAGGCCTTCATTGGCACTCACGATCTCTACAACGAGGGTGAATGGGTAACGATCCTTGGTGATTCGCTTCACAAGAACGGTTACACGAAGTGGAGCGAACAATGGGGTGGACAACCGGACAACGGTGGTGGAGTTCAACATTGCGGTGCTCTTTTAAAGAGTGCTGGAATGGATGACGTCAACTGCAACATTCGTTTTGCCTTTTTCTGTGAAATTTCTACCATACGACCGGCTTATTAAAATTCAAGATCCATTTCCTCTAATTGAAAGCTCGCATATCCATTTTCGGTCATCTCGTTCGCATTCCCTTTTCAGCAGTTATAATTAAAATTATCTTGTGAATCGTATATAGCAAAAATCAATACGAAAAATCATTTATTCATCTGACCAAAGAATCACCCGAAATAATTATAAGCTTAAAACTTTTCAATATAGATATAAACTGTTATTCATTTTATTCGCTTCGCACGTGCCATTTATTTTTATCATTGTGTCTATGTAAAGGCTTCAATTAAATGTCGTATAAGCGAAATCAATAAACTAGCTTATTTATCACTTTTATTTTCATGACATTGAGGGCTTAACGTTTATAAAAGCGAATTTTTATTGCCGATGTAAATTGCTGATGAATTAATTAAAGTATTTCTTTAAATTGGTAATGATACGTCTAAAATTTGCGGAATTTGATAAGGGTACAATCTCACCGGATGGCAACTTCGAAGTATTCGTTCGATAAGGCAAGCAAGAAGCGAGTATCGCATGGAAATAAGAGTATCCGAAAACTGAACCATTATAAAATATTCACGTATTTTATAATTTAATTGACTCATCGTAGTATTAAACAGTAATTGGAAATAAAATAATGAATTTCGTGAAATCTGCCGGAAATCAAATAAAATCAAATTGTGATAATTAAATTAATGGCAATATAAAACCGTATTTCTTCGTCCGATCAAATTATTTTTCGGGCACGTTTAATTTTAGTTCGATTAAATACACTTTTTCTGCAAATTGTTGGACTTTTAACGATTTGGCGTTTTGTTTAGTTCATACTAACGATGGGGCCAGTCGAATTATTCGGGAAAATATGCTCGTTCGTCACGTACGACCTACGTGCATCTAATTACAATTGTAGTGTATATATTTGTGTGTTTTTATGTGGGTGTGTTGATGTATGAATAAATAGGAACGTGGGAATTTCTAGTAGGATAAGGATGAGCAAATTTTCATAACCAGGTCGACGAACTATTTCAACAAATCAGCATTCATCCCAGCTGCGAAGCAGCAGTAACTGTCAATATTATATCTATCTATAATATTTGCTGAGTCCGACCCAATATAACTGGCATTCATCGAAATTTCAACGACTTTGACGATCGTGAACGGTTTAACCGAGTACAAACTTCAATCGAAAAAATCAAACTCATTTCGTACATTTTTCACCATCAACCGAAAAAAAACGACAGGAAATTACAATTTTTAGTCCAAAACGAAATGAATGAATCGATCAAAAATGCTCATTGTATAACAAATGACATTAAAGGGTTTCGGTACAATTCTATTGTTTTCAAGCAAAGCGCCAACTTCACATAGCAATATTTCGTCGAAAACAAAAAAAAAAAGCCTGTTCGTTCGGTCGATGGGGGGAAAACTCACCGTTTTCGTTGATGAATAAATGAATAATTAATAAACCATGTAGAGGAATTATTTAATTTTTGGATACCGGAATTGCAATAGTATACTTAGTGGTTTAGCAGGTTTTCAATTAGTTTTTAACATTTTTTCTCAGTATTCCATTCGTAAAACTGTCGTTCACCAATGACCGTAGGCATCTCACCATGTTAAAAAATGATTTTTTGACATTTAATTTCACAAAAAACGGTGTGGACGATCGATTTAAAATTTGGACGACACATTCAGTATATGTCAAAGAATATACTGTGTAAATCTGAAGTAAATGGTTACATTTTGCCACTTATACCGAAACTCCTTAAATTATATTTTTATTTTTTACAGTGGCTAAATTGCACATTTGATTATCGAATAAAATTCCTTTGCTCTTTTGTCTCTTTCGATAAATGTTTTGTAATTGAAAAAAAAATAGAGTGCTAATTTAGTTTTTTCATCAAATGAATTCCACTATTATTATTATTATTTTTTTTTTCATCTACGACATAAAGAATATATATGAAAAATATCCATGAATAAGTTTCCCGAGAATTACACTCGAATGCACAATTTTTTTGTTAATACACCGAAGAAGAACGGACTTTTAATTTATCACCAGCGGATGGTCCACAAGGGTTGTTGGGCTATGATTAATTGTTGCGATGGAGTTTCAGATGAATGCGAATAGAATTTATATAAGCTCGACAGGGAAAAGTTTGGTAAAAAGGGTTGGGAGGATACGTGTATTGCGGAGAACCACACGTTCGTGGTTCTTCGTACCTCGACTCGTGTATACGATATTTTTTACACAGAACGCTGTACCTATACGAAAGTGCATAAAGTATTTCGAATAAAGCCAGTGGAGTTTCGTCATTTTTAATTCATGTTTTGCTCACTAAATACGTTCGCTTCACTATTTTTCAATAACTCAGTAACATTTTGCCTTCATTTTACAATTTTCTCGAATTTTACATCTGTAACTTTGGACAGGGAGATTATTCATTTCTTGTTTAAAAAAAAAAAATTGTTCGTTACTTTCTTTCGCTAATTTTACGTATGACTCGAACATTCTAATTTACGTTAACGAATATTTTACGCTATTCGCTCAAAACATATGACGTTTCTGAAGACTGTAATTTGCTTGAGTACGTTTTTAACGGGAGAAACCAGTTTAGGAGGCCGAAATTTTGGTGTTTTTCGTGAATTTTTTTTAACAGGGAAGGAATAATCAGAATTTGTTTAAGCTTGGAGGATATTTTAATCATGTTTTGAAGTACACTTTGTAATTTTTTCAAGTCATTTCCGCCGGAAATAGTTGAGTTAGAAGCTGCTGTCCATGGACGACTTTTTTCAACTGGTGGGCATTCTAGCTCAAAAAGTTATTGAGCAATCGTTCTGCAAATTTGTGTGAATATTCTTTATTCAATTACAATCTATCTGAACCTAACTCTGGGATGATATTATTATGAAAAATATTTTTTTTAATGCGAAAAAGGTGAAAAAACATGGTATAAAAACATGACATTGTGTTCAAACACCTCAAAAACATGCAATTTTCAACTTTTTTGATCACAATTAGGTTCATATTCTTAGGAAATATGTCGTTAACGAAAAAAGAAAATTGTAATGATTGCAGATAAAAATTGTGACTTCAGGAATGCCCACCAGCAAAAAACTCGGATGGCGATCGTCCATGGACAGCAGCTTCTAACTCCACTATTTCCGGCGGAAATGACTTGAAAAAATTATAAAGTGTACTTCAAAATATGAATAAAATATCCTCCAAGTTTAAATAAATTCTGATTATTCCTTCCCCGTTAGAAAAATTCATGAAAAACACCAAAATTTCGGCCTCCTAAACTGGTTTCTCCCGTTAACAACTATTTCAACTTGAATCATTAATTTTATTTAACAGATTAAATACTACGAGGTTCATGAATTTCCGCTGAAATTATCCATATGTATGGAATACGATACATGCACAATATTTAATAATGTATTTCGGCTGGTTGGGCCGTCTCGTCCGTATCCGTTTACGAGGGCGAAGCTCGATGTATACCAGGTTTACTATAGCGTTAGTGAGATGGCTTGTCAGACACCCCGCAACAGTTTCCGGTGGATGTAAGTTATCGTGGATTTATGCTACCTCGTTCCCCATCAGCATACTCATCATCCTCCTGGATCCGTCCCGGGTCATCTTTGCCAGGTTTTGGTCGAGGTTAACGTTCCTTAATTAACATAGCCGTGACTATATACAGCGTATTGCTACTGAAGCTCGGGGCTCGGACTTTGCCATTGTATGAAAAGCGTCATTCATTTCCGGAGGGATTATGAAGAAAGGTTTTTTTTCCAGCATTTAAATAACCGGAGGCAAGTTCTTTGTGGATTTCTATGTTGTCTGTGAGAATGTTACGCCAACTCAATATAAAAAGTTCGCTGAAAACGTTTTTTAAAATTTTTTATTAATTCGTACAAGTTGAAAAATAAATAATCGATCGTAATGAAATTTATGAATAAATCAACGTCAAAATAATAAGCGGATGAATAAATAAGAAAATAAATGAACATATTCGTTACGAAGGCTCCTTGGTTTGGGAAATTCGTAAAAAATAATATATTTCCAGGATTTCCGATAAGGAAGAATATTCCAGAATATAAATTATAAAGCGAATTACTTTTTCAATGGCAGGGGGGAATTGCAGCAAGAAAGCACAGGTCGTAGTTGTAAACTATGAGCTCCACAAGTGTCCACTCGGCTGGAGAGCTTGAGCGCCAATAATATCGGGAGTCCTTTCTTGTGAAGCTCTCTCACGAATCCGTCCAAAGTGGCTCTTGCCGTAAAAAACAGGATTTCAGGATGAAATACGCCCTAGTAGATTATCGTCGTGAGAAATCCAATTTTTCAATATCCTATCCCCGCTGCCCTCGAATCGCGCAAAATTGGGTTATATTATTCCGTCATAAGATTCTGGCACACAGAGAATTTATATTTACGAAGGATATCATACTTGTGAATTTATTTTTTTTCTCATCATCGGTCGCATATTCCTAAATCGATTTTTTCGTCTATTTTATTAGGTATTTATATATGTTTGAATTTTTTTTCAATTAATTTTTATTACTTTGTTTTTTTTACAAGTGTATTAATTCACGAAATTGATAAATGCTCCAATAATTAAATACAGCTGTTTCATTCGATGGCACTTTATATTTGGCTTTTCCTCACTTTGGAATAATGTGGTTAAAATTAGCCTGACAATAGAGCCAAAGTTGTCTCATAACGGCATACCAAGGGAAGAGATCGAGGGGCGAGCACAGTGTCCTAGTTTGTAGCTACTCAGAATCTCAGTATAGCATGAGACAATTAGATCGGCTAATACTGGATGCGAGCCACAGTTAATTTGGATGGTATGCGAGTTGGGCATACAAGAGGCGGGAATTGCATAGCTGTTGTGTCCAAGTATAATGCTTCTATGCTCCGTACGTGACGAGCACAATAATACACGATGCAAATTTCGAAGCATGCGACAATCGGGGTGCAATTCACAGATCTTAGGGCCTGCGAAAAGTGAAAGCAGAGTCGTCTGGAATCAACATCATGGAAAACAAGCCACTCGAGTTCCATTCGAACGAGACTTTCGAAGTGTATTTACATCCAGATTTCATTTTCATTCAAATATTTGAAAAGTACTGGAAATCAATATTTTTCGACCATTTTGCAATAGAAAGATCGAAGTTCATTCAGTTCCAATTTGAAGTTGAAACTCGGGCTTCTTTCAATTTTCCATTCGTCATAGTATGCCTTTCAAAATGTTGTTCTATTCAACTATTTGCGTAATTCAAATGATTTTCGGGGGATTGTCATATATTGGTAATCAACGATGTATAGAGACGACGATATTTTTCGTTTATGACTCTACCGAGTGAATCAATGAAATATTCCATTCAACTACGACATAATAATTTATAGCATAAATCTACTGAATAGAATAAAAGCGTGAAACTTGATGGTACAGTGAAATGAAAGAATGCCTCGAGGATTAGCATTCTCTTTATCCACAGATATATGAATGATTTTTCATGGCTTTCATAAGAGAGAATAAAAGCCAACGCAGAGCTTCACAAAAGTGCGTCTTTCATGAGGCGTAGTATCAAAGCCTGTTGAGGATTCGAGAATTATCGAGATGAATAAAAATCTAGCTTTTTTATTGCGGCTGGCTGGAAAGCTCTGTTTTTTCAACCATACAAACTAAAAAAAAAATGTGGCTGGCAATCAACTTCGAGTTTTTGCCATATTTTTTTCGTCTTTGACATATTTATAACAGGGTATTCTGAATGTAATGGAAAGAAAGGAAAGACAATTACTCGTAGAGAAAAAAAAATGAAAAATCAAATGAAAAAGTGCGAAAATCCAAAGGGATTTCTGACGAATAAAGTAATCAATTGGCCTATTATTTTCTCGATTACTTTTTTCCTCTGAGAATACGACTCAATGCAACTTCGATCTATCAAAAATGCACCTGTGTACGAATGACATTCACGCAAAACAAAAATGTTCCTTATGATTCTTCGAAATGTTAACGGATCGCTACTAAAAAGTGATTTATCAGGTTTGATGTTCAGGCTACAGAAGCAAGCTTTATTAAAATTTGCTATTCACGATGTATGACATTACAGATAAAATAGACAGTTAAATATTGAAGAATGATTATGATGGATAGAATTTCTCCATTTTCACGAATGACGCGAGTTTTCCCAGCAAGTAGCACGGTCGTGAGTTAGTGCATATGTAAAAAAATTCCATTATTTGGTTAAAATAGTTTGCTGTAGGAACGAGAGTAACTGAACCATCGATCAAAATTTTCGAAGGAAAATATGAACCATTCGAGCGGTATAATGCGTTCATACCTGCGAGAAAATCTCGTTTTTGGGTCATCGATCATACAAATGCCACCATACGGCTAACTGGACTAACACCGATTCGAGTATGTGTTAACAAAATTAGTTCTCGGCGTCACGGCTCTTGAATTCCTCAAGTTATCGCCTCCTCTCATCCTCAGCATTCGATCATTCAATGTTTTACGTGGTGTCCAATATTTGCAAAAGATTATAAAATTTCGCTCTCGATGTTTCAACGAACAGTCGAACTCTGGGTATAAATTTGCGTCACTCGAAATGACACAGGAATGTGAGAAAAATGCTATTAATCAAATAGGATCACTATTTTATATTCTAGGCATTAAAGAGAATCGGGACTGCGTGAGTGCCATTCAAAATAATTTGGGGATGGAATCTTGTCAAAAAAAGCACCCATGGAAGGTCGATTTTCATTGGTCAAGGTGGTCAACCATGACGGACGATTCTGGTTGACCGGTGCGGTCATCCGGAACGGTGACCATCCCTATATAAGCTGAGGATCCGACGGAGGAGCATCATTCTGCAATTGTCATTGCAAGCAGCAAGAACATGGACTCCTTTGCTAAGCTGATGAGCTCCATCGGAGCTCACAGCTGCGAAGTTGACTTCATTTCTAGCTTGCCTTTGGAAATTGCTGGATTAATACTTCGAAAGCTGGACTCTCGTTCTCTGCTCAATTCTGCTTTAGTCTCGAGAAAGTGGATGTCTGTCTGCAAGGGCGATTCTCTTTTGAGAAAAACTCTAAGACACCGTCTACGCAAGGACAATCGAAGCAGAATGCATGGACGAAGACCACCTTCGAAGCAAAATAAAACGAAGCAACAACAAACCCTTTGCAGGCCCCTGAATATCCAGTCCAACCTTATTCCTCGACCACCCCCTCCAGTAATTCTTCTGTTCCCGACTTCTAATCTTAAGAAACAGGTCCCCAAAAATCGTACAAGCGACACTAAAAGTCGTGCTCCGATTCGAAGTTCCTTGAGATTTCGATAGATTCATGTGTATAATAAATAATTAAGATTAAGGAATTTAAGATAATTTGATTGTTGACTTCGATAGACTAAATTAGATAGTATTAAGATGGAGCATAAGATGTAGTATAATTTGATAGTTGCTGCGCAGTAACTTTTTAGACTAATTTGTACTCGTGTATTGTTCGAAAAATGTCCTATAATAAAATTAAAATATGTCCTATATAATTTCCATTTTATGCCTCGATTACATTTAGCGAGTGAGAAATATTGGTCAATATTTATCCGAAAGCAGCGGAAAGTACCCAGTCACAATGATAATTACAATAATTCTGATAATTTATATTAATCCCTAGAATCGTTTGTATTTACATTACATTATATTATTATGTATTACGATAGATGTAATCAAGTTATTGGAGATCAAAATAGCAATTAGGACTGTTGCTGCGCAGTACAGAAATGCTTATTGCCTATTTGTTGTATTTATTTTTGTCATATTATTGCTATATTGTATTTATTTTTCATATTTAGCAAACAAAGTCAAAAACACATTTCAAAAAGTTTGGAAATGAAATTTTGTGTTCTGTACAATTTTTAAAATAATTAATTTAATAGGTAATTTCTTGAATACGTTCAAATAGATAATGTCAATAAATAAATAGACAATATTATAGTCTATAATTAAAATTAGGCGTAATATTATAATTAAGAAAAGTCGTAACGTTCATTTATTGATCATATGGATTTTTCATTAATTGTAGAAAATGAAAAGTTCGATATAATTTTGAAATAGTTATTGATAGTTATGCCTGGGTCACACACCGGTGTGTGCTCAAGGCAATATATGTAAGAGTAAACTGAGAGCAAGAAAAGGATTGAGTTTATCGTTTTTCCGAGTTGTTGATATTTTTCTTTCCGATTGTGTGCGAATTCTCATCGATTTTATGCCAGGTCGTTTTCGTCCCGCGTGGCTCGTTTCTGCTTGTTCGTTTTTTTTTTTTTCGGCAAAGAAATCGAACCGAGATTCAGAGATCAGAGAACAACAATCGAGGGAGCAATCGGAAATTGGTTCTCGGTGTGTTACATACGTCATTTTCTTGCTACTTCATCTTCTTTCTTGTCTTCAAATATATGACTCAGACGCGGAGATAAGTTCAAATAATCTTTGCCTTTAAAATAACTTCAATATTATAATATTACAGCCATCGTCTAT
Source organism: Rhimphoctona megacephalus (assembly GCA_963989365.1). NCBI lineage: Eukaryota > Metazoa > Arthropoda > Insecta > Hymenoptera > Ichneumonidae > Rhimphoctona > Rhimphoctona megacephalus. Next base: position 29,656,145 of record OZ022418.1, read on the forward strand.
CGTAAGACATCGGAGTTACTGAATTACCGAAAGGTTAAAAAAATTTGTAAAATAAAAAAAAAATACACGAGGACAGAACAAAAGAGGAATGTCTTGAAAAAAAAAAAAACGTTTTTCAGCTTTTTTCCGCTGTCGGATTCGTAAGTATGTAAATGTAGAGGAAAATCTGAATTTTGAACGAAGACCAGAGGGATATTCGTTCAGCATTTTTTCCCATTTAGGGAGGATAGACTTTTGCTAATTTTCCGAGCAGTTAAATCGTCCCTTCTTATTAGGCTTAACTCTCTCAAAATTCCCAGTTTTCTCTAAAATCCTCTCTCTGTACTAAACGTTTTTGCGGTAGATCAATTTGTTACTTCGACCTACTTAACCTCCGTTTAATTTTGTCCTTATCTCCAAGCGAGGCACGGCACCTGTGCAAACTCAAGACTTTTTTTTCATTGGTTACTCTTTGGTACATACATTTGGCATTGGAGCGAATAATGAATTAGAAGTATATGCTTAACCTAATAATACCTAATAGCAGACCTAATAATATTGAGATGTAATGTAAATCATTGTATGCCTGACTATCCGTAATTTTCATCACTCGATCCTGAATAAATCAGTGGTAATCGAATTCATACAATTAATGGAATCGATCATTAAGTTAATAAATTTTGTCAGTAAGTGAACAGCGGGCTAAAAACTGATAAAATTATTGAAGACTTTTTACCTTGACTAAAAAGAAAAGATTTTCAATTTCAAAGATAGGAGAAAAAATTTTGAAGGAGGTCGAAAAAAATCGGTTGAAAAAAATGAGGAATTTATTTTGAAACGTCCTCGTGAATTAACAAAGTTATCTTTTTGTCCTCGTTTTTTTACCTTCATCCAATAATATACATATCAAATTCCCTCTTGAATTTTAAGCAAATTTATGCACGGATAAAATTTTGCTGCGTTATTATAATAAAGGACCTCCTCCTCATTAAAATTGGTATTTCAACATTATTATAATGTAATTCTCGCTAGACTAGATTTGACGGCTTCTCGAATAAAGGCGATTTTCGCAGCAACGACGTCGACGATCTCGTGAATAATATTATGCTTTTAAAGTTGTGTTAGACTCGATCATCCCAATCTTCCGATCTCTTCGACCTCAATTGTTCCGTTGTGTTAGACGCGATATGGTTTCGTCATTGTGTCCATCGTACTCTTTCATTCTTCGAGAGGTCCTCAAAGCTCCATAGGAGACGAAGGAATAAGAGAGTTTCCGATAATACTGCTAAGGCTTCGTCTCATTGTACTTTTATTCCCTTTATTCACGATATCCAGAGTGATTTACGACTTTTCTTCTCGTTCTCTCTCTCTCCCTCTCTCTCTCTATCTATCTCCTACCCTCTCCCATTCTTTCCCATTCCATTTTCTTCTCTTCCTCTTTGTGTATTTCCTTTTTATTTCTTCTCATTTGCGGCCACGATCTTCCGAGTAATTTAGCTCTTACGCTATCTCCCCATACTTCCGGTTTTAGTGTTTCACATTTTTTTTACAACCTCATCTCAACCTACATCTCTGTACGATCAGTGTACCGGATACCAGTCAATGTAGACACAACCAGATTTTTCTGGGCGTAATTACTTTCATGTTTTTCCGAAAATAAAAAAAATTAAAAAAAAACGCACGAACTTTAATTTCATTTCCAAATGCGATTCATAGATCTCATTCATTTATACTTCTACAAAAATGTTTTGATTTTTATTTTTTTTTACTTTGGCCCGTGAAATAACGATTTGAGCAAGTTACCGATTTTAATCGAGCCATGAAAAAATAAATTCATTCTTTTTCTCAAATATAATATGTAAAATCTCATTGAATACGTAAAAAATCCTAAATATCATCTTCTATTTTTGATCCATTGGTTGTGTATTGTATTTTCGTATATATATTTTTAGTTTTTTATAGAAAAAAGAAATAGAATCTGAGTATGACCAAAAAGGACGAACAAGGATGGGAAAAAACGACGAGGGTATGAAAGATTGACCAACACGAACGATGACCTGGGGATAAATATATACGTATTTATATATGCATACAGCGAGAAATAAAATTGAAACATAAATTCAAGCGGCTAATGCTCCTGCCAGTTTCGCACCATGACGTCGTGCCGCGCTAGCTGGGCTTTCATATTTTATGAACGCCTCGGAATTTGCGTCGTCCCGAATACTGGGGCACCACCACCCCTTGACGAAATAACTGCAACCTCGTGGCACTTGAATTTTAACGACTTGTCGCCGACGTTTCGCTCAATTCTCTTCCCTTACTTTTTTCATCTTTTTATTCTCCGACTCTCTTTTTATCTCACTATTTTTTTTGCCACAGTCAATTTTGCGGGTCTCTTCCTTCCTGTAATTTTGCAAGCTCTTTGTTCACAAGCATAGACAATATTTCTTTTCGTCACGAGCTTTCATGTCGTTTTTTCTCAGTTAAATATGTTTTTTCAACGACCCAACAGAATCGACATGTTTGTCACCGGTTTATTATAAAAAAATTGTGTTTTTTTTTTTTTTTTAAGAGAAAGAGAGGTTTGGATTTGTTAAAATATTTTCGACTGTCCTTTCGGACGATTTTACATAATCAAATTTTTGCCACGATTCCAAGTAAAGATGAAGAACGTTGTTAAAATAACGGAGATAAATACGTTGTAAAATGGAACTTGCAATTTGCTACCTCGAAATTATACTGCTGAAAGCTTCCTGTATGAGAAAGCTCAAATTAAGAAAGATAAATCCCCTCTCCGCCCCTGTGAAGGGGATTTTGAGCATCCTAATTGCTAGGAAGCACTTTTGTGAAGAGCAGCTTTTCTATTGATACGTAATGAACTGCTTGACCCGAGATGTGGTCGAAGGAAAATTATATCGTAGTGATGAAAAGGACGAAATGATGATGGTGAATTCATTTTACCAAAGACCTCGATGGAAATTTATTTTTTATGAATTGCATAAGAAAATTCGATTTGAGGTTGAGGTTTGAGGTTTGAGGTTGAGGTTTATAATGATAAATAAAAAATAATAATTAGCGTAAAAACGTTAAAAGAATATAATAAAAATACAATATAATTAATTTTGTTTTTGTTTCATTTTGTTACTATGGCCCCCTTGTTTCATCCATGAATGTAGATTTAAAGATTAAAAATAAATATATATTTTCTCATCAGAAATGAAGATAGAAAGAAAGTAAGAGAGAAAAAAATGAAATGGTGCATAAGCGCGGAAATAAAGTGTATTATAAAATGTGAATGCGAGCTATCTCCTGCGAGAGTTCTGGGGTTGAACATACCACGTAACCGTACCGCACACTTAACTTCGTTTCGTTTCGTCGTCCACTCTCTACCTCTATGTCGTTGAAGCATCCGCCGCCACATTGACGAAGTGGACTCGGACGACTAATTATCATTCTCATCATTTTACACGAAGAATGGTGTAAAAAAACTTGTTCCTTTTTTCCATCACGATGTACTTACACTTTAGCAGGTAGAAAGTCCGCAGCGTCGGGACTTTATTAATCTCCTTATATATATCCATTTTATTCATGTGGTACAATCTTATTTATTTGATAATGTATTTCGGGATGTAGGTCGTATTGCATTTTTCGTAGTACTTTTCTTGGTAGTACAACAACTCTATTCATAAATATCTCAATGCAAGAAATATCCCTAGAAAAAATTTACAATCGGCTCAACATAGGTCAAATGTGGCCCAGTGTTGGCCAATGCTGAGCCGATTGTAAATTTTTTCTAGAGATGTCTATTCCCAAGGCAGTAGGACAACTCTATTCTTTATTTCTCTCGTATTAAATAATTCTACGGTGAAAATCTTTATTCCCGGACATCTCTGTTCTTCAATATCTCTATTATGAATAACTCTGTGGTTAATTAACGGGAGAAACCAGTTTAGGAGGTCGAAATTTTGATGTTTTTCGTGAATTTTTTTAACAGGGAAGGAATAATCGGAATTTGTTTAAGCTTGGAGGATATTTTATTCATATTTTGAAGTAGACTTTGTAATTTTTTCAAGTCATTTCCGCCGGAAATAGTGGAGTTAGAAGCTGCTGTCAATGGACGACTTTTTTTCAACTGGTGGGCATTCTAGCTCAAAAAGTTATTGACCAATCGTTCTGAAAATTTGTGTGAATATTCTTTATTCAATTACATTCTATCTGAACCTAACTCTGGGATGATATTATTATTAAAAATATTTTTTTTAATGCGAAAAAGGTGAAAAAACATGGTATAAAAACATGACATTGTGTTGAAACACCTCAAAAACATGCAATTTTCAACTTTTTTGATCACAATTAGGTTCATATTCTTAGGAAATATGTTGTTAACGAAAGAAGAAAATTGTAATGATTACAGATAAAAATTGTGACTTCAGGAATGCCCACCAGCAAAAAACTCGGATGGCGATCGTCCATGGACAGCAGCTTCTAACTCTTCATTCTAAATTCATAAATATCTCTAATCATTGACATTTCTATTCTGAAACAACTCTATTTATGAATGTATGTATTCCAAAACAGCTCTGTTCATCTGGAACAGATGACAATTGACATTTGACAATTGTCAATTGTTTCGCATGTTGAGAATTGACAACTATCATTTGTTCTACATGAATAGAGATGTTTTGGCATAGAGATATTTATGAATAGAATTTTTTCAGAATGGAGATGTCAAGGAGCAGAGATATTTATGAATAGAGACTTTCTTGACCATATTGATGCATAGAGATGTTTTAGAATAAAGATATTTGAACATAGTGATATTTTGGAATAGACATATTTTTCACATAAAGATATTTGAGAATAAGGTTATTTAAGAATACAGTTTACTTATCCACAGAGTTATTTAAAATTATAAATATTTAAGAATATAGATGTTTGGGAGTAAAGATATTTACCATGGAGTTATTTAATAATAAAGTTGTCGTACTGCCGCTTTTCTTTTCATGATACTCTAAAAATAATTATAATAAGTACGAAAAATCTTAAAAGCCAACATGATTTTTCATTATTTATAATCAATTATTTAATTATTCCACGAGGAAGTTGAAAATGTTCTACCAACGTCAAGGATAGTATTATTAACTAGATTGTCAGACGAAAACTTCAAATTTCGTTAGCGTTGGATTGGATGTCCATCGTTCTAACTGAATTACCAATTCGGTAGGTAACTGCGAGTGCTTCCAGATGCACAGCTTTTGCTCAACGCGAAAAAGGCAGCACTAAAACGAGGCAAAAGATTCTTTCATGTACTAACTCTATTTTGAAAATTAATATAAAAGGGATGGACTCTTTCAGACAATAAACTATTTTTCCTTAAAATAGTAATATTTCTCGTATTATTCACCCAGATGCTACATGTTCTTTTTGAAGTATTTTGTAAAATGGATCAAGGATCTGGTGCGAACGAGGTGGTTCGCCAGAGTGAAGTTTTAATTTCGTTGCCAGAAGGGAGAATGTTCGTCATTCCAATCCGATTTCACGTCGACAGGATACCTTGGGGTGCTTCGAGATACGTGGTTAGTATATACAGGCTGCATCATCACGAATTGTCAGCACTGTTAAATTAAGGCTAGCACCAGATTTCAAGTAAAAAAATCTGATGCTGTTTTTTGTTTATTAAATCTTCTCATGATGAATCATCAATTAAGTTTCAACGAATCAACGCCGTAAGATGTTGATGTGCATCGTTGAGGTGCAACAAAATTTCTTTTCTTTTTCAAATTGTTCTCAAAATTTCTATGTAGATATATTTAGGAAACAAAATATCGTTAAAACCATTTCTGGGCCAATAAAAAAAAAAAGAAAGATCATTAGCTAAAGGATCTTGCTGAATGTCCCACTGAGTGATCGAAAGGCACTTCAGTATCCTTCCGAGACCTAAAAGTACGTCAAGTAGTTTGAAGAACTGACGTACTCCAAATCATCGCATACGCCGCTGATTCATCAAACTTTATTATTTAATAGTCCATCAAGGAAGAGTCTGAAGAAAAATCGTCATTGGATTTATCGATTCGGAATTCGATGCTTAAGGAGTTTCGGTACAAGTGGCAAAATATAACCATTTACTTCAAATTTACACAGTATATTCTTCGACATATACTGGATGTGTCGTCCAAATTTTAAATCGATCGTCTACACCGTTTTTGTGAAATTAAATGTTAAAAAAACACTTTTTAACATGGTGAGATGCCTACGGTCATTGGTGAACGACAGTTTTACGAATGGAATACTGAGAAAAAATGTTAAAAACTAATTGAAAAACTGCTAAACCACTAAGTATACTATTGCAATTCCGGTATCCAAAAATGAAATAATTCATCTACATGGTTTATTAATGATTCATTTATTCATCAACGAAAACGGTGAGTTTTTCCCCCATCGACCGAACGAACAGGCTTTTTTTATTTGTTTTCGACGAAATATTGCTACGTGATGTTCGCGCTTTGCTTGAAAACAATAGAATTGTACCGAAACCCCTTAATTGGAATTTATAATATCAAAAATGTGTGATGGACCATTCTGTAGAGTAAAGTTCGTGGCACGTTTGACGCAAATTAAAACTGTAGACGAGAAAGTGAAAAAAGGGGGAGGAGAGGGGAAGAAAAAAGCAATTCGAGGACGTTCGAAGATGTGCTTAATACAAGATGCCTCAGTGTCGCGAGCGATTAAGTTTAATTGAACCGCAGAGATGTCAGGGAGCAAGTTTTCCTACAATGAACTCGATGCGGTTTCATTGTCTTGATACTTTTCTTTGTAGCCAACTTTTCTTAGATGCCCTCTTTCATACTCGCTCTTGGTGATTGCTCTTTTCTCGTTTCTCTCTCCTTTTATTTCATCCCTTCCTCCGACTGGAATGGCTAAGTTCCTTTCGACTAGATTTACCATTCCGTGACTATCTTATAGGGTTATTTTACCATCCTCTGACCCGGGTCTCTGGATCCTCGAGAGGCTTGAATTCCTCGTCATGATGGAATAACTTATCTCATTCTCTCTCAATTCCTCTTCGTCTCCTATCAATTTACCTTTTTCTTCGGACCATTTATCTTCAGTAGAGATTTTTGGACCATTTTTATAAAGTCTCATTTTCTTATTTCCATGCATGATTTTTTCGCTGAAATTTTTGCTCAGTCATTGGATAAAAAATGGATGGGGAAATTCTCTTCGAATTCTTGAATAATATTTTATATGATTTTTCATCGACGTTAAATTTTCCTAGATTTTACAACTTACCTTGTAGTGGGCAGCTAAAGTAATCGAAGGTGAGCATATCAGTAGCAGCACGAAACACTTCAAGAAATATCCGGATTTTTGTCGCATCTGAAACAAATTAATAAAAACCGTCTTAACCCTTTGCGGCATAGTATATCACTCGTGATACACCTATTTCAATTGATATTTTCGCAATTTTAAAATGTTTTTTAATTAAATATGGCGGTTGTAAACCTGTTTCGAGGTACCTAAGACATCAATAATAACTAAAACATACCTATTAACTTTTTATTTATCACGTAGCGGGTGTCATAAATAACGAAAATGCCAAAAAACGGACTTTTTACACAATAAATGTGATTATGACTAATCTAACAGGTAAACCATAACCAAAAAATAGGTAAAAAGATGGTTTATGAGCCACTGGATTCGTAACCGAAGTCTAAACCATCAAATTAAAAATGGCGGATCCAATATGGCGGCTGTAAATGTGAAAAACTATGGAAATCGTCCCAAATTTGATCGTTTCTTTTTTTTTGGGAGCTCATTTTATGTATCACAATAAGAACGAAAAATATAAAATTTTGGATACGAGGCAGCTAACGAAATTTTGATATTCGATCAAGAGACGCGGTAGCGGCTCGATAAAGTATACAGAAAATCCAATGAGTAGGTGTTACTGAAAAAGGGTTTCATGACATTCTATCTAATTTATTACGCTTTTAGCATTACCCAGAACTAACGGCGAGGACGTAGCGAGTTTCTAGTTCCATTTTTTTGTTTTTTTCTCATTTTTGTTTTTTTTTTTCATTTTTTTAATTATTTTTTTTTTCTATTTCGTTTTTCGAAGATGTGAAAATTGCCACCTGGATCTTCAACAAAAAGTAACTTTGCGTAATCGAGTTCGCTGATGAAATTTTTTTAATTTAGAGTTCAGATTCTCAATCAGTAGCCCCAAAAATATTTGAATACCTAGTCCCACGTGAATCAAGTAATTTTTCGCATTTTTCGTTTGTCATATTGAATTCATCATCTTGAATTTCCAATTTTTAGGTGGAGATTTATAACCAACGACTGCAAAACCCCGAGTACGGACATTTTCTCCCATCAAACGGCTTTTTCATTCATGGTGCACCATATCGGATCCTCCATTTCAAATATTCAAATTTTAGGTGCAGATTCACAATCAGCACCGCCAAAAACCTTCGGGTACCAACTTTCGCTTTCATTGAACGACTTTTTGCATTTATGGTTCGCCATATTGGGTCCGCCATATTGAATTTCCAAATTTTGGATGCTGATTCGTAATCAGCACCCCCAAAAACCCCCGAGCACCAACTTTCGCTTTCATTGAACGCCTTTTTTGCATTTATGGTCCGCCATATTGGATCCACCATCTTGAATTTCCAAATTTTGAGTACAGATTTGTAATCAGCGATCCCGAAAACCTCCGAGTACCAAATTTCGCTTTCATTGAACGACTTTTTGCATTTATGGTCCGCCATATTGGATCCGCCATATTGAATTTCCAAATTTTGAATGCTGATTCGTAATCAGCACCCCCAAAAACCCCCGAGCACCAACTTTCGCTTTCATTGAACGACTTTGCATTTATGGTCCGCCATATTGGATCCGCCATCTTGAATTTCTAAATGTTGAATACAGATTTGTAATCAGCGACCCCGAAAATCCTCGAGTATCAACTTTCGCTTTCATTGCACGACTTTTTGCATTTATGGTCCGCCATATTGGATCCGCCATATTGAATTTCCAAATTTTGGATGTTGATTCGTAATCAGCACCCCCAAAACCCCCAAGCACCAACTTTCGCTTTCATTGAACGACTTTTTGCATTTATGGTCCGCCATATTGGATCCGCCAACTTGAATTTCCAAATTTTGAGTACAGATTTGTAATCACCGAACCCGAAAACCCCCGAGTACCAACTTTCGCTTTCATCAAAAGATTTTTGCATTTATGGTCCGCCATATTGGATCCGCCGTCTTCAATTTCGAAATTTTGAGTACGGATTTGAAATCGGCGACCCCGAAAACCCCCGGATACAAAATTTTGAGCCAATCGCACGTAAGGAAAAATGTATGCTTCAAACGGTTAATTCGTAATTATCTTAAAGAAACTTTATTGCTATCTTAAAGAAACTTTATTGCTAAATATTTCTGAGATTTTTCTCGGAAAACAGTATTTCATATGACATTTATGCATGTAGCATTTCGAAAAGGTGTTTGAAAAGGTGAATTGCGTAACATCGGTAAATGTTTCGAAGTAGGATCGGTAATTACGTACGAGCTACAAATTATACGTGTTACTTCGCTGTATCGCTTTTGTACCGGGGTGAAGGAGCTTGCGCTAAATTGAAGTCCCATTTCATGGATCTTAAACGTGTTCATTTGCGTGCCTGCTTCGAAATTCGAAGTTGACATTAAGAAATTGTCATTACAGGCCTTCCACTAATCGGCTATCTCGTGATAGGCTATTATTTAGGATGATAGGATTAATCTCAAGTTGAATGTGTAAAACAATTGATAAAAATCCAATTTCATATTATTTTATTGGAAAATGGAGAAAGAGAGTTGCGTACATAATTAATTGTAAATTTATCATTTGGAAAATGTTGTCTTTGGCAACAACAACGAATAATCCTTCCGCTTATCTTCCATATTTAATGAATAAAATACTAGACATGAAAATATAAACAAAGGGTGTGTGAACAACAAAAGGCAGAATAAGATTAGCCGTAATTTGAAGGGGCTGTGTTAAGTTGGGATACCGGGTCTATTGTGGGAGCATTATAAATGTCAACGGAAGCAAGGACCATGTGGAAAACTCTTAACACGATCTCACTATCAGCAACGTTATCCTTTAACAACTACGAATAGCCGAGGAGACGAGTAAGGGAATGAGGACCCGAACCCTAAACGGACAGCGATAGTGGCCGTCTCTTATCGCAAACATAAGTCTAGTTTAGTCCCTGAGCGACCCAGCTACTTGTGTACACCCATTTATAAGATGCCTCTCATCTGCTGGTCCCTCTGGGAACCTCCACCAGACGTAAAACAAGATAACACAGATGGTCCATCTCAAATGTTCCCTCTTTTGATCTCAATTTAATCAGAATCTCTTCCGGCTCTTTAGGCACGATTGATTTATCGGCGTTTCTTTTACCGTCGCTAAATAAATAAAATTTTGTGATTTTTCTGTCAATTCATTTTGATTTTAATACTTGGCGTTGAGTCGTCGATATCGCGTCTCTTGATCATAATATGAAACTGCTGTTTTCAAGTAGTATTTGTATCATCATCAGCGATATAAGTTGGATGGAAAAATATGAAGTTCACGAACTTTGTGATTGAATTTTTACCTCTGAAGCAAAACAAAGCAATGGAAGCATTAATGGGAATGCAATTTCCCACGAGATGGTAGAAGCCGCACTTGTGGATGATAAGCAATGGGCCAAAGGTTCGAATTGGATGAAGCGCCTGATTCCTCCTCTTGAACAGGCGAGGATCGTGAATTTAATTACAATGACGTCGTAACAAGGTGCTTGTAGGCAAGCCGAGCAAGTAATTCAGAGTTACGGTCGACGATAGAATTTACTTAGAATTATGTGCAATCGTGGCTTAGGAAGCCCTTCACTAGTTGGGTGGTGTTGGCTTAAAGGGTAGGAGGTTTAAGGGTACAGAATCGACGAGGTGTATGCCCCACCCAAAAGCACACACTGCACTGCAACGAGAGAAGCGTGAAAGTATGTGCCCCGGTCTATTTCGCTGGAGAACACTCCGGTAAGGAGCAACCATAAATTTCTCGAGTATCACGTAATCTTTGCGGCCCAGCTATACGACAAGGGCGCAAGTTACGATGCTTTATGGCCCAGTTAAGTTATAAAAATGGTATTTTCTCGAGGCTTTAGAAACGTGGCTAGCTGTCCCTTAAAGAATCTTCACCGCAGCTGAGACCACGGTTTGATCTTTGTCACATTAAAACTCACCACTGCATCGGACCAACCAATACGCTTTTTGTATCTTCGTGTCATTGTATATCCCTGAGAATGCTCGTGACAAATTGTGCGTGAATTTTTATAGATCGAAATTATGTAATAGCCATTTAAGTTTGGCTATGAAAAATCAAAGTCGAAACGAGGTTTTTCTCTGATTGAGAGGTCTCCGAAAAAATTCATTTGTTTCGTGATTTTTCCGATAGGACGGAACAAAAAGTGCATCCACAACATATTCTGCTTTTTATTGAATTCTCCAATGGGATCATTGATATACGTCTTTGGTAAAGAATCCCGGGTTTAGCGGTAGCGTCCGGAAGCATTTCCCAGATGGCGTTGATGCATGTAGTTGGTTGAGAAGAAATAGGAGCAGTGTGGGGGTTACGAGGAGTTATTTCCGACATCGATTTATACGACTAGCCGGCACAGAGAGCTCGCACAACTTATCGTTGTTCGGAAATCATCGTCCAAGTTTTATGACTTTTATTTCGCTACATATAGCTCGAGTATCCTTGAGCGTCGAGTTCGTTGCAACTCTCGAGATCGTTCTAGCGAAGCGTCGGGCGCGAAATGGACGAAAATCCGAGATGGCGGACATGGCCGTGATAAACAAGTCACTAAGTGAAAATCCCTGGTGCATAGTCCTCCAAGCGATAACTTATCAAGTGTGTTCCTTAGTTCGGATTCGCGCCCCGTTATAACTTAAGTTTCATACAGAATGTCCTAAAAGTCGTTCGCAAGTTTTAGCAGCCGGTAGACCGCGAAATTATGAATAGAAAAGCCTTGATCCATTTTTTTCCTCTGACAAAGGATTGATGAGATATTAAATACTAAGTGCTAGTGAAAAACAGAATCGACGGGGAGAGGCGTAGCGGATTGGTTCGTGCAATAACGCTCGACTGTTGTCACGCAAACTTCTATCTGCCAGTCTCAGATTGGTTATGACTAAATCTTGTATATTTCATCAACTTTGCATCGGAGGGAAAAGTAACCAAGGATTTTCCTCCTTAGAATTTTACAACTAACATATCGACTACAGTTCAAGTACGACTTCTGGGATACCCTGTAGAAGCATTTCCTGAGTTACTACATATCCACTTGTGCTATCGAGCACGCGAAAGCTCTACGACCGTAAACATCAAAATTCTTCCTTCCTCCAGCGAAAGAACTACTTCGGCTATACGATCAAATGATCACAAATCAAATCTTTCGTATCCACATAATACACTCTAGATATCTTTAGTTGTTTTACGGAAATATAAACATGGATTTATTTTGAAGAGAAATCGAAAAAGAAACGAGTTGCGCGAGCGTTGATACGTCGATGTCACAGGTCACGCAATCCCAAGCGGCGAGATCTTTTCGAATTTAGTCTTCGCTCAATCTCATCTTGGATATCTCGTGCAAGTACTTTTGGAATAATCAGCTTTATCCGAGAGTTTCAACATTGATGTGTGCAACGGGAGTTGGGAGAACGACAGTTGTCCTGGACTAAATCGGTCCGTGAAAACGTGGCTCTCGATGGGAAAGCTAGTGAGAGCTTTAAGCTTCGCTGTCGTTAGCTTTGAGAATGGCTCACACTAATGGTCTGATAGTCCTCACGCTCAATGGCACTAGTTAACCTCGATAAACTGGAGTTACCTTCGCAATATTCCACAGTAGATTCGACAACGCGTTCCAACCTACATCCTATACTCCCTCCTCTGAATCTCTTCCCCTCCAATCTCCTCTGAATTCCCAAGCTTCTCATCCATCTCACTCGCTCTTCTATACTCCCCAATCATACAGAGCCTCGATTCCCAACTAGTTGCAAACCGTACGCGTGTGTGCATAACATTCCCCAAGCTTCCAGAATAATTGGATACCTATTTCCGTCCTGCAACACCAACTAAATCTTCTTCTATGGCTTTCCGATCTGATTACCTGCGCCTTGTTAGTTTTTATTTCTCTCCATGATTTTGGAACGTATTCCACGGTGTTACGGATTTTCATACTTCTCCATCTATTTTCATGAAATTATCAATACCTAGCTCTAATTAACACATCAGCTTTCGATATTTAATCTCTATTTGTAATTAATTCTCTGATGATCATTTTGCCAACGTGATTGGATGTATCATGTGTTCATTATTTGCAAGCGGTTTGTAGTTGATTCCCCAGACTGACAGATGGTGGTTTTGAAGGTAAATGTCATCAATGACGTTTGAGTGTAAAATATCGTAAAAAAGGATTAATGAGAGAACGTTTCATTCGATGCACCAAAATTAGCTGGCTAAAATACAATCGTTCAGGTAAATTTAAAATATACAAAGTAGATTAAAAAAAAAATTAAGATTTTTGCGAGGAATTCAACGATGTTCGTTAGCCTATGGAAATTTGTGAGTAAGTGAAGTTTGGATAATTCAAATAGTGGATTTGTTATTTGCATAACGCTGCCAATATTCCGTGGGCGAATGGAGCCGAAGGATGGAGAAGTTGGAAGGGAAACCGTAGTGCAAAAGTAAAAAGACTCGACTGTCTCGGAGTTGAAAAAGGAAAAGAAAATTGCGAGATTCTCTGCTGATGGAATCAATATTCAAAAGGTTTTCTCACAGAAATGCGCGGCTCGAGTCCCGAAAGCTCGACGTACCAAGACTATAAATATTGTGTTGATAACATTCTACCATTGCGCCCTCAACGGATGCATTATGGATAGTAGCGTGCTACTTTTTTCCTACAAATATAAAGGCACAACCCCGTTGAGGTTTTGCACTCGCTTCAGGGCCTTGTACTTCGTATCAATCGAGAAATCTCTATTTCAGCACGTAAAATATTTCAATCGATCGAATCCTTAACTTTTTATGATGGCTTTTAATACACTCGCCTCACAAAACGTAATAAAGCTTCGCAATTTCTCGTGCCTACAAAGCTCTTCATTTTTCGCATTTAACGTTGAAGCAGATTATTTTGAAGGGACGAGGACAAATGAAAAAATTGCTGAATCTGAAAATCCTCTGAATTCGATATCAAAAAATGTATACCAGTTTCAATATTAGCAACACATTCTCAGTTAAATTGAAAATGCAGTTGCATATTTTTTTTCAATTTTTAAACAATTTCCCCCATAAACAAAAAAACTCAAAGTTGTTCATAAAAAAGTTTCTTTATTGTGTTTTCAACGTACGTACGTTTTTTCCTTACTTAATGATTATTTAGTTATTTAATTTAAAAAAATATAATTCCGATTTAATAAAATAAATCATTGCTCGACGACAAGTTTTTCGATGCGAATTTAATGTTTAACGAAACATTATATATAATACGATAAGGTAAGTTTTCTTATCACGAATTTTTTCTTCGATCCTGTTTCTACTCTATGCTATCCGTACGCTTGACGGAATTGAGATAAGACCGCCGATTTTAAGGCACCGAATCAGAGTCAAGGGGAGCTGACGATGGACGGGGATAAAGTGTTTTTGGCACCGTCACGATAAATCGACTCTGATATCTTCCGACACGTTGTCCTTTTACGAAACAACCTTACCTTCAAATGGGGTTGAAAAAAAAATCGAGCCCCCGATTTTTTTTTTAAGAAAAACAGGACTAAAAAGTTTGTGGTTGATAACGTTCTATTAAACACTCCTAGGAAAGTTGAATCGTGAAAAAATTAAACGACAAAAAGTAACATTTTAATTTTTGATCTCGCGAATATTTTGTTACTATAAAAAATAAATTTGAAATTTTTCGTCGTTTGTGATAAAGGAAAAAACGTAATTCAATCAACTTTTATTGATATCGAATTAATTTTATAGTTGTTTGAAAATATTCTAAATTCACGAATTTTTTTTTCTCTGCCAATATTTTCGTAGTCCCAGTATCGTCATCCGGTTTTTTGTCTATTCCGCGATGAAACCGAGTCAGAGGGTTAGGGAAACAAAAGGTAGAGGAAAAGCAATAAGAGCAGAAAATTGAAGGAAAAAGCCAGAGAGTGAATTTGCATTCCGGACTAATTTCCCGAGCAGTCTTCTCGTACAGACATCCTTTCACTTATTTCACTTATTTCCGCAATGGACAAGAAAGTCCAAAGGACAAGTCTTAGTTGTGCAGAAACTCGACGAATAAATGAGAGAAGATAAGTTTTAAAAATACATATATTCAAGGTTTTTTTCTACCTAATCATTTAAAATGCGAGGAATTTTGGTTCATAGTATTTAAATATCCCTTGTAAATTTATAATTCATTACTATTAATTTTAGATGATCGGAGTGAGATAAAAAATTGTAATGTTTAAAAATAGCAAAAACATTGCAATAATTTCGTACTTTAGAATTTCGGCTGAATTGAAACTTAATAATTTAGTAATTCCAACGCAGAATAGGGATAATTAGAAAATGGGATTATCGAATTTTCGTTGTGATGTCCGAAAGGGATTATTCAAAATTTATTGGACAAGAAATGTGAGGAACGAGTCTTTCAGTGGTGAGACTCAGTAATTGTTTGAATTCTTGTCGAGGAGGACTTGGAAACGTCGATAAAATACGTTACTTTGGTGTGTCTTAAGAAGGGAGCTTCTTCGTGATTCGCTTCCATGAGCAATTACACAGATTTAAGGCTAAGAAAGATGGAGAGGAGGTTTTTGGGACGAGAAACGAGAAGCATTGTCTGCCACGATTCTGGTGGTGTTACGGACCAAAAAGCAAGAGGAAAAGCTGGCTCATTTCTAATTCATTCATCTTGACACTCTGCGGCCGAGTTTTCATCATTAACCGTTAGACTGCTCGATTAAACACCGAAGAAATCTTACAAACCGCCTCTACATCCTTCTCCACAATCTTCAATACACAGTTCTATCCCAGAATCCTTCCAAAATGATAGCTTAGTCAGGTTTTCATTAACACGCCTACTGCCAACTACGATTGTAATGTATGTAATTGATTTTCAATGTTGTCTAGAAGAAGGTCACGTAACCGAAGCGTGTAGAATTCGAGTAGGTCGGTATGTCTATTTAGAATTCTTCAGGATGTGGAAGGATCGGGTGGCGATCGCTGTGTACGTGTTCCGAATAAGTCGAGGAGAATTATCCACCGTGCAATCCTAAGGGTTGAATAAACTTTGCTGGTCGGGTTTCCCGACGAAACTTGGCGAAACTCGAGAGATGCCATAGCGGTCGTTTTATATATGTACTTCGTAGAAGTATATTTACCTGTGTACGTGTTTGTGTGTATGAGCGGGCAGTGGATGGGTGCCGAAGAAGATGAGAGAAAAGATGAAGGAGAGTTGGAAACTAAAGTTCAGGCCGGAGGCTAGGACGTTGACGGTGTTAGGATGTCCAGCAAGGCGTTTAGTGTTGCGTGGTCCAGTGGTCAGAGACTCCATTCGTCCATGGACCAAAGTGACCAGACCGGAGCTTAGGGGTGGTTATGGTAATGGAGACACGCTTCGAGAACATTCGATGCGGCTTGCCAACGAGCTTCTCTCTGACCTCATCCTTATTTTCTCTATATCTCTTCCTCTCTTTCTCTCTATCTCTTATTTATTGTCTTTCTCTCTTCAACATCTACTCTTCAATCCAAATCACAATAAGACTTTGTTGTTCTCAAAGCATGCAAGTTTACAAACTGCTGTTCCTATCGTGATCAAATTTTCTCCCAATTTAACTCAACGGCTTTATTTTCCTGCAAACTCATTCAATAGCCCGGTTCTATTCACCGCGGAGAAAGATTTCCCAAGAGTTCCCCCATGCATTGTTTCCAAATAGAGATTACAGGAGCCCATTAGTATCATACTCATAACCTGTTTAACGGTACGATGAGCACAGCACGATCATGTATGTGTAATAATTAAAAGCTCGCTTGAGAATATAATATCAAAATATCATCTTTTACGGTTGTCATTATGGAAAGATTATTCAAATAATCGATATGAGAACTGAAATATTTATGTGGTCCCGATTAAGCGAGAGCCAGGCATTCCAGCGATTTTAAAAGATAAGAAATTTTGAACAAATGAATCATTTTCCATCCTGATTTTCAGCCTTTTTTACATTGAGAGTTACACTTTTCTGTGATCAAAACCTACAAGAACAAAAGCAATATTGAACGATTTATCATAGTGTTGGACCGGTGATTTCCACGGGTGAATTTTGCTTTTTGGAAATGAGAGATTGAATGGAAATAAGTGAGGAAAAGAAAGGGAAAGAGATCTCGTCAAGATCGAGCCGTGCGATTACATCCAGGATAAATGATAGGCGGGAAGAGATCGCGAAGCAGAATCAAAAAGCGAGAGAGAAGCAGAGAGGGAGAAAGGAGGAGAATTCGTAATGAAAATTCACCGCAACGATGGATATTAATGGTTTTCGGAAATTGCGTTTACCGTAAAATAGCATAGTCATAAAAGTAAGCCGTGGCTGCACCAGCGTTGTGCGAGTTTGGCAAGAAAGACATAGACAAAGTTTCGGAGAACCAATAGAGAGAGCATGGTAGATCTAGAGGAAATATGGCGCGTGCGCTGTACCAAAATCCAGTCGCGTTACCCTACCCGGCATTAGAATTTAAATTGAATCTGCTTTACGACGTGCTTTGGTACGTTGAAAATGTGAGAGCGCGTGCGAGCTTTCATCATTTTCTTTCGATAGTCAAGCCGTTCGATTTCTCGCTTCCCACTTCCTTCCCTCATTCCATATTCTCATCTTCCTGCTTCTTCATCTCTATACCTACTTTTTTTTCATCTCTTCTATACTCTTATCCCATACAATATCTTTTATTTCGAAAGCTCTTTAATCCAGTTTCTCTTTTACGGAACAGCGAGATCGTTGACATATATCACGTTTCATTGCTCTCTTCAATCGTAAATTTCTCGAAAAGTTTTCATATCACCTTCAAGAAAAGTGGATCGAAAATTTCGATGAGGCAGCTCAAAATTCTTTGACACCGTCCCCTCAATAATATCCACTTTTCCCCCTCCCTTCTGCTACGCCTCTCCCGGCCCTTCTTTAAAATCGATCTTCACTTTTTATCGGTTTATTTTAAAACTCTCTATTTAAGGACGCCTTTGAAAACTTTGTTGCCATCATCCCCATAGATTCTAGGAAATTGAAGCGAATATGCAAAAAAAAGATTATGGCTTGGAGACTTTCCATGTGATAGTGATTTATTGTTTTAAATTAAGAGGCATCTTTTTCATAGAAAATAAATAAAAAAAATTATATTTCTGTGCTGTTCAAGGAAATTCTCGTAGTGCTTCGATCTTTGCAGGAATTGAAGGCATCGTTTTTCAGATTGATTTTTCATTCTCCCAAACTTCGTCATTTACTTTCTTTTTTCTTAATTTTATTTCACTCATCCATGGAAGAATGAATTTTTTCCAATTACTTTGAAAAGTCTGTAAAAATATAATAACGAACAACACGAGCTTTGACCCTACAGAGAAAAGGGTACCAGCGTTGGTTTGATGTAAAAAAGAATTATATACTTTCACCGAGTGCATAAAAGGAATAAAGAATGAAGTTGCGTAAAGTTTTATATTGTGTTTAATGAAAATTACGATTGAACTCGAAGTTTATAAGTGAGTGCAGCATGAAGATTGCCGATGCTGATGAGTCGCAATTAGCGTGAACAAAGAAGCAAGTTTTCCAAGAGACATAACAAACGAGACTTTGTGGTTGCGGGAGGGCGGCGGGGGGAGGCAGCAAGGGGATGCTTACTGAATTTGCGGCCTTGGGGTGTAATTTTCCAGGTAGGTATTTGAATCAGAGGGACATCATAACAGAGGATCAGATGTCTGAGGACGAGCAAACCACGTCGCAAGTTTTCCCGCGAGAGACAGTAAACTTGAGCACGACAATATTGCTATGAAACTTTGCGATTCGCGGAGGGAGGAGTCTTGGTTTTACTCTTTCATCCTCTAATGCAATTTTCAACGTCGTAAGCGCGGGCTTTTCGTATTTCCGGCGATCGTTCGAGAAAGCTTCGAGAAGCTTTGAAATTATTTTCATTCAGGATTTTTTCCTGCTTTACATCTACTTTGATCAGTGGAGCTTTTGCTTTTTGTTGATCCCGAGATGCAGTCATTTTGAGTTCGGTCAAATGGATATT